>CM046428.1:41247274-41897274 GCA_025506505.1 Flaveria sonorensis
GGAAGACTTCATCTTGGCTTTAGAAGATTTGGTCTTTGGCTTCGGAAGATTTTACACTTAGAATAATTTCTATGATGAGTGTAAAACTTCCAAAGTAACTTCTACCTTGTACATCAGTGCATGCATGCAGGAAGCTCCTTGGTTGTTTTGGCTTCTTTGGTTGCATCAGCCTTCTAATATAACCTTACAAACTCCCCATAGGCTGATGCTACAAAAACAGAGAAGTTATTCACATGTTGACAGTCCTCGTTAGGATCAAGACCATACCTTTCTTCATCATCTGGTTAGGATCCCTCAGACTCTCATATATCTTCTCATGTCATGGAGATCATGTAGCGGAAGATCAAGCATGCCTTGCTAGAAATTGACATCTTGACCTCCTTGATCTTTGATGACATACCACCTGTCTGGATTAGTAGCAAAAGTCCAGGACAAGAGGGGTCTTCCAGTTGTAAGAGGCTCTACTTGAGTTGGAGTTGGTTGAGCAGCCTCTTCTTGCACTACCTTAGGATGCTCTGACTCTTCCTGAGGTGTAGAGGTGGATGCCTTGGTCTTCTTCTTGGAAACACTCTTTATGGCCATCCTTTTCCTCCTCTTTGAAGTCTTTAACTGAGACGACTAGTCTTCAGCACCAGGTTGTTCTGCTGTGTCTCTCTCAGTTGGCTTCTCTTCTCTCACAAGTTTAGAAGGAGAGTGAAGAGGACCCTGCTATGGATCAGAAGATGAAGTTGGCTGAGATGCAGCTCTAGGTCCAGGTTGTGTTGTCTCAAGGGGTTCAACCTTTACCTCAACTTTAGGTTGAGCTGGACTTGGTGGAGAATGCAAGTCAACAAGCTCTCCCTTCTTGATCTTCTGCTTGATCACTTTGATATGCTCATCTATAGTGGATAGAGACATTAGACCAAGCCTCCTTCCGGAGAATCCATACAGCATCAAGAAGCTCATCATCCTTTGTCTGTCAGCAGACTTCTTTTGGCTCTTTTGGATGATGGCTCTTGACTTTGCAGCCTCTTCCCTATCTCTTAGTAGCCTTTCATTCTTTGGTAACTTCTTGCCCCAGCTGCTTAAGATACTTGAATTCAACATATTCATATGATAAGGGAAGAAGTGCAGATGCCATATAGAGACCTATGGCACTTAGGTAGCTAATCATGTTTTGTCTATCAGCTTCCTTGTCTATCTGAGGTTGTTCAGTTGCCATAGCTTCTTTCTTAGGACTTTCCTGAACTGGTGAGAGTGTAGGGGCATGGTTGTAGAGCCTTTTCTGTCTCCTTTCTTCCTTATTCTTAAGGAGCGATGCTGCATCCTCTGCCAACTTCCTCTCCTTGGACAATTCCTTGTCAGCTAGTTCATTCAGTTCATCTAAGGGGAGAGAGAGTAGTTCATCCACATTGTAGTTTCTGGTCCCCAAGTAGTTTATCCTTTCTACCCTTAACTCATCATCCTGAGTATGTGGCCTTGGGGCAGCCCTGATGGCAGCTTCCATAAAGCCTGGAGACCCTCTTGAACTGTCTCCCCTTAGCTTCCTCTTCCTCTCTCTTTCCTCCTCCTTAATCTCCTTAGAAGTCAGTTTTCTTTTCCCTTTGTCACTCACAGGCCTTAGTGACTCAGGGTGGAGAGAGCTTTGGCCTTCATTGCTTGATTCAGCAGTCAAGCTCTGGCCAAAAAGAGGTTGGAAACACCATCACCAGCTGGTGCCTCACTGAGGGTAATGGGTGCTAAAGAAGTTCCTGTCTCAAGGTTCACAGGTTCAACTTTAGGGCCTTCAGTCAAGGCTTTCCCTTCAAAACTAATCTTAGGGTCCACCTTAACATCCAGTTGACCAAAAGTCTTACCTGCTAGCCTCTGTCTATATAGTCTTGACCTCAGCTTGATTCTTCAAACACCCTTTCTTGAATCCTATCTGCTAATCTTACAGCTTGTCTGTTTTGACTTGGGTTGACAAGTGGAAGATCAATCAGATGGATGCTCTCATAGAAGCTCAGGTTGAAAAAGTTGAAAATCTTCTGTTGACCCTGAGATCTAGAGATGACTAGAGCTCTTCTATCAGTGTCATACCTCCATCCCATGATTGGATTCTCAGAGTGAGGAGATGGGGTAGGCATAGCTCTGGAAATACCCTCCTCAAACAAACTTTATATGAGTTAGTCCACATCCATATAGACTTGAGGAGGTTGCTGAGTATGGACCATTGCAAGTGAGGGTGGTGAATCCTCAAAGTCCATACTCTATGAGGAACTCCCAAGTTTTCTGATTGTTTGGACTTTCTCCCACTTTTTGGTAGCATCACCTTCTTGCATAAGTAAGTTTGGGGTTGGGTCTATCACATCCATAGGTTCTTGTGGACCTGGTTGAGTTCTCCTGAGTTGTCATTGACCTTCCTTTGTAAGACAGTCACTTGAGATTCCAGGTGACTTATCTTTGAGACTAAATAGGTGCATGTTTTTGTAAGTTTTTGCACCCTTAGTTTCAGACTCCCCTCATCTTTATCAAAAGAATCATGGGGGGATGAGAGAATAGGACCAAGGTCTTCTTCCTCATCACCAGCACTTTGTTCTTGGCTGCTGGATTTCCCTTGCACCATGACAGCTTCAAGTGAAGTGTCAATGGGCTGGGTTGCAATAGTTGAGGTCTTAATGATGTAGTCACTTGCTGAAGTGAGAGCCTCTTTCATATGAACCTCCTGAACAGGTTCAAGGAGATCCACCACAGTAGTAGGTGGATGATATGGGCTAGACATGGGAGAAACAGGAGTACTCATCTCTCCTTGAGTAGGGGTGGAGAAGAGAGACTCATGATACTCACTAAAGCCCATGTCTTCATCATCATAGAATTCAAGGTTTGGGATTTGTTGGTTTAGATCTAGAGGCTAGGGATGGTAACTGTCCCCTGAAGGTTGTTCATTAGAGTTTTGAGACTCTGAGTGAAGGCTTAAGGCTTGGGGGGTTGTGAGCTTATCTGGCTGAGCATGAGGAGCCTCAGCACTGATCATTGGTGAGATGGGAGTGGTTTGCTCCTCAGGAGAAGTGGGAGCTCGAGTGTCCACTTCCTCCTGTATGGGTGATGATATAGGGGTCTGCACAAACTGAGTAGCATGTGTAGGGGTTCGTTTGGATTTTCTCTGGTAGGTGATGGTTATTTTTGGCTGTATTAGTGGTTAAGAAGTAAAAGGTGTGGGTTCAACACTACTAGGTGCTGCTAGGTTGTTACCTTAAGCAATAAGCTGTAACAATTTTGGGACAAGGGCTGTTTCTACCCTTGAGAAGCCAACAGTTGGCTTCCTTATAGTCTTGAAGATACCGGGCTTCATCTATCCTAATATTAGAACATTACCTGTTCCCTTTAATTGTGAGCCTAGTTCATAGTTAAGAATGTGCTAGACATATCTAGGGAACATGTAATATTCTAAGGAATCCAAGTCTGCAAGTTAATTAATGTACACAAAATGTGAATACCTGAATTTGACCCCTTGAACCATCCCATGGACTATAAAGGAAAGATCTTCAGGAATCTGGTCCCATCCTCCATGTTTGTTGGATAAACTGTGGATAACCACATGGAGGAGGTACTTCCACTGAGAGGAGACCTTCCCCTTTCTGAAGGTTCTGACTGAGAAGTCATCTTCATAGCCCATCTGCTCAAAGGACTGGTTTACTGTAGATTTTGGAAAGGACAAATCACCTTCTACATGATCCAGCTGAAGGTAAGTGTTTATGGAGGCTGGAGTGATGAAGATTGTCCTCCCTTGCACTATGGCAGATAGTGCCTTCTCCCCATCCATGGTGACCTTTTGGCAGGTCCTCCAAAATTCCAAAAGCTGATCCTCATATAGTGGAGGCTTGATGGTGAGGGAGGTGAAGTAGTTTTACAAAGAAAGGAAAAGGCAAACCTCTGAGAAACCAGGATCTTTCTCAGAGTTCAACAGAGCAACTTGATTATGTTGGCTATGGAAATACATGGAGAAATCAGGTTGTTTTCTATTATAAAGGTTGGCCATTTTGAGGTAGCTTTGTTGTGAAGGATGATAAGAACAAGGGCGGTTTGTGGGTGAATTTAGGTTAGAAGATTTGCAGATGAAGAAGATTGTAAAAAGAGGGGGAACCCTTGAGAGAATATATATGAAATGGATTTAAGACAAAGTTACTGTAAAAGAATAAACTTTGAAATCCGAATGTCGGTCCCAGCTCTGAAAAAGAGCCCAAAAGGGTAGTTTTATTGGAAGTTGAAAATCTTTCAAAGGTAATTTTGTCTTCAGAAGTTTTAAGAAAAAGCTTTCGAAGCCAATTTTGGCTTCGGAAGATATTCCTAAGGTTTGTGAAAATTTTGCTTTGGAAGGAAAATAATTAGAGAATTTTCACTTCTGAGACATGTTTGGTTTCGGAAGAGATTTAGACTTGGGAGTTTTATTCTAAAGAGAATAAATCTTCCGAGACTTAATTGCTTTCGGAAGAAAATTGTCCTTCAAATACATGTAAGTACTTAGAAGCATATTTAAGCTTCGGAAGATATCTCAGAATTTCTTCCGAAGGTAAATTTATTATAAGTAGTTATTTGACTTGTAGACATAATGTTCTTCCGAAGACAACTTGAAATCTTCCGAAAGAAAACATGTTGGGAAAATTTTTTAAAAATCTAAGGAATATTATTTTAAAGATTTTCTTCCAAAATAAACTGGGCTTATGAAGGTGATAAAATAGACAACTTAGGACACACAGGTTTTTAGAAATAATTTTTGTGATGAGTGTAAAACTTCCAAAGTAACTTCTACCTTGTACATCAGTGCATGCATGCAGGAAGCTCCTTGGTTGTTTTGGCTTCTTTGGTTGCATCAGCCTTCTAATATAACCTTACACTATGGCTGATCAAAATGAGCATACCAAACAGCATCATCCATGGCTTCAAGAAATTTACAACTGCACAGAATGTTTGGAAAGCATTAAAGGCCAGATTTGAAGAAACTAAAGACATGAAGGAGAACAAAAGGGATGTCTTGAAGCAGAAATTCTAAAACTTTGGTTTCACTAAGGAAGAAACGATGACTGCCACATATCTTAGAAATGTCGAACTGCTATATTCTCTAGATGAAGCTGGAGTGAAGATGGAGAATAGTGTTGTTCTTAGAAAGTTCTTATGGTCCACACCTTAGACATGGACAGTTTACACTATGTATATTAGAAAAACTAAGAATTTGGAGACAATGACTCTTAGGGGGTTATTTGGCATCCTGAATGCTTATCAGATGAAAATGGATGCAGATGAGGAACCACTTGCAATATCTTCGAACCCCTTAAAGTCATCAACTCTTATGGCACCTATTCATGAACCTTTTCATTCCTACACCCACTCCTATGCCTACCAAATTCCTATAGTGAATCATCAAGTACCAATGATTACCTACGCTGAATCTCCAACTGCTAAGTCTTAGCCATCACCATCTTTTAGCAGATGGAATTAGCAGACCTCACCATCCTTTTCACCAACCTACTCTTCAAACTCAGCCTTTGTCAGTGAACAAGCAACTTCTTCCAACACTCTGAAGAAGATCTGGAATGCAATCATCTAGATGACCTTGAGGAGATGGATATCAGCTATTAGATAACCATGATCTCCTTAAGGGCCAAGCAGTTTTAGTAGAGAACTGGAAGAAAGTTCCTGAGGCAGAGAAGATCAGGTTTTGGATTTGATAAGAGCAATGCAAAGTGTTTCAACTGCAACTAGATAGGATACTTTGGCAAAGAATGCAAAGAACCCAATTCAAATCCATCTCCCCCAAGTTCATCAAACTTCAAACAAACTACAAACTATCAAAGTCCCTCTACTTCTACCAGCCAAAGACATACAACAACTGTAGCCTCAGGAGAATAGGTGATTGACCAAAGCTTCTAAGAAGAAGATGTCACTCCCATCAACAATGCACGAATGGCTGGAAGCTCAAGCTCCTCACCTCAGGTAAGCTCTGAACCCTTCTGTACACCTAAATGCGTTGGTAAGGTAAACTTGTACAGAAATCACATTTTAGATCTCATGAAAGATGTTGAAGCAATAAATCTTCTTAAAACCGATTTTAAGAAAAATGATCAAGCTCAAAAGGAAAAGATAATAGATCTAAAAAAGATTGTTTCACAACTAAAACATGAACAAACCAACTTGGAGACCCAAATTGATGATCTTTTGAATAGATTGAAATCAACACATTGTGACTTAGCTATAGCTAAAACATATGCTGATAAATACAATGTTCAAACTGAAAAGTTTGAAAAATTGCTTGCTTTTACTGAAAACAGCCAAAAGTTGTATCAAACCAAGATAGGTTTAGGGTATAATACTATGGAACCACTAATGACATACATTCCCACATATATCCCTAAATGCAACCTAGAGATAAACAAGCAAGTATATGTCGAACCAACCTGTATAAGGGTATCTGCTAGAAAGGCTAAGATAGTAGAGAAGGAATAGAAAGAGGGAGTAGTTAAAGAAGTAGATTAAGAAGAAGAGAAAAAAGAAAAGGAAGAGGAAGAAAGGGAGAAGAGGAGGGAAGAACTCAAGGCCAAAGATATGATTTGGAAGATGGAGTATGTCAAAGAAAAGTCATCTTCCAAATTCAACCAGCTGCCTGCTGAGTCAAACCCCTCCATCAAGACAAAGCTTCAACCAAAGTATAACTGCTACAAGAAGACTCGCAACAAAATTTGTTGTGAAGGAACCTCAAACTCCTCAGAAGTGAGACTCCAACCTTATATTCAAAGGTCTATTTCGAAAGCACTACAGATCCACAACAAGAGGTTCCCAAAGAAGAAGAAAGATCTAACCACACATGTTGATCACAAGAAAATAAAAAGATGGGTGGAATTAAGGGAAGTCAGCTAATGAAATCTTCAGGAAAGATGGCGAGAGCTGAATACTTCATTGATCATGAGCTGATAAGAAGATGTAAGAAAAAAGAGATGAAGAAGGTGCTATAAGAGATCAAGCAAAAGATCAAGTCAGCTAAGAAGCAGATGAAGATCACATGCCTAATATGTAGGGAAGATAGTCATTTTGCAAAATACTATCAATACAATCCCCTAGCACACTCCATC
This sequence comes from Flaveria sonorensis, assembly GCA_025506505.1. Taxonomy (NCBI): domain Eukaryota; kingdom Viridiplantae; phylum Streptophyta; class Magnoliopsida; order Asterales; family Asteraceae; genus Flaveria; species Flaveria sonorensis. Next base: position 41,254,357 of record CM046428.1, read on the forward strand.
AAACATCCCAAAAAGCCTAAACCCTCAAAGAATTCCATAGCTACCAAAAAAAGCCTCAAAAGGAATAAATGGTGTTCATAAAACTATTTGGAAGTGAAGTCCCTCAAGTGCCGATTCCAAGGTAAAGTCAGCACTTCTAAAGGATTTGCCGAACAAATCAGCAGCTACAAACTTGAAGAAGAAGAAGACTTTTGGAAAACCTTAACCATCACCAAAAGATTTAGGAAGTCATCACAAGAAGGATGATGTCAAAGTATCAATCAAATTCAAAAGAAAAGCCTAGAAACCAAAGACATCTGCGGACTCCTTAGATGACCCAATACCATATACCACCCCTTCAACACTTACCATTGAAAAACAATAGATGAAAACTGGAAGATCCAAGACTAAACAAGGTTGGGTCCCCGTTCATCACTAACCAATTTATTTATGTGTAGGATTATCCGCAGGCCAAAATAAACTTATGGATTGTGGATATTGGATGCTCCTGACACATGACAAGTGACATATCATGCCTGCTGAATCTAGAACCATATGATAGTGGATCTGTTACCTTTGGAAGTGATACAAAAAGATGATACATTACTGGCATGGGGACAATCAGCAATGGAAAGGTAAGCTTTAACAAGCTGAACTATGTGAAAGAGTTAAACTATAATTTGTTGAGTGTGTCTCAGTTGTGTGACCAAAAACACAACACTCTTTTCACATAGAATGATTGTATTATCCTATCTCCTGTTTTTGAAATTCAAATGACAAAATAATTTTAAGAGCTCCCAGGAAGGACAATATGTACCGGCTCAACATGCAAAATGCATCATCTTTAGAAAACATATCATGTTTCATTTTCAAAGCTTCACTAAATGAATCCTCCCTATAGCACAGAAGATTGGCACCTGTAAACCTCAAAACATTAACAAACTAGTTTGGAATAGGTTAGTCACAGGACTGCCAAACAAGGAGTTTGCCTAGGCAACACAGATCTTCTTATAAGTCTAAAGAATTGAATTCAGTCACAACTCATTTACATCTATTACACATGGACTTATTTAGGCCAACAAGTGTAAAGAGTTTAGGAAGAAAATCATATTGCTTGGTAATAATAGATGATATTACAAGATTCACTTTGGTTTTCTTTTTAGAAACTAAAGATGAAACTTCTGAAATTTTAAAATCATTTACTGTCAAAATTGAGAACTAAATTGATCATAAGAGTAAAAGAATTAGATGTGATCAGGGCACTGAATTCAAAAACCACACCCATGATTCTTTTTTTGAATCCAAAGGTATTATAAGGGAATATAGTGCTCCTAGAACCCCTCAGTAAAACGGAGTTACTGAAAGAAAAAATAGGACACTTATTGAGGCTGCGATGGCCATGTTATCCGACTCCAAACTTCCTACAACATTCTGGGCTGAAGCAGTTAGCACTTCATGCTATGTTCAGAACAGGGTGTTGATAGTCAAGACACATGAAAAAAAATCTTATGAATTATGGCATCAGAGAAGACCATTCATAGGGTTTCTAAGACCTTTTGGATGTCCATGAACCCTTCTAAATACCAAAGATCATTTATCCAAATTTGATGAGAAATTAGTAGATGGGTTTTTGATCACGTGATAATAATTCAAGGCTTAATTGATCTAATTATGTGATTTTACATCGTTATTATTGTGGAATGAGATTACTTTGGTTGTGTTTTGTTTATAGGTGTTCGACGCTTAAACAAGCTTAATTGGATGTAAAAGAAGCCAAACACGAAACTACAATGACTGAAGATGTAAACATCAAAAGTTACAAAAAAGGCACAAATTTAGGTGTACCGGCGTATGATACACCGGGTATAGGCGTATAATACATCGGTCGGCATATGGGCGGTGTATCAGTGGGCGTATTTGGAAAATTTAATAGAACGTTGGGCATAGGAATACTGATATGGGCGTATGATATGCCCAGGGTCGGCGAATCATACGCCAGTCATCAACAAACCCGGATTTTGTGGATCTTGAAGTTTATTTAAACACATCCAATCCTAATTCAAAACAGAACTCTCTTCAGCCAAAATCTAGAAATTCAAGGTGATTTTGGGTGCTTTCAAGCTTCCCAACACATCCCAAATGTTTGACTCTTAGAAGATTAACATTTTGTCTTTGTATGTTTTTTTGTCATAGTATAGGGACTTATTTGTAAATATATGTTCCTTTGTTTTGTTGATAGTATAAATAGGATACTTTATGTAGTGTAGAGGAGTAACAACAAGATAGAGAATAGAAGAGAGATCTAAGAATCTAAGAAACAGTTAGAGAATCAGTTGAATGAATTGAATCCTTACACTTTGTATCTTGTGCATTTGCTATCAATGAAATCTATGAATTTTTTGATGTATTTGCATGTGTTGATTACTTTGTGTTTGATTTGATCATTGTATTATCATATAATCATAGATTCTATCCTTTTGAACCGATAAATTGGTATCAGAGCCTTCGGTTCAGTGATCAGAGCTTATCGACTTTTTGAGCTCTTTGAATCACTTGAAATCTGTGATTGATTGCAATTTGATCAATTAGTTGTTGTTTTCAGTTGTGTTTCATCCATAGAAACATGATTTGAATCACAATTTTGTGTTCAATTCCTTCAAATCTGAGAAATTGATCGAATTAGTGTTCGAACTTTGTTCTTCGTATTCGGATTGAAATTCAATCATAATACTGATTTGTTGTTGTGGTTGCACCAAATTGAGGATTAAGGATTGTTAATCGACCTAATTACTACCTAATTGGAAGTTTTTAGATCAATTAATCAAGTTTTGAAGATTTTCATAAGATCTGAGTTCGTTGAAGCTGATGAATTAGGCGCATTATGGTTGAAAACTGCTGAAAATTGTCCAAGTATCTAGGCACATCACCACTATTTGGGCGTTTTAGTACTATTCAGACGTTTTTAGTTCAGGCGTTTGATCATTGTTGAGACGTTTTGAGTCTGTTTGGACACTTGGTGACTTTACAGAAACAGTAATTCTAGGTGCATTTAAACTGTTTAGGCGCATTTGAACTGTTTGGACCCCAGGCGTTTAACAACTGTTTGGGCGCATTTCAATTGTTCAAGCACATTTCAGTTGGGCGTTTTTCAGAATTCTACTAAGGCATTCCCTTGGGCGTTTCTACTTCAAAGTCAGGTGTTTGAGAACTGTGTAGGCGTTTCACTACTGTGTAGGTGCTTGTCAACTATTCAGGCGCATCAGCTTTCAGACTTATCAGTTTACACTTAGATTTTTTTTTTCAGAAACTAAAATTCAAAAATATTTTCATTTCATAGTTTTTAATTCAAAACTCAAAACAACAAAAACAAGTCTTTTTCTTAAAATCAAAAATACAAAATGGTTAAGTCTGAAGATTCTGAGAACAGGGTTCCAAAGCTAAAAAACAGAGTTGATTTCAAGAACTGGTCTTTAAGACTGAAGCATCATCTAAATTCTATTGACACTGACTTGTGGAAGTCAATAGAGAAAGGACCTCATATCCCGATTACATCTGATGGTCCTGATAGAGGATTTGTTTACACAAAAGACTCTCAAGAACCTTATCCTGAGTATGGTCTGCAAGGTGATGACTTAAGGAAAGTGAAGAATGATATCAAAGCTTATTCATTGATGTGTAAAGGTTTACCATTGGAAGTCTTGACTAGACTTGATGGTTATCAAACTGGGTACATTATGTATAAAGCTTTGAAAATCATATGTGAAGGAGATAAAGAGATACAAGATCTCAAAAAACAGAAACTTAAGAGGCAGAAAGTTAGAGTTGTTTGAGCATATTTCTGGGGAATTAATAAATCAAATGATGAACAGATTTGTGCAACTAACTACTGAGATGTCAACTGCTGGTATAAAAAATGATCTTAAAGATCTAAATTTCAGACTTCTCAATGCTCTTCCATCTTCATGGAAACAAACAGTAACATTGTTGAAGCATACTGAAAAGTTCCCTATGGATCTTGATCTTTTGATTGCCAAGAATCAGTAGAGATTGATGAAAGCTCAAGAAACAATAATAGAGCAGCATCAATGTCTCAGTATAAGTATGTTGCATCTCCAGCTAATACAGTGGAGAATGCTTATCTGGCCAAAGATGATAAATCTCCAGAAGAAGAGCGTGATTTGTTCGTCGGAGCTGGTTTCTTTACAGATTCTTCTTACACAAGTGCTCTTGTTTATGCAACTCAACCTCAACCTCAGTCTCCTCCTAAAACTCAAACTCCTAAACCTCAAACTGAGACTCCATCTTCTAACTTTGCTAAAACTAGCAAAGTTAAAGATGTTATTAACATCCTTTTACAGGATGATGAGTCTAAATCTGCCTTTACTGCTTTTATGGCAAGTTTTCAAGCTTATCAAGGTAGTCATCTGTAACACCCAGAATTTTCATTTAAAAGAAAACAAAAAGGAAGTAAATAGAAAGAAAAGTAAATTGGCACAAGTTGAAGGGGGCAAAGTGCAATAAGTGCACAAACTTCAATATTTTAATAATAAAAGAGGCATGGCCGCCCCATAAAAACAAATCTGCTTTTTTGGCTCTCGGCCAAAACAGAAAGAGGAAGAAAGAATCGGGTTTTTGGAGAAGAAGAAGGAAGAAGAAGCTGCAAAAAGGTTAGTTCTCAGGTTTATGTTCGGTTTTAGCTTAGTTTGCAGCTTGTAACCGAAGTTCTCGGTGTTTAGAGGTTGTGTTCGGGATTTTTGAAGCTGCTGTTGCAAGTGGGTTTCGAGTTGGAGGTGCTTGGTTCGAAGAGCTGCTTCAAGGTGAGTTTTAGGACCCCTCTTTTACTGATTTTTAAAGTGTTGGGGCGATTATGCATACCGGACAAGCATTTTTAAAAGATAACCGTGAGTTTATGCTTTATGTTCGAGGGATGTTTTGTGAATGCTTGTTTAGAGGTTGTTTATGGGTTAGACTTGATGTTTAGTATGTTCTAAGTGTGTGGTATGATAGATCTGAGCCATGGATGTATTAGGATGGTGATTGGGAGCTGGAAATAGCATAAGTATGTTGCGGGTTAATCTGTTCATCCGCATTTCTTTTATTCTCCCGCATTTGCTATAGTATCCGCACTTGCTATAGTGTCCGCATTTGTTTCATCAGCATTTCTTTGGACACTTAGAATGTTTTATTAAGACTTCATCCACATTGTCCATCCGCATTTAAGTATTTTGTTCATGCGCATTGTTGTTTGTTCATCCGCATTCGTAGATGCTTATGCGCCTAAGTGTTCTTCCGCATTTCTTTCATTCATGCGCATATGCTACAGTGTCCATGCGCATTTGTTTCAGTCATCCGCATTTGGTTCATGCGCATTTCTTTGGGACACTTAGAATATTTTTTGAGGTGTTCATCCGCATTAGTGTTGTTCATCCGTATTAGTGTTGTTCATCCGCATTAGTGTTGTTCTCCCGCATTTGTTCTTGCTCGTCCGCATTTCTTTGGGGACTTGGGTTTCTTTTCTGGAATTTTGGGAAGTAGAATTTAAGTGCTAAGAAATGATGTCTCGGGGTGGCTTATGCTTATTTATGAGGTGGTGGCTTGTGATGATGTCTATGGTGTGACTGTTGCGGTTGTATATATGTGATATCTTTCTTTGTTAAATGGTTTTCAAAACATATGTATTATGTTATAATACCTGTTGTGTATTATGTTGTGACTTTACGTGGTATGATGTATGAATATGAGTAAAGTATTATGTAATGAAAGTGGAAGATAACGAATGATGAGAATAGAAGTAACGGATGATGAGATCCTTGTCGCGTACTCCGGTACTGTGTCAGTCTTCGGACATGAGTCGGGGGTTGTTTACGGGCCCCGGCACAGTATCAGTCTTCGGACATGAGTCGGGGGTATTGCATGAGACACGATGGTATGTGAAGGAGATGAGATCCTTATCGCGTACTCCGGTACTGTGTCAGTCTTCGGACATGAGTCGGGGGTTGTTTACGGGCCCCGGCACAGTATCAGTCTTCGGACATGAGTCGGGGGTATTGCATGAGACACGATGGTATGTGAAGGAGATGAGATCCTTGTCGCGTACTCCGGTACTGTGTCAGTCTTCGGACATGAGACGGGGTTGTTTACGGGCCCTGACACAGTATCAGTCTTCGGACATGAGTCGGGGGTATTGCATGAGGCAGGATTCGGATGATGGTATGTATTGTTTGATGAACAATGATAAAGATAATAAATATTATTATCTATTTGTACGTATGATGTATGATCGCTTACGAAAGTAAAGTACGGTTTTAATCGAAAGAAAAGTATTTTATTTATAAAACTAGAACTCACTCAGCGTCGCTGACTTTTTGTATGCATGATAGTTGGCAGGTATATTGTTGATGCTGAGGAGTTGCAGGCATGGATGCATACGCTACTGGGAGTGTTTTGAAGGCTGGCATCCACGTTTTGACATGTTAACGTAATTTGAAATATGAACGAGTGTTGTAATGAGATTAATTAACATGTTTTTGATTATTAATGAAAGTTTTAAATTCCGCTGCAAAGGTATTGTATGTTTTAAATGTTTTATGCGATGACGGTCCAGTTTGTAAGCGTCCCGGGAATGGGGCCTTACAAGTTGGTATCAGAGCTAGAGTTTAAGTGAATTTGGTAAATAATTTCAAAAGAACCTAGTCTTAAACTGAGAATGGGACGAAAGGAAAGGGATGCCAGTCCTAGTAGCTACATGCCTGCAGGTAAAAGTTTTAAGTAAAAGGTTTTATGTAAGTTAATGTTAACCGATATTATGTGCGCATGTTATGTGGCTTGTTTGCTTTTGTGTAGATTTATATACTGATGTAGTCAGGATAGGAAATGCTTGGGAAATGAAGAGTAAAGTAAATGGCTAAACACAACTGGCCATTGTGATTAGGGACATACTATACTTGACATATCTTGAGCTATTACCTTGATGGACCGAGTTGGTGTTTGAATCTTGTAGTGTTTAGATGGCTGGTGGTAGATCTTCTAAGGCTTCCCGAGGTGGAGTGCGTGGTGGACGTGGTGCTGGAACACATACCACAAGGAGAGGAGTTAGGGATCCGGAGACGACTCCTATAGGTCTCGAGGTTCATCAGCACGAGGGCGTTGATGAGAGCACAAATTTGAGGGCCTCAGTGAAAGAGGCGGTGGTTGAGGAGGTTCATCAGGTCATGCAGACAATCTTACCGTCTATAGTGACCGAAGTTATTCGTGCTATGAGGGATGGTGAGCAGAAGGAGAAGGAGGAGAACAGGGGAACCGCCCGGCGAGGGGGTGAAGCTGGTGGTTTCGGGGATATGGAGCAACCCGATGCGGATATGGTTGTCTCCGATGATGACGAGGAGGCAGTGCTGGGAATTGCGAGGGGATGCAGTTATGGGACATTTCAAAGATGCAGGCCCCCGACGTTTGATGGAAACGAAAGTGTTGCGGCTGCTCAGCGTTGGGTGAGAGAAATGGAGGCGGTGCTTGTCATCAGCGAGTGTCGTGAGGATCAAAAGGTGAAGTTTGCTACCCACTCTTTTGCTGATTCAGCCTTATGATGGTGGGACAATATTGTCCAGGCTGAGGGTACCAGGACAGTCGGGAGGATGAGGTGGAAGGAACTGAAGAGGTTGGTGATTGAGGAGTTTTGTCCTCATAGGGAGCTGAACAAAGTCGAGAGGGAGTTCCTGCAGCTGGAAGCGGGAACGATGACACACCAGCAGTACACCACGAAGTTTAACGAGATGGCAAGGCTGGTGCCAGACCAAGTGACACCTGTGTCACGAAAGATCAAGAGGTACATTCAAGGTATGCCAATAGATGTCCGCAGACATCTGGTCACTGCCCGACCAAGCACGTTTAGGTCGGCGGTCGATTTGGCGGGAAGGTTGTACGACGAGCGTGAGACGGTGGCGATGATGGACGAAGAGGAGGAGCGAGGCTATGATGGGAATGGAAGTGGAAGAAGGGGTGATGAAGATGGATTTGAGGCTGGTGATAAAAAGGTGAGGATAGGCAATCAGAGGATGGTAATCGGGGAAGTGATGGCGTGCAAGAAGTGTGGAAAAGGCCACGAGGGAGAATGCAAGTGGGGACTGAATGTCTGTTTCCAGTGCAGGAAGGAGGGCCACAGGGAAAGGGATTGCCTTATGGCTAAATGCTATGACTGTGGTGAGACTGGACACATGAGCCGAGACTGTAAGAAGACGAGGGCAGGAAGCTCTGGCGCAAGGAAGGATGGCAGAGGATGAAAGCTGAAGCAGGTGCCCTGACCGAGAGGAGGCTGGAGCGGACTTCGACTTGACGTGAGGTACGTCTCTGGTAATTTAAATTGTGCATCTATGCTTTGATTGTGGTGCCAGTGGTAGTTTGTTCCTGCTGCCTTGTGTTAAGTTACACGTTAGGAGTAGGAATATTGAGGAGCCATCGATGTAGAGATTGCTATGGGTGAGTCCACTAGGTTACCTATGCCCTAGAGAATTGCGCGATAGAATCGCGAGTGCGCTTGTTCCTGCTAGACTGTTCAGGACAGACTTGGGTGGATAAACCTATCCCTTCGGATGAACTGGCTAGAGTTTGTGAGACAAACACCGAGTGTTGCAACAAGGTGGTTTGAACAGCCGCGCCCGACAAGAGTTCGGTGCTGACCTACAGCGGTGGAGTAATGATGAAGGCCTCGTTTTGAGAGAGGGGATCACCCGATTTCGAAAGTGAGTGAAGCTAATATTGAGGTGTAAAGACCTAATCTGAACTGTTGCTCAGGTAGGAGAAGTGGCATGTCAACTGGAGCTACCCGACGTGTTAAGTGGGACTCATCCGATGTTCCATGTATCTCGTCTAAGAAAGTGCTCAATCGTTGTGGATGTGATCGTGCCACTGGAGAATACCGAGATGGATGAAGGATTCAACTATGTGGAGTAACTGATGGTCGTTTCTGATGGAAGGAAGTGATGGACTAAGGAGAATGGTGGTTTCACTTGTGCGAGTGCAGTGGAGCCCATAAGGGATCCAAGCCTACATGTAAGATCAAGGAAGAGGTGAGACAGCGTTACCCGTGACTGTTCTAGAAGCGACAGGTTTCGGTGACGAAACCTATATAAGGGGGGTGGACTTGTAACATCCCAAATTTTCATTTAAAAGAAAAACAAAAAGGAAGTAAATAGAAGGAAAAGTAAATGGGCACAAGTTGAAGGGGGCAAAGTGCAAAAAGTGCACAAACTTCAATATTTTAATAATAAAAGAGGCATGGCCGCCCCATAAAAACAAATCTGCTTTTTTGGCTCTCGACCAAAACAAAAAGAGGAAGAAAGACTCGGGTTTTTGGAGAAGAAGAAGGAAGAAGAAGCTGCAAAAAGGTTAGTTCTCGGGTTTATGTTTGGTTTTAGCTTAGTTTGCAGCTTGTAACCGAAGTTCTCGGTGTTTAGAGGTTGTGTTCGGGATTTTTGAAGCTGCTGTTGCAAGTGGGTTTCGAGTTGGAGGTGCTTGGTTCGAAGAGCTGCTTCAAGGTGAGTTTTAGGACCCCTCTTTTACTGATTTTTAAAGTGTTGGGGCTATTATGCATACCGGACAAGCATTTTTAAAAGATAACCGTGAGTTTATGCTTTATGGTCGAGCGATGTTTTGTGAATGTTTGTTTAGAGGTTGTTTATGGGTTAGACTTGATGTTTAATATGTTCTAAGTGTGTGGTATGATAGATCTGAGCCATGGTATCCGCACTTGCTATAGTGTCCGCATACTATTAGGATGGTGATTGGGAGCTGGAAATAGCATAAGTATGTTGCGGGTTAATCTGTTCATCCGCATTTCTTTTATTCTCCCGCATTTGCTATAGTATCCGCACTTGCTATAGTGTCCGTATTTGTTTCATCAGCATTTCTTTGGACACTTAGAATGTTTTATTAAGACTTCATCCGCATTTTCCATCCGTATTTAAGTATTTTGTTCATGCGCATTGTTGTTTGTTCATCCGCATTTGTAGATGCTTATGCGCCTAAGTGTTCTTCCGCATTTCTTTTATTCATGCGTATATGCTACAGTGTTCATGCGCATTTGTTTCAGTCATCCGCATTTGGTTCATGCGCATTTCTTTGGGACACTTAGAATATTTTCTGAGGTGTTCATCCGCATTAGTGTCGTTCTCCCGCATTTGTTCTTGCTCGTCCGCATTTCTTTGGGGACTTGGGTTTCTTTTCTGGAATTTTGGGAAGTAGAATTTAAGTGCTAAGAAATGATGTCTCGGGGTGGCTTATGCTTATTTATGAGGTGGTGGCTTGTGATGATGTCTATGGTGTGACTATTTCGGTTGTATATATGTGATATCTTTCTTCGTTAAACGGTTTTCAAAACATATGTATTATGTTATAATACCTGTTGTGTATTATGTTGTGACTTTACATGGTATGATGTATGAATGTGAGTAAAGTATTATGTAATGAAAGTGGAAGATAACGAATGATGAGAATAGAAGTAACGGATGATGAGATCCTTGTCGCGTACTCCGGTACTGTGTCAGTCTTCGGACATGAGTCGGGGGTTGTTTACGGGCCCTGGCACAGTATCAGTCTTCGGACATGAGTCGGGGGTATTGCATGAGACACGATGGTATGTGAAGGAGATGAGATCCTTGTCGCATACTCCGGTACTGTGTCAGTCTTCGGACATGAGTCGGGGGTTGTTTACGGGCCCCGGCACAGTATCAGTCTTCGGACATAAGTCGGGGGTATTGCATGAGACACGATGGTATGTGAAGGAGATGAGATCCTTGTCGCGTACTCCGGTACTGTGTCAGTCTTCGGACATGAGTTGGGGGTTGTTTACATGCCCCGGCACAGTATCAGTCTTCGGACATGAGTCGGGGGTATTGCATGAGGCAGGATTCGGATGATGGTATGTATTGTTTGATGAACAATGATAGAGATAATAAATATTATTATCTATTTGTACGTATGATGTATGATCGCTTACGAAAGTAAAGTACGGTTTTAATCGAAAGAAAAGTATTTTATTTATAAAACTAGAACTCACTCAGTTTCTCTGACTTTTTGTATGCATGATAGTTGGCAGGTATATTGTTGATGCTGAGGAGTTGTAGGCATGGATGCATACGCTACTGGGAGTGTTCTGAAGGCTGGCATCCACGTTTTGACATGTTAACGTAATTTGAAATATGAACGAGTGTTGTAATAAGATGAATTAACATGTTTTTGATTATTAATGAACGTTTTAAATTCCGCTGCAAAGGTATTGTATGTTTTAAATGTTTTATGCGATGACGGTCCAGTTTGTAAGCGTCCCGGGAATGGGGCCTTACATCATCTAATTCAATTAGATCTTGTTTTGCAGGACTTGTTCGAGATGGATCCAGATGATGTAGAAGAGATGGACTTAAACTGGCAAATGGTGATGACTGCATATAGAACTCAGAAACACTCCTATGTCAATAGGAACAACAAGCCAAGTGCTAACAAAACTATTGGCTTTGACAAATCAAAGTCAAGGTTTTTCAAATGTAACAGCTATGGTTATTTCTCGATTGAATGTAAAGCTCCCAAAAACCAAGGAGGAAATGGTCAAGCAGGTTCTAGCAGTCAAAGATATCATCAGTAGTCTCAGAAGACATTTCAAAAGCCTTATCAGAGTCTTCCTATGCCAGAACTTAAGGATGAATCAAAAGCATCTGAAGAGCCAAAGAAAGCTCTAGTTGTTAGCATTAAAGATGGATATGACTGGAGTGCTTATGCTGAATAATTTACAACTGATCTAACCTGTAGTTTATCTCTTATTGCAGAGATTTAAACTAAAGACTGGTCAGAAGACAGTAATCCTAAGGCTGAAGATGACTCTGAAAATGAGGAAGAAGAGTATGACTGGAGTGATAAATCTGATCCTAAAGAGGATTCAGAAGAAGTTGTACTAATGGCACAGTCAGATCAACCAAAGGTTGAAAATTCATCTTCTGACTCTGAGACTTCTTTTTCAAAATATCCTGAAATTTCAGTTGAAGTAAGAGAAAAAATGCGCACTAAAGATTTCTTTGAACAAGTAGAGTACTACAGAACTTATTCATATAAAATATGTGACAAGCTCAAACAAGAGGAATTAATGCATAACAAACTTAAAAACGATCACAAAATATCTGATGAAAAGATCCTCTCTCTACAAACATCATGGAATAAAACTTTGAAAGAACTTGAAATTGTTACAAAACAACTTGAAGAAATGAAAAAGAATTTAGAAGAAGAGAAAATAACACATGCTACAACACAGGTTGATCTTGCAAAAGTTAAAAGTTCAAAAACAATTATAGAACAACTGGTAAGTGAGAGAAAAGATTAACAAAAAGCAGGTTTAGGTTTTACACATGAACCAATGCTTGAATCCATCACAAACACGTTACCAGAAAACTTCAACACGCATGATCACTCACCTGAAAATAAAGCTAAGCTAAGAGCATTCCAAAACAAGAAAATGAATTCTGAGAGTGATGAAGAGAAAATGAATGTTAAGATATTTGAGGAACATGATTCTGAAAAGATTAAAAATGGTCATCCGGTGAAAGTTAAATCATATGAACCACGACCAAAAACTAAGAAAATGTTTATTCCAAAAGAGTCAGTTGTCGAAGAAATGAATGAAAAGAATGACAATCAAAACTCTAAAAATAAAGAGAAAGCAAAACAAGATGAAGAAACATCTGAAGATTCAATATCTTATGGATTAAATAATCCAGAGTTTATTAAATGGCAGAAAGAACAGAAAGAAAAAGAAATTGAAAAAGAATCTTCACCTGAAGATGTTCAATCTGAAAGCAAACAAAGATCATCTAGATCTAGAAACCAAAGACGAAGAAAGAAAAATACTAAAGCTTAATCAACACAGAATGCAATTCAAAATAGTCAAATCAAAAGAACAAATCAATCAAATCAGCTTAAACCTGTGAAATTTGTATCTGCAGGTATTTTTGACATGAACAAAATTCCAGAAATCAAATCTAATCCAAAGAACAAATCCAACCCTGATCTGAAAACAGGTTTAGATTCTAAGTCTTCCACTGTCAATAAACTATTTGTATCTAAGGAGTCAAGGAATGATGTTAATGTTAAAAAATCTAAACTCAAATTTCAAAAGAACAAATTTACAAATAAAAAACAACAGATTAGCTTTTCAACTCCTAAATCCAAACAAGGATCAAATATGGTATCCACATCTAAAGTTAATCAAAAATTGTTTAAATTTCAAAGGTACTGTGAAATCTATGATATGTACAATCATAAGACCGAAGAATGTTTCTTTAACAGGTACTGTCATATATATGATATGAAAAGCCATTCAACAGCTAATTGTTATTTCAACAAATATTATACCTATTATGATGAAAGAACTCACAAAACTGAGAATTGTTACTTCAGAAAGAACTCGCCAAGGAATGGATATGTAAATTCTCAAATAAGAAATGGATATGTCAATCCACAATTTCGAAGAAATCAAAGTGTTGGTTTTCAAAGATTGACTAAACAACCTTCCTTAGGCTTGAGATCTTTTTGAAAAAATGATTCTGTTTATGATGATTCTTATGCTGTAAAACCAAGGCAGTATAATCAAGGAAAATTCATTCCACGATCTATGAGAATGAATGGTGGGAAGCTTGGTAAACAAAATTTTATGTCTGATGGTTTGAAATATCTTGATGATGATCTTGAAAAACGTTACAATGCTTTAAGGACAAAACAAATCAAAGATAATAAAAAAATTGTAAGAAACGGAATTGATAAATTTGTCAATAATAAGCCTGATTTGAAAAAGTTTCACTTTAAACAGTTTACCATTGTTGATAAATTTGGCAAGCCCAAGACCATCTCAGCTTGGGTTGATAACTCAACTTAATTATTTCTGAAATGCAGGTGCGCCCGAGAAGACCTATTAACACATGGTATGTTGATAGTGGGTGTAGCCGACATATGACAGGCAACCATGCCTTGCTGAAAGAATTTAAGTTAAAAGATGGTACTCATGTTGCTTTTGGAGGTGATGCAGGAGGAAAAATAACAGGCGAAGGAACTGTATCCAATGGGATTATCAGCTTTGATAAAGTCAACTATTGCTTACAGTTGAACTTTAATCTTTTAAGCGTTTCTCAAATTTATGACAAATCTTATTCTGTTTTATTTGATGATTCATTTTGTTATATTTTGAAGCCAGGTTTTCAGATTAGCAAAGAATGGGTAGTTGTTAAAGCTGTTCGAGATCGAGATGTATACAAGTTAGATATGTCTCAAGTTGATCTTTCCACAGAAACAACATGCCTAATTGCTCAAGCATCAAATGACGAAAGTCAGCTTTGGCATAGACGTCTCGGGCATTCCAATTTCAAGAAAATGAACAAGCTTGTATCTGGAAATCATGTTGTAGGTCTTCCAACAAAGAAGTTTGCCACAACTGATCTCTGCTCAGCATGTTTAAAAGGAAAGCAACATAGAGCGTCTTATAAGCCCAGCAGATAAACTCAAATTCCAAACCTCTCCAGATATTGCATATGGACCTATTCGGACCAACAAATGTTTGGAGTATTGGAAAGAAATCTTATTGTTTAGTTATCATTGATGACTTTACAAGATTTTCTTGGGTTTTCTTTTTGCATGCTAAACCTGAAACAGCTGAATTATTAAAAGAATTCATTATTAAAGTAGAAAATCAATTAGAACAAAAGGTCAAAATAACTAGAAGTGATAATAGAACGGAATTTAAAAATGCTAATATTGACATGTTTTGTGCAAAAAAAGGTATTGCTCGTCAGTTCAGTGCTCCTAGAACTCCACAACAAAATGGAGTTTCTGAAAGAAAAAACAGAACTTTGATTGAAGCAGCACGGTCTATGTTAGCAGATGCCAAAATTCCAATCACTTTCTGGGATGAAGCTATATCCATAGCGTGTTTTGTGCAGAATCGTTCATTGATTGTGAAAGATAAACAGAAAACTCCTTATGAGTTGATGTTTGGCAGGAAACCTAATATAGATTTTCTTAACTCTTTTGGTTGTCCAGTTTTGATTTTAAATTCAAGTGATCAGCTAGAAAAATTTGATTCAAAATCTGATGAAGGATTTTTCGTTGGATATTCATCGGTTTCAAAAGCCTATAGAGTTTATAACTCTAGGACAAATGTTATCCTTGAAACATTCGATGTTAAATTTCTTGAAAATTCTTTTCCATTAGTTGCAAATGGTCCAGCTTAGCTATTTGATTTAGATTCATTATCAAACTCTTTTCATTCTAACTTGTTTGAATTAACAGGTGAGAAGAAAAATCAAGCAGCAGATCTCGGTTTTTTCAGCGATGATTCTGATTCTGATGATATGGATGACTCAAGCCCAGATTATCTATTTTTCTCATTTGTTAGAGATCCTATATTTCGGCCTCAACAAGCTCAAGAGCTTCCCGTTTCAGAAAATTCAAATGTTTCACAATCTTTTCCTAATGATGGTCCAGAAATTATACAACCTGAGTCCGGAACGTCATCGATCTATGATGATGTAGTTGATACTAATAATCTTGATTATTTTATCAACTCACCGACTCAAGTTCCAAATTTCAATCCACATTCTTTGAACTTATTGCATCAGCTTTCCGACTTGAATCAATCTAATCTGGATGTTCACGTTCAAGTGAATGAGATTCCAACATCTTGTGTTCACAAGAACCATCCAACATCTCAGATTATCGGTCCATTGAATGAGAGAACTACGAGAAGTCAATCAGAACAAGTAAACCTTTGCTTATACTCATGTTTTCTATCTCAAATTGTTCCTAAAAATGTCACCGAGGCATTAAAAGACAATAGTTGGATTGAGGCAATGCAAGAAGAATTATTGCAATTCCGCAAACAGGAAGTGTGGAAGCTTGTGGATTTACTTGAAGGAGAAAATGCCATAGACATAAAATCGTTGTTTAGAAACAAAACAGACGATCGAGGAATTGTTATTCGCAACAAAGCGAGACTCGTTGCACAAGGCTACACCCAAGAAGAAGGAATAGATTATGATGAAGTATTTGCTCCAGTTGCAAGACTTGAATCAATTCGTGTCTTCCTAGCTTATGCATCATTCATGAAGATTCAGAATATGTATGTCAAGCATGGATACACGCGAGGGAATCTGGTATGAAACGTTCTTTCTTATATGGACCAATCATTGATGATGTGTATGTCAAGCAACCTCCAGGTTTCGAAGATTCAGAATATCCTCATTGTGTGTACAAGTTTAGCAAAGCATTGTATGGTCTACATCAAGCTCCTAGAATCTGGTATGAAATGTTATCACAACATTTGATCCAACATGGATACACGCGAGGGAAAATTGATCCTACTTTGTTTATTAAGAAGGATGTTGATGATCTCTTATATGTTCAAGTGTATGTTGATGACATCATATTTGGTTCTACAAGTCCAAAGTTGTGCAATGAATTTGAAATAATCATGAAGTCTCGTTTTCAAATGAGTTCTATAGGAGAAATAAATTTTTTCCTTGGTCTTCAAGTGAAGCAATCTGCAGATGGAATTTTTATCAAACAAGAGAAATTCATTGATAAAGTCTTGAAGAAATTTAAACTGCAAGATTGTCAATCCATAAGAACTCCAGCTGACGTAAATTCCAAGATTGAACCTGATCCGAAAGGAAAATCTGTCGACCAAACTTTATACAAATCCATGATTGGTTCTTTGAAATATCTTACTGCATCTAGACCTGATATTGTGACATCCGGTAATTTTCAGTTACCAAACTCCGTTAGTTCCGTTAAGTCTTGCATACACGTGTCGTGCACACACACTAGTTGTCGTTGAACGTTGGTGAATTAACAATAATCAGTAATGTTAAATTGATGATAATTAAGTTAACAATGTGATTATTAAGTTATGCTTATGTGATTTAAATGTTAACTGTAATTTTATCGCGTAACGTGAAAACGTGTATATTTATTTCGTGTGTTTTGTGATAAATGGAAATTATGCATGATTGTTATTTGTGACTAATAATAATTGTGTTTAGTAGTTAAAAACTATTTAAAAACTATTCAAAAAGCCTAATCTTTATAAAATACAAATTATAAGGGTTAAAAGAGTAATTATGGATTATTAAATAAAATAAAATCAAAACCCAACCCTAATCCCACCCCATCGGCCGCGATCGACCTCCCCTCTCCCTCTCCTCTTCGAATTCAGCCCAAGAACAAGCAATCATCTTCGGTTTTGGTCGATTACAAGGCATAGAACATGTTGGAATCATCAATTGCAAGCCATTACACGTTTAAAGGTTAGATTTTTACATGTTTGTGATGATCTTTCATGATTGGCCGAAAGTTCTATGCGAAAACTGCAATTGGTGGTCGATTGATGCCTAGTTGTTGATGTTAATGTGTTTACTAGATAGATTACATGTTAATAAACGTCAAGTATGCAATAAAGGTTGGATTTTTACAAGTTTTTATGGAAATTACATTAGGGCCGAAACCCTAACTCGAAAATCTGAATTTGATGTTAGTTGTTGGTTGTTTGTTGATGCTATTATGTTAGTTGGATTGTATAGATGCTAGTTAACGTCGATTTTGCAAGAAAGCTTTGATTTTGATTCATGGTTCATAGGTTACTTAGAATAGTAACTTTATTTTGCATGAATTGATGATTTAATGATGTATGAATGTTATGGATGTGTTTGTGATGATGACTAGATGCTAGGTTGATGATATGAACAATTTAAAATCAAGATGATGTCATATAGTTCATACATTGCTAAAAATAGTAACTTTTGGTGTTGAACGTTGATGAATCATGATGATTAGGTGTTGTTGATCATGTTTAGATGTTGTCATCGACTTGAATTGGTATGTAAATGATGAATCCATGAATGTCTTGGGTGTTTGATGAATTTGGGATGAACTTTCCCAAAAGGGAAACTTTAATTGTGCAAATCCTTGAATTGGATGATTTGAGCATGTTTGGGATATTAGGACCATGCTAGTGTGTTCATGGATTGTTTCTAAGGTGACTAAATGTGTTGTTTATGTTGTATGAATGTTGATTTGGGTTGTTACCTGTTTTGGCCTGTTAGTGGAAAAATCATGGTATGAGTTATATAGGTAAGCTAGGACTTTTGTAGATTGATGATTGATTAAGAATGAACATTTTAGATGTTATGAGCATGATAATAGTTGAGATTCGCATGACTTGTATGATATCTAGTTGTATGATGATCTAGTTGGTACATGTGATTAATGAAGTGTTATAGGTAATCAGTTTGTATGTTAATCATGTGCGATGTACTGTTATGCTTGTTTGAATGAAATTTCACCTATAATGTCACCAACGGGTCAACGGGTCAACTGGGTCAAATGTGTCTTGTCTTTCTAAAACCTTGAGTTCTTTGGTTTGTAGAGCACTTAGGGTTTCATATTGATTCTGTGTACACGTACTTATGTACTCTTGTATTCTAGGTAACCTTTGAAGGGTTGTCTTTGCACCTATCACCAGTTCTCTTTAGTCATTATCTTTACACACCAGGTGAGTTCTTGCCCCACTCATTTTACATAATCTCTTTTGGGGGAGATAGCATACTATTGATCATAAACGCTTTTATATGAGTGTGTATAATATTGATATAGTGTTGTTTACCATGGAAAAGTCCTCACACTTTCGGATTGTTAATATTGACTAGCAGGGAAATTTTGGGTAGTACTACTGGGTCTGACGAGCCCCATCTGTGTGACTCGAGGTCATACGGGTGCAATTTTGTCCTAACATATATTCGTCACGACCTGGTAAGTCGTGACGGGAGGCACAAACTATCACAGTCAGCTTCAATCGCGAGATCACTATGATTAATATTTTTATGTTAATAGACTAGCTATCTATTGCAATACACTACTTATGATTTGAAAACTGTTTATCGGTTTACCTATTAACGCAAACTCTTGAACTCACCAACCATGTGTTGACTTGTTTAGTATGCTATTCTCAGGTTAAGGTTGCCAGTTGCCTAGGAGCATGCACGTCAGCATTGTTGAGTTGTCTACATTTGCTTGTTTACAAATTTGGGATTATTTTCATATTAAACATTTGTGTTTGGGGCGCGTATGTTTTGTGCATTCTCTTTACATACAACTTGTTTTGGGTTTTCGGGTTTTAAAAAAAACGCTTCCGCAGTATTTTAAATGTTAACTCTGGTTTTGTTTATTAATCATATAGAGTCGTTCTTGGTAACTAATGACTGAGATCCTGGTATGTCACGCGCCTCGCGGTAAAACCCCGCACGCGGATTTTGAGGGTGTGACTGATTGGTATCAGAGCCATTGGTTATAGGGAACTAGGTTGCATACACACACTAGACTATAACCGCACAGTTGTTAGTTACTCATCGCTTACTATCCTTACTGTATACTCATTGGCATACGCAACACGTACTTCGCAGCATGGCATCGTCGTCCAGGAATTTAGGCAAGAGACCTGCACGATCTGAGTCACCTCCTACTTCTCCCGTACCGGATAGGGGATTTAACTGGCCTCGACATCCTTATCCTCCTGGCGAGATAGACTGGGATCAGCCTTTCATACCTCCTGAGCTCGATCCTCCACGGAACTGGGATTTCTACCCCACCTACATAAACCGTATGGCATATAGAGAGCGCGTACCACCAGTAGCACCTACACGACCTAGGACTAGGTCATCGACCGCCTCTACTTTGCCTACACTTCCTACTTTGAGCATCCCTTTGGAGCAGGCGTTTGCAGCTTTGGTAGCCACACTGGACACAGAGCGACAGCGGATTAGAGGACTCACTGATGAGAACTCTGCATTACGATCTGAGATGCGTCAGCTGCGTTTCCAGGTAGAGACGCTACAGGAGCGACTTTCGATGGCCATTGGTGGACATCATACGCTGGCAGTTAACATGGTAGCACTTAGTGGGCGCATGGACGCACAAGATCACCATAACATAGTGTTCGATGATAGGTTTGCTGATCTAGAGGCACAGCTAGCAGCACTTCAGGTTGTTGAAGCCCCTGCACCTTTGGTGGACCCTGATGAGGAAGACCCAGAAGAAGAACCCGAGGAAGCCCCCGAAGAAGAACCAGTAGAGATGGATGAGGACAGTGATGGATCTGACGTACTGGACTGATTCCACTTTTAAATGACTTAGACTATGTAGTGTTTCTTTTCTTTGAAACCTATGTGGGAAGGGTTGTTTCCCACCCAACTGACAAACCTAAATTTTGACATTGATTGAATATTTTGTGACTCAATTACAATTTATTTATCTTTGACTATTATTTCTGTTATAAATGTTGTGGTTGTGGTGAATACATTATTTCTTATTGTTTACTGTACCTTGATGAGATTAATGTGTTGGATGTTACTCATTATTGTAATTGTGAATTTTAAAGTGAAATATGGACGCACGTGGAAGAGGACGTGGGCGTGGTCGTGGACGTGGCGCCGGAGGCCGTGGAGCCGGAGCCATAAACATGATGCCTGCGGAATTGGCGGCATTAATTAACGAACATGTTCAGGCGGCAGTGGCTGCTGCCCAACCGGGACAACCAGCAGGTAAATGATAACAAGAGGTTAAACTGATTATCCTAGTTATTTGTCTAGGATATCTGACTAATGTTTGGGTTGTCAAAACAGGACCACCACCATGTACCTACAAGTCCTTTATGGACTGTAAACCTCATACCTACAGCGGGACATTGGAAGGCGCAGGTGAAGTATGCCACCGGGACATTGGAAGGCGCAGCACTTTCCTGGTGGAATGCCCAGGTGCAAATGTTGGGTCAAGCCATGGCCAATGAACTACCTTGGGATGAGTTTAAGGGGATTATGACCGAAGAATACTGCCCCCGAAATGAAGTGCAGAAACTGGAGATTGAGTTCTGGCAACTCAAAATGCAAGGCTCAGAAATTGAAGCCTACACGCCTCGTACTCATGAGTTAGCCACTTTATGCCCAGGGATGGTGAATGAAATGCACAAGAGGGTGGAGCATTATATACGGGGATTGGTGCCCGAAATTCAAAGTATGGTAACTGCCTCTAACCCCACTACCATACAACAAGCTATCCGAACAGCCCACAGGCTGACTGATCAGGCAGTTGAGAAAGGACGGTTACCCAAACGGGGTGCGGTGGCAAGCGTGCCCGACCATAAACGCAAGTAGGATGGTTCAAGCAACAAGGGATCGTCATCCAACAGCCAATCTCAACCTCAACAACAGCAGCAAAGTCAGCAACAGCAACGGAAGTTCGATAACAATTGAAGCTTCAACCAGGCGACTCCCTCAAATCAAGGACCCGGTGGGTATGGCGGAAGACAGCCGAAGTGCAACCGGTGTAACTACCACCATGTGGGTCGATGCGATAACTTCAAGTGCCAACGTTGTGGGAAGATTGGTCACGCAGCCAAAGACTGTCGGGGTGAACTGATGAAGAAGCCTCAACAATCACAAGAAACTCCGAAAGGTTGTTTTGAGTGCGGAAAAGAAGGCCATTACAGAAGCAACTGTCCTCAGCTTAAGAGGAATGGTAATGGCAACAACAACAATGGGAACAACAGCAACAATAACAATGGCAACAACAATAATAACAACAATGGTAATGGCAACAACAATGGTGGAAACAACAATGGAGCCAAAGGAAGAGCCTTCGTCATTGGCTCAGGTGAGGCTCTAAACAATCCTACAATAGTAACTGGTAAATTTTCGGTTAATGGTTGTTTTGCTACCGTATTATTCGATACCGGAGCCGATAGAAGTTTCGTGTCCACTAGGTTCTGTAGTCTTTTAAGTGATATTCCCTCAGCCTTAGAATCTAAATACACCGTGGAGTTAGCTAACGGCACACAGATTCACATAACGCATATTCTTAGAGACTGCAAGATAGAGCTTGCTGGTCATGCATTCACCATAGATCTCATGCCTGTTACGTTAGGAAGCTTTGATGTGGTAATAGGCATGGATTGGCTTTCCGATAAACAAGCGGAAGTCATATGCCACGAGAAGATCATACGGATTCCCATTGGTGAAGAAGTCCTTACGGTCAGAGGTGATAGGAGTGGTGTGGTGATAGGCATCATTTCGTTCATGAAGGCACAAAAGTTGTTACGAAAGGGTCGACTGGCCATATTGGCACTCGTCACAGATAAACAGACTGAGGAAAAGAAGATAGAGGATATTCCCGTAGTTCGTGAGTTTCCCGAGGTGTTTCCGGAAGACCTGCCTGGATTACCGCCTCATCGTCAAGTTGAATTCCAGATTGAGTTGACTCCAGGAGCCGCTCCAATTGCGAGAGCACCATACCGGTTAGCTCCGAACGAACTACAGGAATTATCCGCCCAACTACAAGAGTTGTTGGATAAAGGGTTTATCCGACCGAGTTCGTCGCCCTGGGGAGCGCCAGTTCTATTTGTGAAGAAGAAGGATGGTACATTTCGAATGTGCATTGACTATAGGGAACTGAACAAGGTTACTATCAAGAATAGATATCCCTTACCTCGTATCGATGATTTGTTTGATCAACTGCAAGGATCAAGCTATTACTCTAAGATTGATCTGAGGTCTGGGTATCATCAGTTGAGAGTTCGAGAAGAGGACATCTCGAAAATTGCTTTCCGTACACGATATGGTCATTATGAATTTTTGGTCATGCCATTTGGGTTGACGAATGCACCAGCAGTATTCATGGATCTCATGAATCGCATGTGCAAACCCTATCTTGATCAGTTTGTTATCGTCTTTATTGATGACATACTGATATACGCAAGGACCGAGGAAGAACATGAGAAGCACTTACGTTTAATCTTGGAATTACTTAGAGAGGAACAACTGTATGCAAAGTTTTCTAAGTGTGATTTCTGGATACGTGAGGTACAATTCTTGGGTCATATTGTCAACGAGAAGGGAATACATGTTGATCCTGCTAAGATTGAAGCGGTAAAGAATTGGTCTGTTCCTAAGACACCGAGTGAGATACGATAATTCCTTGGATTAGCGGGATATATTGATGATTCTTTGAAGGATTCTCTAAGATTGCACAACCTCTCACAGCCTTGACTCACAAGGGAATGACGTACAAATGGGGTGAGAGTCAGGAATCTGCTTTTCAGTTGCTGAAGCATAAATTGTGTAGTGCACCAATATTAGCATTACCGGATGGTAGTGATGATTTCGTAGTCTATTGTGACGCTTCTATTCAGGGACTTGGATGTGTCCTGATGCAGCGGGATAAAGTGATAGCTTATGCCTCTAGACAATTGAAGATTCATGAGAAGAACTATACCACCCATGACTTGGAACTGGGTGCGGTAGTTTTTGCCTTAAAGGTCTGGAGACATTACTTGTACGGTACCAAATGCACCATCTACACCGATCACAAGAGTCTTCAGCACATCTTTGAGCAAAAGGAGTTGAACATGAGGCAAAGACGCTGGGTGGAATTGTTAAACGACTATGATTGTGCTATTAAGTACCACCCGGGGAAAGCAAATGTAGTTGCTGATGCGCTGAGTAGAAAAGAGACTGCTAAGCCTCGACGAGTGCGAGCTCTGCAACTAACGATTAGTACGCAATTACCTAAATAAATCCGAGAGGCTCAGACGGAAGCTCTGAAAGCGGAAAACATTGGGTCTGAATCGTTAAGGGGAATGGAAAAACAATTGGAAGTAAAAGCGGATGGGATTCGTTACTTCATGGATAGACTATGGGTACCTCTACATGGAAATCAGAGAGACTTGGTCATGAGTGAGGCACGCAAGTCTAAGTACTCCATACATCCTGGATCTGACAAGATGTACCACGATTTGAAGGCGCACTATTGGTGGCCTAATATGAAAGCAGATGTAGCTACTTATGTGAGCAAGTGTCTGACCTGCTCGAAGGTGAAAGTGGAGTATCAGAAACCATCTGGACTATTACAACAACCCGAGATCCCTATGTGGAAGTGGGATCAGATATTAATGGATTTTATTACTAAGTTACCTCGTACTTCTACGGGTTGTGATACAATATGGGTTATCGTGGACCGATTGACAAAATCTGCTCATTTCCTAGCGATAAAGGAAACGGATAAGATGGAGAAGTTAACCCGACTTTATCTGAAGGAGATCGTTTCGAGGCATGGAGTACCAATCTCAATCATTTCTGATCGCGATTCTCGTTTCACATCACACTTTTGGCAGTCGTTGCAGAAAGCTTTAGGTACGCGATTGGATATGAGTACTGCTTATCATCCACAGACTGATGGTCAAAGCGAGCGTACTATACAGACTTTGGAGGACATGTTACGTGCTTGTGTGATTGACTTCGGGAATAACTGGGAAGTTCACCTACCATTGGTGGAATTTTCTTACAACAACAATTATCACACTAGCATAAAGACGACACCTTTTGAAGCTTTGTATGGGAGAAAGTGTAGATCACCAGTTTGCTGGGCTGAAATTGGTGATAGTCAATTAACGGGTCCTGAGTTAGTACACGAGACAACTGAGAAGATTGTTCAGATAAGAAACCGCATGGCCGCAGCGCGAGACAGACAGAAAAGCTATGCTGATAAGAGACGGAAACCTTTGGAATTTCAAGTTGGTGACAAAGTTTTGTTGAAAGTCTCACCATGGAAAGGCGTAGTTCGGTTTGGTAAGCGAGGAAAGCTAAATCCGAGATACGTTGGACCATTTGAGATAGTGGAAAGAATTGGTCCAGTGGCCTATCGACTAGCCTTACCTGATTCATTGAGTGGAATCCATGATGTATTCCATGTTTCAAATCTAAAGAAATGTTTAACGGATGAAACGATGGTTGTACCGCTGGAAGAAGTTCAAGTAGACGAACAGTTACGCTTCATTGAGGAACCTGTCGAAGTGATGGATCGTGAGGTGAAAACGCTTAAGCAAAGCAAGATACCCATCGTCAAAGTTCGTTGGAACTCGAGACGTGGACCAGAATTCATGTGGGAACGTGAAGACCAAATGAAGCTTAAGTACCCTCAGCTATTCGAAAGGACGATGCCAGCCGGCGAAGGTATTGATTAAATTTCGGGACGAAATTTCTTTCAACATGGGGATGATGTGACAAGTCATCCAAAACTCACACAATTTCGATTTTCTTGTGCCAATGCAGTAGACCAGTGATGGAACACTCACCATGTAACGCAATTTTCGGGACGAAAATTCTTTCAACAAGGGGATAATGTGACATCTGGTAATTTTCAGTTACCAAACTCCGTTAGTTCCGTTAAGTCTTGCATACACGTGTCGTGCACACACACTAGTTGTCGTTGAACGTTGAGACTTAACAATAATCAGTAATGTTAAATTGATGATAATTAAGTTAACAATGTGACTATTAAGTTATGTTTATGTGATTTAAATGTTAACTGTAATTTTATCGCGTAACGTGAAAACGTGTATATTTATTTCGTGTGTTTTGTGATAAATGGAAATTATGCATGATTGTTATTTGTGACTAATAATAATTGTGTTTAGTAGTTAAAAACTATTTAAAAACTATTCAAAAAGCCTAATCTTTATAAAATACAAATTATAAGGGTTAAAAGGGTAATTATGGATTATTAAATAAAATAAAATCAAAACCCAACCCTAATCCCACCCCATCGGCCGCGATCGACCTCCCCTCTCCCTCTCCTCTTCGAATTCAGCCCAAGAACAAGCAATCATCTTCGGTTTTGGTCGATTACAAGGCATAGAACACGTTGGAATCATCAATTGCAAGCCATTACACGTTTAAAGGTTAGATTTTTACATGTTTGTGATGTTCTTTCATGATTGGCCGAAAGTTCTATGCGAAAACTGAAATTGGTGGTCGATTGATGCCTAGTTGTTGATGTTAATGTGTTTACTAGATAGATTACATGTTAATTAACGTCAAGTATGCAATAAAGGTTGGATTTTTACAAGTTTTTATGGAAATTACATTAGGGCCGAAACCCTAACTCGAAAATCTGAATTTGATGTTAGTTGTTGGTTGTTTGTTAATGCTATTATGTTAGTTGGATTGTATAGATGCTAGTTAACGTCGATTTTGCAAGAAAGCTTTGATTTTGATTCATGGTTAATAGGTTACTTAGAATAGTAACTTTATTTTGCATGAATTGATGATTTGATGATGTATGAATGTTATGGATGTGTTTGTGATGATGATTAGATGCTAGGTTGATGATATGAACAATTTAAAATCAAGATGATGTCTTATAGTTCATACATTGCTAAAAATAGTAACTTTTGGTGTTGAACGTTGATGAATCATGATGATTAGGTGTTATTGATCATGTTTAGATGTTGTCATGGACTTGAATTGGTATGTAAATGATGAATCCATAAATGTCTTGGGTGTTTGATGAATTTGGGATGAACTTTCCCAAAAGGGAAACTTTAATTGTGCAAATCCTTGAATTGGATGATTTGAGCATGTTTGGGATATTAGGACCATGCTAGTGTGTTCATGGATGGTTTCTAAGGTGACTAAATGTGTTGTTTATGTTGTATGAATGTTGATTTGGGTTGTTACCTGTTTTGGCCTGTTAGTGGAAAAATCATGGTATGAGTTATATAGGTAAGCTAGGACTTTTATGGATTGATGATTGATTAAGAATGAACATTTTAGATGTTATGAGCATGATAATAGTTGAGATTCGCATGACTTGTATGATATCTAGTTGTATGATGATCTAGTTGGTACATGTGATTAATGAAGTGTTATAGGTAATCAGTTTGTATGTTAATCATGTGTGATGTACTGTTATGCTTGTTTGAATGAAATTTCACCTATAATGTCACCAACGGGTCAACGGGTCAACTGGGTCAAATGTGTCTTGTCTTTCTAAAACCTTGAGTTCTTTGGTTTGTAGAGCACTTACGGTTTTATATTGATTCTGTGTACACGTACTTATGTACTCTTGTATTCTAGGTAACCTTTCAAGGGTTGTCTTTGCACCTATCACCAGTTCTCTTTAGTCATTATCTTTACACACCAGGTGAGTTCTTGCCCCACTCATTTTACATAATCTCTTTTGGGGGAGATAGCATACTGTTGATCATAAACGCTTTTATATGAGTGTGTATAATATTGATATAGTGCTATTTACCATGTAAAAGTCCTCACACTTTCGGATTGTTAATATTGACTAGCAGGGAAATTTTGGGTAGTACTACTGGGTCTGACGAGCCCCATCTGTGTGACTCGAGGTCATACGGGTGCAATTTTGTCCTAACATATATTCATCACGACCTGGTAAGTCGTGACGGGAGGCACAAACTATCACAGTCAGCTTCAATCGCGAGATCAGTATGATTAATATTTTTATGTTAATAGACTAGCTATCTATTGCAATACACTACTTATGATTTGAAAACTGTTTATCGGTTTACCTATTAACACAAACTCTTGAACTCACCAACCATGTGTTGACTTTTTAGTATGCTATTCTCAGGTTAAGGTTGCCAGTTGCCTAGGAGCACGCACGTCAGCATTGTTGAGTTGTCTACATTTGCTTGTTTACAAATTTGGGATTATTTTCATATTAAACATTTGTGTTTGGGGCGCGTATGTTTTGCGCATTCTCTTTACATACTACTTGTTTTGGGTTTTCGGGTTTTAAGAAAAATGCTTCCACAGTATTTTAAACGTTAACTTTGGTTTTGTTTATTAATCATATAGAGTCGTTCTTGGTAACTAATGACTGAGATCCTGGTATGTCACGCGCTTCGCGGTAAAACCCCGCACGCGGATTTTGAGGGTGTGACAGATATAATGTATGCTGTTTGTGTCTGTGCCAGGGTACCAATCTGACCCGAAGGAATCTCATCTAATCACTGTTAAACGAATATTCAAGTATCTCAAAGGAAAACCGGCTTTAGGGCTATGGTATCCTTATGAAGGAAACTTTGAGTTACATGGATATACAGATAGTGATTATGGGGGATGTTGTCAAGATCGTATATCTACTATGGGTGGTCGTTAGTTTTTAGGTCCCAGATTAGTCTCATGGCAATGTAAGAAACAAACTAATGTCTTCAATCGCAGAAGCTGAGTTCATAGCTGCTTCAGCAGGATGTTCTTAAATCCTTTGGTTACAAAACCAACTGCTGGATTACGGGTTCAAATTTCTTATTACTCCTATTTACATTAATAACACTGTTGTTATGTTTATTACAGCTAATCCTGTCCAACACTCAAAAACAAAACATATCGAGATTCGATATCATTTTCTTAGAGATAACTCTGAAAAAGGTCTAATCATTTTGATTCAAATTACAACTGAAAAACAGTTGGTCGATTTGAATATTTGGTCGAGTCAATTGGACTTATTAACCATGTTTAAAAATTGGTTTTGAGTTTTCAGTTATTAAGTCATAAAATGATAAGAATCCTCCCTTATTTGAATGAGAAAACTAAAAGAGAAACTGTCAAAGTTAACTGCCTGATTGTATATATTGTGTGTGCATGTTAAATAGAAAATGAAAAAGCAAATACAAAAATAGAAAATTGCAAAATCAAAAGAGAAAAATATAAAACAAAATACAAAAAATAGAGTTTTTCTTGTTAGTTAATTGTTT
Organism: Flaveria sonorensis; assembly: GCA_025506505.1. Taxonomy (NCBI): domain Eukaryota; kingdom Viridiplantae; phylum Streptophyta; class Magnoliopsida; order Asterales; family Asteraceae; genus Flaveria; species Flaveria sonorensis. The sequence continues at coordinate 41,282,969 of CM046428.1, forward strand.
AGGACAGAATCTATCTTTGTAATTTATGACAAATGATAGATACATTAGTTTTGATCAGTTGCATAATTCACTCGTTACTGAAGTCTGACGTGATTAGATATGATGTGCAGGTAAGCTCATGCAATTATATTGAAAAAGTAAATTCTCGTGATTAAACTAAATCAATCATGTCCATTTTAGTACCAATGAGTAGTGTTGACTTCTCAAATTGATTGCTTGTTAAGTCATAATCTCACACCTGGTGGCGATATGAATAACCATTGAGCTCTAATTAATTTAAAGCATCTAATCACTTCTTTGTTATGAGTCATCATAGACCTGAAATGACAAGATATCTTGATAGGATCAAAATGGATTGATCTATGATGATATTGTGACGTAATTGAATCAAAACAAACACAAGTAATCAAATCAATGCAAACATATCAGAAAAATTCATAGTTTTTCATTGATAGAAAGCATAGAAATACAAGTGTAGAGAACAGTTACAATTCGTTCAACTGATTCTAAGGTGCACTAGTCTAGTCTTTATGCTTTTTTACACAATACATAATCTATGCTATTTATACTATCAAAGAAAACAAGAAGGAATATATATTTACAAATAAGTCTCTAAACTATGACAAAACTATTAATAAAGACAATAAAGACTAAATGTTAATCTTCAAGAGTCTTCTACAATACTCCCCCTAAGATTGACATTGTCTTTAGTCTTCAAAATCTTCAATCTTTGGTCTTCGGTCTTCAAAATCTTCAATTTTTTGCTCTTTTGTCTTCAATCTTCATTCTTCATTCTTCAGACATCAAATAAATCTTCTGGTTCTTCTTTTACTTTGAACATAGGCTTCTCCTTGTACAGCTCTTCTCTCAATGCTTTTGTAATTGCTGACTTAAATTTTTCTGCTAAAATAGCTTGCTTAGGCTTTGATTTATTTGTCTTTATCTCCATCTTTTCCATTCTTTCCAATGTCTCCTTGGACAAACCTGCAATATCAATGTTTGCATAGAATTCCAAAGGTTTTGGATAATCTTGAGAATAAACTTCTAGCACTCCTTTACTTGATATCCTCATAAACTCAATTGACTTAATATCTTTCTTAACAATGTTTGCATACGCCAACGCTTTGCGTAATGCAATTCGTTCCATTGTAGCATTCATGACTTTAATGATTGTCATGAAGTACTTCTTGTCATTTTCAGCAGCTTCAAAAGACGCACGTTCAAACTTTTTAATTGATAAGAAAGAAATGTAACTTGGATGAAGCAATTTTAGCTCAAATACTCCAAATAAAGAAATCATATCTTTATCCCAATCATCCAGATTTCTAACAAGCTTCAACTCAAATGTATCAACATTATAAAACCATCGTAGAATTGGTTTTGTTGTTTGAGAGCCATCAATCACTTTCAGACCAGGATTTGTTACTTTATCAAAGTATTTATCACTAAAAGCATCCAAAAATACATCTTCTTCTACACCTTTTTCTCCAAGTTTGCTTTTGCTTTTCAATGATTTAAAGTATTCTTTATCTTCCTGATCACATCTCGTTTTAAGAAATGAACTCATCCTTGATATTCCCCGGTTTAGCAATTGAACAAAATTTTCACCGCGACCAGCTTTTGTTGGGTTAATCAAAGGAAGTTTGTTCAACTCTTTTAAGTCTTGCATAGGAAGTTCAATGATGCTTGAGTAAAAGTGATAAACATCACATATAGAATTTACTCTCTTGATCAAAAAGGCATCAAATACTTCATCATATTTCCAAGCTACTATTTTAACTTCTTTTGTTTTATCAGGAACAATCATTGCATTAAGCAGTTCTGAAATTGATTGTCTTTTTTGTAAAACATTTCTCACCAAGTCTCCTGTTGTTCTAGCTTTATTCCACAATTGCTTTTGTTCAATCGAGACTTGATAAGCTTGTTTTTCAGTCTCAGGAAACATCTTCATTAGCTCTTTCCTTCTCTCGTGACTACTTCTTATCAACTCCATGTTTTTGATCTCTTGAGGCTTTAGAATTCATGTTCTCTTTGTAATCTCGAGATACTATGGGTTGTCCATGTCGAGGAATATCATTCTGTTTGTTTGTTTCTTGGTTTCTTGGAAACTTCTAACTAAGTTCCTCAAAGATTCTGCTTGAAGTCTGTTTAATTTCTTCCAAGGATAGTTACGTGATTGTAACCATATCCTTAAAGTAGTTACATTCATATCATCTGGATCAGGATGGTGTAACTCAGAAGTCAAAAGTTCTTCAACATTGATACTTTCTTGAAGCGGATTCCATTCTCCATGCTCTACTACTATCTCATCCGGATCAACAGGTGCAACAGACTCAGCGGTTATACACTTTTCATACTCTTCAGTTATTTGTGAGATAGTTAATCCATCCAAAAATACTCTGTTGTATTTCATTCTAATCAAGTAATTATACTTATCTTCAATATCAACAGGTATGACTTCAGATGTTTCCTGGGTTGGTGAGTGAGTAACTTCAACCATGTCTTCATCTTCCAATATTTCATCGTACCATGCATCTTCAAACTCAGATTCTAAATCATCAACTGCCTCAATCTTCTCTTGATCTATAGGTTCTTGACTTTCTTGAGTTTCAACTTCAGATGCAGTCATTTGAGCTTTTGATGATTCAGCTAAAACTAAAATGTCTACATCAACAATTTTTCTTTTTCCTTTATCTATCTTAGATATCTTCTCAACATCAATTGGGGTAACTTCAGAAACTATCATAACTTCAGGGGATGGAGATTTTAGACTATCTTTCATTCTTTCGAATTCTTCTTTTAAAACCTCATTGTTTTCTTTCAACTTTTTGAACTTTTCTTCCATTAGGTCATAATCTTTCATCATGACTTCAAAATTTTGCAAATTTGTTTCTTTATCTTTCTCTAAATCAGCAATCACTTTATCTTTCTTTTGTAATTCCTCTTTCAATTTCTCATTTTCTTCTCTTAACTTTTCAATGAGATTCACTTGCTTAGCATTTTCTTCTTTTAATTCATCAATAATCAACTGAAAGTTTGTTACTTCTACCACATGTGTATCCTGTTGATTTAAACTTATAGAATCATCATGTATCACATCTTCAAATACTTCAAAGTTTTGAACATCTTTATTAACTTCAGTTTGTTCTTCTGTTTCAATAGCTTCTTTAATCATATTAACTATCTCCTTAATAGTTTGACTTTCTTCATTTAATTGTTCTATGTCATTGCCATCATCACCATCATCAGATGTGGAACTAGAGCTATCATTATCAACATTGTCATCATTATCATCGTCTTCATCTTCATCAACTAACTCTAGAGGATCTACTTCAATCAGGTCATTTGGATCAACCGGTTCATCCTCAAGTAAATGAAAATGATCTTCATTTATGTTCACCTCATCTTAAGCCACAACCTCATATAGTCAAACATTGGTACATTAGGAGCACCAGTAATCATTGATAGTCGTTTGTATGAAGTTTCTATCATATGCTCAAGAATCAATCTTTCACCGCCAACTCCATAAGCATGATAATCAGGATTTGCTTCATTTTTGATCATCTGCAGGAATCTTGGGTACATCAGATACTTGTTTCTAATACCCTTTTCCAAATTGAAAATAAACCCATTCATAATCTATCTAGCCATGTTAAACCTTCTTTTTGTGGCTAACGCAACAATTGGAGATGCTATATCAACTGGAAAGGAGTTCCAACCAGCACTTCGTTTGGACATACCGTGTTTGAATATATAACATAATAATTTCCAGTGATTATACACTCTTGCTCTGAAAAATTGCTTCTTTGGAAAGTGGTCTGGATGACCCATAGCAATAAAAGTTTCTCTACATTCATTAAATAAGAGTTCTGCCAAGTCTTCAGGGTCATTGTTTCCAAGCCTTAATACTTCTCTAATGGATTCTTCTGACAGTTCAATCCTTCTTTTATTGGTTATGAATCCTCTCAAAACTTTTCTCCCTTCTTCATTGATTTCAACAGTTGCAGTAGTCCAAAACTTCTTGATCAGTCTGGAATAAATGACTGGTTTGTAACACATAGCATAGACATACTAAGTCCTTAACAGGAATCTAATCATCTCTTCATAGCTTGTAGCATCCCGAACATCTTCGTTTAGAAATGCTGCTACATTGTGTTTAGGCTCAAACTTAAATTCAACCATCTAAAAGGATAAGACAAAAAGAATTAGACACTTAAGAATTTGCAATATTGAATCAAATTGATATTTATAGAAATGTAAATGAATTATTATGTTTTAATTCTGTTAACCTAACTTGCACTTTGAAAATTTTCTAAGTGTTCAAGTATTCTGTCAAAAAAACAAAATACATTCAAGTTAGAGTGTATATGATTTCAAACAAATCAATTCATTAAATTTTCTCAAAAAAAAAACCAAATTAAAGAATGAATTTATGATTAATTTTCCATTTTTATTGAAAATTCATGAATGTGACTGTTCATATTCAAGAACTTCGACTGATGAACATGAACATCATCATCAAGAACAAATTTAATGAAAATCAGATTTGATTATCACAATATGTTTGAAATCAAGTGTATATCATCAATCAGTGTTCAATTTCAGTTAAACATTTACATTAAGGTCACAGATTTCAAAATTTCAGTCGAACTAGGGTTCATACGCCCATATAGCTATGAAACGCCAAATCAAATTCAAACTATAAACTTGAAATTGTATGAATTTGTTCATGAACTACGTTTAGAATCTGAAAAACAAACTATTAATCGCAAGTATTGAACAAATAACAATCAGAAAGATGGACTGGTGAATCAAGGGTGTTCGATAGTCGGGTGCAAGATCAGGGGATTTGAGAGTGAATGAGAGACCTGAAATCACAAGTGTTGTATTTATACTAAGTGTAAATTTTTAGGCACATGAGCACTGTTTGTGCGCATGAGACACAATTTTACACAAAGAATTTAGGCGCATGAGCACTGTTTGTGCGCATGGGGTTGATTTTTACACTAAGTATTTAGGCGTATGAGCACTGTTTGTGCGCATGAGGTTTAGACGCATGGGCACTGTTCAGACGCATAAGCACTGTTTTGGGGCTTTTGCACTGTTCAGGCGCATGGGACTAACTGAAACGCCCAACACTTGGTAATTTTTCACTTGAAACGCCCAACTCTTGAAAGCCTGGTACTGTGTAGGCGCATGAGTATGGATGAAACGCCTAACACTTAACCACAAATTTCAGACATATGACAACTGTTTAGGCGCATGAGGTTGTCTGAAACGCCCAACACTTGTAAAAATTTCTGAAAACACATCATGCTCCTATTTTGGACTTTTGAACACTGTTTAGACGCATGAGATTACTTCCATGAGTCTAACACTTGTAATTTTCAAATCTTCCACCTAAACACTGTTTAAACACATTAGTACTGTTCATATACTAATTTTTAAAACAATTTGTCAAATTTTGACTTTCACTCAAAATTTACATAATTGACCCACAATTTTGTACTTTTGACATTTAATTTTTTTTTTATTTTTAATTTGAAATTTTATATATATATATATAATTTTTTATGTTTTGACCTTTTTATTGTTGTTTTAAATTTTTTGAAAAACAATTTTCCGTCATTTTAGTCTCGAATTTTAACAAAAAATCTCATATTAAAATGTTGCAAAAAGCTTTTTCATTTTAAAATATTTTCTTCAGGTTTATTTTTACATTATATCAAACACACATATACTTGAACTTTTAGCTTTATCCTATCCGTCCAAAACATTTAATTTTTGATTTTTCATATCTTGAAATTTGAAAATTTTCTCTTTGACACTTTTACTTTTTACTCCTCCTAAACTTTTAAGTTTAATAAAACTTAGAAGTTTCTTGAAAGTCACAGAAAGAGCACACTAATCATTGTTAATATACCTGCACACAGAAAAACATACAAAAATCAAAATTAAAGCAGAATAAAAATCTATTATGTACAATTGAATCATATGTCTGCAGTGAGATCATATCAGTTAAGATCAGCACATTGAAATAAAAGAAATTGGTGGATAGTCATAGACAGTGAATAAATCCTGATCAAGTGTATTCCAGGTCAGCATTTCTGCAGTAAAGGAGACATGAGATCTAAGGACAGAAAATGAGTGCTTTTGGCAAGGTACTCAGCACACTTACTTTTTCAACTCTTGGATTGCTTAAGGTACGATTAGATATTATATTATGTAAGTCACACTTAGACTTAGAGAGCTCAACCCTCGTCAAGATATGCAAGAAATCACTTTTCTCAACTTGAAAACCTGACATATACTTATAACCAGATCTCATGTTTAGTTTGTGCAGATTGGCATCTTTTTGCATCAGATGAGAATATCCAGGTCTGTAATGACTTACAACAAAGGATATCTTGTCACTTCAGGTCTATGATGACTCATAACAGAGAAATGAATCGATGCTTTAAATTAATGATATAAACAGATCTCATGGTTATTTATATCGCCATCAGGTGTGAGTTTGTAACTTTACAAGCAATCAATTTGAGAAGTCAACACTACTCATGGGTACTAAAATGGACAAACACAAATGCATAATTGATTCAGTTTGATCACAAGAGTTTACTTTTTCAGTATAATTACATGAGCTTACCTGCACATCATATCTGATCACGTCAGACTTTAGTCGTAAGTGATGTATGCAACTGATCAAACACATGTATCTATCATTTCTCACATATTGCAAAGACAGATTCATTCCTAAAAAAATGAATTAAGAAAGAAAAACTCTATTTTTGTAGTTTTTGTTTTATATTTTTATCTTTTGATTTTTCAATTTTCAATTTTTGTATTTTGCTTTGTTTTTCTATGAAACATACACACACAATATACAATCAGGCAATTAACTCTGACAGTTTCTCTTGTTGTTTCCTATTCAGTTAAGGGAGGGTTCTGATCATTTTAAGACTCAAGTAACTGAAATGCTCAAAAACCAGTTTTTACACATGGTTAATAAGACCAATTGACTCTACCAAATACTCAAACCTTCCTGGTAAAAAGGCTTTTGTAAATAGGTCCGCCAACTATTTTTCAGTTGCAATTTGGATTAAAATGATTAAACCTTTTTCAGAGTTATCTCTAAGAAAATGATATCAAATCTTGATATGTTTTGTTTTTGAATGTTGGACAGGATTAGCTGTAATGAACATAGCAGCAGTGTTATCAATGTAAGTTAGAGTATTAAGAAAATTGAACCCGTAATTCAGCAGTTGGTTTTGTAACCAAAGGATTTGAGAACATCCTGCTGAAGCAACTATGTATTTAGCTTCTGCGGTTGAAACAGAGATATTTGTTTGTTTCTTACATTGCCATGAGACTAATCTGGGACCTAAAAACTGACAACCACCCGTCGTAGATTTACGATCTTGGTAACATCCCCCATAATCACTATCTGTATATCCATGTAACTCGAAGTTTCCTTCATAAGGATACCATAACCCTAAAGCCGGTTTTCCTTTGAGATACCTAAATATTCGTTTAACAGCAATTAAGTGAGATTCCTTCGGGTCAGATTGATACCTGGCACAGACATAAACAGCATACATTATATCAGGTCTAGATGCAGTAAGATACATCAAAGATCCAATCATAGATCTGTATAAAGTTTGGTCAACATATTTTCCTTTAGAATCAGGTTCATCTTGGAATTTACGTCAGCTAGAGTTCTTATGGATTGATAATCTTGCAGTTTAAATTTCTTCAAGAGTTTATCAACGAATTTCTTTTGACTGATAAAAATTCTATCTGTAGATTGCTTCACTTGAAGACCAAGGAAAAGTTAATTTCTCCCATAGAACTCATTTGAAAATGAGACTTCATGATTTCTTCAAATTCATTTCACAACTTTGGACTTGTAGAACCAAATATGATATCATCAACATACACTTGAACACATAAGAGATCATCAGCATCCTTCTTAATAAACAAAGTAGGATCAGTTTTCCCTCGCGTGTATCCATGTTGGATTAAGTGTTGTGATAATGTTTCATACCAGAGTTTAGGAGCTTGATGTAGACCATACAAAGCTTTGCTAAGCTTGTACACACGATGAAGATATTCTAAATCTTCAAAACCTAGAGGTTTCTTGACGTACACATCATCGGTGATTGGTCCATATAAGAAAGTGCCTTTAACATCCATTTGGAACACTTTGAATTTCATGAATGATGCATAAGCCAAGAAGACATGAATTGATCCAAGTATTGCAACTGGAGCAAATACTTCATCATAATCTATTCCTTCCTCTTGGGTGTACCCTTATGCAACGAGTCTTGCTTTATTTCTAATAACTATTCGTCGATCATCTGTTTTGTTTCTGAACAACCATCTTGTGCCTATGGCATTTTCTCCTTCAGGTAAATCCATAAGATTCCACACTTCTTGTTTACGGAATTGCAATAATTCTTCTTGTATAGCCTCAATCCAACTATTGTCCTTTAACGCTTAGGTAACATTTTTTGGAACAATTTGAGAAAGAAAACACGAGTATAAGCAAAGATTTGCTTGTTCTGATTTACTTCTCGTCGTTCTCTCATTCAATGGACTAATAATCTGAGACGTAGGATGGTTCTTGTGAACATGAGATGTTGGAATCTCATTCCCTTGAACATGAACATCTAGATTGGTTTGGTTCAAGTTGGAAAGCTAATACAATAGGTTTGAAAAATGTGGATTGAAATTGGGAACTTGAGTCGGTGAGTTGATAAAGTAATCAAGATTACCGGTACCAACTACATCACCAGAAATAGATGACGTTCTAGACTCAGGTTGTATAATTTCTATACCATCATTAGGAATAGGTTGTGAAACATCTTGATCTTCTAAAACTGAATGATCTTCATCTTGATGAGATTGATCATTATTATTAAACCGAATTATTAAATCTTTGACAAAAGAAAAAAATGGATAATCTGGACTTGAGTCATCTATATCATCAGAATCTGAATCATCACTGAAAGAACCAAGATCTCCTTGAAGTTTCTTCTCACCTGTAGAATCAAGCAAGTTAGATTGATTAAACAAGTTAGATCGAAAAGAGTTTGACAATAAATCTAAATCAAATAACCAAGTTGGACCATTTGAAACTGATGGAAAAGAATTTTCATGGAATTTAACATTGAATGTTTCAAGTATAACATTTGTCCTAGAGTTATAAACTCGATAGGCTTTTGAAACAGATGAATATCCAACGAAAAATCCTTCATCAGATTTTGAATCAAATTTTCCTAGATGATCACTTGAATTTAAAATCAAAACTGGACAACCAAAAGATTTAAGAAAATCTATGTTTGGTTTCCTGCCAAACATCAACTCATAAGGAGTTTTCAGTTTGTCTTTCATAATTAAAGTACGATTCTGTACGAAACACGCAGTAGATATGGCTTCATCCCAGAAAGTGATAGGAATTTTCGCATCTGCTAACATGGATCGTGCAGCCTCAATTAAAGTTCTGTTTTTTCTTTCAGCAACTCCATTTTGTTGAGGAGTTCTGGGAGCACTGAACTGATGAGCAATTCCTTTTTTTGCACAAAACATGTTAATAGTTACATTTTTAAATTCCGTTCCATTATCACTTCTTATTATTTTTACTTTTTGTTCTAATTGATTTTCAACTTTTGTGATGAATTCTTTTAATAATTCAGCCGTTTTAGATTTAGCATTCAAAAAGAAAACCCATGAAAATCTTGTGAAGTCATCAATGATAACTAAACAATAAGATTTTCTTCCAATACTCTTCACATTTGTTGGTCCGAAAAGGTCCATATATGGAGAGGTTTGGAATTTGAGTTTTTTTTGCTTGGGCTTATAAGACGCTCTATGTTGCTTCCCCTTTAAACATGCTGAGCAGAGATCAGTAGTGGCAAACTTCTTTGATGGAAGGCCGATAACATGATTTCCTGCTACAAGCTTGTTCATATTCTTGAAGTTGGAATGCCCGAGATGTTTATGCCAAAGCTGACTTTCGTCATTTGATGCTTGAGCAATAAGGCAAGTTGTTTCTATAGATGGATCAACTTGAGACATATCCAGCTTGTATGCATCTCGATCCCTAACAGCTTTAACAACCACCCGGTCTTTGATAATCTGAAAACCTGGCTTCAAAATATAGCGAAAAGAATCATCAAAAAGAAAAAAATACGATTTATCACAAATTTGGGAAACGCTTAACAAATTAAAGTTCAACTGTGAGTAGTAGTTGACTTTATCAAAGCTTATTATCCCATTGGATACTGTTCCCACGCCTGTAATTTTTCCTCCTACATCACCACCGAACGCGACGTGTGTACCATCTTTTAACTTCAATTCTTGAAGTAAGGCATGATTGCCTGTCATGTGCCAGCTACACCCACTATCCACATACCATGTGGTGATAGGTCTTCTCGGGCGTACCTGCAAGACAAAGAAAATTAAGTTGAGTTATTAACCCAAGCCGAGATGGTCTTGGGTTTGCCAAACTTATCAACAATGGTGAATTGTTTAAAATGGAGTTTATTCACATCAGGCTTGTTTTTAATGAATTTACCAATTCTATTATTCACAAATTTTTTATCAAATTAAAGTTCAACTGTGAGTAGTAGTTGACTTTATCAAAGCTTATTATCCCATTGGATACTGTTCCCTCGCCTGTAATTTTTCCTCCTGCATCACCACTGAAGGCGACGTGTGTACCATCTTTTTTCTTCAATTCTTAAAGTAAGGCATGATTGCCTATCATGTGCCAGCTACACCCACTATCCACATACCATGTGTTGATAGGTTTTCTCGGGCGCACCTGCAAGAAAAATAAAATTAAGTTGAGTTATTGATCCAAGCCGAGATGGTCTTGGGTTTGCCAAACTTATCAACAATGGTGAATGTTCATTTACATGAAATTGATTGGGTTTGAGAATGATATTCTCAGTTGATGTGACTCAACCTAGGATCGAATATGTGGACTGAGTCAATAATATAGCAGCGGAATTACTATATTAAAGAACATTAATTGCTGTAGTAAACGCTTAAATGTAAGAGAATCAAGAACCGTAGTTAATGTTGTAAAATATTATGGATATTACTGCTGAAGTGAACAACTTACAAAGTTAGGGTATGTGACCCTATTTATAGGCGAATACATTGCCTGTACAAAAGACTAAACTAACCCTGATCTATACAAGTGAATCTAGTCTAAGTACAAAATAAATAAAACAGTGTAAGTTGTTCATCCGCATTAGTTCATGCGGATGAACAAGTCTTCATCAGCATTTGTTGTTTGTAGTCAGCATTTGTGTTTACTCACCCATATTAGTTCATGCGGATGAATAAGTCTTGTCAGCATTTACTTTTGTTCATCCGCATGGACTAATGCGGGTGAACAATCTTTGTCCGCATTTACTGTTGTTCATCCGCATGGACTAATGCGGGTGAACAATCTTTGTCAGCATTTCTTGTTGTTCATCCGCATGGACTAATGCAGGTGAACACTTCTGTTCAGCATTAGTTGTCTTGATCCGTATTTGTTAATGCGAGTGAACAAACACTTGTCCGTATTTGTTCACTAGTCATCCGTATTAACAAATGCGGGTGCTTTATACTTGTCTTGTCTTCTGTTGTCTTCCGTTGTTTTCTATAACTAATGTTTTCCAACCAGAACAACCTCCAACCACTTCTTGAGTTGGCAAGTATGATCCCTTCAGGGTCTAACAATACTCCCCCTAAGGATTATACTGCCTAGGTTCCTCAAGAGTGTGATGGTGGTGGTGGTTATGAAGATTCTGGTCGGTCTTCTTGTGTAGTCTTCTTTTGGATTGATGTTGGGAGGAGAGTTTCAGCAGCTTCTTCTAATGTTTCTGGTTGTGCCATTGATGGATTGAGAATAGCCTTTATCATGTTAGAAAAATCCCTAGCTTCCTTTATTTTTTCTCTACTGAGCACATGAATCTTCATCTCACTCATTATATGAATAGCAGCAATGGGCATTTGTTTCAAAGAGATGGGTTCTCAAACTAAAATAGAAGATAACCCATCTCTATGAATCACCAATGAACCATCAGCATCAACTTTCAACTTAACTATGTTGCCCATCTGCATAGGTAGCCTTTTCTTCTTCCTTTGTTCTCTCTTGTTGTTAACTCTATCAAAAGCCAGCTTCAATATCTTCACACACTTCAAAATAAACTCTAAATCATCTTCTGTAACCTTGTTTGTGAGAGCTCTGAAGTGTCTGGTAAAGATGTAATGATTGTAAGACTCATCTAGCAATCTAACCTCATACCCACTGAAGATTCTTATTTCAGGAGCTTCCTTTCCTTCTCATTTTCTTTCAATTACTATCTCAAAGGTGTCTTCATCATAATACGCATTTGAAATAGGCTTTGTTTTATGAGTACCAGCAATCATTTTCCTCTTCAAACTTTCTGTTAGCTTAATATGTAGTTCAGGAAACATAATCTCTTCAGCTTCTCTTTTCTTTCTTTGATCAAATGGGTTCTTGAATGTTTTGTCTTTTCTGGTGCAGATAGCTTTCAGTGATTTGAAGTTCTTTGTTCTTTTAAACATCTTTAGAATATCTTCAAATTCATATCCTCTATACATTCCATCAGGATTAATCAAGTCTAGCTCAGCCAACTCTTTTAAATCATGAACTTTCAAGGCATTGACTAAGGTAGTGTACTCTGTGAAAAATTGAACTAATCATGATATCCTCTTCACCATTAACATATTCCAGTTACTATCATACTTCCAGGCAATAATTTTTACGTCTATCTTGCCACTGGGAGTAGATACCCCTCTTATCATTTCAGCAGTAGTCAGCCCCTCTTGAAGTTTAAGTTGAGAAGGCTCAATAAACCACTCTGGATTCTTATGAAGTATAGGGGCCAGAACATCTTGATCTTTAACTGTCAACTACACATCTAGTGCTGATTTTCTTGTTCTGGGTTTATGGGCAATCACTTCTTCAATTGCTTTTAGTCTTTCTTTCTTGTCATTGATCATCTTTAACATAACAGCCCTAAGAGAATTATTCTTCATGTTCCCCAGCTTTCTTTTTGTAAATCCCTGTTGAGACAGATAATCCTTCATTTCCTTATCTATCATACTATAAGGATCAGGGTATGTAGTTTGAGTGTCATACTTCTTTGCTGTCTTAGAGATATTTGTGACTGATTTAGTAGTTTCCTTTTCTTTTTCATATTCAGTCACAATGGTTGGATCAAGAAGCTTCTCCATCTTTCTCACTTCTTCTACCATACATTCATAAGTCATGCTAAAGACTATATCAATATCATATCCATGGTTGATCAGGAACATGGCATGAATCATAAGATCATTAGTCTTAGCCTTCTCTATCATACTTTCAACAGATGGCTCAATAATTAATGGACTCCTCATGTCATCCTGTTTCTTTGTTTGTTCATCTTCAGTTTCTCCTTCTTCTAACATAATCACTTCCAAAGTATGCTGCAACTCCTTCTCAGCTTGTTCATGTTCATCTAAAAATTCTGCAATTGCTGCCAAACTCCTAGGATCATCTTTAGTTTTCTTCTTAGGTTGTTCAACCGTAGGAAGTTTTCCTTTTGCTATTTCAGTCAAGTATTTCCTTTTTCTTGTGTATGTGATCACTCTTGGTCCTGATGTTGAAGCTACATCAGTTTTGGCCTGTTGTTTTTCTTCACCAACCTTAAGCTCAGCAGTGATTCTTTGTTGTTCAGCTTCTTGTCTGTTCAATTAAGCCGTTTCCTTTTCTCTGAATTCATCACAAAGTCTATTGATTAAACTTTGTTGTTCATCAGTCAATACAACAGCAGGAACAAGCTGCATTCTCAGTTCTTCTTCTATTGACACAGGTTGTGATGGAATTACAACTATAGACTCAGAGGGGGATTTGGTGTTTTTGATGTAATCCCAGAAATCCTCATCTATAATGAATTCACTTGAAGAGAATCTGTCCATGTCATCTATTAGTTCTTTCATCATGGCCTCTTTTTTAGTAGATGGATCAGAATGTACTACCATCTCCCAGCTATCATCATCCCTAACACCACTAGTTTCTTGCTGTTGTGAATGAACTTCCTTATCCGTTTCTTCAGCTTCATGTTCTATTGCTTCTCTTTCAAATTCAGCCTTTAATTGAGCAATCAGTTCCAATTCATCAATTCTTTTCTTTAAAGCCTCATTTTGTTTGTTCAGATCAGCAATGATTTCTGTTCGCATCTCCAACATGTGTTCTTGATCTTCCATAGCCACAGTGTCCACATGACCACTGATTTCTTCTCTTGAAATCTTTAAAGAAGCTTTGAGCTTTTTGATCTCATCATCCTTTTCTTTCATATCAGCTTCATACTTGGCTTTTAATTCATTTAATTCTTTTTCCTTTTCATCAAGTTCCTGAATTCTATCATTTATGATTCCTGCCCTTCTATCCAGAGTCTTTTCCATTTTAGCAACTTTGTGCAGATCAGATATCATCTTGTCTTTCTCATCTGGTCTGTTTATCTCAGATTTAGCAAAACTTTCTGAGGGACCCTCCTCTGAGATCATTTGTCTTAGTGGTGCAAATTGTTGATTATCCTCCTCATCACTAGATGATTCAGATGATGAACTGGTAGATTCACCAGATCCATTAGAAGCATCAACAACTTCATGTGAGGGGCTGTTGGAAGGTTCTTCATGAGTGTGCATGTGAGAAGATGGAAAGAATATAATGGGATCAACACCAAAAAGGGAATGAATCTCAGCATCATGAGTTGAAGGCCCAATGTGAAGATCACCACCTATATCAACATGTGGTGACATTGGCCTCAATGCTTCTTCATTTAATTCTTCATGCTCATCAACAGTGGGCTATTCCTCAATTGTTTGATCATCTCTTTGTTGAGCAACATCAGCAACATCATCATGAGCAGCAGCTTCTTCATGAACAGGTTCCTCAGTAGGAACATCATCTTGTACTTGTTCTTGTATAACATGTTCTTCTTCTTGTTATTGTAATTGTTCCTCATCCATTGGCACATCATTTTAGGGATTTATTTGTTGTTGCATCCAAGTTAAAAGTGGAAAGAAATTACCACTATAGAAATTTCTTGGATCTCTCTTCTTGATGTACTTCAAAGATTTTGCATTATAATGAGGAATTTCAAGAATGGGACCTCCTAAAACCAGATCAGGAAAGGCTTCATTAATAAGACACTGAATGAATCTGGGATACATTAGGAACATGTTCCTTCTCCCCTCTTGAATGTTTGCCATCATTCCATTAAAGACATAGGCTGAAAAGTTGTAGGGTTTGTTAGAGCAGAGAGCACAAACAAGTGATGATGTAGTCAAGGGTATATCATTCCATCCAGTCTTCCTTTTGGATAAGCAGTGTTGCACATAATTGCAAATCAACCAACCCTTTGACTATCTGTTTATCCTCAAAACCACCCTCATATCCAATGTCAGCAAAGAATGACATGATATCTTCTTCATCAAATTCAGTTGGTGAATCAGGTTCATCTTCAAATCTCAAGCATTGTCTTATTGTTTGCTTAGAGATTATCAGTGTATGGTCAGCAGTTATTCTTCCTGATTCTCCATCATTGTCTACTACTTCTGCATTACCCCAAAATGAACTGATATAGTTCTCAAAGATCGCTGGTCTAATTGTAATGGCATAGGCCACTCTGGTAGTGGCAATAAATTTGATCATGTCTCTGAGACTTTCTGCTTCAGGAACATCTGGATTGAGAAAACCACTGACATTATGGAGCTTGCTCCAAGTCAGGTTAGCCATTATGTAATCTGCACACAAAGAGGATGAATTAGTGAGAATTGTGTGTGGTTTGTTCAATTTTGACTTTTTAGGACAAAAATGAATTCTGCTTGTTACTGTTACATTAGGTTATTTGACCTAATTTTGATTTTGAATGAAGACCAGTTCAAAAGTTTTGGTTTCTTTCTGTTGAGTTATAGTGATGATGAATGTGTCTTAACAAGTTTACATCTTAAACAGTTGTTTTTTATTTCAACATTGTTATGGGACAGTATCCCCTGTTCATCGATGTTTGAGGTGTTCTTAGAATCACAGGAAATCTTTGTTGTTTACACTGATCATTGGTTTTAATGAACTCTATCATTCATATAAATCCATTGCTCTTGAGTGCATTTTAACAATTTCTCAAAATTAGGGTTCTATTTCAATGCATTTGGTTCGACAGTCGAAGTTTTCAAAATCTGATGATCACCTTGTGGTTGACAATACTTCGATTTAACAGATAATGTTGTTTGTTTTGATGTTAGATTTGAACAAAATGAAGCTTGATTAGTGTAGATTTGAACTCCGAAGAAGAACGGTTTTCTGGCACTTGACTCACTATAAAGTTCACTCAAAAATTTGAAAAGTAATAAATGACTCACATTAAATGAGTATTTATAATACATTTCATAATTTTCACAAAACATTACAAGTGCAGAAAATTTTGCTACTGTAGCAAATGTGATTATAGAATTTCAATGGGCGCATTCACTATAGCAAATGCTGATGAACAAACTAGCATTTACTGTTAATGAATGCGGAAGAACTAATTTTACCCATCCGCATTTACTGTAGCGAATGCGAGAGAACAGATTACTTGTCCGCATATACTGTGACAAATGCGGGTGAACAAAGTGATCAGCATTTCATGTAGCAAATACGGGTGAACAAATGACTTGTCCGCATTTACTGTAGCTAATGCGGATGAACAATTTTTTGTCCGCATTAGTTTACTTATACAAAAAACAGTTACCCGCATTGGTTAAATGGCAGGGTTACCTTCACCCGCATTAACCAATGCACTTACCCGCATTAAATTTTGTACTTTGTCAAAAATTAATGTTTTTGCAGTGGCTGAATCTGATTGGTTTGTACAGCTGCTTTTGATTTTATGAATATGAGTCTGCATTTTTGTTGTTTTCCAAAGATTTTGCTGATTCAGAGATTGTCAATTCTTTCTTGGATTGTCATGTATCTTTGATGTGATACAGATTCCCAACTTGACTGATTTTGGAGCATATGCATCTTCTGAAGCTGATTATGGAGTAATTTCCATACAAACACAATCAATTTGACAAGTTGTCAATTTAATGTTTGCAAATTTCATGTTTTTGTAAATATTTCCTTTTAAAATTTTATTACTCCCCCTAAAGTTTATATCCATACAGGATAAAAACTTTAAATAAAATTTATAAAATTTTAGGACAATATTTCTGAATTGTTTAATTGTTTTGCACTTTTGTTTGAAATTTTGGGATCATAACAATCTTATCTTTCATAAGTGCAAGTTGTCATGAACTTATTGATTGAAGGTATGTTTGTCCTCTTAAACTCATGCTTGGTCAATATTGTAATGCATGTGATTTTTATCATGTTTTGATTTAGTTAAACATTCAACATGAACCTCACACTCATAAGCATAGAAAGATCAACTATCCTCATGTACTGTATGGTAGAACTTTTTCACAACTTTTGAATACCTAGTCATTTAAATTGTGAAGTCTCATTCATTTTGGTAAGGGGGATCCACTTTGGGATTCTTTTACCTGATCCTTATTTAATATGATCCACATTGGGATTCTTTTTGCTCTTCACTTTGGAAGGTGATCCACTTTGGGATTCTTTTTGTTATATTCTGTTTTATTTGTCATCCGTGTTGGATGTGTTCCTCATTGGGAATCTTTTTGGATCAAGACATCAACACTATGTGCTTGTTTCCCCAGGTCTTTACTCAGCAAAACAAAGGAGAAACTGATGTGAATAAGATTCATAAGGTATCATGACCCGGTGTGTTTAGGTTGTTATACATACACACATTTGGATAAGTTAGATACTTACATGCTCTGAGATGATGCATTCACATTTGAATGTGATCTTTAGTTTATCACAACATTTATCTTCTGTTCCAAGTTGAGCCTACCCACATATCAGGTAAGTCATGTCAGTCTTTCAAGATATTGAATTAAGCACAGTGAATGATATAACGACTGTAATTATATCATTTCCCCAAAGTACAAAACAAGGACTTCAACAAAAATTGATTTCTTTTTGTAATTTTGTGAAATTTTTGATGTTTTTGTAAATTTTTAAATTTTTTACTCAAGGTTAATCATGCCGATTGATTGGCCTAAGAATTCAAACCAACTTGGGTCAAATGCCTTAGTAAACAAGTCAGCTAGCTGATTGTCTGTGTTAACCTGAATCAGCTTGATTAAACCTTTTTCAGCACAGTCTCTCAAAAAGTGATATCTAATTTCAATATGTTTCGTTTTTTAGTGCTGAACAGGATTGTTTGTTATGAAGACTGCAGCAGTGTTGTCAATTTGAATTGGTGTGTGCAAGAAATTGAAACCATAATCAAGCATCTGGTTTTGAATCCAGAGAACTTGAGAGCAACAAGCTGATGCTGCTATGTACTCAGCTTCAGCTGTCAATACAGAAACATTGGTCTGTTTCTTGCACTGCCATGACACCAGTCTGGGACCAAGAAATTAACAACCGCCAGATATGGATTTTCTGTTGAAATTACATCCCCCGTAGTCACTATCGATGTATGCATAGAGATTGAAGTCTCCATCCTTTGGATACCATAGTCCAAGAGCAGGTTTGCCCTTAAGATATCTGAATATCCTCTTGACTGCATTCATGTGAGATTCCTTGGGATCTGCTTGATACCTGGCACATACACAAACACCAAACATAACATCAGGTCTACTGGCTGTTAAATACATAAGTGAACCAATCATGGATCGATAAAGAGTCTGATCCACAGATTTGCCATCTGTGTCTAGGCCAATCTTCACTTTTGTATCAACCGGTGTTCTGATGGACTGATAGTCTGCAAAGTGAAACTTCTTCAACATTGATTCCATATATTTTGACTGGTTGATGAAGATTCCACTGGATGTTTGTTGTACTTGAAGACCTAGGAAGAACGTGAGTTCTCCCATAGCACTCATCTGAAATTTTGAATGCATAAGATCTTCAAAGTATTTGCATAGTTGTTTGTTGGTGGAGCCAAATATGACATCATCCACATAAATCTGGACAAGCAGCATCTCATTCCCTTTTCTCTTTCTGAATAAAGTCTGGTCAATCTTCCCTCTTTCATAACCATGGTCAAGAAAAAAGAATGACAGAGTCTAATACCATTTTTGAGGGGCTTGATGTAAGCCATACAAAGCTTTATCAAGCTTGTATACCCTATGAGGGAAATCAGGATCCTCAAATCCTGGAGGTTGACTCACGTAGACTTCTTCAGAGAACTTTCCATATAAAAATGCACACTTTACATCCATTTGATAAACTGTGAATTTCATGGATGCAGAGTACACAAGAAAGAGTCGTATGGCTTCTAGTCTAGCAACAGGAGCAAACACCTCATCATAATCTATTCCTTCTTCTTGCGTATAGCCTTGTGCTACCAATCTTGCTTTGTTTCTGATGACGATCCCTCTGTCATCAGTCTTGTTTCGATACAGCCATCGGGTGCCGATAGGGTATTGACCTTCACAAAGATCCACCAGCTGCCATACTTCCTGTTTCTTGAATTGTAGCAATTCTTCCTGCATTGCCTCAATCCAGCTATTGTCTTGAAGAGCCTTTTTAATGTTTTTGGGTACAGTTTGACACAGAAAACAAGAAACAAACAGATGTTTTCAATAGTTGACTTGCTTCGTGTCACCCGCTCGTCTAAATCACCAATAATGTTGGACACTGGATGATTCTTGTGTGTCCTGGTAATTGGAATCAAATCACCAGCAATGGACACATCAAGATTGGAGACATTCAGATCATCTTGGTAAGAGGCATCTTGTTGTTGTAGTGTGGGAGAGTGATGATCAGAATCAGAGGGTTCAACATCTTCAGCTTCAGTAGCACTCTGAATACTCTCATCATTTCCATCTCTGTTAGTATCAGCTGGAGCATGAGTTGGTTCTGAATGTCTCACTTCAGTTGAAGGTTCAGCTGAAGGAGATGGCATTGAACTGCGACCAGCATCTGTTGAGATACTTTCATTTTGTGTAACTTGCCAGATAGGATCAGCTTGTAACGGTACTTCTTCATTGTCTTGATCGGTAGAAGGAGGAGTCATTAGGAAGTCTATTCTTCTTTCAACTCACCCTGATGTTCCTACATTTGACAAATTGAACTGATCAAAATATCTTGTAAATGAATCAATATCAAACAACCAGTCAGGACCATTTGATGATTTGGGAAATGAATGCTCATTGAATTGAATATTTGTTGATTCATCAATGATGTTTAATCTAGGATTAAACACCCTAAAAGCCTTAGACACTGAGGAATATCTCATGAAGAATCCCTCGTCAGACTTAGGAGCAAACTTTCGTAAATGGTCTCTGGTGTTCAATATTGAGACAGGACAACCAAATGACTTCAAAAATCCAATGAATGGTTTTCTATGAAAAAGAAGTTCATAAGGAGTTTTATTGTGTTTTTTGATTATCAGAGTTTGATTTTGCACAAAACATGAAATGTTAACTGCTTCTGCCCAAAATGTAATTGGCAGTTTTGCATCAGCTAGCATTGTTCTTGCTGCTTCAATCAGTGTTCTATTCTTTCTTTCAGCAACTCCATTTTGTTATGGAGTACGAGCTGCACTGAACGGATGAACAATGCCTTTTGTGGTGCAAAATGAACTTATGCTTTCATTTTTAAATTCCGTCCCATTGTCACTTCTAATAGATTTTACTTTCAAATCAAGTTGATTTTCCATTTTGGTTATAAAATCTATTATGATTTGGGGCGCCTCATTCTTATGAAGTAGGAAAAAGACCCATGTGAATCGAGTAAAGTCATCAATGATCACTAAACAATAATTCTTCTTGCCAATACTCATGATGTGAGTCGGCCCGAAGAGATCCATATGAAGTAACTTCAATGGATAATTGTAAGTGTTCACAAGTTTTGGCTTATGAGATGATTTATGTTGTTTTCCTTTGAGACACGCGGTACAGTGGTCAACAAAATGAAATTCCTTCTGAGGAAGACCAATTACATGGTTTCCTTTGACCAATCTATTCATATTTTTAAAATTCGTGTGTCCTAAGCGTCTATGCCAAAGTTGTGATTCATCAAATGATGCTTTAGACAATAGACATGTCTCTTCTGATGGATGTGCAGAATTAAGGTTCAAGACATATGTATTATTCTTCCTTGGCGTCTTCAAGACAACCCATTCTTCAGGAATATAAAATCCTGGTTTCAAGATGTAGCAATGAGTGTCGGTGAAATGAGTAGAATATTTCTTGTCACAAATCTAGGATACACTGAGCAGATTGAAGTTCAGCTGCTCGCAGTAATTGACTTTGTCAAAGCTCAGAATCCCATTCTTCACTAAACCTTCTCCAGTAATTCTACCGTCCTGTGAATATCCGCCAAATACCACAGTAGTTCCTTGAATGTGCTTGAAGTCATGAAGGAGGGAACTGTCTCATGTCATGTGTCGGGAGCAACCACTGTCCACGTACCATAAGCTATTGGACCTGTATGAATGACCCTACAAGCAGAAAAAGAACTAGTTAGAAAGAGGAACCCAAGCCATAATGGTCTTGCGTTGTCCTTTAGCATCGATCACTGTTACTTCTTGATACTTTCCTCTTGTGTGTGTTTTAGAGGAGGATGATTTCAGCCCTTTTCTTTTGTTTCTTTGAGGTTTCAGTTCATCAATTTCATCTAATGTGTCAGAGGAGTATACAAACCTTTCCTTTTGATTTTTGTGCAAAGGATGAACAGATTTTTGTTTGTCAGAAATCACTTTGATTTTATACTTTTGATGAGGATTTGGTGATTTGTTTAGGTTTGTTGGACTTTTGTGTCTGACCTTGTCAGTTGGAACCGATGAAATGGGCTTGTGTTGTGAATTTTTCAATCCTTTTTTATTAAAGTAACAATAAATTGTATTGTGATTGGTCATATCACACAATGAACAATATTTTTTAAAATGATAGTTTTTTGTTGAGTGATTGTTCATGTCACAGATAGAGCAGTACTCAGTGAAGTAGCACTTATCTGTTTTGTGATTGGTCATATCACAGAATTCACAATACATTTGATTGTCCTTTAATTTTGAAACAGAAGTCATATCAGTCTTTGGAGTGCCAACAGATTGTTTCACAATTCTGACTTGATTTGTTTTTGTGGACTGATGATGCTTCTTTCTGTATTCCCTTATTTCCTTATCGAATTGTTCTACCTGTTCTTTGTTGAAGATATCAAACCCACTTCCTTGTTTGATATTTGATGAAGATGGTGAATCAGATTTCACTTTAGATTTTTGAACAAAAGTGGTTTTTCCTTTGGTAACTACTGGAACTTTGGTTTTATCCTTGAAGTTCAATGAAACCCTGTCTGATTTGCTTGAATTTTTAGGAGATATGATCTCATAATTAGATCTGCTTTCAGCAGATGGTTTCACTGAGCATTTAGCATTATGTTTCAATTTAAAATTTTATGGAACAAATTTTACAAAAGGCACAATAGCTTTGACTGGGCTCTTTGGTTTCTTGATAACCACAGGCTTGTCTGAGCACTCCTTGATTTTGATAGGATGACCCAATCTGATTTTATCCTCATCAGTTTCAATGTAAACACCTGGATTGTTTTGAGGATTTGTTGTTTGAGAAATCATTGATTTGGTTTTAATAATTTTAGATTCTTTTGTATCTGATTGAGTAAGTGACTCAGGCATAACAGTGTAGTTATCATTATATGGAGGAGGACAAGTTTTGTAGCCTATCCCAGTCATATCTTTAGCCCCCTTTTGAGACACAAGTAACTCTTGCAGCTTGATGGATGAGAGCTGAAACTTTTCAAGTTTCATTTCAGTAGCTGATTGCTCGGCTTTTGATTTGGTCAACAATTCAGTTAACCTCTTATTTTCAGCCACAAGTGTGTACTTTTCACTATGGAGTGTTTCCATGTCAGACAACAGAGATTTGATTTTAACTTCATAAATTCTCATTTCTTGTTTTAACATCTCTGATTTCACCTTTTCTTCTCTTATTTTATTAGCCAATTTGTGATTATGTTCCCTGTACCCCTGTACTTCTAGAACACATTTTTCAGAACATAGATTGGATTTTACCTCAGATGGCATTGGAGTTGGTCCATCATTAATATGTGCCATAAGTGCATGATTCTAAAACTGTGGTTGAACTTCCTCAGCATACACGCTCCAATCACAAACTCCATCTTGTCTGATGACAAGTGCATTTGAAGTTTGTTGATTACTTCCTTGAGATTGATGAGTCAGCAGAGGTTGTCTTTGCTGAATTGGTTGTTGCTGATTTTGTTGTTGCTGCTGATTTTGTTATTGGTGTGAATAAGAGTTACTTGGCTAAAAGTTTGTGTTGTGTTGAGAAGCATGCTGGCCATGTGAGGGTCTTTGAAAATTGTTGTTGCTTCTCTTGGGAGAGTTACATTCCCGAGAGAAATGACCACTCAATCCACAGTTAAAACACTTAACTTTAGATTTGTCATATCCCAGCTTTGTATTCTTATTGAGACTCAGTTTCTTCCCTTTTCGAAAGAATTTCTTTGCTCTCATAGTAATCATGGCCATCTGCAATTGCAAATCCATTTCTTCAACATCATCAGGATCCATTTCTTCTAGATCTTCTTGAATCAGATGAGCTGATGTGAGTCTCCCTCCAAGGTAGGCTTCAAAGCTAGCAACAAAGGCATTGTAAGTTGCCTTTTGTTCTTTAGTTTTTCTCATCATGCATGTTGTTAGGAGATACAGTGGGTTGGGCAGAAGAGGTTGTTTTTGAGGTTGTGGAGCAGCACAAAATCCTGTTGTTCTTGTTTGATCTCTTGATGACAGAAAGTCTTCTTCTTTAGTAACAAAGGCATTTTCAACAGAATGAGTTTCAAATGGAAACTTGTAAGCCTCAATGACTTGAGGTCCACTTAGATTTCTGCTCCTTTCATCAAGTTTAAGAGCCTCAATTTTTGCAATCATGATGTCCAAGCTAGTACTCTCCAAATCAAGAGTATTCTTCAACATTGTAACATTCTGCTTCCAGCTTTCAGGCAAGCTGTGTAGCATTTTCTTTTTTAGTTCCTTCTCCTTGTAAGTGACCCCCATAATTTCAAGGTCATTTACAAGTTGCACAAATCTATGAAGCTGTCTGGAGATAGACACTCCTTTGGTATGATGAAATGTCTCATACTGATTTATCAGCTTGTCTTTGTTAATTTCTGTAACTTCACTGCTTCCCTCACACATAATCCATAGAGCATCCCAGATACCCTTAGCTGTTCCATATTTTTCTAATCTTTTCAGAACATCCATTTTCAGTGCTTGTGTAAGGATGGAATAAGCTCTAAGATCAATCTTGATTTTCTTATATTCTTCATCATCAAGAGTTAAGTTTGGATCCTCAATGGGAATTCTTGCGGTTTTGTACTGAGCAGCTTGATCAGCATTTAGAGACAGTGGATTGTAGGGACCTTTGCAAATAGATATCCAGTAGTCAGGATCCACACCTGTAATGTAGTTTTTGCAACGAATTTTCCACTGCTTAAACTCAGATTTGTGTTTAAGCATAGGAGGTTTGGATACATGACCAATTTCAGAATGATTATAGGAATCCATGTTAGTTAAACTGACTTTAACTTGTTGAATACTGTTTTAAGTTGATTTTAAGTTCGAACAGTGTGCTTTTCTTCAAATCTTCTGTTTTCGATCAAGAACAGGTCTGTTAAGTTTAGATCTGTCGATTTGAAGGAGTTCTAAGTTCTTGATTTTGTGTTGTTGGGTTCGACTGTAGCAGATCTAAAGATTTTGTACTTTGTGGTGTTTGATTACAGGATGTTTGTTTATCAGAAGAGTAGATCTTGCTGATGAACAACTCAGTCTACAGTTCAATTGATTTTCACCCAAAATCCGAGATGATTCTGTGATGAATTCAAGAGCCAAGGCTCTGATACCAATTGACTGGGTTTGAGAATGATATTCTCGGTTGATGTGACTCAACCTAGGATCGAATATGTGGACTGAGTCAATAATATAGCAGCGGAATTACTATATTAAAGAACATTAATTGCTGTAGTAAACGCTTGAATGTAAGAGAATCTAGAACCGTAGTAAATGTTGTAAAATATTATGAATATTACTGCTGAAGTCAACAACTTACAAAGTTAGGGTATGTGACCTTATTTATAGGCGAATACATTGCCTGTACAAAAGACTAAACTAACCCTGATCTATACAAGTGAATCTAGTCTAAGTACAAAATAAATAAAACAGTGTAAGTTGTTCATCCGCATTAGTTCATGCGGATGAACAAGTCTTTATCAACATTTGTTGTTTGTAGTCAGCATTTGTGTTTACTCACCCGCATTAGTTCATGTGGATGAATAAGTCTTGTCAGCATTTACTGTTGTTCATCCGCATGGACTAATGCGGGTGAACAATCTTTGTCCGTATTTCCTGTTGTTCATCCGCATGGACTAATGCGGGTGAACAATCTTTGTCAGCATTTCCTGTTGTTCATCCAGCATTAGTTGTCTTGATCCGCATTTGTTAATGCGGGTGAACAAACACTTGTTCGCATTTGTTCACTAGTCATCCGCATTAACAAATGCGGGTGCTTTATACTTGTCTTGTCTTCTGTTGTTTTCTGTAACTAATGTTTTCCAACCAGAACAACCTCCAACCACTTCTTGAGTTGGCAAGTATGATCCTTTCAGGGTCTAACAGATAGGTCTTCTCGGGCATACCTGCAAGGCAAAGAAAATTAAGTTGAGTTATTGACCCAAGCCGAGATGGTCTTGGGTTTGCTAAACTTATCAACAATGGTGAATTGTTTAAAATGGAGTTTATTCACATCAGGCTTGTTTTTAATGAATTTACCAATTCTATTATTCACAAATTTTTTATCATTATTAAGAAAATTCATACCATTTGAATGACCAATTTTTGAAAAAAATTTATTTCCAAAATTTTTATCATTCATTCTCACAGACCTTGGAATGAATTGATCTTGAATGTATTATTTTGGTCTCACATAGTCATTTCTTTTAAAAGATCTGAAGCCTAAGGAAGGTTGGTTATTTAATCTTTGAAAACCAATGGTTTGATTTCTTTTAAACTGAGGATTAACATAGCCTTTGCTCAATTATGTATTGGCAAATCCTTTCCTTGGCGAACTCTTTCTAAAGTAACAATTTTCTGTATTGTGAGTCCTTTCATCACAGAAGGTACAATACTTATTAAAGTAACAATCTGCTGTTGAGTGATTTCTCATATCACATATGTGACAGTACTTGTTAAAAAAACATTCAGCAGTCTTATGATTATACATGTCATAAATTTCACAGTACCTTTGTGGTGTTTTAAACAACTGTTTATTAACTTTTGATGTTGACGCAACGTTTGATCCTTGTTTAGATTTAGGTGTCGAAAATTTAATCTTTTGTTTTTGATTTGACAAATTTTGTTTTTGATTTGAAAATTTGTTCTTTTGTATATTTGCTTTTGACTTTTGTACATGAATAGCATTCTTAGAATCCTTAGAAACAAATCGTTTAACGACAGCGGAAGACTTCGAATCTGAACCTGTTTTCGTATTAGAGTTTGATTTATTCTTAGGAGTTTGTTTAACTTCTTGAATTAAGTTTATGTTCAAAGTACCAGCAGACACAAATTTTATTGGTTTAATTTAGTTGCTTGATTTGTCTGATTTTCTTGACTCTTATTTTGACCAGTTTTAGCTTTAGTCAATTTTCTTCTTCTTTGGTTCCTTGATTTTGTAGAACTTGATTTTATTTGAGATTGAACATCTTCAGGTGAAGATTCTTTTTCAGTTTCTTTCTCTTTCTGATCTTTTTGCTATTTAATAAACTCTATATTATTTAGACCATAAGAGTTTGAATCTTCTAAAGTTCCTTCTTCTTGTTTTGCTTTATCTTTGTTTTTAGAGTTTTGTTTATTATTTTTAAAGATCACTTCTTCCAAAACAGATTCTTTGGGAACAAATATTTTCTTACTTTTCAGACGTGGTTCATATGATTTTACTTGTACCGGATGACCGTTTTTGATCTTTTCAGTATCTTTTGCTTCAAAGATTTCAACATTGGTTTTCTCTTCTTCACTATCAGAAATCTTGTTGTTTTTGTTTTGGAAAGCTTTGAGTTTAGCTTTATTTTTAGGAGAATGATCATGCATGTTAAAGTTCTCTGGTAAAGTGTTTGTTATAGATTCAGGCATTGGTTCGTGTGTAAAACCTAAGCCTGCTTTTTGTTTGTCCTTTCGTTCACTTACCAGTTGTTCCACAATTGTTTTGGAACTTTTGACTTTTGCAAGATCAACTTGTGTAGCAGCATGTGCTATTTTCTCCTCTTCCAAGTTCTTAGTCATTTCTTCAAGTTGTTTGGAAACAATTTCTAGTTCTTTCAAAGTTTTGTTCCATGAATTTTGTAAAGAAATGATATTTTCATTTGATATTTTGTGATCTTTTTTAAGTTTATTATGCATTAATTCCTCTTGCTTGAGCTTTTCACAAATTTTGTATGAATAAGTTCGGTAATATTCTACATGTTCAAAGCAAGATTTGGTACATAGTTTTTCTCTTACTTCAGCTGGATTTTCAGGATATTTAGGTGAAAAAATCTCAGAGTTAGAAGATAAATTTTCAACCTTTGGTTGATCTGACTGTGCCATTAATGCAACTTCTTCTGAATCCTCTTTAGGATCAGATTTATTACTCCAGTCATACTCTTCTTCTTCATTTTCAGAATTTCCTTCAGCCTTAGATCACTGTCTTATGACCAATTTTCACCTTGAACTTCTACAATAAGAGATAGACTAGATGTTAAGTCAGCTGTAAACTGCTCTGCATACGCACTCCAGTCATATCCATCCTTGATGCTCATGACAAGAGCTTTCTTAGGCTCTTCAAAAGATTTTGAGTCATCTTTAAGTTCAGGCATTGGTAGACTTTGATAAGGCTTTTGGAGTGTGTTCTGAGACGGTTGTGGATATCTTTGATTGCTTGAACTAGCTTGACCATTCCCTCCTTTGCTTCTGGGAGCTTTGCATTCCCGTGAGAAGTGGCCATAGCTATTGCAGTTGAAACACCTTGACTTAGATTTGTCAAATCCAACAGTCTTGTTAGCACTTGGCTTGTAGTTCCTGTTGACATACGAGTGTTTCTGGGTTCTATATGCAATCATCACCATTTGCCAGTTTAAATCCATCTCTTCTACATCGTCTGGATCCATCTCGAATAAGTCCTACAAAACATGATCTAATTGTGTTAAATGACTACCTTGATAAGCTTGAAAACTAGCCATAAAAGCAGTAAAAGCAGTTTTGGACTCCTTATCCTGTAATAGGATGTTAATAACATCCTTAACTTTGCTAGTTTTAGCAGAGTTAGAAGATGAAGTCTCAGTTTGAGGTTTAGAGTTTTGAGGTTTAGGAGGAGACTTAGGTTGTGGTTGAGTTGTGTCACACCCTCGCTAAAGCGGAAACACGAGAATGCAACGGACGGGATCGTCATAACACATTGGGGGTTTAAGAGAATATCTAAGGTATTCTCCGTTCTTGGGTCATGACGTCACCCGACACATAGGAACACATGTCAAGTATAGTCAATACAATAACGTCATACCATAAATGCATGAACAAACCAAAGTCCCATTCCGGAACAAATCAACACAATCGCCAAACAATACCAAATACAAAACAAACAAAATTACAATCCATATGGCCAAACAATTCAAAACATATCCCCAAAGTCTCATGAAATGTCTAATGCTCCCAGAGGAGCGGTCTCGTCTAAGTCCACAGCCAAACACCTAGGCTTCGTTACCTGAAAAGACATGCTCTAAAAAGTCAACATACGTTGGTGAGTTCACAGGTTTAAAAGTACAAATAGTTTGCCGTGTATAACATGTACAGAAAATTGTATGTGAGTAGAGTACATAGCAGTCAAGATATCAACACAAGTCCAAATTCAGTCCAAGATAAGTCCAAGTCCAAGATAAGTCCAAGTCCAAGATAAGTCCAAGTCCAAGATAAGTCCAAGTCCAATATACCCAGATTATATTCACCCAAGGGCAAGCCCAGGCCAAGTCAGTCTCGACTAGTATACCGACAACATGGGTGGGGGTGTCAACCCGTTAGTACTAACAATACCTCTCCATGACGTCCAAGCCAACAAGTCCAAAAACAAGCACAAGCAAAAATACAAGTACACACTCATGAATGAATATCAAGACTCAAGCCATGACCCCAAACCACATACAATGTCCTAAGATAATTTTAAAAACACGGCATAGTCCAAAACCATGAGCATGCTTTTCCCCCAAGTTAAATATATTGAAAAGGGGCCGTGAAACTCACCTCGAAATAACAAATTCCCAAAGTCCAAATCTCACAATTCGCAGAGCAAGCACTAAAAGTACAATACACAAAAGGATTACCATAGCATAAAATGACCAACATGGGTCTAATCTTTTTAATCCAGCCCTTATCGCCAATCAAAGTTTTTCATTGCCACTCTTATTAATTTAATCTTTTATAAAGTCATTTAATTTCTTATACATGCAAAACTTGTCTCTATTTATATTATTTAGATCCAACTCTTACTTTTAAGTGTACCAATATAATTCAGCTTATATATCTGATTGCGCATCAGTCTTGTATAAGCTGTTTGGAGATCGAAAAGATAACGAATCATTGCGTAAAAGGTTTCATTTGAAAGAGGAGACTTTTAATTAAACTCCAGGAAAAGAATCATGTCCATTTGACAAAATATGAGAAAGTTATGACTCGGAGACTACAAACAAATCTGCTGCCCAGATTCGTCAGTTTTGACCTTCAGTTTTGTTTGCTACGTTTGGGGGACCAAACGATGTCGAAACGAAACGAGACCAGTTGGTTTAGTTAGAAGACTCATAGGGCTTAAATTTAGACCCAGATGTTTCCCCAATTGGGTGTATTTTGACCAAGTTACGACCTGTACAAGATGACTCATTTTTCTGACAGCAAGCTGTCCAGTTCATTAGCTTTGTTCATTTGCGTCCCAAGTTCCAATATGTGCCCGTTATCAACCCAAAAATAATAAGAACTTTCATTCCAGGTTCTAGTTGTCCAAAACTTCAATTAAACACTTAGTTTACTTTAATTTTCAGTCCCAAACAGTTTGTTAGATTCTTAGTCTCCCGGTTTGCATCGGTAATTGGTAAATTCGTTGTTTCGATCGTTCAACACGTCTATTCCTTCAAGAAACAAATTCAATGACTTCAAAACGTTTTATAAGTCCAATATGTAGATTAAGAGCAGGTCATCCAAGATTACAACCCAATTTTGATAGATTCGAAGAATATACAAGTCCAAGGATTAGGGTTTTTACCAATTAGAGACTCCGACAATCGAAGCTCCTAGATATTCACGATCTAATACCCAAAACAAAGAATATGAGAATATTAGATGAAGATTTTGTATTTAGATGAAGAACATCTTCGAAATTCAAGTAGAACAAGGATTAAAATCATCAAGAGATGACTTTTACTTACCGTAGGATCGAAAATACACGAATCGTGCTTAGTACGAGACCTTGAATGTCTTGATTATAGCAAAACTTGATGGATGGCACAAAGATGATGATTTTCGATGATGATGGTGAATAACAAGAGAGATTTTGTGTTGTGGCGGCTAGGGTTTTCAATAGAAAACTCTATTTGCAAAAGTGAGGCGAAACAAGGGGAATCCCCCCTTTTGTCCAATTCTCGTCTAATCCGTCTCACCTCGACCCGCGCGTCGACTAATTTTTACGTTTTTGAATTCTATGCGTTAATACGATTCCGACGGACTATTATATGCCATATAAATCATTTAATTTTTAAATTTTTAGGTTGAATTAAGTGTATTTAATAGACTTTAGGCAAAGCCCATGGATGTAAGATTAGTTGGGTTTCGATGTAAATTTCATGTTTCACCTTTCAGAAAATTCTTGATTAGGCTCAATGCACATGGTTTCATACGATGACAAGCCCAATGGTCATCTTAATGATAGAAGCCCTAGGCCCAACACCAAGACATAGGCCCAAAAAGCTAAAATTTGAGTCGACCAAGTAATGAATTATCCATTAAGACCAAGCCCAAATATGACAAAATCAAAGTCAAAAGTCAAGATCCAAATCAATGCCAAAGTCAACGTACCTGTTTTGGTGACGGATGTCACAGTATCCCCCAGTTGAGAGAATTTCGTCCCGAAATTCAACTGGATTTATCAACTACAATGCCATCCGCAAACAGGTGGGGCTACTTAGCCCTCAATAAAACTTCCCACATAAAGATAAGATTTAGGTTCTCGCTTTGAGTTCCATCTAGTCTTTACTATAAGGATTTCTACTGTTGCACAAAGTTTTAACTTCTTTAACCATAATCCAAACTAGTACATAGGCAAATTAAAATTCGCCGTCCGCTCGAATTCCTAGGACCATCCAACAAATCACAGGACCAAACCTGTTCTGCAGTCTTAATTATACTTGCAAATCTAGGTGACAATTTGCTCCTTTTGACAAGATAAACAATGTCATTCCAAGACAACAGCTCGTGAACTGCCCATAAGAACAAAGTCTCTTGAGCTGGCGTTTTAGGTTTTACAACCTATTTACTGATATCTCCAAAGTATGACTGTTGTCCAATACCAAAAGCTAGATTCCAGTCTAGATTCTAATTTCACATTCAAGATATCAATAATGTTTATATATAGGGTGTACCACAGCTAACCCACCACACTACTAACACCTTGATAGTGTACCAGTCGCCAACCGTATCTAATTATCAAATCAACCAACGTCATTGAACATGTGCCTAAAGCAAGGGTTCCTTTGATTGTCAGCGTAAATTTCTAACCATCTTGAACTGCCTTTTGTCTATCCGCGATCCAAAACCCCTAATCATTCGTCTCTTGAATGATTTACAGTCCATTCATCTAATTCTACATGTCTTTTGCCCATTACATAGGTGACCAACACTTACATTTGTTTAGTGCCTTGAATGGTGCTAAAATAATACCCCATGGTAGCTATTGTCATAAGGAAACTCAACTAATAATATGTGAGTGTCCTAACTACCCCCAGAGTCAATGATACAAAACTTTAACATATCCTACGATGTCTTAACAGTTCACACACTCAGTCCGTTAGTCTGTGAGTGATAAGTTGTACACCTGTACTGATGCATTCCTGGCACCTTCTATAAGCTCTGCCATAATTGTAGCATGAAACGATTGTCACAATCGGAGACAATGACATAGGTACTCCATTTCTATCCATATTTTCAATAATATAATTCCTTGCCAACATTTACATCTTGTAGTCCTCACGAATTGTCAGAAGATGACCAGATTTGGTCATGTTCTCCATAATGACTCAAATCAAATCATACACACTATTAATTCTTATTAGCTTCATGATGAAGTCCATAATCATGTTTTTCCACTTCCGATCAAGAATCTCAAATTGTTGTAATAGGCTAGGTTGCCTTTGATGCCTCACTTTAATATTTGAACAAGTCAAACACTTGCACACATCATCCGTTATGTCCTCTTTCATTCTAAGAACCAATACAAGCCCTTATGATCATGCCACCTCTTGTTAGCATCAGGATGAACAACATACTTAACGTGTGTGCTTCGTCCACACTAATGTCTGCACATACCCCATAAATGAAACATAAATTCACTTAATAAAGTACAATCCTGTATCGTCTATTTGTACAAACTATTTGTTTAGACCTCTTAAAGCCTTATCCTCCACATTCAGTTCTCTTATTTTACTCGACTTGAGTGGTAATGAGGTAAGAACATGGGTTTGACTCTTTCCTTACAACTCAACACGTCCGAACCTATATTTGCCTTTTCCGGGTTATACCAGATTACACAGTCGTAGTCACTGAACAATTCAATCCAACATCTCTATCTCATGTTCAGTTCTTTTTGGTGAAAAATATGTTGAAAACTCTTGTGGTCAGTATAGATAACACACTTGGAGAACCTAGCGTATAGTTTCTCATTTTCAACATTTCCAAGACTGTCCCTATATGTTTCTCATGATCCTCCCTATCCTCAAATAAATCAGAATGTCCTCAATGAACACTACAACCAATTTATTCAGGCATGACATGCACCTTTATTTCATCACATTGATGAACACCGAAAGTGCCTTTGTTATCCCAAAATTCATAACTAGAAACTCGTAATGTCTATAATGAGTTCTAAATGTTTTCTTTGGTATCTCATCCACATGTACTCTACGTTGATGATTTCTAAGCGGAGATCAATATTCAAAAAGTACGTGGATACTTAAAGCTGATAGAATAAGTCATTTATCCTTGCTATTGATAATGGTTCTTGTCTGTTAGTTTATTCAGCTTTCAATAGTCCATGCACGTCCTGTACGATCCATCCTTCTTCTCTACAGAAAGCACTAATGCCTCATGGTGCGTGTGGGTCATATAAAACTCTTACCAAACCACTCCTAAAGTTGATTAGAAAGGTCTTACAGTTCCAATGGTGTTACTCGATAAGAAGCCCTAGGTACACACACCGCTTTATGTACCAATTCAATCCAAAGGTCCACCTATTGTGAAGTGGACAATCATTCCAAACCCTTCAGGAACACTTCTTAGAATTCTCACACAATAGGTATATCATTTAACTCTTATTCCTCCACCTTCATGCTCTAGATCTTCGTGTTGTCCCCTTCTGATCTCTCGCCATACACGTCAGGTGTCTCGCCCTTTGACAATGGTATGCCAGCAAACTTCTCATATCCGATGACCTCAGCACTATTCCTTGACTATCAATCCATACCCGTGACCATGTTGAAACTTTCATGCCCAAATCATACAAAATGTATTCTAATGCATGATTTGCTAATAGCATAGTACAGTCCCCTATTACCTCTCTAGTGTTTACAGGTCTATCTTTAGCCCATTAATAACACACATTCCTCGTGACTGGGGTTAGTCAAAGTCACTACGCAAGGATCCTCTTGGACATCATTGACATCAATCCTAAATGCCTTTCTATGAGCAGGGTTGCCATCTTGCCTTGCCCTGGGTTTGCATAAATTGCAAGCCAAATTTGTGTTGTTTTTTTTTAATTAATTGTTTGTCCTAGAGCCCTATTTAACCACACATATGCATTTTGATAATGCTCCTGGCTCCGCACCCATAATGTCAACGTCAAGCTCCTTCTGACTCGACCGTATTAATCGGCACAACTGGGTTCACAAATACCTTAAATCTCTTCGCTAAGCATTCCAATTTCTTGAAATTGAACCACACAGGTCATGACATCATAGTTGGGTGGTGCAGATTGCACTTACTACTCTCCAGACAAGTGCCAACATAGCCCTTCATTGCCAGTACGACAACCACATATCCTTTTATGAACTTGTCCTACTTGTCTACTTTAACACCAGCTAGCTCACCCAATTCCTTAACATCCTTCTACATCTCACTAGCTTTCTCAAGGGTCTAATACGAACCATCTCATCAACTAA
This sequence comes from Flaveria sonorensis, assembly GCA_025506505.1. Lineage (NCBI taxonomy): Eukaryota > Viridiplantae > Streptophyta > Magnoliopsida > Asterales > Asteraceae > Flaveria > Flaveria sonorensis. Next base: position 41,317,566 of record CM046428.1, read on the forward strand.
AATACATGTCTTTAGTATTGCACTCCAAATGGTTGGGGGTGTAGTAGCGACCACCATTCCATGAACTATAGAACCAGCCCCCCCCCCCCCCCCCCCCCCCCGATGTACTTTTCCATTCGCTTTGATTTATGTGCCACAAATATGACACCACCTTTGCCAACTTATGGAATTGGTAGGGATAAGCAGCATGACTAGATCCCACCATTACTTGATTCCAAAACTAATGATCTATATTTTGCATCATGTCCATGAGGCAGTACCTCTCAGTTACTACTGCATAGCCCATACAAAGTCATGACCATCACAACTTTTCTACTTCGTACTTGAACTTGAATATTCCACCATGTTAGTGCTTTGCCCACTAGTGGCCGAATAACACTCTTTGCATTTTGATTATTAGCACCGATCTTGATGTCCACATCCATTTCTGTTTTCTCAATCCAACGGGTAAGAGCTATTGCTGCAACTTCCTGTCGAACTCTTTTGGCTTGCACGTCATGAACTTCATGCACGTACAACCAATCCTGCCTCCAGTGCCACTTTCTTTCAATTTATCAGTCTCACCATGTTCATCTATAATCCTCTCGGATCATCACAGAGCCCAGTTCAGACACATACCTAGCATAGCAAAGTTGTTTATGTATAGGGTTTCCCGTAGCATTCCCACCACACCGACGATATACCAAGGACGACGTCTAAACTGGTTACATGACATCCATTTACTCCATCAAGTATAATGCTAGAATCTCTCGACAACCAATGCTACAAGTATTATGATCAGTTTGAACAAGGCAGCATAGGTACAAGGAGTCTCACTTCCCTTCTTCAATTCTTCAAAGACCAAGTACATTTTGAACATGTAGTCAACTTCCACGATCACCGAAACAAAAACGAGAGAAACGTCTCATAGATACCGGGCTAAAAGGTCCATTATGATTCCTATGAAGGCTCCAGATCTATTTGTACTTGTTCGAGGATAAATGGGATTGGTGTTTCCATACCATAGATTATCATAATAACAGGAACTCCACTGTCCCATGTATAAAATGGAAGATTCGTACTAACTATGACTGTTATCTCATGAAGAGGTTTGCCAGATTTTGCATGCACTGCAAATTGCAATTACGTGTGTACCCGTAATGGTAATTTGCAATGCATGGTCACCACTAGCTCCTCCTACCAGAGTTAACATGTCTTGTTAAGTACAGAGTGTTATCTATGATTGGAAAAATCAAGGATATGGTCATTAATCGAAGGTTAAGTGATCGAGGTTGTACAGAGGAATCGGTTAAGAAAGCATTCACTTAGATAAGGGACGGTCAAACGAGTCCATTTAATGTAGACCGAGATCCAATAAAGCTGCCATCTAACCCGAATACGCCATGGCCCTTGTCTATTGTTGTCAAGCAAGCTAGCATGTCCATCTCCCAATATCCAACTCACAAGTTGTAAATAAGACCTCGTACAACATTGCTAACACCAGCAGAAGCACATAATAAAGGTTGACTTAACGCCCAAAGTCCTTTAAAAGAATCCTTACAGCTGCACTTATCACTTTAGACCAAATAATAATCAAGCGCATAATGTGAGGACGTTCTTACCTAATGCTTTCTCAAGGCACGCACAGATAATACGACGACCAAAGTTCTCCAAATAAGAAGATCACAGATAACACATAAGGTAGGCAACATAGCATGACAGATAATACACATAAAACATTCACATGTATAACAGTACACACATAATCCTATGATGCATACTACATGTGGGTACTTAGGTTATAGTCTAGGTTGAATAATCCACCTAATTCTCTATAACCAATGGCTCTGATACCAATCTGTCACACCCTCGCTAAAGCGGAAACACGAGAATGCGACGGACGGGATCGTCATAACACATTGGGGGTTTAAGAGAATATCTAAGGTATTCTCCATTCTTGGTTCATGAAGTCACCTGACACATAGGAACACATGTCAAGTATAGTCAATACCATAACGTCATACCATAAATGCATGAACAAACCAAAGTCCCATTCGGGAACAAATCAACACAATCGCCAAACAATACCAAATACAAAACAAAGAAAATTACAATCCATAAGGCCAAACAATTCAAAACATATCCCTAAAGTATCATGAAATGTCTAATGCTCCCAGAGGAGCGGTCTCGTCTAAGTCCACAACCAATCACCTAGGCTTCATTACCTGAAAAGACATGCTCTAAAAGGTCAACATACGTTGGTGAGTTCACAGGTTTAAAAGTACAAATAGTTTGCCGTGTATAACATGTACAGAAAATTGTATGTGAGTAGAGTACATAGCAGTCAAGATATCAACACAAGTCCAAATTCAGTCCAAGATAAGTCCAAGTCCAAGATAAGTCCAAGTCCAAGATAAGTCCAAGTCCAATATACCAGGATTATATTCACCCAAGGGCAAGCCCAGGCCAAGTCAGTCTCGACTAGTATACCGACAACATGGGTGGGGGTGTCAACCCGTTAGTACTAACAATACCTCTCCATGACGTCCAAGCCAACAAGTCCAAAAACAAGCACAAGCAAAAATACAAGTACACACTCATGAATGAATATCAAGACTCAAGCCATGACCCTAAACCACATACAATGTCCTAAGATAATTTTAAAAACACGGCATAGTCCAAAACCATGAGCATGCTTTTCCCCCAAGTTAAATATATTGAAAAGGGGCTGTGAAACTCACCTCGAAATAAAAAATTCCCAAAGTCCAAATCTCACAATTCGCAGAGCAAGCACTAAAAGTACAATACACAAAAGGATTACCATAGCATAAAATGACCAACATGGGTGTAATCCTTTTAATCCAGCCCTTATCGCCAATCAAAGTTTTTCATTGCCACTCTTATTAATTTAATCTTTTATAAAGTCATTTAATCGCTTATACACGCAAAACTTGTCTCTATTTATATTATTTAGATCCAACTCTTACTTTTAAGTGTACCAAGATAATTCAGCTTATATATCTGATTTCGCATCAGTCTTGTATAAGCTGTTTGGAGATCGAAAAGATAACGAACCATTGCGTAAAAGGTGTCATTTGAAAGAGGAGACTTTTAATTAAACTCCAGGAAAAGAATCATGTCCATTTGACAAAATATGAGAAAGTTATGACTCGGAGACTACAAACAAATCTGCTGCCCAGATTCATCAGTTTTGACCTTCAGTTTTGTTTGCTACGTTTGGGGGACCAAACGATGTTGAAAATAAACGAGACCAGTTGGGTTAGTTAGAAGACTCATAGGGCTTAAATTTAGACCTAGAGTTTGCCCCAATTGGGTGTATTTTGACCAATTGGGTGTATTCCCGATCTAATACCCAAAACAAAGAATATGAGAAGATTAGATGAAGATTTTGTATTTAGATGATGAACATCTTCGAAATTCAAGTAGAACAAGGATTAAAATCATCAAGAGACGACTTTTACTTACCGTAGGATCAAAAATACACGAATCTTGCTTAGTACGAGACCTTGAATGTCTTGATTATAGCAAAACTTGGTGGATGGCACAAAGATGATGATTTTCGATGATGATGGTGAAGAACAAGAGAGATTTTGTGTTGTGGCGGCTAGGGTTTTCAATAGAAAACTCTATTTGCAAAAGTGAGGCAAAACAAGGAGAATCCCCCCTTTTGTCCAATTCTCGGCTGAATTGAAGGAAGGACAAGGGCCTTCGGGCCCTTGGCCCGTCTCATCTAATCCGTCTCGCCTCGACCCGCGCGTCGACTAATTTTTACGTTTTTGAATTCTATGCGTTAATACGATTCCGACGGACTATTATATGCCATATAAATCATTTAATTTTTAAATTTTTAGGTTGAATTAAGTGTATTTAATAGACTTTAGGCAAAGCCCATGGATGTAAGATTAGTTGGGTTTCGATGTAAATTTCATGTTTCACCTTTCAGAAAATTCTTGATTAGGCTCAATGCATAGGGTTTCATACGATGACAAGCCCAATGGTCATCTTAATGATAGAAGCCCTAGGCCCAACACCAAGACATAGGCCCAAAAAGCTAAAATTTGAGTCGACCAAGTAATGAACAATCCATTAAGACCAAGCCCAAATATGACAAAATCAAAGTCAAAAGTCAAGATCCAAATCAATGCTAAAGTCAACGTACCTCTTTTGGTGACGGATGTCACAAGTTGCATAAGCAGGAGCACTTGTATATGAAGAATTTGTAAAGAACCCTGCTCCAACAAACAGATCACCCTCTTCTTCTAGTGAATTCTCATTCTTTGCCATAAAGGCATTCTCCACTGTGCTAGCTGGAGATGCAACATATTTGTACTGGAACATTGATGTTGCTCTATCATTGTTTCTTGAGCTTTCATCAATCTCAACTGACTCAACTTTGGCAATCAATAGATCAAGATCCATAGGGAATTTTTCAGTGTGCTTCAACAATGTCACTGTTTGTTTCCATGAGGATGGAAAAGCATTGAGAAGTCTGAAATTTAGATCTTTGAGATCATTTTTGATGCCAGCAGTTGACATCTTAGTTATAAGTTTCACAAATCTATTCATCATTTGGTTTATAGTTTCACCAGATAAATGCTCAAACAGCTTTAACTGCCTCTTTAGTTTCTGCTTCTTGAGATCTTGAATCTCCTTACCACCTTCACATATTACCTTCAAAGCTTTATACATATGATATCCAATTTGATATCCATAAAGTCTAGTTAAGACTTTCTAGTGGTAATCCTTGGCACATCAATGAATATGCTTTAATGTCATTCTTTACTTTTCTTAGATCATCACCTTATAACCCATCTTCAGGATAAGGTTTTGGAAAGTCTTTTGTGTAGACAAAACCTCTATCAGGACCATCTGATGTAATTGCGATATGAGGTCATTTTTCTATCGACTTCCACAAGTCAGTGTCAATAGAATTAAGATGATATTTCAATCTAAGAGACCAGTTCTTAAAATCAGCTCTGTTCTTCAACTTAAGAACTCTGGTCTCAGAATCTTCAGATTTGACCATTTTGAATTTTTGTTTTTAAAATAAAGATTTGTTTTTGTTTTTTTTTAAAGTTTTTGAATTAAAACAATGAATTGAAAATATTTTTGGATTTTTAAATTTTGAAAAAAATTTCTAAGTGTTGAGCTGATGCTCCTAAACAGTGATGAAGTGCTCACACAGTTGTCAAACACCCAACTTTGATGTAGAAACGCCTAAGGGACTGCCTTAGTAGAATTCTGAAACGCCCAACTGATAATGTGCCTGAACAATTGTCAAGCGCCTGGGTTGTAGAAAGCCAACACAGTTCTAATGCGACTAAACAGTGGTTATGCGCTTAGAATTACTTGGTTTCTGAAGAGTTTCAAAGTATCCAAACAGTTGTAATGCTCCTCAACAGTGGTCAAACGCCTAGACCAAAAACGCCTGAATAGTGTTCAAACGCCTAAATAGTTGTCAAGCGCCTATACACTTAGGCAATTTTTAGCAGTGTTTTAACCTAATGCGCCTAATTCAACAGATTCAAACGAACTCAAATCTTCTGAAAATCTTTAAAACTTGTTGAGTTGATCTAAAAAATTCCAATTAGGTAGTTTATAGGTCGATAATTAATCCTTCATCTTCAATTTCAACAAACATCAACAATAATTTAATCTTCTGATTGAAATACAGTCTGAATATGAATAATAGGTTTAAACAGAATTTAGGTCAAATTCTTAGATTTGAACGAATTGAACATGAAATTATGATTCAAATCATGTTTCCATTGATGAAACACAACTGAATTCAACAATTATTTGATCAAATTTCTTATCAATCACTGATTCAAGTGATTCAGAGAGCTCAAAATGTCAATAAGCTCAAATCATTGAACCAACAGCTCTGATACCATTTGATAGGATCAAAATGGATCGATCTGTGATAATATTGTGACACAAATTGAATCAAAACAAACACAAGTAATCAAATCAATGCAAACATATCAGAAAAATTCATAGTTTTTCATTGATAGAAAGCATAGAAATACAAGTGTAGAGAATAGTTACAATTCGTTCAATTGATTCTAAGGTGCACTAGTCTAGTATTTGTGCTTTTTTTACACAATACATAATCTATGCTATTTATACTATCAAAGAAAACAAGAAGGAACATATATTTACAAATAAGCCCCTAAACTATGACAAAACTATTAATAAAGACAATAAAGACTAAATGTTAATCTTCGAGAGGCTTCTACATATCCTTTGTTGTAAGTAATTACAGACATGGATATTCTTACTTGATGCAAAAAGATGCCAATGTGCACAATATCAACATGAGATCTGGTTATAAGTATATGTCAGGTTAACAAGTTGAGAAAGGTGATTTCTTGCATATCTTTATGAAAGTTGAACTCTCTAAGTCTAAGTGTGACTTACATAATGTCATATCTAATCGTATCTTAATCAATCCAAGAATTGAAAAAGTAAATGTGCTGAGTATCTTGCCAAGAGCACTCATTTTCTGTCCTTAGATCTCGTGTCTCTTTTGCTACAGAAATACTGACCTGGAACACACTTGATCAGGATTTAATCACTGTCTACGACTATCCATCATTTTTTTTCTTTTAATGTGCTGATCTAAAGTGATATGATCTCACTGTAGGTATGCGATTCAATTGTATATAGTAGATTTTTTTATTCTGCTTTAGTTTTGATTTTTGCATAATTTTCTGTGTGCAGGCATGTTAATAATGATTAGTTGCTCTTCTTGCAATGAAAAAGAAACTTCTAAGTTTATAAAACTTAAAAGTTTAGGGGGAGTAAAAATGAAAAAGGGAAAATAATTGATTTTTAAAATTTGAAAAAGAAATAAAAAAATTAAAGTGTTTTGGATGAAATGATGAAGCTGCAATTTCAAAGCATATGTGTGTTTGATATGATGTAACTTGAAAAAGAATTCAAATTCTATGGAAAAGCTTCTTGCAAACAAAATGAGATTATTTGTTTTTGTAAAAATTAAATAGAGACTAAAATGACAGAAAATTGATTTTAAAAAATATAAATTGAAATGTAAAAAAATGATAAAATTGAGGGTCATTAATGAAAATTTTGAATAATTGTCACACAATTTTGATTAAGTGTTGAAAATTGAGTGTGAACAATTCTAATATGTTTAATTAGTGTTCAGATGGATGATGTGAAAATTACAAGTGTCAAGACTTATGGAAGTATCATCATGCGCCTGAACAGTACTCTTAAGTCGAATTCAGGAGTATGGTGTTTTTTCAGAAATTTGCACAAGTGTTAGGCGTTTCAGACAAGCTCATGCGCCTAAACAGTTGTCATGTGTCTGAAATTTTGGTTAAGTGTTGGGCGTATTATCTATGCTCATGCGCCTAAATAGTACCAGTCTTCCAAGGGTTAGACGTTTGAAGTAAAAAATTACCAAGTGTTAGGCGTTTCATCTAGTCTCATGCGCTTGAACAGTGCCAAAGCGCCTAAACAGTGCTTATGCGCCTGAACAGTGCCCATGCATTTAAACCCCATGCGCACAAACAGTGCTCATGCGCCTAAAAATTTTCACTTGTATAAATACAACACTTGTGATTTCAGTTCTTCATTCACTCATAAACACCCTGAACATTGCACCCGATACTCTCAAACCCTCATTTCACCACTTCATCATCATTGATTATTTCTATTTAAATCATGTAATCGACTGATTGTATCATTGATTCTGAACATAAGTTCATGTTTAACAACTTCTAATTTTAAGTTTAAAGTTCAAATTTGAATGGACGTTTCACATCTGTTCGGGCGTTTCGAAACCTAGATGAACTGAAAGTTTGAAATTTTTGAATAAACCATGCATTGATGATAAAAATTGAACATTGAATGATTGTTGCAATCTAAATTCAAACATTTTGTGATAATCAAATTTGAATTTCATCAAAAATTGTTCTTGATGATTGTTTGTTCATCTGGATGTTCATAAGAACAGAAGATGAACAGGCAGTGAATCAATTTTTTGTCAAAAAAATGTAAAATTAATCATTAAAATTGTTCATTAATCTGATTCTAATAAAATTTAGTGAATTTGATATTTTAAAATCATTTAAACATTAACTTGAATGTATTTTTTCTTTGACAGAGTATATGAACACTTAGAAAAATTTTCAAAGTGAAAGTTAGGTTAAAAGGTTTAAAACATAATAATTCATTTAAATTTTAAATAAATGTCAAGTTACTTAATGCAATTTCTTGTAATGAAACAAATTGTGTTAAATCAAATTCGTAACCAATATACACTTATTCAAGTAATAAGTTGTATAAACACTTAAAAAAAATTTAGTGTTATGGTTCATATTTGATATTTTACAATTTGATTTTAAGATTGCACATTCAAAAGTGACTAACTCTTTGTGTTTTATGATTGCATATGGCTGAACTCAAGTTTGAACCTAAATACAATGTAGCTGCCTTTCTAAATGAAGATGTTCATGAAGCTATAGGCTATGAGGAGATGATTAGATTCTTGTTAAGGACTAAGTACGTTTATGCCATGTGTTACCTGCCTGTGATATATGCCAGATTAATCAAGAAATTTTGGCACACGGCTGAAATTGAGATAGATGAAGATGGTAGAAAAGTGCTTAGAGGATTTATTACTCTGGATCGTATGATCGAATTATCTGAGGAATCGACAAGAGAAGCACTAAGGTTGGGACACAATGATGAACAAGACTTAGTTGAGCTTACATTTGATGAATGCAGAGAAACATTTCTAGCTATGGGTCACCCAGACCACTTTTCAAAGAAGCAATTCTTTAGAGCTAGAGTGTATAATCATTGGAAGTTACTATGTTATATTTTTCAACATGGAATGTCAAAAATGAGTGCTGGATGGAATTCTTTTCCAGTAGACATTGCATCTCCTATTGTTGCATTAGCCACAAACAGAAGATTTAACATGGCTAAATGGATAATGAATGGATTCATTTACAATTTAGAGAAAGGTATTAGAAATAAATACTTGATGTACCCGAGATTTCTGCAAATGATTATCAATGAAGCTAATCTAGATTTTCAAGCATATGGATTTAGTAGAGAAATTTTAATGATGGAGAATATGACAGAGATTGCCTATAAAAGATTGGCTATGATCACTGGTGCTCAAAATATTCCGATGTTTGAATATATGAGAGCGGTTGCTCGAGATGAAGTGAACATTAATGAAGAGCATTTTCATTTGATTGAAGATGAACCAGTGGATCCTAATGAATTGATAGAATAAGTTCCATAAGAACCGTCTGAAGCTGATGATGAAGAAGATGATGATGATGACGAAGATAGTGATGATGAAAGTTCAAGTTCAAATGGTGATGATAATGATGATGACAATGATGATGGTAATGATGTAGAAGAAGTACATAAAGAAGTTCATGAAGTTGAACAACTTGAAGATGTAAATGAAGAAAGTCAAAATGTTGATGAGATTGTGGAAATGATTGAAGAAGTTGTTGAAACTAAAGAACAACATGAAGTTGAAGATGATTTTCAAACTTTTGAAACCTTTGAGTCTGTTATATCAGATGAAAGTGAAAGGTTAAGTCAACAAGTTACAAATCTGACTGAGGAGAAAAATACTCAACAGATGATTGATGATTTGAAAGAAGAAAACTCCTATCAGCTTAAGCAAATTGAGAAGCTCAAGGAAGAAAATGAAAAATTAAAAGAGGAATTGTTGAAGAAAGATCTAGTGATTGCTGAGCTTGAAAAAGACAAAGAAACAAATTTGAAAAATTTTGAAGTGATGCTGGAAGATTATGATTTAATGGAAGAAAAGTTTAAGAAGTTAAAAGAAAATAATGAATCATTGAAAGAAGAATTTGAAAGAATAAAGGAAAGTTTGAAGTCTCCATCTCCTGAAGTTATTATTGTATCTGAAGTTAACCCTATTGATGTTGAGAAAATCTCTGAGGTGGATAAAAGGAAAAGGAAGATAAATGATATTGATGTATCAGTTTTAGCTGAACCTTCATCTAAAATTCAAAAGATTGCATCTGAAACTTTAAGTCATGATAGTGAAGAAACAAAAGTGCAAGTGATAATCGGTGACTTAGATGATTTAGAACCAGATTTCTCTGACGCGTGGTATGACAAAGTCTTAGAAGATGAAGATATTGTTGAAGCAAGTTATTCTCCAATTATGGATGTAGTTGAAGATATACCTGTTGATGTTGATGAAAGGTTTAATTATCTGATAAAGAAAAGGTATAACTGGGTATTCTTAGATGGACTTGCTGTTTCTCAAATAAACAAAGAGTAAGAAAAGTGCATAACTGCTGAATCTATTGCACCTGTGGATCCAGATGAGATTGTTGTAGAACATGGTGAATGGAATCCTCTATAGTAAAGTATTAACATTGAGGAACTTTCATCTTCAGAGCTACACCATCTTGATCCTAATGATATGAATACGATTGAGCTAAGACTGTGGTTACAGTCTAGGAATTATCCGAGAAAGAAGCTGAACAGACTGCAAGCTGAGTCTCTAAGAAATTTAGTAAGAAGTTTTCAAGAGACTGAAAAACAGACAAACAAGATGATAGTACTTGATATGGATAATCCTCAGTACTTAGAGATTACTAAAAGAACAAGAATTTTGAAACCTCAAGAGATTAAATCAATGGCTTTGAAGAGAAGTGAACATGAAAGCAGAAAAGAATTGATGAAGATGTTTCCCGAAGAAAAACAGGCTTATGAAGTTTCCATTGATCAAAAGTAGTTGTGGAATAAGGCTAGAACTGCAGGTGATCTTGTAAGAAATGTGTTACAGAAAGGCTAATCAATCTTAGAATTGCTTAATGCAATGGTTGTGCCTGACAATACAAAGAATGTGAAGATAGTAGCATGGAAGTATGATGAAGTGTTTGATGCATTTTTGATTAAGCGTGTAAATGCAATATGCGATGTTTATCACTTTTACACTAGCATCATAGCTCTTCCTGTGCAAGACTTAAATGAATTAAACAATTTGATGTTGATTAACCCAATGAAGGCAAATCGAGGAGAAAATTTTGTTAAACTCTTGAATAGAGGTATTTTAAGGATGGAATCTTTTCTCAAAACGAGATGTGACCAAGAAGACAAGGAATACTTCAAGTCATTAAAAAGCAAAAGGAAAAGCGGTGACAAACTTGATGAAGAAGAAAAATTCTTGGATGCCTATAGTGACCAATTCTTTGAAAAGGTTACTAACCCAGAATTAAAGGTAATAGATTGAACTCAAACGACAAAACCGATTTTAAGATGATTTTACAATTCTGACACGTTCGAGTTGAAGTTAGTTCGGAACCTAGACGACTGGGATCGAGATATGATTTCATTGTTTGGAGTGTTCGAATTAAAACTTCTACATCCAAGTTACATCTCATTTTTGTCGATTCAAAAGTTTGATAGAGTTTCGTCTGAAGTGGCAAAGAATGATCGAAAGTACTACATGTCGATTATCAAAGTAATGGATGCTGCAATGGAAAGGATTGCATTACGCAAAGCGTTAGCGTATGCAAACATTGTTAAGAAAGATATAAAGACGATAGAGTTCATGAGAATTTCTAGTAAAGGTGTGTTAGAGGTGCATTCTCAAGAGTATCCTAAACCATTGGAATTCTATACGAATATTGACATTGCAGGTTTATCCAAGGAGACGCTGGAGAAGATGGACCAGATGGAGATCAAGACAAACACATCAAAGCCTGAACAAGGAATACTTGCAGAAAGTTCAAATCAGCAATTGCAAAGGCGTTAAAGGAACTCGAACTTTACAAAGAGAAGCCGATGTTCAAGATCAAAGAAGAGCCTGAAGATTATTTTGAAGATTGAAGATTTTGAAGACTAAAGACAATGTAATCTTAGGGGGAGTATTGTTAGACTCATAGAAGATTAACATTTTGTCTTAGTATGTTTTTTTGTCATAGTATAGGGACTTATTTGTAAATATATGTTCCTTTGTTTTGTTGATAGTATAAATAGGATACTTTATGTAGTGTAGAGGAGTAACAACAAGATAGAGAATAGAAGAGAGATATAAGAAACAGTTAGAGAATCAATTGAATGAACTGAATCCTTACACTTTATATCCTGTGCATTTGCTATCAATGAAATCTATGAATTTTTTGATGTATTTGCATGTGTTGATTACTTTGTGTTTGATTTGATCATTGTATTATCATATAATCACATATTCGATCCTTTTGAACCGATCACCAAATCATCATTGATCATCATTAAAACATGATTGAAGATTCGATGAAGACCATGAGTGGCTAGTTCGTTCGTAATTGTTTTTGGGAGTACAATTCTTGTCAAGTGAGACAATTGGTATGTTCGATTAGGTTTTTGTATTGAAGAATTGATTAGTGAATGAAGCATTATGTTTGATAGATTTAAAAGGTTTACCTATAAATAAAGTTGTTTGCTTGAATATCAGTTTTCGGTTTCCTTGCATTGTGAGCTTATTAAGAAAAGTAGACAATGTGATATAGGTGAATTGGTAACTTTGTGAATGAATAAGTCTTAAAAGATTGTTCCTTTGTTACCACTTTAATCAAAAGCTAAGATCTTGAAGTATTGTTTCTTGCGAACCCTAATTTAAAAGTATCAATTGTGGATCTTGCGAAATTGGAAACCCGTTCCAAAGTTACCAATTCACCTATATCACGTTGTTTACTTTTCTTAATGAGCTCACGATGCAAGAAAACAGAAAATTGATAATCAAGCAAAGAACTTTATTTATAGGTAAACCTTTTAAATCAATCAAACATAATGCTTCATTCACTAATCTATTTTTCAATACAAAAACCTAATCAAACATACCAATTGTCTCACTTGACAAGAATTGCACTCCTGAAAGCAATTACGAATGAACTAGCCACTCATGGTCTTCATCGAATCTTCAATCATGCTTTAATGATGATCAATCACGCTTCGAATCTCCTTGAATTTGCTAGATTTTAGCTAAAGAAAGTTCCCTTTCGAATTGGGATTGGATGTGTTTAAATAAACTTCAAGATCCACAAAATCTGGGTGTTTGTTGATGACCGGTGTATGATACGTCGACCCTGGGCGTATCATACGCCCATATCAGTATTCGTATGCCCAACTTTCTATTATCTTTTCCAAATACGCCCACTAATACGTGCCCATACGCCGACCGGCGTATTATACGCCCATACCCGGCTTATCATACTCCGCTACACCAAAATTTGTGCCTTTTTTGTAATTTTTGATGTTTACATCTTCAGTCCTTGTAGTTTCATGTTTGGCTTCTTTTATTTTCAATTAAGCTTGTTTAGGCTTCGAACACCTATAAACAAAAGACAACCAAAGTAATCCCATTCCACAATATCAACTATGTAAAATCACATAATTAGATCAATTAAGCCTTGAATTATTATCACGTGATCACATCCCCACACTTAACCTTTTGTTTGTCCTCAAACAAACTTACTTGCACACTTCACCTTAATTAATCAAACATGCTTATTTATCACAACTTTGTATAAGTTAAGGTCCCGAGGCATATTTAGTTTTAAACTTTCATCAAGTAAGATTCACAACCCAACATGTAATACCACTTATGTTTGAAACTTAAAATCTTTAGTTGACATAACTTTACCTTTTGCTTCAAACATTCATTCATTCATATTCCTCACAATGAACATTCCTCTTTGTTTGTTTTGTGGACTAGTGATTATAAACTTGTATATCTGGAACTCTCAAACCAAGAATGTACATTTTCATCAAAAGCTCGTATATTAATTGTATCGCCATCAATTAACACAATATAACACATAAATCAAAAGGACTAGTGATTATGTTGCCTATGAAGATGGATGGAGAAATTGGGTTGGTTTCTGTAGTTAGGGATAGCCATTTGAGGTAGCTTTACTGTGAAGGAAAATAAGAACAAAGTCGATTTGTGGGTGAATTTAGGTTAGTGAAAATACAGATGAAGAAGATAGTGAAAAGAGGGGGAACCATTGAGAGAATATATATGAAGAAGATAGTGTAAGGTTATATTAGAAGGTTGATGTAACCAAAGAAGCCAAAACAACCAAGGAGCTTCCTGCATGCATGCACTGATGTAAAAGGTAGAAGTTACTTCAGAAGTTTTACACTCATCATAGAAATTATTCTAAGTGTAAAATCTTTCGAAGCCAAAGACCAAATCTTCCGAAGTCAAAGATGAAGTCTTTCGAAGCTTCAAAGACAAAGTGTTCTGAAGCTAATAAAGTGAAGACTGATTTCTTCTGAAGACTAAGAGGACATACTTTCTCTGATCTACTTTTCCATAAAGCTGACTTACTTTCTGCTGCAACTCTGAAGACTCACCAACTTATACAAGTTGGTGAAAAGGTCCATGCTTTAGTCAACTGTAGATTATGGTCTTGAGTCTGTAACTTCCTACTTTGTACCTTTTATCCTTTTTATAATATATTAGGATGTGAGCTATGGCATGCCATAATCAATAATCAAAAGGCAATCTGCCTTTTAACTTTACATCAATCTTGTTGTCTAGATTAGTGTTTCCAACTAGCCTATAAAGTATGGCCGACTATAGGATGTAGTATAAAGAATCCCAGGTCCTTGTATTTCTTTTATGCTTTGTAACACTTGTAAAAGAACTTGAGAGCAATATACAGAATTCTTGAAAACCATATTAGTCTGTTCTTGTTCTTAGTTCTGTCTCATTTACTTGTGTTCTTAGTACCATTTACATAAACCCGGTTCCCCATTTGATCTGTTAAGTGTTCTAACACTCTTTTCATTGTGAGACTGATTGTATTGACCATCCCTTAATCGGTCCTGCAATTGCTATCAGAGCTCACCTATGCAAGAAGGGCAAGTTAGCTGAGAGACCACTCATGAGAACTCAATCAGGTCCACAAGAACATGTGGATGTGACAGACCCAACCCCAAGCTCACCTATACAAGAAGGTGATGCTACCAAAAAGGGGGAGAAAGTCTAAACAATCATAGAACCTGGGAGTTCTTCACAGAGTATGGACTTTGAGGATTCACCACCCTCACTTGCAATAGTCCATACTGAGCAACCTCCTCAAGTCTACATGGATTTGGACTCACTCATACAAAGTTTGTTTGAGGAGGGTATTCCCAGAGCTATGCCTACCCCATCTCCTCACTCTGAGAATCCAATCATGGGATGGAGGTATGACACTGATAGAAGAGCTCTAGTCATCTCTAGATCTCAGGGTCAACAGGAAATTTTCAACTTTTTCAACCCGAGCTTCTATGAGAGCATCCGTCTGATTGATCTTCCACTTGTCAACCCAAGTCAAAACAGACAAGCTGTAATATTAGCAGATAGGATTCAAGAAAGGGTGTTTGAAGAATACAAGCTGAGGTCAAAACTATATAGATAGAGGCTAGCAGGTAAGACTTTTGGTCAACTGGATATTGAGGTGAACCCTAAGATTAGCTTTGAAGGGGAAGCCTTGACTGAAGGCCTAGAAGTTGAACCTGTGAACCTTGAGATAGGAATTTTTTCAGCACCCATTACCCTCAATGAGGCACCAGCTGGTGAAGGTGCTTCACAACCTCTCTCTGGCCAGTGTTTGATTGCTAAATCAAGCAATAAAGGCCAAAGCTTTCTCCACCCTGAGTCACCAAGGCCTGTGCATGACAATAGGAAGAGGAAGATGACCTCTGAGGAGATCAAGGAGGAGAAGAAAGAGAGGAAGAAGAAGCTAAGGGAAGAGAGTTCAAGAGGGTCTCCAGGCTTTATGGAAGCTGCCATCAAGGCTGCTCCCAGGCCAAATACTCAAAATGATAAGTTGAGGGCAGCTAGGCTAAACTACCTGGGGACTAGGAACTACAACATTAATGAACTCATATATCTCCCCTTAGATGAACTGAATGAACTGGCTGACAAGGAATTGTCAAAGGAGAGGAAGAAGGCAGAGGATACAGCATTGCTCCTCAAAAACATGGAAGAAAGGAGACAGAAAAGGCTCTACAAGCATCCTTCTACCCTCTCCCCAGTTCAAGAAAGTCCTAAGACAAAGGCTGGGGCAACTACACAACCTCAGGTAGACAAGGAAGCTGATAGACTGAACATGATCAACAACCTGAGTGCCACAGGACTCTATCAGGCATCTGTACTTCTTCCCTTATCATATAAGTATGTTGAATTTGAGTATCTCAAGCAGCTGGAGCAACAAGTCATCAAGGAACAAAAGGCTGCTAAGAGAAAACTAAAGGAAGAAGCTGTAAAGTCAAGAGCCATCATCCAAAATAGCCAAAAGAAGTCTATTAACAAACAAAGGATGATGAGCTTCTTGAAGTTGTATGGATTTTTCGGAAGAAGACTTGGTCCAATGTCTCTATCCACTATGGATGAGCACATTAGGGTGATCAAGCAGAAGATTAAGAAGGGAGAGCTTGTTGACTTGCATTCTCCACCAAGTTTAGCTCAACCTGAAGTTGAGGTCAAGGTTGAACCCCCTGAGACAACACAACCTGGACCTAGAGCTGAATCTCAGCCAACTTTATCTTCTGATTCACAGCAGGATCCTCTTTACTCTTCTTCTAAACCTGTGAGAGAAGAGAACCCGACTGAGAGAGACACAGTAGAACAACCTGGTGCTGAAGACCAGTCCTTTTAGTTAAAGACTTCAAAAAGGAGGAAAAGGATGGCCATGAAGAGTGTTTCCAAGAAGAAGACCAAGGCATCCACCTCTACACCTCAGGATGAGTTAGAGCATCCTGAGGTAGTGCAAGAAGAGGCTGCTAAAAACCAACTCCAACTCAAGTAGAGCCTCTTGCAACTGGAAGACCCATCTTGTCCTGGACTTTTGCTACTAATCCAGACAGGTGGTATGTCATCAGAGATCAATGATGTCAAGATGTCTATTTCTGGCAAGACATGCTTGATCTTCCTTTACATGATCTCCATGACATGAGAAGATATTATAAGAGTCTAAGGGATCCTGACCAGATGTTGAAGAAAGGTATGGTCTTAATCCTAATAAGGATTGTCAACATCTAAATAACTTCTCTATTTTAGTAGCATCAACCTTGGGGGAGTTTGTAAGGTTATATTAGAAGGCTGATGCAACCAAAGAAACTAAAACAACCAAGGAGCTTTCTGCATGCATGCACTGATGTACAAGGTAGAAGTTACTTCGGAGGTTTTACACTCATCACAAAATTATTCAAAGTGTAAAATCTTTCAAAGCCAAAGACCAAATCTTCCAAAGCCAAAGATGAAGTCTTCCGAATCTTCAAAGACAAAATCTTCCAAAGCCAATGTAGTAAAGACTGATTTCTTCCAAAGACAGAGAGGACATGCTTTCTCTGATCTACTTTTCCATAAAGCGGACTTTGTTTCCGCTGCAACTCTGATGACTCACCAACTTATACAAGTTGGTAAAGAGGTCCATGCTTTAGTAAACTATAGATTATGCTCTTTGAGTCTGTAACTTTCTACTTTGTACCTTTTATCCTTTTTATAATATATTAGGATGTGAGCTATGTCTTGTCATACTCACTAGTCAAAATGCAATCTGTTTTTTGACTTTACATTGATCTTGTTGTCTAGATTAATATTTCCAGCTGGCCTTCAAAATATGGCCGGCTGTAGGATGTAGTATAAAGTATCTCAGGTTCTTGCATTTCTTTTTATGCTTTGTAACACTTGTAAAAGAACTTAAGAGCAATATACAACATCCTTGAAAACCATATTACACTGTTCTTGTTCTTAGTTCTGTATCATTATTTACTTGTGTTCTTAGTATCATTTACATAAACCCGGTTCCCTATTTGATCTGTTAAGTGTTCTAACACTCTCCTCATTGTGAGACTGATTGTATTGACCATCCCTTAACCGGTCCTGCAAACTCTACTCGTGCGACTGGAGGTCAAGTGGGTGCAACGTTGTCCTAAACGACTAACATTTGTCATGACTTGGTAAGTTGTGGTGTAAGGCAAATAAACAAACACAGTCAGCTTCGATCGTGAAATCACTATTTTTTTTAAGACTTAGACTAGCTATCTATTTCAATACACTTACTTATGTTTTATAACTACTACTGCTTGTGTATACTTATAAAATCTTGAACTCACCAACCTTTGTGTTGACACTTTAGTATGCTTTTATAGGTCGTTAATAACAGGTGCACATAGAAGCACATCATGGGTCAAACATGCATAAGTCATCTATTAACATTTGGTTTATACTTACATCTAAACAATAGTTTGGGCATGTGTTTTGCGTATTTACTTTGGAATGTTTTGGTTTTGAATATATTAAACGCTTCCACGATGTCTTAAACTTATAAACTCTGAGATTCATTTCTGAAAGTTCATATAAAGTTGTTTAGAGTAACTAATGACTTGGATTCTGTTTTGCTCACACGCCTTAAGGTAACACCCCGCACGTGGATTATGAGGGTGTGACAATATATATATATACATAGTGGGTGAAACCCATGCGGTGCCCGCGAGGGTATAAATATTTGTAAGACTTTGTGTTTTTAGCTAACTTTCCCTTATTATGCTAACTGGTGATTTAAATCGATCGGTTCACTGGGTTTAATCGAGAACCACTGGTACCACCATTTCAGAAACCAAAAAGACATTTTTTTACCAATTTGATTTTATGTTTAATGGCATACAAGAAAGCATGCACGTGAAACAATTTTTTTTTTTACTTTGAGCAATAAGCTCCTTATATAGGAGTTGGATACTGCATCGGTTTCTCTACACAACCGATGTGGGATAGAAACATTGACTATAGTAATTAGGGACAAAATTGTAAATGTAGAACTAATTATGCATCAACACTTGCACGAAATGCAATCACATATTTCTTACGTGTCTTAAACTTTTGATAAATAATGTGAGAAATCGCACGATGCGGCGGAGTATAAAAATTTATAAAACTTTGTATCTTTAACTAACCATCTATTGGTGTGCTAACATGTGATTTAAAACCAGACCGGATTAGACCAACCAGTTTAATCGACAACTGCCATGTTAACAAGGACTCAGGAAGAAATGAGTTCAAACCCAACCATATAACCAAAGATGGATTAGAAGAAAATCAAAAATGAAAAAAAATAACACTTTAAAATTTTAACTGGAATGAATTTTTTTATGGACTTGCATAACAAAGGATTCATAAATCATGAGTTTGTTTCCCTCAAGTCCATGTATCCTTTTTTATAGGTGTTAAACTCTAATTTTACTTTTTTATTTGATCAATGTAGGATAGCAAACATATCTATATTACTATAAGAATGGACAAAATTGTAAATAACAAATTATTTATGTATAATCACTTGTACCAGATGCAAAAACATTGTTCTTAAGTGTCTTAAGAATGGATTAAAATTATAATTTTTGTCAAAAGAATTGTATTATATACGTATATATATATATATATATATACGTATATATATACGTATATAAATAAATATGTATATATATACCTATATATGTATATATATACCTATATATACCTATATATATATATACGTATATATATGTGTATATATGTATATATACGTATATATACACATGTATATATACGTATATATATATATATATATGTATATATATATATGTATATATATATACATATATATATATATATATATTCGTTTTCATTTGAACCCAATCCTATATATGTGTGTGGATATATAGGTGTCAATTATTATACAAAGTATTAAAAATGTGTGAAGCGTACAAAGCAATCTGGACCGCCTGTTTATAAAAACCAGCGCTTGATATGCGTTGATAATTCCACTCTTTTTTATTAAAAAAAAGGGAAATAAGGTGATTTCAGTACTCAAGCGTGATTATGAAGTGGCGGACAAAAACTCGTGCGTAATAATTTATGAAATCACGCAAGTTATAATATATATACACAATGTTCGAAACATATTACGCAAACCAATAAAATTAGTTCTAGGCCATTTAAAAATAGTTTCGCGCCATTCAAGGGCTAGATTGAAAATCACGCAAGCTATACATTTTCACGCAAGGTTCTACATGTATTATGCAAGTCATTCAAAAACTTGTTGTAAGTCATTCAAAGCTAGTAATAAGTCATCCAAAACTATATCTAAGCCATTAAAGGTTCTTAAATAATTACGCAAGGTTCTTAACAAGTCATTGAAGGTTCTTAATAAATTACGCATGTTTGAATATTAAATACGCAAGGCTCTTCAAAACCTTCAACTTCCACCCGACATAGTAGTTGTTATATTACGTAAGAAGGAACAAAAAATAAGTTGGCGGACGAAAAATACCCATGCGTGTATAAAAAGCATAGAAGCCACGCGGTGTCGTCCTGTTGCTTAGCACACTTCGCACGATTTAATCACTTTGTACCATAAACTTTTCGTATATATTGGTTGGTTAAAAATTACATTTACTTAAAAAGCATTAGAAGTGATCTCAGCCCCTATTACAGAAATCAATAGTTGGTATCAGTTTTAAGACAAGAGTGATCCTAAGGGTATTATGAAAAAATACGCTTTTGTTTACTTTTTACAAATTATCACACTTTATTTAAACTTTCTTACCTTTTTATATGATATTACTTTTTTAAATAAATTGCACCATAGAATAGAGCGTTTTTTTCTCTTTAATTTGAGTATAGTATTGCTATAGTTTTAAAAAAATATATATATAATTGTTACAAAATTGTGTTGTTTTGCAATATAACAACATATTATGTGTCACTTTTTGTTAAGACAACACTTTTGTATAATTTTAAGGTAAGACAACAAGTTTTGTGTCGTTTCAGGTTAAAACACCATGTTTTGTGTTGTTTTACGTTAAAACATCACATAAATTGTTGTAAAATTGTGGTGTTTATAATAACACAGTGCATTCTATGTTGTTTCATGATAAGAAAACACTTTATGTGTTGTTTTAATTTATGCGTTGTTTTACGATAAGACAACAAGTTCTCTCTTGTTTAAGGTAAAACATCATATAAATAATATACATTTATGTGTTGTTTACATTACACCAACAAGTTAAGGTAAAACACCATGCTCTGTGATGTTTTGCTCTAAAACAGCACGTTTTGTGCTTATATAATGTAAAATAACAGAATTTGTGCTTATTTAACATAAAACAACATGCTTTATTCTTATTTGACATAAAACAACACGTTATGTGTTGATATGATGTAAAATAGCATGCTCTATGCTGATTTAATATAAAACAACACATTCTTACATTATTTACCATAAAATATTACCCTTTATTCTAATTCCCTTAAAATAGCACTCTCTGTGTTGTTTTAGAGAGAAATAACATACTCTGTGTTGTTTTATCTCATGTTATGAAATCTAGAACGTTCCTTTCTCTCTTTGCTCAAATCCAGCATATCCGACAAACATAAAATATAACATATTAAGTAAAATACATAACTATCTGTATACCAACAACACGAAAAAAGTAAAAGCACAAAATTACTGTGTGTCTCATCTTTCTTGTAAAGCAATTGTAGGATGAGCTACTTCTAAACGAATGGTAAAATCCTAACCCTTTGTCAAAGTGCTTCTACGTTATAATCTAACCTTTCGTTTCCAAGTAATGGGATGTGCTAGATTTGCGATCGCATTTAGAAATCAAAATCACCTTTCGAAACCCCTTTTATATCCTTTTTTCTTGTGTTTGTTTTGAATCAAATTTAGAAAGCTTGAATAAATGTAAGGTTCAAGAGAGAGTGATGATGCGACGAAGCAAATTCTGGAAGATGAAGACGGTGATGGTTTAAAGAGAACGCCACCGTGTAAATTGCTCGTAACAAACGACATGTTTTTAGATAATTCCATGAAAGCAACTCATGTTAATATATATGTATAAGTGGATCCAAGGTGCATGTACGTAATAGTAAGATACCTCTTGAGTATTACGGGAAACTGGGTGAATACAAAATCTCTAAATCTCGCATTGATAGCTTGATTGAGTTGTGAATTTATATGTCAGGTTTTTGAATCGTATGTTTAATACATTTTGAATATACTGACATTTATGAACTCACAAACTTATGCTAACATGTTTTTAAACATGTGTAACAAGTGAACTTCAGTAGAAGTGATTAAGGATTGAAAGGTACTTGGAGAGGCTAAATTTGAAGATTTTGTTTTTTGTTGCATTTGTCTCAAGTTTCCTTACTTAAATGTGGTCACTGAGTTTAGTATTAATAAAATCAACTTGTCACAGTGTCATATCCTCTTTTAGCTTATTATGTATTGCCATATTTGCAATTGCAGATGCATGAGAAATCAAATACGATGTACCATAAATGCAACGCGAGTTTATTTGAGTGTATGAATAACAATTAAAAGAAATTTTCTAAAAGAAAAGTTATCGTTAAAAAAAAAACTAAAGTTCATCATACAAATATTTTCCAAAGCTGATTTGTCAACTTAAGACTTGAATCTTTAACTTTATAGAGATGAAACGCTATTTAAACGCTTACAAAAACATTTTTGGTATGAAGCTATTCTATATAAATAAATTATAGAACCAAATTAAGAGCATTTGTTCGAAAATCCTAGAAAAGGCATCAATCAACACATAAGTAATAAACATTGTTAATCTTTTTTCGGATCCAGATGTGAATTTAAGATGCCCCACTTTCACAACTTCTACTTTTACTTTCATAAAAATAAGGAAAATTGGATTTTAATAATTCAAACTATTACCTATAGGCCGATAATAATCCATACTATTAATTTAGTCGGTAACACTTTCAACTTTCACTTTTATAACCAACAACAGTCCAAGTGATATAATTTTTAAATTTTTATGCTCAATTTGTATCTATTTTACTCTCAATTCAGATTGTATGTTTTTTCATTTCGTTCATAATTATTGTTGCAAACCGAACCAAGTCCAAATCAAACGTAAAAAAGTGAAAATTATATAACTGGAACTGTTCTTGGTAATAAAAATAAAAGTTGGGAGTGTTACCAGTCAAATTAATAGTATCGATTACTATCGGCCAATAGGTAATACTTTGTATTTTTAAAATCCAATTTACCTAAAAACAAATATAATTGAGGTATAATGTAATACCTAACTGTCAAAGTTCAAATCTGACTCAAAAAAGACTTTTTACATCGATGGGTTTCCTCCTTAATGGTGTTATAGGGTAAGTTGAGTATGTCAAAATCAGTATCAACGGTTGACATCTCATTTCAAAAAGACTCAGTCAAGTATCGGAGGTAGTCCCAAATGCCGTTAAAAATATTAAGACCCAACTTGTTTTTTACTAGAATCCAATTTGGTCCAATCTTATTATCCGTTTTTGACTTGCAGTCTTGCCAACCGGGTCTTACGCGACGTTTGCCACTCGTACAAATAAAGTATTAGTAAATTCTTAACACTATAAGAATTATTAATCAAAGCATAGATCATCCACTGCTACAAAATCGGGCTCACCCTAATAGTTCTTCTGTGAATATGAAATCAAAAGTTGGCTTGGAGTTTATATGAATCTTATATATATTCTTATCTAACTGTTCCAAGTCTTGATATGTTTTGTAAATCTTTCTTCTGTCCACTAAAACTCTTCAGCTAAATCTGCTCTTCAAACAGACATATTCAAACTCAAATTGTAGTCGGATCGAACCGACTGTGTAGAAACTCAAATGATATTATTTGGAACCTTAACCGAACAAAACATGTTTACAATGCGTTAATTCAAAGGGAAAACTTGCAAAAACATCAGTTTAACTCTACCAACATTAAACAAATGTACAAGTAACTAAAATACCTAACCAAAATCAACCCCACCCAACATAAACATATTTTATTTAGAGAGTCATCTGACTAACCAAAAGAGATCATACCATACTAAAACGAACAACAAGTTACCTTTTGTTTAACATTCTCAATGCCAAGCAGATGCTGATATAAGATTCCTATCTTTCCATCCCAACAGCATAGCTCCATCTTTCTCCACCAAAGTATAATGCTCTGAGTAACACTTTAGCAAATGCCGGATAACCGAATTCACATATGTACTCATCGGATACTGCGTGAACCCCGCCATAGTAAACCTAGACCTCCATTTTCTAAAAAGCTCATGTCTTTCTACTCTTTCCGTACCCTCACAGGCTATGATGTTGACTATATCTCGAGCCAGACAATGTTGTTCCACGTTTATCCTTTCTTTTTTATCTTGCGCTATAATTGCATCAATTGACTCAAACATTGCAGAGTAGTAATCGAAAGCTTCCAGGAATCTTGGAAGGAATGCTGCTGTGTTTGTGTTTGATTCTTGTTCGATTAATGTAACTACTTTTGGTGAAAGCGATTTCACCATTCTTAACCTTTCGTCTCGTGGGTTGTTCAAGTCAACGCTTTCATCAGGCATGTGGTGGAGTTGAAGGGGGAAGTTAACAGCCAGGGCTTCACCAGGTCTAACGTCAAGCATTTCTGCTGTTACAAACGGGGCATAAACTGAAAGGGGGTGAAACTCTATTGGAATCTTGAACTTCTGTGAAACAGATTCCAACCGTTTTCCAACTAATACTAAACTGTCTCCACGCGCGTACTTTGAAACAGGGTCGTCTATTCCTGTTATACGAACATGTGGTGGTCCCCCGGGTCTAGCTGCAAGTGCTTGTAAAAGAGTCATCCATTGGGTCCCTTGAGCAATTTGGAAGTCTATGATGTGGATTCGTTCTTCGTCTCTACAAGCTTCTGCTACTGCACCATTTGCAGCCAAGTAACCGAATTTCAAGTAAGGGCAAATTTCGTATAAGAAATGCATGTAAGAAAGTAAATCTTTCCCATGGGGCTCCACACATCTTAGGGCTCGGTATATATGACTACCAGATAACTCCCTTCTAGCCACCAACCCTTCCACCATATACGCGCCTAGCCTCTGGATTGGGTCACCACTAATAGAAACTGAAGCCCGTGCACGCTCGACCAAAATCTCAAACTCATTAATCTTGTTCGCGGCTAGAGCACTTGCACATGCAATAAGCAACTGCTTTAGATTATTAAGGTTATTATTATTATTACGACATATATGGTATCTTGGACTATATAAAGCCTGGGGGTGCACCGTGTTTGAACTGGTTGGTTCATGGGTCCACTGTTGTGGCCACCTGGTTTGAGCCGAGGGCGGGTTCATGGGCGTGGATGCTTCCTCATCTGGAGCCATAAGAGTTGTCTCTATATCCTGAAGAGCATGTTTCATGTAATGGACACGGCCTGATTGGTTAAAAGAACTGCAATCTTCAAAGGAAGGACCAGCTCCTGAGCTCAATACGGTGAATGTATCTGAATCAAACGGGGTTGAGAGAGGACAGTTGGGTGAGTTTCGTGACTCAAACTTTCTGGATTCAATTAGCGTTGTGGGACCCACGAGAGTTTTTCGGTAAGGAAAAGAGCCAGATGAGTGTTGACTAATATTCAATCTATAACCATAATGTTCTTCTGAGCCCATGCTATCTAATAAGCATTATATCAGATGTTGCACATCCAGATGTTGTCTACAGTGATACGTATTTGTATAGTAGTGTTTTTTTATTACTTATGTGAAGAACAACTGTAGGATCTACTGTTGTTTGTCCAGATTTTAGTAATCTGTCAAATAATTTAGAGATGGTCATGACTATTATACAATCTCTTATCAGCAAACTGTATTGGATTGATTAGCTGCATAAATTTTTATGTCAAGAAATATGGAATTTTTCAATGGACCCCCCTCAGGTAAAAGTTGAAATCAATAAGATCTCCCAAAATCTCATGAATAATTTACTACAACAGAAGAAAAATAAAATCTCAAGTTCATTTCTTTGTAGAGATTATCAGATCTTTGTTTAATAAATTCCAACCAAACCACCAAATCAACAAAAAAATCAACTCTTTGACTGGTTTTATTTATTGAAGTTAATAACCACAAGAAACATGAAAAATAAAAATAAAATAAAATAAAAAGAAAACTTTCTTCTCTTAAGCATTTCAACAAACATGTTATATGCAAAATCTTAACATATTTTCTCAGTTAAGCATTTTGGACATGTTATATGCAAAATCTTGAACACATCTTTTCACTTAAGCATTTCAACACCCACGTAACAAACGAATCTTGAGCTTCATCTTTTCAATGAAAAAAGGACGAACTCTAAAGTAAATTTTGCAAAAAGAACTACAAAACTTTTTGATCGCAGCGAAATTGAAGAAGATAAATTCATGGGATTACCTTAATTTACACAAAAGATTAGTTGCCAGTTGCTACAGCTGAAAGAAAAGATCGTACTCGTTTTTGAATGAGAGTTGATGGTTCAGAAGATGAAATAGATGAAGATTCGACATAAACAAGCGGGTGGGGGATTTATATTTTATAGAGAGAGGTGGGGGAGATAACGGAAGCTAACGGAACCGTCAGACGCGGGGGTATTAGCAGTCACGAGTGGTAACGGTGGTTCACGGCAGAACATTCTTGCCTATTTCATATTCCTGCTGTTGATATCCGGGCATGCGACCATACTCCCAAGTGTTGTACACGCGCTTGTATAATCTTTATTCTTTAGCAGGTGATTAATACTAGAGTACATTATTATTTTAATTAGAGTAAATTATACGGATAGTTCTTAAGGTATGCACGTATTACAAATGAGGGTCTGAACTATATAAGAAGTGTATGCTGACGGTCCCTAACACTAACAAAGGTTAAATTTCTCTGTTAGTTTTCATAAAAAACCAAAATATCCCTTCTTTTTAATCCTCTTCTCCACATTCAAAAGCCACCACCGCCACCTCTATCCTCAACCCACCGCCGCCACCGCCTCTACCCTCACCCACCACCACCGTCACCGCCTGCACCCTCAACCATCCACCAACGTTGCTGCAGCACCCTTAACCCACCACCACCGTCGCTGCCTCTACCCTCAACTCACCACCACCGCTACCTTAACCCTCAACCCACCACCACCGTCGCCGCCTACACCCTCAATCCACCACCAACCTCGTCGCCTACACCCTCAACTCACCTCGACAACCGCCTCTACCTTGAACCCACCACCAACATCGCCGCCTACACCCTCAACCACCACCGTTGCCGCCAACACCCTCAAACCACCACCACTGTTGTTGCTTGCACCATCAGATCTGAATAGAGAAAAAGAGGTGGTGTTATGCCAGGTGGTCATAGAAGAGAGAGAGAGAGAGAGAGAGAGAGAGAAAGAAAGAGATAAAGAGAAGGGGAGAGAGAGAAGGGGGAAGAGAGAGAGAGAGACTTAGACCAATGGTAGTGCTTGATTTCTCATACGGTGGTGGAGAGGTGGTGGTGATGGTGAAAAAGATAAAGGTGAAGATGTATGAAGAAGATGAAGATGGAAGAAGATGGAGGGTTGGGGTGAGTCGCGGTGGGTGGGGGTAAGTTTGATTATATTTAAAAATTATTATTTTTTAAATTTCGAGGTATATTGGTAATTTTATATTGACTTAATAGAGAAACTTAACCTCAATTAACGTCGAGGACTGCCGGTGTGCATATCATGAATAGTTCAGGCACTCATCTGTAATTTATTGAAAGTAGAGACTAAAGTTGCAATACATGCATACCCTAGGGACTATCTGTGCAATTTACTCTTTTAATTATATGGGTAAGGTTATAGTAAAAAGAATATTTAATTTAAAAAAATTAAAATGGATTGTGTGCTTAACACATGTCATTCTATTATTTTAAAAATAAGAACATTTTGGTCATTCTACAAAAATACTTTAGTTCATTGTCTATACGTTTATTATGCCAAATATCAATTAATTGTATCATATATTCTACATCATTTGTTATAAGTATTCATCATTATGTTTTACATTTTAGAACATTTTGTGTTGTTTTTGTCATTGTTTTCCTATAGATTATTTAAACTTGTTATATATTATTGTGTTTCATAATTAAAAATACACAATGATATATTTTCATCAATGTATTTTTTTAGAACTCATAATGTTAAAGATAACACAATCCGTTATTTTGTTATTATTTTTTTATAGATTATATAAACTTATTGCTATCAATCATTATGTTTTACATATAGAAGTGCATAATAATTTTATTTCACCAATGTAATTTTTAAAACC
This sequence comes from Flaveria sonorensis, assembly GCA_025506505.1. Classification (NCBI taxonomy): domain Eukaryota; kingdom Viridiplantae; phylum Streptophyta; class Magnoliopsida; order Asterales; family Asteraceae; genus Flaveria; species Flaveria sonorensis. The sequence goes on from CM046428.1 coordinate 41,345,709, forward strand.
TATAGTGTTCAAGATAACACAATAATTATTATAAAACATAAATAGACATTATATTATTTTGTCATTATTTTTAACGTATTAAATTAATTAGTTTGTAATTTATTACTGTGTTTTACATAGTAGAGATACATAAAAATGTTATTCCACTTTTATATGTTTTTAGAATTTATCATTTAAAAAAAACAATAGTATTAAAAAAGACATAATAACAAACAAAAAGACACAATAAAAAACAAAAAGATACAATAAACTGCATAAAGACACAATGACGAGTAACGAGCTTAAAAACGTAAAAAATAGTTGTTTTTTTATATAACAATACTGTACTCGTTCTAAAGATAAAAAAATGCTCATGTTTAAGGTGTAATTTTTATAGAAAAATAATGTTGTATATAAAAGTTACGAACATTTAAAAAAATAAAAGAAGTTGAAAAAAGTCAACAAAAGTGACTATGCGTAAAATATTCCTCTAACAAATTCTTTTCTCTATAATTGATCTCAATCATTGATTAAGAAGATTGATGGTTGAGATAAATTATTATACTTTTTAGTTTTAGAGTCCTTTTATTTGAACATTTCACTAATTACATATCTTTTTAATAGTTAGTTAGGATACTGACGAACCACTAGCTCAGCTAATAATCATCATTCTGAAGTAAGGGACCTTGAGGCGCTAACTAGCACGTCTTCGAAGAGAAGCTTGTAATTCAGTGCGTCGTCAAAACCTCCTGATCCAACCTAAAACTCCTTATTTTGTTCATGATGGGACTTGAACCCAAGGCCCAAGGCCTACGCTTATGTTTTCCCCACTTGAACTACATATCATTGGTAAGAGTAAATTATATATTTCCTGTTATATTCTCACTTGGTAGTTGAGTTTTTAATTTCTACTAAACACTTTTGACGTTCTTAAACTAAATAGTTTTAACACTTTCAGTGAAATGAGGTGTATAATAATAAAATTGATATTAGGTTTATGTTGAATGAGATATATAGTGATAAAAATTACCCTTTCTTTTAAAACAACAAAAGAATACATAGGACGCGCTTGAAATAAAATAAAAAATAATATACAAGTCAAATATAAAAGTTATCGCGCCATGCCATAGATAAAAAGAAAAAAAGAGAAAAACAAGAAAATAAGGCTTAGATCTCAACACTCTAAACATGATTTTTTATTTCTATCAATTATACCTTTAATTTTCTTTTTATTTTAGAGAAAAAAGTAAGATCATAATCTTGGAATTATGTTGGTTTTCTTATCATTAATTTCTTTGAATTTAATTTTATTATGCGTTGTTTTTCTTCCCGTCTAGTTCTTAAACATCATATAACTTCAATAATATAAATTAATTCTAGTGATAAAAATGCAACTTTTTAAGGATGTGAGGATGAGATAGCGATGGATTTATGACTTTCATAGTCATTCAGAGGCGTTAGCATGCAAAAGGTGAATTTGATTACTATCAAAGGTGTGAAAGCCACTTTTTTGGTACAAAAGGCATCGTATGTTTGAGAATTTATAATCTTGACCAACACAACTTGTTCACTTTTCCACGTGCACCATGTTCCCCCTCCATTTAACACATTCTCTTTTCCCTTGATCATCATAGGGTTCTAATATACAAACAAGTCACGTTATAAATCGAAACCCTCTTATACGTCACGTATAAATACATACGCGACGTATAGGTATCGCCCACTAATGCCTGACATTCTAAGTCACATCAGTCGTTTTCGAAAAGCTTATACACGTCGTATAGACCCACACGTCGCATATAGCCTTTTCAAACGACAAAATATGTCTAATCAATCATCCAGCAAAGCTATACGTAGCGTATAACCCCATAAGCCGCGTATAGACCCGTCACGAATAGCTTGAGTGTGTAGGCCTACCAACACCTATACGCCGCGTATGGGCCGATACACATGCATCGATCCTCCGGAGTTGCCATCGCCTCGACGTTATTCAAACTCGCCGTACTTTTATATTATTATTAGAATTGTAACTTTTTATTTTGTTATGTATGCAAATCTGTTATATATATATATATATATATATATATATATATCATTTTGTATTAATATCTTTATTGTTTGTCTTGATTGTTCAATTAAATTATGAATGTTTGTATTATTTGTTTTATCGGTTAGTTAAAACACAAAAAAACAGGTAATAACGTAAAACTATTCAACGTAAAATTATATTTATTTATAAAAAAAGACATAAAAAAATTTGAACTCAAACTTATATGTGATGTATAGCACCATACGTCACGTACAGGTGTGACACGCATATAGTTGACTTAGGTTGAAAAAAAAAAGAAAACGAAGCAATACGTGACGTATGGCTCCATACATAGCGTATAGTCTCCGCCGACAACGATATGACACCTCGCATGACAGAAATTGTCAGGGAATGCTTTTGGCTCTATACGCGACGTATCTCCATACATAGCGTATAGTCTCCGCCGACAACGATGTGACACCTCGCATGACAGAAATTGTCAGGGAATGCTTTTGGCTCTATACGCGACGTATGGACCCATACGTCACGTATAGGGTCGCGGGGTGTTGATTTAAAATGTTGCGGTGTCTAAATATCCAAACCCTTATCATATTGTATATCACTTTATTAATAAAACTAAGTTATAGACCCGTGTATTACACGGGGTTATAAAAACGATATAAATTATAAAATTTTTATTAATTCTTATAACTAAAATTACATATAATAATGAAAAAGGAAAAGTTATAGTTTCTTTGTATACAAACACATACCAAATTAAAACACAAATTCTTTTATTTATGAAGGCTGAGTATTTCAAACACATTAGCGATTCTTTTTGTTTAATATCATAAATTAACATGAGTTCAAAAGAGGTCGAATGCATTTGAAATGTTAAATGGGTCAAACTTCTCTCATTGTACCTGAAACACATGCAACCTATGAACCTAGTAGATTAAATCATTCAAAAATTATAAAATTAATGTAATAGTAACTTTTAGAGCAAAAGTGATTCGGGTCAACCCTATTCGTATAAATTAGCATGTAATGGTTGCAACAATGATTAAAAACCACACCCTTCCCATACGACATATCATGGCAAAACGAAGTGACAAAGATAATGGCATATTTCCATCTCCTGATAAAAGGAATTAACAAAGATACAATGATGCTTTCTTCATATCACCCAAATAGACTAAAGTTTAAGGAATTACCTCATACACTAAAGTGATCAAATTAACAATAGAGCAAAATATGATGATTCTAGTATTAATTGATAAGAAGGGGGATGGAAAATTACAAAGAACAGAAGGGATGGGAAAAGAAATCACTAAGATCTAATAAACTTCATGCTTGTCTCATGCTCTTTCAATAATTACTTTAAATAATACTAGTAACTAAATTCTGTTAGGGTAATGCTGACGTGGCTCCCATCACGTGATCTTCAAATCTTTTGGGCTTGGTTTTAATCCTTCCATTTTTCCTTTGCTACCCATTAGGTGGGTTGACATTAGTTGGTTGGTCCAATGGGCTCATGACAATACCCTCCCCATTAACAACCACCTTGTCCTCAAGTGGGAAGTTTGGAAACTGGAGCTGTAACTGAGCATTGTCTTCCCAGGTGGCTTCATTTTCTGAAAGACTTTCCCAATGCACTAAACTTTAAGGAACAAATTGTGTGCCCTTATAAATGGTTCGGGTTTGAAGGACCTTGGATGGTTGAAGAATTAGTGTAGCTGTAGAATCCACAAGGTGTAAAGAAGTAATCTGGGTAGTTGGTTTACCAACACACTTTTGAAGTAAGGAAACATGGAAGACAGGGTGGATTTTAGTGGCTTCCGGTAACCCGAGTTTATATGCAACTGCACCAATCTTGGCCAGGATACGATAGGGACCAAAGTAGCGGTGGCCGAGTTTATGATGACGTTGCAAGCGAGCCGAGCCCTGGCGGTAAGGTTGCAATTTGATGAAAACCCAGTCATCCACTAAAAAGTGCACGTCACGGCGATGTTTATCAGCTACTAATTTCATACTGGACTGTGCCTTAAGCAAAATTATTTTTAACAGAGCTAAAACAGTGTCACGTTCCAAAAATTGGTCCTCCAAAGTACTGTTGCTGGTGGTGTTTCGCAAGTAACGGGTAATACTTGGAGGTTTGCACCCGTATAAAATTTCGAAAGGAGTCCTTTGTGAAGATGTTTGGTATGAAGTGTTATACCAAAATTTAGCCCATGGTAAAAATTGTAACCATTTCTGCGGGTGGTCAGCCACATAACAACGGAGATACATCTCCAAACAGCGGTTAGTGCTTCGGATTGCCCATCTGTTTGCGGGTGATATGCGGTGCTAAACTTGAGAGTGGTTCCATTGACCCGATGTAGCTCTTTCCAAAAGTCGGTCATGAACAGTGGATCCCGGTAAGTGACAATTGTCAATGGTACTCCATGGAGACGGACAATTTCATTAACAAAGGCAGTTGCCACCGAAACACTAGTAAAGGAGGATGGTAGGGCAATAAAATAACCGTACTTGGATAATCAGTCAACGACAACCATAATGACTATTTTATCTTGAGAAGTCGGTAAGCATGTGATAAAATCCATAGCAATATCATCAAAAACCGCCTGGGGAATCGGTAATGGTTGTAACAAACCACCCCTCGATAAGAAGGATGGTTTCGTCTGTTGGCATACTTGACAAGAGGCTACAAAGGCTTTAACATCCGTGCGTATTTGCGACCAATAGAATGTGGAGGATAATCGTTGGTAAGTACGCGTCACTCCCGAATGCCCCCCAAATGCGGATGAATGAAATTCATAAAGGAGCTGTTGGCGCAGAGACGGGCTGTTTGGAACGATCAACCGATTTTTAAAGAATAAGAACCCATCTTTAAGTGTGTAGTCTGGAAATTGAGAAGGATCTGAGTTGTACTTTTGCAGCAACGTAGTAAAAGTGGCGTCTACCAGGATAGCCGAAGCTATTTCCTTTAACAAAGAAGGAACAGGGGCGGAAATGGCCATTAAGTGACCCGCCGGGACCCGTGACAGGGCATCAGCAGCACCGTTTTGTGACCCGGGACGGTAGACTATTTCAAAATCAAAACCCAAGAGTTTGCCCAACCACTTTTGTTGCTCAGGAGTTTGAATAACCTGGTCTTGGATTCTTTTCAAGGATTGTTAGTCAGTGACAATAGTAAATTTGTGGCCCAATAAGTACTGTCTCCATTTGGCTATGGCTTGGGTGATGGCATACATCTCACGGTGGTAAGTTAAAGCTTGTTGCATTTGGGGACATAATTTCTTGCTAAAATAGGCGATTGGGTGTTTTTCTTGTGACAAAACAGCCCTGATTCCCGAGCCTGATGCATCCGTCTCAATGATAAAAGGTTTAGTAAAATCGGGAAGGTGTAAAATAGGAGTGGTGCTGAGAAGGTGTTTAATTGTGTCAAAGGCGTGGAGAGTAGTATAATTCCAACAAAACGCGTCCTTGCATAAAAGGTCGATTAACGGCCCGACGATGGAAGCATAATTTTTAATAAAACGCCGGTAATACCCAGCAAGTCCCAAAAAAATACGAACATCCTTGACCGTTTTAAGGACTGGCCATTGACTAATGGTATTGATTTTGTCTGGGTCAACCGCCACACCTTGAGAAGAGATAATATGCCCCAAATAAGCAATTTGGGTTTGACCAAAAGAACATTTAGATAACTTTACCACCAAACTGTTATCTAAAAGTAACTGTAGAGTGAGAGAAACATGATGTAAATGGTCTTCCCAAGTCTTATTGTAAATAAGGATGTCATCGAAGAAGACTAAAACGAAACGGCGAAGAAAGGGGCGAAACACATCATTCATCAAGCGCTGAAATGTAGAGGGAGCGTTGGTAAGCCCGAAGGGCATTACTAAAAACTCGTAGTGACCGTCATGGGTACGAAAAGCGGTTTTCATGGCATCCCCTTGAGCAATATGAATTTGATGGTACCCGGCTAGTAAATCAAGTTTGGAGAAATAATGAGCATTATGCAATTCATCAAACAACTCTCAATAGAGGGAATAGGGAATCAGTCCCGAATAGTGATAGAATTTAAGGCACGATAATCCACACAAAACCGCCACGTGCCGTCTTTTTTGCGAACTAATAATATCGGGGATTAAAAAGCACTTGTGCTAGGACGGATGATACCCTGAGTTAACATTTTTTGTACCAAACGCTCAATTTCCTGCTTTTGAAAGTGTGGATAATGATAAGGGCGCACCGAAACAGGGGAACTAGCTGGTATGAGGTTAATATGGTGATCTGGTGAGCGTATTGGTGGTAACCCAGTAGGAGCAGAGAAAATAGCAGCAAAATGTGTTAAAATAGATTACAAGTCAGGAGGATAAACTAGTGGTGGTAGGGTAGGTGGTACCAAGCTCAAGTGAAATAACTGACAAATGCTATCAGAGGATGATAAATTGTGAAACCCATTGAATTGGATGGCGTGAGCCATGGGAGTATCCCCCTGCCATTTAATACGGTTTCCATTAATAGAGAATTCAAACACCGAGGTCGCGTAATCTGTAACAACCAGTCCAAGAGTAGCTAACCACGAAACACCCAAGACCATATCCCAACCTTGCAATGGTAAAACATAGAGGTCGACCACAATGGACTGCCCTTGTATCACCAATTCCACATTACGGGCCAGCCCAAAACATGGTAACCGTTCTCCGCTTCCAACTAAAACCGAAAAAGGTGTAATGGCTTCAATTGGGAGATTAAGAAAATGGGCAATGCGAGTTTGCATGAAGCAATAGGTGCTTCCCCCATCCAAGAGGTGGTAGACAAACACCCTCTAGACAGAGCATTATAGGAAATAGTAGACTGGGATTTTACCTCCTCAAGTTGAAGTTTCTCAGCGAGGACAGAATTAGATCCATCCGAGGATGGGGAATCCGATGAACCGCCTGGATCCGGGGAGTCATCATCAAAGAAGAGAAGTTGGGGTGCTGCCTTGCACTTATGGTCCCATGTATACTTTTCGTCGCACCGAAAACACAAGCCACTAGAACATTTTTGAGCCATTTCAGTCGGTGTTAACCGTTTAAATCTGAATTTGGAAGGATTTAGGGTTGAAATTGCAGGTTTGCTCTGTAAATTGGTTGGAGGCGGAGTCTCAAAGGAGAGGAATTTAGGGGTGGGTAAAAGGGGTTTTAAGGAGCCCAAGGAAGGCCGGCCCATTCCTTTTTCAAATTGGATCCGTTGCTCATGTAACCAGGCCTTATCCATTGCATCCTCTAACGTAGTGGGCTGGTGAATCAACACTGACTGCTTGATATCTGATCGTAGACCAGAGATCCAACAGCTAACCAGAAATTCCACTGGTAATGGGATTGTACGGTTGGAGATCGCCTCAAATCGAGAACGGTAATCAGCGACGGTGGACGTTTGTTGTAGCTTAGCCAATAATCCTCTGGTGATTCCAGATCGGTGGACCGGAATCGTTTAAGTAGGGCAGCTGTGAACGCCTGCCAAGTGGTAAGTTGATTATGGCGGTGAAGCCAATCATACCAATCGGCAGCGGCGTCATCAAGATAGAAGGAAGCGATGGTCAATTGATCCTTCTCGGCTATAGAATAGAATGAAAAGTAGCGAGAAGCTTGGGAAATCCATCGTTCAGGAAATTCCCCATTGAAACGGGCTAAGTATACCGGCGCCAACTTATGGCGGCCGAGCACAGTAACACCAACATCATCAGAATGTAAGGGACCTTTGAACTTACCATCTGATTTGGAATCCCCTGTATTCGAATCAATGAGTAGGATCAATTCGGTGATGGATTTTTGCAAGGAAGCTATGGTAGAAACCACCCCATCTAAATCCTAACGCATCGTTCTTTGTTCTTCCCGGACGCCTTTCATCAATTCTTCCAACACCCTAGCTCGTGTACCATCCGCCATCGATGTAGAGGTTCAATGAAAGCACCAATTGAAGTGATCAAATTAACAATAGGGCAAAATATGATGATTCTAGTATTAATTGATAAGAAGGGGGGATGGGAAATTACAGAGAACAGAAGGGATGGGAAAAGAAATCACTCAGATCTAACAAACTTCATGCCTGTCTCATGCTCTCTCAATAATTACTTTAAATAATACTAGTAACTAAATTCTGTTAGGGCAATGCTGACGTGGATCCCATCACGTGATCTTCAAATCGTTTGGGCTTGGTTTTAATCCTTCCACTTTTCCTTTGCTGCCCATTAGGTGGGTTGACATTAGTTGGTTGGTCCAATGGGCTCATGACATACACTTTCTCAAATAGAACTGAAGAGTAGCCATCGAGGAGCTTTTGTTGAATCTATAATACCTAAGCTAAAATTGGATAATGTTTATTGTTTAATGAGGATTGAAAAAAGGTGGAGACAAGGACTGTTGGGAAACAACTACAAGTTAGAACAGTCATTTTAGTACTACAACAATATTAATCTAAATCTTTAAGCAAAAATGAATAAGGAGCCTGTATGAATTCAAAAGAAACTTCGGTTGACTTTGGTGTGACCTATTCTCCTTTTAGCTAGTAGTTTATCTCTGATCTCTTAGAAATACAATGTAACTCAAATTAACTTGATTCGTAAGTACATTACCTGATAGTCGATTCTGTCAATAAATCTACCATGTCCTGGAATACTGCCACCGTCCACCGAAATCCTGCAAAAAATATAGCATTTTAATACTCAAAAATGTCATTTTTAGTTCGAACCATAGAAAACTACACACACCTTGATTTAAAGGCTCATTTGAACCCACTTACAGAAAAGTCTCCAAATGGTGCTATAACTAATGCAAATAAACCAAGACATAATGCCGTAGAAACATGATTTTTGTAAGGCCCCGTTCCCGGGACGCTTACAGCTGGTCAATCATTGCACATAAAACATAAAACATATATTTAGGTGTACTAAAACAACGCAGCGGAATAATTTAAAATCATTTCATTCATTGCTTTTGCAAAATAATACAACATTCATAATCGTTACAAAATATTGTTTGTTCGCATTACAATGCAAAAACATCATAATTTAAACAATAGATGCCATCCCAAAAACGCCAAGTAGCTGCCCCGTGCCATCCTCAGCAACATTACCAGCCAACTAGAAAATACATAAAAGTCAGCGTTGCTGAGTGAGTTCTAGTTTTATAAAACAAAATACTTTTCTTTTGCTTAAAACCGTACTTTACTTTCGTAAGCGATCATACATCATACGTACAAATAGATAATCTCATTATTATCTTTCATCATCGCCAGCTTACATTCATTCATTCTCTTTCTTGTCGTACATTTCATTAGATCATTATTACTTTCACTTCTCTATGCTCCAGGCTAATGCCTCGAGCTATACCCTAAACATCATGCACAAGGCGGGTACTGGACCGAAGACTATAAATAGACTTCAAACATCATGCCCGAGGCAGGCCCAGCACCGGGGTATCATCATTCGGGCCAATGCCATGTGCTATACCCCAAACATCATGCACAAGGCGGGTACTGGGCCGAAGACTATAAATAGACTTTAAACATCATGCACAAGGCGGGCCCAGCACCGGGGTAAGCGACAATGGTCCCATATTTATGGTCAGACACAAAGACTAGACCCCAGTGTGCATACTTCTGGGGTAGCAAACCCGCACACCATTGAGCTAACACCCTTCATTGGGTGTGAACCTCCTTACAGTGCTTGCAAGACTTTCTTACTTCCGATTGTTCATCAATGCATGCATTCATTCTTACTTCTCTTTAGTTATCTTCCACTTTCGTTAAGTACTACTTTACATAAGCATATACATACGTCACACCACGTAAGGTCACGACATAAACATAACATGGAACAACATCATCACAACAGCATACAAAGCATGCAAATCATAAACAAGCACAGTCCCCCGTAAAACCTCCTTTCTTAACACTTAAGCTCTACATCCCAAAATCTCATAAAATTCTGTCCCTTAAATAAATGCGGATGAGCAAACAAATGCGGATGAGTAACCAAATGCGGACGAATAAACAAATGCGGATGAGTAACCAAATGCGGATGAACACCTTAGAAAATATTCTGTGTCCCTAAGAAATGCGCATGAACACTGTAGCGAATGCGCATGCATAAAGCACATGAAAGTTTTCAGAAAATATTCCGTCCAATGAAGTGCACATGAACCAAATGCGGATGACTGAAGCAAATGCGCATGGACAAAACAAATGCGGATGAACATACAACAAATACGGATGAACATACAACAAATGCAGATGAACACTTAGCAAATGCGGGTGAACCAAATAGTCTATGTGTTCATCAAATGCGGATGAAGACTTAACTAATGCGGATGAACAACACTTATGCAAATATTCAAACTTAATGCAGATGATCAACTAACTGGAAACCGCGTCTTACACTATAATCAGTTCCCAATCCTCATTCTTCTACATTCATCGCACCTATCTAGCATGCTAATCTCTTAGAACAAGCATACAACCACATAAACCGGGCAAAACATGCAGGCCCTAACACACCCACTAAAAGAACAGGGCCAAACTTACGGTACAAAATACTGGACATATTAAAAAGTTAGTTACATGCATTTCCAGCCCCAAAACTGGTTCAAAACATAGAAATCGAGGATCTAAAACTCACCTTAGCAGCCTTCGAGTATGACTTCCTTCAAACCCGTTTGCACTATGAGTTCAACCGCCTAAAAACCCACCAAAAACACACACCCGAACACAACAAACACACATAAGCATATAACCGAGGCATAGGCTGGCCAAGAACAACATAAAACGATGAATTCTTACCTTTAATTCGATCTCCTTGTTCTTCTTCTCCAAAACCCGAGAGCTCAGCTCTTTCTCTCTCTAAAATCTGGTGAAAAGAAGATATGCAGAGAAGAGTGGGCGGCCATGCCCACTTTATGCACCCACTTCTTAATCTTTTTGTCCTTTTGACACATTTAGCCCCTCAACTTAGTTAAATTGTGTTTTCTTTCTTTTTCTGCACGTTTATACTTTCTTTCTCGTCTTTTAAAATTTTTCGGGTGTTACAAGTCCACCCCCCTTATATAGGTTTCGTCCCCGAAACCTGTTATTCCTCGAACAGATGTGGGTAATACTGCCTCATCTCTTCTTCAGTCTCCCACGTAGACTCGGATCCCTTCCTGTGCTTCCACTGTACATGCACCAGGGGAACCACTTTATTCCTTAACCTCTTCTCCTTGCGATCAATGATTGCCACTGGTTGCTCCATATAATTGAGCCTTTCATCAACTTCAATGTCTTCCAGTGGTAAAACCATATCTTCGTCAGCTAAACACTTCCGCAGATGAGATACATGGAATGTAGGGTGAATTCCACTTAACTCATCGGGTAACTGCAACCTATAGGCCACCTCTCCTACTCGAGCAATGATTCGAAAAGGCCCTATGTATCTCGGGCTCAACTTGCCCCGCTTTCTAAACCAATGATCCCCTTCCACAGCGAGACTTTCAACATAACTCTATCTCCCACCTTGAACTCAATTGGTCTACGTCTCTTGTCAGCATACGACTTCTGCCTATCTTTGGCTGCCTTCATAAAGGCTTTGATCTTCTCGAGCTTCTCAGTTGTAGCCTCAATCACCACAATACTTCCCAACTCCTTTTGACCAATATCACCCTAACAAACGGGTGATCTACACCTCCTACCGTATAGCATCTCATAAGGGGGCATACCAATACTGGCATGATAATTATTATTGTATGAGAACTCCGCTAACGGTAAGTGTTCATCCCAACTAGCTCCAAAATCAATGACGCATGCCCGAAGCATATCCTCAAGCGTCTGAATGGTTCTCTCCGACTGACCATCAGTCTGTGGATGATAAGCCGTGCTGATGTGTAACCTCGTCCCCATTACATTTTCGTGGCACCAGGATGAATAGAGTATCGAATCTTATGAGCTTCGTCCATGATCTTCCCACGCAGATCTCCATAACGAGGAATCCACATTCGTCCGAATCGGGTTTTAACACCGAGAGTGTTTTCTCTCAACTGTACGACCATACCTCTCATCCTTTCGGAGTTAAGACGATCTTCTTTCAACGCCTCATCTTGAAACTCCTTGACCTGCTTCATCACATCAGAGGTCATAACTAACTGATAAGCCTTCACCCGAATCGGCTCGGGTCTCTCCTTTCAGCTGAGGGCATCCGCTACTACGTTGGCTTTGCCCAGATGGTAATGGATTTCATAATCATAATCCTTTATCAGTTCCAACCATCTCCTTTGCCTCATGTTCAAATCCTTCTGCTTGAAGAAGTACTTCAAGCTCTTATGGTCAGTGAAGATGGTGCACCTCGTCCCGTACAGGTAGTGCCTCCAAATTTTTAATGCAAAGACCACAGCTGCTAGCTCCAAATCATGAGTAGGGTAATTAACCTCATGAACCTTCAATTGTCGGGGGATGTGTAAGCTATAACCTTTCCTCACTGCATCAGTATGCAACCCAATCCCGAGTAAGAAGCATCTGAATAAACCACCAAATCCTAGCTCCCTTCGGGTAATGATAAGACAGGAGCTTGAGTCAACCTCGTCTTCAACTCTTCAAAAGCCTTCTTTTGCTCTTGACCCCAAACAAACTTCACATCCTTACGGGTCAACTTGGTTAGTGGAGAAGCTATCTTAGAGAAGTCTTGGATGAATCTCCTATAATAGCCCGCCAACCCCAAGAAACTACGAATCTCGAATGGCGTCCTTGGAGACTTCCATTGCATCACAGCTTCCACTTTTGCCAGGTCTACCATAATCCCCTCGGGATTCATCACGTGACCCAAAAACTGAACCTCGCACAACCAGAACGCGCACTTGGAGAACTTAGCATACAACTTCTCCCTTCTCAATGTCTCTAATACCTCTCGAATGTGACCGGCATGTTCCACCTCACTCCTCGAATAAATCAAGATATCATCGATGAACACAATCACTGATTTATCCAACATCGGCCGACACACTCGATTCATCAGATCCATAAAAGCAGCTGGCACGTTGGTTAAACCGAAAGACATAACGAGGAACTCGTAGTGTCCATAACGCATATGAAAAGCTGTTTTAGGAATATCCTGCTCCTTCACCTTCAACTGATGGTAACCAGATCGGAGATCTATTCTAGAAAACCAACTGGCACCTTGGAGCTGATCAAACAGGTCATCAATCCTCGGCAATGGATACCGATTCTTAACCGTCAACTTGTTCAGCTCGCGGTAGTCAATACACATCCTCATACTACCGTCCTTCTTCTTTACAAACAAAACCGGGGCACCCCATGGAGAGATACTCGGTCTAATGAACCCCTTATCAAGCAACTCTTGCAGTTGCTCCATCAATTCCTTCAGCTCAGAGGGGGCTAACCGATACGGTGCCTTAGCAACAGGTTGGGCACCGGGTATCAGGTCGATCTGAAACTCAATCTCACGGTCCGGCGGTACACCTGGTAAATCTTCTAGGAACACGTCTGGGAAGTCACACACAACCGGTACATCAGACAATTATGGTGTTGGCGTATCAACATCTTTTACGTAGGCCAAGTAGGCACTACATCCACGCCTCATGCACTTTCCTGCCACCGCCATCGAAATCACCTTCGGAATCATAGTAGCTCGATCACCGTAAATCGTCACCGAACTCCCGTCAGGCGATGTCAGTCCAATCATCTTCTTGCGACATACGATATTCGCCTCGTAGGCCACTAACCAGTCCATTCCCAGGACTACATCGAAACCGCCTAAGGTCATCACAAATGGTCTAACAGGAAATTTAAGACCTTCTACTTCTATGACACAGCCTTCCATCATCTCAGAAATCCTAGTAGACTTACCTATGGCAGTTTCTACATCGAAGGGCTCGTCAATACTCCTACTCCTTAAAGGCAACTTAGCACAAAAGGCAGCAGAAATGAAGCTCTTACTAGCACCGGAATTAAATAACACGGAGGCAAGAGTTTGGTTTACTAGGAACGTACCTGACACAACATCGGGGTCTGTCCTAGCCTCCTCTTGGGTCATTATGAATGCTCTGGCGCTTGCTTTCTGTCCTTCGGTTCCGGTCATCTTCTTCACTCCAGAACTCTCAGCCCTTGGCTTCTTGCATTCCCTTCTTATGTGACCCTCTCCACCACAGTTAAAACATCTGGCCATACGACAATCCTTTGCTATATGCCCTGTCCTCCCACACAGGAAGCATACATTCAATCCCCGCCTACATTCTCCGAAATGCTCCTTTCCACATTTACCACACCTCTTCGACCCCGCACCAGATGTGACCACACGGCGGTCATCCACCCTTGCACGCTTGTTTTTGTCGGGGCACCACCCATACCAAACCTCTTCCCGTTCCAGTTCCGGTCACCACCACCTTTCTTACTCACCTCAGCCACCACCACTTCCCGTTCATCATACAGCCTCCCTGCCAGATCAACCACTGACCTAAACGTACTCAGTCGGGCGGCGATCATGTGCCTGCGGATGTCCGCCGGCAAGCCCTGAATGTATCTCTTAATCTTTCGTGACAAGGGTGTCACCTGATCCGGCACCAGCCGTGCCAACTCATTGAATTTGGTGGTATATTGCTGATGTGTCATGGTTCCCGCCCCCAGCTATAGGAACTCCCTCTCAACCTTGTCGAGCTCTCGGTGAGGACAAAACTCCTCGATCACCAGTTTCTTCAACTCATTCCACCTCATCCTGCCAATCGCTCTACTACCCTCGGCCTGGACAATATTGTCCCACCAACATAGGGCCGAGTCCACAAATGAGTGGGTGGCGAACTTCACCTTCTGATCTTCCCGGCACTCACTGATATCTAGAACAACTTCCATCTCTCTCACCCACCGGTGAGCAGCAGCCGCAGTGCCATTTCCTTCAAAAGTCGACGGCTTGCATCTTTGAAATGCCCCATAGTTACAGTCTCGTGCTATCTCCTGCACAGGCTCTTCTTCTTGTTCCTCATCAGTAGAGACAACTGTCTCACTCCCCGGTTGCTCCCTTACTCCCGAGGACCTATTCCTTTCTTTCCTTTCTCCTTCCCTTACGGCCTTGATCACTTCAGTCACCACAGACGGTAAGATTGTCTGCATGACCTGGTGAACCTCTTCCACCACCGCCTCCTTCACTGAGGCCCTTAAGTTAGCACTCTTATCACCACCCTCTAGATGAGGGGTCTCGGGCTCTTCATGAGCCACCTCTTCAGCTCTAGGCCTTCCTCTCATGACCTGTCTTCCAGCACCACGTCCACCACGACCTCCACCTCGAGAAGCCTTTGAAGATCTACCACCGGCCATCCTCAAACACGATATAAGATTCAAACACTAACACGGTCATTCAAGGTAATAGCTCAGTTTATGTCAAGTATAGTAAGTCCCTAATTACAGTGGCCAGTTGTGATTAGCCACTTACTTTACTCTTCATACCCCAAGCATTTCCTATCCTGACTACATCAGTATCTAAATCTACTAAGAAGCACATAAATCACATAACATGCGCACATAATACCGGTTATCATCAAGAAAATACCTGATGGCACGTAGCTACTCGGACTGGCATCCCTTCCATTTTGTCCCATTCTCAGTTTAAGTTTAGGTTTCTGTTGAAAATATTTACCCGTTTCACTTAAACTTTGGCTCTGATACCAACTTGTAAGGCCCCGTTCCCGTGACGCTTACAGCTGGTCAATCCTTGCACATAAAACATAAAACATATATTTAGGTGTACTAAAACAACGCAGCGGAATAATTTAAAATCATTTCATTCATTGCTTTTGCAAAATAATACAACATTCATAATTGTTACAAAATATTGTTTGTTCGCATTACAATTCAAAAACGTCATAATTTAAACAATAGATGCCATCCCAAAAACGCCATGTAGCTGCCCCGTGCCATCCTAAGCAACATTACCTGCCAACTGGAAAATACATAAAAGTCAGCGTTGCTGAGTGAGTTCTAGTTTTATAAAACAAAATACTTTTCTTTTGTTTATAACCGTACTTTACTTTCGTAAGAGATCATACATCATACGTACAAATAGATAATCTCATTATTATCTTTCATCATCGCCAACTTACATTCATTCATTCTCTTTCTTATCGTACATTTCATTCGAACATTATTACTTTCACTTCTCTATGCTCCAGGCTAATGCCTCGAGCTATACCCCAAACATCATGCACAAGGCAGGTACTGGACCGAAGACTATAAATAGACTTCAAACATCATGCCCGAGGCGGGCCCAGCACCGGGGTATCATCATTTGGGCCAATGCCATGTGCTATACCCCAAACATCATGCACAAGGCGGGTACTGGGCCGAAGACTATAAATGGACTTCAAACATCATGCACAAGGCGGGCCCAGCACCTGGGTAAGCGACAATGGTCCTGTATTTATGGTCAGACACAAAGACTAGACCCCAGTGTGCATACTTTTGGGGTGGCAAACCCGCACACCGTTGAGCTAACACCCTTCATTGGGTGTGAACCTCCTTACAGTGCTTGCAAGACTTTTCTTACTTCCGATCATTCATTAATGCATGCATTCATTCTTACTTCTCTTTAGTTATCTTCCACTTTCGTTAAGTACTACTTTACATAAGCATATACATACGTCACACCACGTAAGGTCACGACATAAACATAACATGGAACAACATCATCACAACAGCATACAAAGCATGCAAATCATAAACAAGCACAGTCCCCCGTAAAACCTCCTTTCTTAACACTTAAGCTCTACATCCCAAAATCTCAGAAAATTTTGTCCCCTTAAAGAAATGCGAATGAGCAAACAAATGCGGATGAGTAACCAAATGCGGACGAATAAACAAATGCGGATGAGTAACCAAATGCGGATGAACACCTCAGAAAATATTCTGTGTCCCTAAGAAATTCGCATGAACACTGTAGCGAATGCGCATTCATAAAGCACATGAAAGTTTTCAGAAAATATTCCGTCCAATGAAGTGCACATGAACCAAATGCGGATGACTGAAGAAAATGCGCATGGACAAAACAAATACGGATGAACATACAACAAATGCGGATGAACACTTAGCAAATGTGGGTGAACCAAATAATCTATGTGTTCATCAAATGCGGATGAAGACTTAACTAATGCGGATGAACAACACTTATGCAAATATTCAAACTTAATGCGGATGATCAACTAACTGGAAACCGCGTCTTACACTATAATCAGTTCCCAATCCTCATTCTTCTACATTCATCGCACCGATCTAGCATGCTAATCTCTTAGAACAAGCATACAACCACATAAATCGAGCAAAACATGTAGGCCCTAACACACCCACTAAAAGAATAGGGCCAAACTTACGGTACAAAATACTGGACATATTAAAAAGTTAGTTACATGCATTTCCAGCCCCAAAACTAGTTTAAAACATAGAAACCGAGGATCTAGAACTCACCTTAGCAGCCTTCGAGTATGACTTCCTTCAAACCCGTTTGCACTATGAGTTCAACTGCCTAGAAACCCACCAAAAACACACACCCGAACACAACAAACACAAATAAGCATATAACCGAGGCATAGGCCGGCCAAGAACAACTTAAAACGATGAATTCTTACCTTGAATTCGATCTCCTTGTTCTTCTTCTCCAAAACCCGAGAGCTTAGCTCTTTCTCTCTCTAAAATCTGGTGAAAAAAAGATATGTAGAGAAGAGTGGGCGGCGTTGCCCACTTTATGAACCCACTTCTTAATCTTTTTGTCCTTTTGACACATTTAGCCCCTCAACTTAGGTTAAATTATGTTTTCTTTCTTTTTCTGTACGTTTATACTTTATTTCTCGTCTTTTAAAATTTTCCGGGTGTTATAATTTTATTTCAAATGATAGCGGTACATATTTGGTCTTACACAATATTGAGAACAATAACATAAAAAAGTAAGAGTTGAATGGAATTAGTATTATTGTAAACCCGAACCAAAACATTAGTTTTATGTGGTTGTCATATATTAGAAAAGAATAAACATGAAAATTTAGCTATCTATAATGGCACTTATAAAACTATGAAAGTTGATCTAACTGTATGCTATGACCATAACAAACCATGGAACACATATTGTCCTTCTTATGCTCTGAAGTTTTAATAACCCTAGCTGTTATCTTCAAACTGATCAATAAATCTTGATATAACAATTTAAAAAAAAAAAAATCAACATGTAAAACTTCCAATCTTAACCATCATTCAGAATTTCAGAAAAATCTTTAGTTTGAAGTAAAAGTAAAGATCATGAGTTGATGCATAAAACTAATTATATAAAATTAGAGGGAAATCTTGGTCTAAAATGTAGAAATTAAAATTCATAACAAATGCCACCATGACAGCTCGATCCTATTTGAGACCGAATAGTTGCATTTAAGTATGAACGAATAGTTGCATCTAAGTATGTTCTTTTGCAATCTCAAACCCATTCAATTCTAAGTAACATACTAATCATGCTAACTTGTGATAAAAACAAACATGACAAGCAGGTACTACTTACAACAACTAACATGGTTTTTCATTCAACCCCACCTGCTCCACCTTCCTGTAAATCATTCACACATGAACTTGAAAGTTGAAATCAAAATCTTATGAGCAAACTGATACCACAAATTGAAAGATGATTGAAAAACACAAATGATGAAAATAGAAATAATAAAAAACAAAGTCCATCCACCCATTGAAGCATTTCAACAAACACCTTACGTGCTAAAACTAACAAAACAAATTCAAGCTTGAGATAAAGAGAATGTAACACAATATACAAACAAATTAAAGTGGATTTATACAGATAAATCAACAAATGTAACATGTAAAATGAGAAGGAAGAATATGCTATCTTCTGTTGGTTTTGGGCTTGGGCCCATGTTTAGTTTTCTTGTTCATTAAGTTGTTAACCCTAATTAGTCTCTATATATACCTTGTCATGTATTTGTAATATTTTTACTGAGCAAATACGAGAAAACCCTAGCAGCTCGTAGACGTAGGTCACACCCCGAACCGCATTAAATCCTTGTGTCGTTTATTTTCTATTCTGCGTGATATCTGTTTGTGCTCGTGTGTTGGTTCCGCTGCGCCACTTGAAACCTAACCAGTGGTATCAGAGCTTTGGCTCGTTGAACATACGGTTGCACTAAGAAGATTCGCAGGACGGTTTGGTTTTTTCCTTTTAGTTCGAAGATTGTCGTTTTTTTTCCGGTTGCCATTCGAAGATTGTCGATTATTGTTTTTGAGATTATGGTTAAGAAGAAAAGAAACAACTCCGTTGTTTAACTTTCTTGTAATTTGTGCCAACTAATTAAAAAAAAAGGGTTTTGGTGTTGCGCAAACTCAAGAAGAAAAAAAAAATTTGTTTGTTGTTAATTGAGAACACAAAAAAGGGGTAATTATTATTAGTATTTTCTTTTAGCAAGTACTTCGATCAAGGAAAAAACAATAGCACCGAGTTGAAACTCTTTAAAGCCGTCGACTAGGGTTTGGTGAAGAACTCTTGGATTCGTCGGCTAAAGGTTAAGGTTTTGTGTTTTTAAGTTTCTAATTTTATTAACGGATTATTATCAGCTATTTGAGGAATAGTATTTTGTGAAAGAAAAGTATTTTCGGGTTTAGATTTGTATACAAAGTTTTTTGTAGGAGCAAATCGGTTAATTCACAGTGTTCAGTAGAACAGTCGTCAAGTTCAGGCTTGTGTCGTTGCAGTGTCTATTCACTGTATCGATTTGGTTCTTGTTTGCTGTTTGAGATGGCTGAAGACGAGAAGGTTGTGATTGAGAAATTTAACGGTTATGATTTTAGTTGGTGGAAAATGAAAGTAGAAGCATTGTTATGTCAACAGGACTTGGATATGATACTAGGAGAAAAATCTACCAAAATAAAACAAGTTGATTAGGAATCAAAGGACAAAAAGGCTCGTGCGGTATTATATTGGCTTTGACGAAAAATGTTGCATTTGACATCATTAAGGAAACCATTCCTGATGGTATGATGTCTGCTTTGTCAAATATGTACGAGAAACTGTCTGCGGTGAATAATGTATTCTTGATTCGAGAGTTGGTGGACACAAGAATGAAAGAAGGAAGCTAAGTAACTACTTACATCAACAATCTAAATTTAATCTTAACAAGACTTGTATCTGTTGGAATTAAGTTTGATGCTGAAGTTCAGACTCTACTTTGTTTTCTCTACCTGATAGTTGATCTGGAACTGTGAATGCAATTTCAAGTTCTATGGGGACTAAGGTTTCACTCTTAACGGCATTCAGGATCTAATTATGGGTGAAGATGTTAGAAGAAGGAACTCAGGTGAATCATCAAATAGTGAGCTGCTAAATGTTTGCAGGGGTCGGGGTGATAATAGGAACAGTGGGAGTCGAGGAAGGAGTTCATCTAAAGCTAGGAAGAATGTGAAGTGTTGGAGCTGCAATAAGGTGGGACATGTTAAGAATCAATGTTCGAATAAAAAGGAATTGAACACTACCGCTGGGGATGTTTCTAATGATGATGTATTGCCACTCAGTATGGAAAACAGTATGGACTCTTGGGTCATGGATTTAAGCGCTTTGTTTCACATCATGGACAATAGGAAATGATGGTGAATCTGAAACATGGTGATTTTAAAAAGGTATGATTAGCCAATGACGAGATACTTGAGGTAACGGGCATAGGGGATATTGAGTTGGTTACTTCATTGGGAACTACATGGAACCTGAAGAATGTTAGAGTGATTCCAGTGCTGAAGAAGAAACTGATTTTAGTTGGTCAGTTGGATGAACAACGACCGGAAGTAAGGTTTGGTGGTGGTAAATGGAGGGTGATCAATGGTAATCTGGTTATTGCTCGTGGTATGAAGCGTGGATCATTGTATATGGTTGAGGCACCTGCTAAGGGATGTATGACCATTCGGTTAAGCACGACAAAATCTGGTTTGCTATATCTAGTGCTAAGAGAGTTTATTTTGAAAATATGAAGTCCAGAGCTGGATGTTAGGTGAACGAATTTGAAAGTCTAAACCATTCAAGGGATTTGGTGACAGTGGGAGCACGGGACGTGTTCCGAGTACAATTATAAAGAACCGTTGGGCTTTAAAGACTATGACTGAAAAATTCTTTCCAGGTGATTGTTTGCTAAATTTGGAGAGTGATGGTGATCTTTGGTGTATCTTTGAATCCGCTGGAATTTCCAAACCCATTAAGATGGAGGATGAGTCATTGGCGGGACTAGCCACGACTGAGTTGGAGCTCGAGGGAGCTACAACTGGCCTTTCTGGTACTTGATGATGAGGGGTCACTGCAACTAGGAGATGTGATAGAGTCTTAGCTTGTTTTTTTGGAATTGGAGGCTTGGAAGACTTGTTTAAAGATTATTGATGTTACTAGACGATTGAGTTTCTTTGTACTTGAATGTCGGGCTAGAATTTATCGCAAAGCATTCAAGTGGGAGATTGTTGGGTTTGTGAAGGCTTTGGGCTTGGGCCTATGTTTAGTTTTCTTGTTCATTAAGTTGTTAACCTTAATTAGTCTCTATATATACCCTGTCATGTATTTGTAATCTTTGTACTGAGCAAATAAGAGAAAACCCTAGTTGCAGCCCGTGGACGTAGGTCACACCGACCAAACCACATTAAATCCTTATGTCATTTATTTTCTATTCTGCGTGATATTTATTTATGCTCGTCTGTTGGCTCCGCTGCGCCGCTTGAAACCTAGCGTCTTCTTCCCTAATAGGCACCATATAAGAAAATAAAAGAACTTGTTGGACTCAACAAGTGTATAAAAGGTTAATGCTTGCCATAATTAAACATAATATGTTCTAACATTCAAACAATCATTAACTAACACATAAGCATCATTAATATTCATAACATACACTAATTAAGTTTAAATTTCTTTTACAGGTTTTGTAGATAAAGAAATTTTGCAAGTGTTGGCAACGGATGAAGACTTGCCCACAATGGATGCATAAATGTCAGCAACGGATGAAGTCTGAAGAAGTCCAAGTACTCATAGTGGATGAACATCTTCACAGCTGATGATCAAGTACCTATAGCAAATGAACAAGTCCATAGCTGATGAACAGTCCACAGCAGATGCACATCCACAGCGGATGTACATTCACAGCGGACAAAAACAAGACAACACATTCAACAAGTGTTCACAGCGGACGACTATCATACATAGCGGACAACTCATTCATCATCCACAGCAGACGTTTACACATCCACAATGGACATGTTATCATCCACAGCGGACAACACTTAGGATTATATGTAATTTGTTTACATAAGAGTATTTTTGTAACTGTACATAGATCATTGTATAGGTTATAAATAGCAGTATACCCTAATCCTTTGTAAGCTTCTGAACAATCAATCAAACAAGTAGTTTATTATTATTCAATTCAAGCATACAAAATACACAATCATACACACACACACATAGATATCATATAATGAATCATGGGTTTCCGCACTTTGATTAATGAGTATTGATTCTATAACAACTTGTTGTTATATTTGAGAGATTGAAATTGATCCTTGGGGGAATTCATTGTTTTGTTCTTGTGTTATAAGTTCAAAATCGTAAAAGTGAATTCCATCAGGCTATATCAAAGCCTTGGCGCAAATCAATCACTGATTTTTGATCCTCTCAATCAATACAATGACATCTATGGTTCATTAGCTTCATATCAACCATTTTCGAGCTGAAAATCATCACAAAAACTCTCTTCTACTGAAAACTTTCAACAAGTGTTCAAAGCATGATTCATTAATCTGTTTTTGTACATTGTGAAGAAGATTTTGTGTTTTTTGAAGCTTTAAACATCATTCATACACTGTTTTCAAACGTGTTCATCATAAAAAACTCACAAAAACCTCATCGGTTCAAGGGTTTTTAGATAAAATAGTATACAATTACTGCTCTATCAAGGTTTTATCAAACAAACCATTGTTTGAATACTTTGAATCCATTCATTGTATTTAAACATTATTTTTGAGTTATTTTAAACTCAAATCAGGCAATTAACCATCTTCAAACAACAAACCGATTGCTGTTTCATTGAAGTTGTTTCAGTCGCTACCATACTAGGATAAACCCTAGTTTTTCATTCATACATAACCTTCAAAATCATCGATGATTTTGTTGGTTTTTCATTAGAAACAAAGAAGAAACCAATTCTTCTTTTGAATTTGTGAAATAGTCACGTTTTGATCCAAAAAGTTAACTTTTAAAAATATATTATTTGTTTATAGGGTTTGACTTTTCTTGACTGACATCATTAAAAGAGTATTGACTGAGTAACATTCCTTAAACAGAATATTCCCTTATTTAACTAAGGATTGATAGTGACACTTCATAGGACATTAATTAATTAATTAATTAATTCCTTTATTCAGTAAAAATCAAAAGTGACAAAAACTACAAACAAATCCTAGTGATCTTAGGATAAAAACAAATTTAAAACCTAGCTAAATATCAAACAAATTTGACTTAAACTGTTAAGTTCAAAATTTAACAATCATGTCGTCTAAATTTCAGGTTCAAACAGTGGTCTCAAACCACCCAGACTGAAGAACAAAGCTGGCTTCAAACAACAAAAATAATGTTCAGAAACTGGATTATTTTTTTAAGACCCGAACCTATGGACATCCATAACTGGGGGACCATATACATACCTGTGACTCTTGGTCCAGATTACGATACTCAAAAACCAGTGAGCTTGAAAAGTGTAGCTGGTGATGACCTCAAAAAGGTCAAAACAGACCTGAAGGCTTACAACATTCTGGCAATGACTCTGCCATTTGAGATACTAACAAGAGTGGAAAACTTCAAAATAGCACATGAACTGTGGAAGGTGCTTCACACCATGTGTGAAGGAAGTGAGAAAATCAGGGAAATCAAGAAAGAAAAATTAAGGACCCAGTATGAAACCTTCCATCATGTTCAAGGAGAGTCAATACCATAACAGCTTCACAGATTTGTTCAACTAGTAACTTAGATGATAGTTTATGGTCTCAAATATGAATCTGTGGAGATTAACAAGAAAATGTTGCACACTCTTCCAGAGAGCTGGACTCAATCAGTCTCTCTGATGAAGGCAACATTGGATCTTGAAGCATTATCATTGGATGCACTAGTGGCCAAAGTAGATGCACTAGAACTAGATGAGAGATCTAGAAACAAACAACACAGTTAGACATGTGGAATCATACAAGTTCAAGGAGATGCAACAAATAGACAATGCATTCTTAACTTGCACTGGTGAAGAAGAAAAAGAGGAGTTTCTTGACTTAAGTAAAACTTCATTCTTTTCTGCTCTTGAATCACCACAAAACAAACAAAAGTCCAAGAAGACTGGTGTTCTTGCTTCCCATGAACCAACACATTAGAGAAAACAACACCCACATGCTACCAGCTCTAGCAAACAACACCTAACAAAGACACAAAACATCCACAAGTTTCAATAACTTTCTCTAGAGAATGTCAACAACCAATGGCTAACAGAAACAGCCAAGAAACACAAACATCAAGTAGCTATCACACAAACAAACAAATTCCACTTCCCATAAGTATTCCTACTACACCAGCACTAGCACAAATCAAACAGTACAACCCCAATCAACAATCCAAATCCTCTGCAATGATTATGAAACAGGATGGTGAGTGTGATTAGAGTATGTATGAGGCAGAGATACAATCTCCTGATCATGCCCTCATGGCCCATGTAGAGGATAAAATTGCTGAAATCCCAAAAGAGGTAAAGGAGAATCTCTGTTCTCAAGCATGCATTGACGAAGTCATAAGATACAGAGAACATGTTTACCAAATTTCTAAGAAAGTTATTGAAACAAACATTTTGAATGATAGTTTAAAATCAAAACAAAAACAATATAAGATTACAATTCTGTCACTGAAAAATGATTTGGACAAATTGTTGTCTTAAAAACTAACACTAGCAGCTCAAGTTGAGCAACTCTTTGAATCTTTGACTAAGTCAAAAACATTACAAGCTAAAACTAAAGTGAAACTTCAAAAGTTTCTGGTAAGCAATAAGAAGTTTGAAGAACTTCTTGCTCAATAGAGGGCATTCAACGACCCATAAAGTTTGGGATATAATAAGGTTAACCCACCTTACAATAATAACTATATCCTATTACCTAATTCAATGACCAACAAACAGGGTGAATCTCTTGACCCATATGAAATGACAAATGACTCGAAAGAATAATCATCATCTAAATCATCATTAATATCAAAATCACCTCTGATAAAATTTGTTAAAAGTCAAGCACCACCACAAATAAAATCAACAGATTTTTATCAAGGAGAAACAATGAGTTTGATGTACACATAACAGATGAAGATGATGAAGATCTACTATATGATTAGTCAGATCAACCAGTTACTGAAACTAAAAAAGTTTCAAGTGTAGTTGGTACAACACCAAAACAATCAAAGCAGACACAAGTAATTGATATCTGCTTAGGTGGAAGTAAAGCTGAGTCTTCTACTGTCTCTCTCAAAAGAACAAACAAAAGGAAAGGAAAAGCCCCTATTCAGCCAAAACAAACAACTGTAAGTTTTGATATACCATTAAAGTCAAACTTAAAATCAAAAGTTTCTAACAAACAAACCACAACAAATTTGCCATACTATGAGTGGTGTGATCAATACACCCACACCATAAAAAAATACAAATATGGTAAGTATTGCAAGTATTGTGATATGAACAATCATAGTACATAACATATCATTTTCACAACTACTGTTCAATTTGTGAAAGAAATAATCATAACACCGCCTACTACGAAACAGACAGTTGTTCCTAACAAGAACAAGGGAGGAGTACCACGATAAACTCCTCATACAAGAGTTGTTTTAAACAAAGACAACATTTTATGACAACCTTAAACAACTAGAAAGGAGACGTAAGTCTCAAAATAGACATTAGTCAGACATTAGAACTCAAAGGAGGAGAGCTCAAAGCACTTCTCCTGACAGAGCTAAAAACATTGAAAGGAAATCTAGTGTACCTAGAATTCCTAAGCCAGCAGACAATGCTACCTTAGAAGAAATTTGTGTTATGGGAAAAGACGGAAAATCGAAGACCATATTGGCTTGGGTTGCACCCTCCAAATAATTTCTTTGTCTGTGTAGGGACATCAAAGAAGGCTTGACAATATCTTGTATGTTGACAGTGGATGCTCCCGACATATGACTGGCAACTGTTCCCTCCTTCGGGATTCAAAGAGCAAACATGGAGGAAATGTAGCATTTGAAGGTGACAAGACAAGTGGAAAGATAACTGGTGAAGGAAGAGTGTCTAATGGGTTGATCAACTTTGAAAATGTCAACAACTACTCTAACCACCAGTTTAATCTTCTCAGCGTATCCTAAATCTGTGATAATTGATATGCCACCCTATTTGACTCTAACAATTGCTACATCCTCAAGACGGGTATTCAAATACCCAAAGACTATAGTAAACATCCCGTCAAAACAAATCATACATTGTTGATATGAACACTGTTTCAGCATCAACCCCTGAAACTTGTTTATTATCAAAAGCGTTAGAAGATGTTTCCCATTTATGGCATAGATGATTGGGACACTCAAATTTTAACAAAATGAATTAACTGCTAAAAGGTGACTTAGTAATAGGTTTACCACAAAAAAGAATTCTTCTATACAGACCACTGCACTGCATGTTTGAAAGTCAAACAACATAGAGTGTCTCATAAGTCATAATTGGTAAACTCTAACAACACACTACTCAAATTGCTTCACATGGACCTCTTTGGCCCTACAAACATCCTAAGCATAGGAAAGAAGCAATACTCTCTTGTAATAGTAGATGATTACTCTAGATTTACCTAGGTTTTCTTTCTATTACACAAGTCAGAAACAATAGAAATCATTAAATCATTTATCACTAAAAGTGAAAATCAATTGGATCTTAAAGAAAAAACTTTAAGAAGTGATAATGTACTGAATTTAAGAATGACATTATTGCTTCTTTTTGTGCAGAGAAAGGAATAAGTCATCAATTCAGTGTAGCAAGGACTCCTCAGCATAATGAAGTTGCTGAATATAGAAATAAAACATTGATAGAAGCTGCTAGATCTATGCTAGCTGACTCCCTGTTAACCATATCCTTTTGGGCTAAAGCAATCAACAAAGCTTGCTACATTCAAACAGAACATTAATAATTAAAGAACACACCAAAACTGCATATGAATTAATGTTTAAAAGAAAACCTTTCATTGGATTTCTTAAAGCATTTGGATGTTCAGTATCAATATTAAACACCAGAGAACATTTGTCTAAGTTTGCTCTAGAAGCAAACGATGGATTTTTTGTTGGATACTCCGGAAGCTCAAAAGCTTACAAAGTATACAATGCATGACTGAACATAGTGGAAGAAACAACAGATGTTGTTTTTAATGAACATTATTTCACTACGAAAGTCATTGTTTCAGACTGGTTGTTTTATATTAATTCACTAACAAAATCATTTGACACATATTATTTTGATGTTTTAGGTACCAAGGATAACATTGAATATCTAATGGTTCCTCCACCAACCATTGATGTTCCTTTAACTGCTGATCCTCCAAGGAGAACAAATATTACTCCTTCTAGTACCATAGTTACAACTAATCCTGCTCAAACAAACACACAAGAGGAACATCACCAAACATAATATCATCATCAACACCAGTGGCCACTCAACCACAATCTTTAGTTGACCCTCAACTAAGCAAACAAACAAGGTCATATCATTCAAGCACAGTTGAAGAAGATGATGACTATCATTCACTACCTGATACCCAACATGATGATGAAATCTTAGATTTCTTTCATGTTTCACCACAAACATTTTATGAACCCACACAACCAGATAATCAAACAACATTAAATACCCTTGCTCAACCATCAACACCTAACCAAACAATTACTAATCTTGATTCAACTATCCCTGTTGATCAGATTGAAACCACAAGAGCTCACAAATATCATCCTTTAGAGAATATCATAGGTGATCTTAATGTTAGATTGACACGTAGTTAATTTGATGTAGCAAACATTTGCTTGTTTTCTTGCTTTCTATCTCTAACTGTACCTAAAAACATCACAGAGGCCCTCAAAGACAATAATTGTATAGAAGCAATGCAAGAGGAACTACAACAATTTAGGAAGCAAGAGGTATGGTAGTTATTGATCTCCCAGAAGGTCACTATGCCATTGGCACAAGATGGCTGTTTAGAAACAAAGTAGATGACAGAGGGATTGTCATCAGAAACAAAGCAAGGCTCATTACCCAGGGATACACTCAAGAGGAAGGAATTGATTATGACAATGTCTTTGCTCTTGTGCTAGACTAGAAGCCATCCGTGTGTTCCTTGCATATCCTTCATCAAAGAACTTCACTGTCTTCCAAATGGATATGAAATGTGCATTCCTCTAAGGAAAGATAGATGAAGAGGTATATGTTGCTCAACCACCAGGTTTTGAAGACCCAGATTTTCCTCACAGAGTCTACAAGTTAGATAAAGCTTTATATAGTCTTCATCAAGCACCTAGGAAGTAGTATGAAACTTTATCAAAGTTTCTACTATAGAATGGGTACACCAAGGGAAAGATTGATCAGACATTGTTCTTAAAAAGAAAAGAACAAGACTTGTCAGTTGTACAAGTCAAACATGGATGACATCATATTTGGCTCCACCAACATACAACTTTGCAGAGAGTTTGAGGCTCTTATGGAATCCAAATTCCGAATAAGCTCAATAGGAGAACTTACCTTCTTACTTGGCCTTCAAGTTCAATAATCTACTGAAGGAATTTTTATCAATCAAAGCAAGTCTATGAATCAGACCTTAAATAAATATAACATGACTAATTGCATATCCAGTAAAACACCATTTGCAACTGGATTGAAGTTTGGCCTCGATCCAGAAGGAACATTAGTTTATCAGAAGCTTTACGGATCAATGATAGGCTCCCTGATGTACTTAACTGCAAGCAGACCAGACATCATGTATGCAGTTTGCATGTGTTCCAGATACCAAATAGATCCAAAAAAATCACACATAAATGCTGTAAAGAGAATTTTCAAATACTTAAAAGGCAAACCAGCACTTGGCGTATGGTATCCTAAAGATGGATATTTCTCTTTATTTGCATACACTGATAGTGATTATGGTGGATGCAACAACAACAGAAAATCCACAACAGGAGGATGTGAGTTTCTTGGATCAAGATTGATCTCTTGGAAATACAAGAAACAAACAAGTGTGTCAGTGTTAATAGCTGAAGTAGAATATATAGCTGTTTCTGCATGCTGTTCTTAAGCGCTTTGGATTCAAAACCAAATACTTGATTATGGCTTTAATTTTCTTAAAACACCCATGCATATTGATAATTCTGCTGCCATGTTCATTACTGACAATCCTATTCAACATTCAAAAACAAAGCATATAGATTTCAGACATAACTTTCTGAGAGATTGCTCAAAAAAGGGTCTGATAAAGTTGATCAAGGTTCACACCGACAATCAATTAGCTGACCTGTTTACAAAACCATTTCATTCAACAAGATTTGAATTTCTGGTTCAGTTACTTGGTATGATTAACTATTAACCAAACAAGTAATGTTTTAAAAACATTAATTTCAAACAAGCTTTATTTTGTTAAATTCCAAATTCAACATCAAACATACATCTTTCAAAATTAAGTTACAAACAAACATTCTTGTTTTCCAAATAACAAACAATTTAAATCACATATGACCACTCATGAGATATGATAGTACACTAGATAACTTCTTCACTTGAGTCATTTTACACTAATATGTGACACTTAACATCACATACAACAGTGAAGAACAAAATTTTCATGATTGTGTGGTAAGAAACACCCATCTTGGTTTATGGTGAGTATTAGTCTATCCAATATATATTTCTTGTAAAGTAACTCATTTGCATCAAGTGAAATAGTTTATAAATTGCTCAATCATACAAGTGGCTCCTCTGTTATGATTTTCATAGACCTAGAGTACACTAAGGCATTCTTTATTGTGTTGAGCACAAACTTGAATGACCTACATCATGATCTAACAAGATTCCTAATGAGGAACACATCCATCTTGATAAACAATCAATAAAGTCTTGTAGACTACATTCCTTGTGAATGAATCAAAAGAATCCCAAAGAGGATCACCTTCCAAATTGTAGTGCAAAAGAATCGCAATGTGGATCAAACAATATGGATCATAATGAGCATTTATACTTCTAAGTAGCTAGGTCATAAGTATTGAAATTACTTTCTAGTATATCTTGAGGAGGATTGATCTTAACATACAATCAGGTGTGGGGTACATACAAATCATCTTAATACACTTAAAACATGATAATCACTCACTGTTACAATCAAATCATTAACACCATGCATGAGTTTAAACGGATCACAATATCTGCGATCAATATTGTATTAGTCTATGTCTATTTTCAAAATCATCAAATCAACTCAATAAGGATTTAAGACTAATATGATCTCATGTTATGTGCAAATGATTCATGTCAAAGCATGAAAATTGTATATTTCTTAGTTAGATAAAGTGCATTCTTTCTAAATGTTTATCATGCAAACAAGCAAACTGGACTTTGATAATTTCCATTAAAACAATTTCAATTTTTTGTCATTTTATAAAAAGTTTTTATAAATATGCAAAAATTTAGGGGGAGAAAGATGAACATGGAAATATCAAAGGAAGTTGAATATGTGCATAATCATAAAATTTAAAGTTTGAAATATTAAAATTTTGAATTTTAAATAAAGACAAGCCAAGCCAACACTCAAACATAGTAGTTTGACACATATACATACACAATATTGCTTGTGAGTGATATTTTATCGTTCATATATTAATTATGTTAAAATTATAAAATTTTAACAAACATTCAAATTTCAAAACAAACATGAACATTCAAGTCTCTACAGCGTATGTATTATTTTACTTAGCCGATGAGCAAAAATTTTCAAAACAAACAAAAAGTTTTAAAATTTTTGACAATTGTAGTCATATCGGGCATACAAAACATACATCCGGTGTAGATACAGTTAACCATTAATCATGCAAAATCCACCAATTGTATATAGCAGACAACCAAACATGTATCCGCTATGCATTATTGAACATACAAGTGTTCACAGCGCATGATGTAAGGTAAAACATCTGCCGTGAATACAGTGGCATTCCATAGCACATGACTAACATTAGTCATCCGTTGTTGAAACAGTGTAAGTGTATACAACGTATGCACATAGGTAATCATACACACTATACACTATTACACAATCACAGTGTACACAGCGTATGACAAATTTGTCATCCGCTGTGAACAACCAAACAATTTATCAAAGTATACACAGCGCATGAACAAATGTTCACCCGCTTTGTGAACAGTGGTCAAACACAGCATATGACTTTTAGTCATCAGTTGTGAATTTTCATTTCACATAAGTATGCACAATGCATGACCAAATGTTCATCCGCTGTGAACACATAAACATTCAACGGTCCACAGCATACAACTTAATAAGTTGTACAGCGGACGCACTGTACCCACAATGTATATGTACCTCACAACGGATGATTTAAAATTAAAATTTAAGTTTGAATAGTTTACACAATGTACATACACACTGTATGTAACACCCCGAATTTTATTTGAAAGAAGAGAAAGGGAAAGTACAAAGAAAGAAAAGATAATGGACACAAGTGGAGGGGCTAAAGTGGTAAAAGGACAAAAGTTCATTATTTTAATAATAAAAGAGGTATGGCCACCTCTTTAAAAGCAAATCTGCTTTTGGCTCTCGGCCAAAGCAGAAAGAAGAGGAAGCTTTTGAGTTTTTGAGAAGAAGAAGGAAGAAGAAGCTGCAAAAAGGTTAGTTCTTGAGTTATGTTCGGTTTTAACTTAGTTTGCAGCTTGTAACCGAAGTTCTCGGTGTTTAGAGGTTGTGTTCGGGATTTTTGAAGCTGCTGTTGCAAGTGGGTTTCGGGTTGGAGGTATTTTGTTTGAAGATATGCTTCAAGGTGAGTTTCTAGACCCCTCTTTTTCTGGTTTTCAAAGTTTTGGGGCTGTTATGCATTCTAAGCAAACATTTTAAAAGGGACCGTATGTGTATGCTTGTTGTTGTTCGAATGATGTTCTGTGGTTTTAGTTTTGATGACGTTTTAGAGGTTGTTTGGGGGTTAGAATTATTGTTAGCATGTTTTAAGGGCCTTAGAATGTTAGTTTTGTGTTTGGGTAGTGTTAGAATGATTATCGGGTGTTTTTGGGTAGTTAGAAATATTTTCAGAATGTTCCCATGCGCCTAACTGAATTGTGGTTAAGTGTTGATGCGCCTGAGTTCATGCGCCCAAACAGGGGACATGCACCTGAACAATGGTTCACGTGCCCAGAATATTGGTCATGAGCCTAAGTGTTGCTCATGTGCCCAAGTGACCCCATACGCCCAAGGCCTTGCACCCGAATAGTGGCCATGCGCCCAGAATAAGTGAAAATGCGACTGTGTTGGTCATGCGCCCAAATAGTGCCCATGCGCCCAGAGTGGCCCATGCGCCTAAGTGTTGGAGCGCGTGCATAGTTGAAAAACGCCTAAGCAGTGCTCATGCGCCTGTATAGTTGTAATGCGCCCAGGATGTTTACACTTAGAATTTTATTGCTGATGCGCCTAGAATGTTTTAATGTGCCTCGTTTTAGACTTAAGGTTTTCTAAGGGATTTAAGAGGTGGATGTTTGAGATAGGTCCAGTTGTAATGTGTTGGCTTATGCTTGATGTATGTATTATGTTGTGATGTGGTTTATGTTGTGTGTGTGGTGTGTTATCTTTCTTCGTTAAACCATTTTCAAAACATATGTATTATGTTATATTATACGTTATGTATGATGTATGACTTTACGTGGTTTGATGTATGGCTATGAATGAACGTAAAGTATTATGTAACGAAGTGAGAGATAACGTTAATAAAAAGTGGAACGTAATGAAAGAATGAAAAGTCTTGCAAGCAATGATTGAGGTGAGCGACCATGTTGTCGCAACAGACTCGTCAGGGGTTAAGCCATGAGATTGACCCGAGTGATAGAGTGCAATCATTGAGATTGACTCGTAGAGAGTTCAATCCGCGGGGTTGACTCGAAGGGAGTTCAATCATTTAGATTGGCTTGAAGGGAGTCTATTATTGACTCGAAGGGAGATCTATCCTTAGGATCGACTCGAAGGGGATCCTTGTCACGTACTCCGGTACTGTTGGTCTTCGGACATGAGTCGGGTATTGCATGAGACAGGATCCAGATTAAAATGAAAGATAATGATGAAGGTACGAAACGTACGAAATGAACGATGATGAAGATAATAATAAATATTAACAATGTGTACGTATGATGTGTGATCGCATACGATTACGAAGGTTATGATTTAAAGAAAGTAAAGTATTTTATTTATAAAACTAGAACTCACTCAGCGTCGCTGACTTTTTGTATGCATGATAGTTGGCAGGTATTTTGTTGATGCTGAATAGTTACAGGCATGGATGCATACGTTACTGGGAATATTTTGAGTCTGGCATCCACATTTTGATATGATGTTGTAATCATATATGTAAACAAGTTATGTAATGTAATGATATGTTTTAATTATAAATGAAAGTTTTTAAATTCCGCTGCAAAAGTGATGTTTGCTTTATATATTTTATGCGATGACAGTCCAGCTGTAAGCGTCCCGGGAACGGGGCCTTACAAGTTGCTCTCTGGCTCTCGGCCAAAGCAGAAAGAAGAGGAAGCTTTCGAGTTTTTGAGAAGAAGAAGGAAGAAGAAGCTGCAAAAAGGTTAGTTCTTGAGTTATGTTCAGTTTTAACTTAGTTTGCAGCTTGTAACCAAAGTTCTCGGTGTTTAGAGGTTGTGTTTGGGATTTTTGAAGCTAATGTTGCAAGTGGGTTTCAGGTTGGAGGTGTTTTGTTTGAAGATCTGCTTCAAGGTGAGTTTCTAGACCCCTCTTTTTTCTGGTTTTTGAAGTTTTGGGGCTGTTATGCATTCTAAGCAAACATTTTAAAAGGGACCGTATGTGTATGCTTGTTGTTGTTCGAATGATGTTCTGTAGTTTTAGTTTTGATGACGTTTTAGAGGTTGTTTGGGGGTTAGAATTGTTGTTTGCATGTTTTAAAGGCCTTAGAATGTTAGATCTGTGTTTGGGTAGTGTTAGAATGATTATCGGGTGTTTTTGGGTAGTTAGAAATATTTTCAGAATGTTCCCATGCGCCTAACTGAATTGTGGTTAAGTGTTGATGCGCCTGAGTTCATGCGCCCAAACAGGGGACATGCGCCTGAACAGTGGTTCATGCACCCAGAATATTTCTCATGAGCCTAAGCATTGCTCATGCGCCCAAGTGACCCCATGCGCCCAAGGCCATGCGCCCGAATAGTGGCCATGCGCCCAGCATAAGTGAAAATGCGACTGTGTTGATCATGCGCCCAGAGTGGCCCATGCGCATAAGTGTTGGAGCGCGTGCATAGTTGAAAAGCGCCTAAGCAATGCTCATGCGCCTGCATAGTTGTAATGCGCCCAGGATGTTTACACTTAGAATTTTATTGCTGATGCGCCTAGAATGTTTTAATGTGCCTCGTTTCAGACTTAAGGTTTTCTAAGGGCTTTAAGAGGTGGATGTTTGAGATAGGTCCTGTTGTGATGTGTTGGCTTATGCTTGATGTATGTATGATGTTGTGATGTGGTTTATGTTATGTGTGTGGTGTGTTATCTTTCTTCGTTAAACCGTTTTCAAAACGCATGTATTATGTTATATTATACGTTATGTATGATGTATGACTTTACGTGGTTTGATGTATGGCTATGAATGAACGTAAAGTATTATGTAACGAAGTGAAAGATAACGTTAATGAAAAGTGGAACGTAATGAAAGAATGAAAAGTCTTGCAACCAATGATTGAGGTGAGCGACCATGTTGTCGCAACAGACTCGTCAGGGGTTAAGCCATGAGATTGACCCGAGTGATAGAGTGCAATCATTGAGATTGACTCAAAGGGAGTTCAATCCGTGGGGTTGACTAGAAAGGAGTTCAATCATTTAGATTGGCTCGAAGGGAGTCTATTATTTACTCGAAAGGAGATCGATCCTTGGGATTGACTCGAAAGGGATCCTTGTCGCGTACCCCGGTGCTGTCGGTCTTCGGACATGAGTCGGGTATTGCATGAGACAGGATCCAAATTAAAATGAAAGATAATGATGAAGGTACGAAACGTACGAAATGAACGATGATGAAGATGATAATAAATATTATCAATGTGTACGTATGATGTGTGATCGCATACGATTACGAAGGTTATGATTTAAAGAAATTAAAGTATTTTATTTATAAAACTAGAACTCACTCAGCGTCGCTGACTTTTTGTATGCATGATAGTTGGCAGGTATTTTGTTGATGCTGAAGAGTTGCAGGCATGGATGCATATGTTACTGGGAACGTTTTGAGTCTGGGATCCACATTTTGATATGATGTTGTAATCATATATGTAAACGATTTATGTAATGTAATGATATGTTTTAATTATAAATGAAAGTTTTTAAATTCTGTTGCAAAAGTGATGTTTGCTTTAAATATTTTATGCGATGACGGTCCAGCTGTAAGCGTCCCAGGAACAGGACCTTACACTGTATATACAGCGGACGTTCATGTTGCCCGTTGTATATATAGACTAACACTTGTCATTTCACGAGTGTGAGAGGTAAAATCAAATTTCTAAAACGTTGCTACAGTGCGATAAACTTTAATCATTCAAAACACTTGTTCTGTTGATTTCATCACTAACATTGATTCAAATAAGTATAATACATGTTTTTAATCATTAAACAATCATCAAACACACATTTGCTTGATTCTAATTCGAAAATTAATAAACCCTAAGCCGATTCATGAACCGAAGCAAACTGAAATCATTTGATGCTATTAATGAAATTATTCAGTGAATACTTGTTTGACAACCATTGTTGTAGGTATTAGACATGTTTATATGATGAATTTTGATTAAGTGTTCATCGGGTTCATGAACAACCAATGTGTTCATGTAAAAAACATTCAAAATTGGTTGTTGATCTTTGAAAATGTAGAATATGATTTGAAATATGATATAATTTGGCAAACATGTTCAATTTTTAGTAACAAACATGTAAAAACAATTAATTTGGCTTGACATTAAACACAACAACATTAAATGCATATACATTCAATGTGCATTAAATGATGTATTTTGACTTCAATAATCAACTGAAATTCATGAACAAGTTGTGATGAGACATAATCAGTGTATGATTTGAACAAAACAACTCATTGTTATGAATCAAACATAATCCAAATAAGTTTGGATTAAAACAACTTGAAAACAACAATATCTGTAAGATTAAAATTGATGAAATTTGACTTTTAAAAGTCAAGCTGCTCAAAATTAATAATGGTCAACTACCAAATACTTAGACATAATCAATGGGTTCAACATACATGATTCATCATTTCTTATCATACAACTACCCATTGAACACAAAATCAAAATTTAATCATATTAGCATCATGCATTATAATCATACAAGTTACTAACATACTCTTCTTATTTGCAGATATGGCAAACCTTGTGTTTGTCAGAGATCATAATCTCTATGGATATCTCAACCCAGACTCACCAAAAGCTGAGAACTACAGAGATATCATACAAGCTATCAGATAGACTAGGCTTGTACATGCTTGACAGCTAGACCTGAGATTATTAAAGATCATATTGTCTAATCTGGACTCATCTGTCACACCCCGATCGACGGAGGAATCATCGGGGTGGACGAATGTGAATCGATTGCTTATAGCACATGGTAGTAATAATGTTGAAATAATATTAAATGTCATTTTCATTGAATAATACTTATAAAATAATACGTTACAATCAAATAACAATTCAAACAAACATAATGAAATCCTTTATTAATCTAGGTCCAAGTCCTATATGAGCATGAAGAAGTCCTTTAAACTGTATCCTAAAATCATGTGAAAAAGTAACGGGTCAGCTAACGAATAAGGCGGTGAGTAAACGTAGGTTTGTATACATATATAGATTGATTACATAGATTGAAATAATTCAATTCACATGACAATGTCAAGACTTATAAGTGCAATAGTGTAACATAAAAGGCAAACCAACACAATCTAACCTAATGACTGAATTGACTCGGTCCGTAGACAAAGCCTTATAGAATGAATGATTCTGGTTCCAATCACCATGTGACTAAACAAATGGGGTGGGTTTGTCAAACCAATAGATATATCATTGTTACCATGGTTGCATGAATTAATGATTGTGTTATCATCAAGTTTATCTAATTATAAACACATAATTGTAAGTAATAACATAGCATGTCTTGAATTGAGTTTAGAATGAAACAGAATAATAATGAATATCAATGATTGGATATTAAATCACATGATTTTACTAAAATATAAACACATAAAAAGGGCAATGAATACTCACATTGATAATTATAATTGATTTGAAAATAATAGAATGCTAGACTTGACACCAAAAGTTACTCATGGTTCCACCTAAGGTTTGGTGTCTTTGATTAGGATAATAATGATTTAAAGACGAGACATGAATTAAGGTTGCGGTTAGGATTTGGATTTAAGAAAAATAGTTATATAATGTAATCAATATAACTTGACTTAAAAATGGAATAAATTTATCAAATAATTAAGATTGAAAATAATAATGAATAATTAGTGAAATATAATTATTAAATATTGTTTGAATGTATAATTTATAATAAGTGGTTACATAGAGTTTGAATATTAAAGTGTGAAAAAGAAATAATTACTTTAATAATTAATTATTTAATAACTATGTCAAAATAGTAATTGAATAATTAATTATGTAAATGATTTGTAATAGTAAATATTTAAATTTAATTAATATTTATTTTATTCAAAATAGTTTTTATAAAACTAATAGATTAATAATGTTTTTATAACATTCATAACCTTTAAAATAAAGAAAATAAAAGTTACAATTTTGTAGAATTTTTTGAAATTAAAAATTAAATTCTGAATTAATATAAATTAGTAAAATAGTTTTTATTTCATTATATTAATATCACAACATTTTTCTAAATTTTTAAAATAATTTAAAAATATTTAAAAAAATAAAATGGTGTTAACCGAGGTTGAACCCGGGTCCCCTTTGTACAGGGTTTACGCGTTAACCAGTGGACCAAAGGTCCTAAATTTGATTTAAATTTGAAAAAGAATGAATAAGTCTTTTAGTTATAGAAAATCCCAATTGCATATGAACCCTAATTTGATTTGAGTCAAATCAAACATGAATTCGGACATGTTAATGAAATTAGACTTAGGGGTTTTACTCCTAACATGAAATCGAGTATATGCGCGTGTTTAATTACCTGTATTGACTCGAAATGGATGATGAACAAATGAAAGGAAGGTCACATCTGAACTTGGGATCGATTCGAGAGATGATGGTGATATTGATCCAAATTGATGACTTGAGAAGGTTTCATAGATATCAAGGAACAAATCCCCTTGATTAATTATGTTCTAACAGGTCCAGAAGGATTGACCCATATAGATGCAAGTCGCGATGAGACAACCATGGAATTCGATGTGGGTCTGAGTGTTTTAATTAAAATTGGATTTTGCAGAAGGTTCGAAGGATTAGAATGGATGGTTTCCCCTCGGTTATAAAGGATCGATTGAGACTGTTTCGAATCGAAGAGTTCAATGCAGGATTCATAAGTTTCTTTTTTATTCTAATTGATGTTTAATTTATTGTTTTAACAGAGTTTGATTGCACCATTGAATCAAAATGATTAAACAAGCATTTCTAGTTTCTATTTTGATCAATTGCGATTGTTTATGGTCAAGGTTGTTTTGATTTGAAATCCAATTTTAGTTTCGAGATGAATCAATCTATATTGTCTATAATTTCCAAATTAAGAGTGTGTCCAGGTTCGAATATGGTCAACAAACAATTTGAAACGGTTCAATCTGATTAATTCTAATGGATTTTGTCGTCTGGTTCTCGCCGGAGCTCGACTGGACGTTAGCCGGAGTAACAGGGAAGGGTCGTCGTGGGTGGGGTTGGGTGAAAATGATTTTATAGTTTTGGTCTCCGAGGTTTTAAGCTTCATCACTTTATGCCAAACCTTTAAAATGAAACTTGAGAAATTTGAATTTTTAACCTCTAGGTTTATACTTGTTATTATTTATAATAATGCTTTTTAAGTAAAGTTTTAAAAGTTACAATTTTTACCCCAATTTATAAAAGCCCTAATAAATCAAATTGTTTATAACTTTATAAATTTTGTAAAAAAAGACTTTGTGATTTAATTATTTATTTAATTTAGTAATTAAGACTCATACATAACAAATAAAACTTTATAACTTTTTAAAAATTTCTTTTATAAATTATAAAATTATCTTAAAGTGATTAAATTATTTAATAAATGAAAATTGAAAATTTTACAATTCACAATACTGATTAGGTAACACATTTTTTTGCATTTGAATAATCAAAATAAATAAAATAGTATTATAGCGAATTTTTTTCATTGTATGAAATAGAAAAGATGGGTTCGGGTTTGGTTAACATTACCAAATTAGCCAGTTGTTACATCATAATCATCTGGAGCAAGAACAAGGTCAGCAAGTAGTAGTGTCTACCATCTATGATCAGCAGATCACTATCTCAAAAGAAGTGATCAGAAGAGTATTACAGTTGGGTGATGAAGATGCAAAAGGTTCAGTGGAATTTGATGAGAACTATGTTCTCCATGTGTTCAAACAGATAGGCTACACTGGTACCATTGAGAGAAAGCAGATCAAGAAGTCTTATAGTGTGCTCAATTCAGATTTCTTATGCACACATATCAAAAGACAATGACCAACAGCAAGATTGGCTGGGATGCCACTTCACTAAGGAGTTCTTCTGCTATTGCTAGTATTATAGCAAGGAGACCTTTCAATTTTGCTGCTCAAGTGCTGAATAGGATGATATACAATCTTACTAAAGTGAGAAACAAGTTCCAGATGTATCCTAGATTCCTTCAGATGATCATTAATGATCTATTGCCAAACATCCCAAGTGAAGGTGCTGTATTTGAGACTGTCCATTTCAATGAACATGTGTTCAACAGGATTAAATCAAGTTTGTACCATGTTGATGAAGTTCATGTTCCTCCTTACCTGATAGATTATAGTCTGCCTGTGCCAGAAGTGTTTATGAGGATTCCAGGCCAAGGAGAGCCATACATGTTATTTCAGAACATTATTCACCAAGACCCTATCATTCAGCCTGTACCAATCATACATCAACAAGATCCCATTGCACCTGAGCCTAAACCAATCATTCAACAAGAACAAGCACAAGAAGAAACCCAAGAACAAGAACAATTTCATTTTGAGCATCACATGCCTTCTCCACCTTAAAGCCCTCGTCTCTTAGATCAGCAGACTTTGTCATCTCTTTTGATAGATATAGATGCATCATTGGCTGAACAAGATACTTAACATAAAGAGGTTGGAACATCATCTATGCATGAGCCTGAGCAAGAAGAACAAAGTGCTCATGTTGAACAAGTTGAAGGTGAAGAACAAGCATGTGATATCCCAATTGAAGAAGAAATTGAGTACTCAAAAGTGTTTTTATTCACAGAGTATAACAAACTGATAGAGAAATCAAACAACAGAGCCAAAAGGTTAAAAGAGAAGCTCAAGAGCAAATATGAAGAGATAGATAAGCTCACAGCAGATCAGAAGGCTCAAAAGTTGATTGTTCAATTTCTAGAACAACAACTTGAACAATCAAAGGAAGAACTGAAGGTGAAAGACCAAGATCTAAGTAGTGCAAGACTTGACATTGCCTACTTGACAGAGCAGACAGACTCTAAAGATAATGAGATTGATGAACTAAAGAAGATAATCACTATTCAAAATGAAGAGATTAAGAGATTGAATAGAGAACTAGAGTATGTAGACACCCATCTGAATAAGGAAGTACATTCAGAAGGTCAAGAACATGGACTAAGTGAAGAATTCATTGATCAAGCAATGTCTCCTGTTGAAGAAACAAGCATAAGGGAACCTGAACAAGCAATCATTATCCCTAAGGTGACATACTTAATGGATCAGCTGTTTGGTGAGGCTAATCCATTTGAGAACATCCACTATTCACC
Source organism: Flaveria sonorensis (assembly GCA_025506505.1). Classification (NCBI taxonomy): domain Eukaryota; kingdom Viridiplantae; phylum Streptophyta; class Magnoliopsida; order Asterales; family Asteraceae; genus Flaveria; species Flaveria sonorensis. Next base: position 41,387,077 of record CM046428.1, read on the forward strand.
CATTCTCAGACAACATTTTCATACACCAGACACCCAACCATCTCAAACAAGCATCATCCCTATAAATCCATTATCTGAGAAAACAAATGAGTTAATCAGATAATTTGCTAAATCTTTGAAGTGCAACCTGAACCATCCAAAGATCAAGCTTCATCATCATCACAGCTCAATTAAAAACATATGAAAGGAAGAGAAAGAGACCGTACCTAGCTTCGTTGAGAAAGGGAAAACAAAAGATACAAGAACAAGAAGAACATGAGTCTCCACCTCTTAAACTTTTAAAAGTTAAAACTGAACTAGTGGGTGAAGATGAGCCCAAACAGAAAGAATCTGAGGCTGCCGTTTTGGAAGAAGGAGATATTGATCAATCTCAAGAGCAAGAACCAATTATTATCCTTATGGATTCTGATGAAGAAGAAAAAGATAAGGATAAGATGAGATTGAAAACAGTTAAGACTTATTCCCAGATTATCCAGAAACACTCATGAGAATAGAGTTAGCATCTAGAGGTTTTCCTTATGATACTTCATGCAACTTAATCTATCTGAGGTGAAAGATTTGCTCAAGGACTTCCAAGTTGTAATGAAGAATGAATTTGATCAAACATACAGAAGGTATAAAGAGAATAAGGATCCACAAGAGTTTCAAAAGAATCTGCCCAAAGATCCTCAAATTGAGAAGATGGCCTACTCCCAGGTAAAAAGCTGGTTGAGTCATACAAGAATGCCATACAGGTCATATGCAGGCAGATCTTTATCATAAATGAAAGATCTGGCTAGGGAAATATACAAGAACATGTTGACAAGTGCTTTAAAGCCACAAGTCACTAGACAAATCCAGCAGCTTCATTATCCACTTATCATCAAGCTCCACCTGAGCTTCATCCCATAGAGGAGCCTAGGCAGTTCATGCCTCACAGGCTATGGCCTGAAGGAAATGAAGTGAGGGAGATGATTAATGAAAACACCAATTTTCTGAAGCTCTATGATAGAATAACACTCACAGCCTTAGCTGATGAAAGGAAGATAGTGGCATGGAAATATGATGTGATATGGGATGCTGTGCTTATCAAGAGAGTATCTGGTCTTGTCCAATACTTATCATACATATCCTAATTGGGATCATTGACTTATGAAGACAGATTAGACCTGATGTAACTGAGAATGGTCAATCATACAAATAATCTAAGAGGTGCTGATTTCTTTCATATCATGAGATCATACATGAATAGACAACACTATGAGATGAAACAAAAGGATGATAGTGAAGATAAACTTCACATTACGAAGCTTAGAAGAGAACAACAAGCAGCTAGCAAAAAGAAACAATCAAGTAAAGAACGAATAGAGCATCTAGATAGTGAACTACTAGATAGAGTTGGATATCTAATGAGGCCATCAGATTTGAAGTTGATTATGAAGAAGATTGATTGTAATCAATACAACCAACCAATCACAATATGGTATTATGATGAAAACCACTTTGAAGTGGTGTTAGAGAGAATGTTAGAGGGACAAGAGGCAACAGACATCAGATTATTTGATCCTATTGAGATCAAACTTCTCCATCCATCATATGTGTCATTTCTGGAAATAAAGTCATTCCTTGTAATTGAAGATGTACTGTGCAAGGGTGACTGCTGTTATTTTATACACATATTGAGAATCCTAGGCACAATGTATATGAATGCTGCCTTAAAGCAAAGATTAGAAACACATCAGCAATCACCGACACATATTGAAGGAATCACAAGCCTAAGGATCTTAAAGAACAACAATTTGGAAGTTCTCAAGGGTGATCATGTTATAACCACTTTGGTTAGCAACATCAAAATTCAATGTTTGAATCATACAACCCTGGAGTAGATGATACAACTTCCAATCAAATTCAAGTATGATGATTAGAAGAGTGTAGTTCAGTACTTCACTAAACATATAGTGAATTGCCTCAATGCTTTGAAGATTACTCCTCTAGCTTATCAAGTGAAGGAAGCTAAGAAAGACCAGATCATAAAGAAAGATGTTAAAGAATCTCTCAAAGCCACCTCTGAAGTACAGAAGAGTGTAGATGAAGTTGGCTTTTCTCATGCTTAAAGGTTTACTAAGAAACAAACAAACAGGCAAAACAACAATCATATATATCCAACCACTCAAACAATCAAAACATCAATCATTCATTAATATCATACATATCATCAAACATAACAACAATCATACATATCTAACCACTCAAATAATCAAAACATCAATCATTCATTAATATCATACATATCATCAAACATAACAACAATCATGCAAGTAATAAGTCATACAAGCAAACATATATGAATCAGTTTAAAACATACAAGGTAATCTGATTACACATATGTAATCAGTTGATCAGTCAATGATGAAATCATACATGAAACTAATCAATCAAACATCATAAGTTAATCATTCAATCATGTAATCATTCAAATCAAACATAAACAAACACATATCAATAACAAACAAAATAGTAACAAGCAAACATTAAAGGTTGGCAACATCATCCTTAGGGGGAGTATTGTTGGACTCAACAAGTGTATAAAAGGATAATGCTTGCCATAATCAAACTTGATATGTTCTAACATTCACAAAATCATTAACTAACACATTAGCATCATTAATATTCATAACATCTTAAGTTTAAATTTCTTTTACAGGTTTTGTAGATAAAGAAATTTTGCAAGTGTTGGCAGCGGATGAAGACCTGCCCACAGTGGATGCATAAATGTCAGCAGCGGATGAAGTGTGAAGAAGTCCACATACTCACAATGGAAGGACATCTTCACAGCTAAAGATCAAATACCTATAACGGATGAACAGTCCATAGCGGATGCACATCCATAGTGGATGTACATTCACAGCGGACAAAAACAAGACAACACATTCAACAAGTGTTCACAGCGGACGACTATCACACACAGTGGAAAACTCATTCATCATCCATAGCGGACACTTACACATCCACAACGGACATGTTATCATCCACAGCGGACAACACTTAGGATTATATGTAATTTGCTTACATAAGGGTATTTTTGTAGCTTTACATAGATCATTGTATAGGTTATAAATAACAGTATGCCCTAATCCTTTGTAATCTTTTGAACAATCAATCAAACAAGCAGTTTATTATTATTCAAGCATTCAAGCATACAAACACAGAATCATACACACACACACACATAGATACCATATCATTAATCATAGGTTTCCGCATTATGATTAATGAGTATTGATTCTATAACAATTTGTTGTTATATTTGAGAGATTGAAATTGATCCTTAGGGGAATTCATTGTTTTGTTCTTGTGTTCTAAATTTAAAACTGTAAAAGTGAATTCCATCAGAACTAAAACCTCCATCAAAGCATAAAACAAAAACTCCTTGTTACCAAAACACACTGCAATCTTTTTCATTGTTGATCAAATGACGGATTCAAATGCTTAGAATGAAAAGAGGTACAGATCTAAAACACCCTCTCCTGACTCGATTAGTTGATTGGAATCAAAACACATCAGGAGGTTGAAGACGGCTGGAATGAACTGGTTGTGTTCTCGAGTTTACTTAACGAGAGAAAAGAAAGAAAACATATTCTTTTCCCTTTTTATCCTTTCTCTTCTTTTCTCTTCTTTAATTTCTTTTTTTCTCTCCATTTCCTTCCGATTTGAAAGGATTGATTTTAGCCTTTATTTTCCTTTCATTTCATTTCTTTTCTCTTCTTATGTGAATTCAAGAATATAACTTTCTTAGTTTCCTTTCATTTGCTGACTGGGTTTGAGAATAAGATTCTCGGTTGATTGACTCAACCTCGGATTGAATATGTGGATTGAGTCAATAATATAGCAGCGAAATTACTATATTAAAGAACATTAATTGCTGTAGTAAATGCTTGAATGCAAGAGAATCAAGAACAGTAGTAAATGTTGTAAAATATTATGGATATTACTGCTGAAGTCAAAAACTTACAAAGTTAGGGTATGTGACCCTATTTATAGGCGTATACATTGCCTGTACAAAAGACTAAACTAACCCTGATCTATACAAGCGAATCTAGTCTAAGTACAAAATAAATATAAAACAGTGTAAGTTGTTCATCCGAATTAGTTCATGCGGATGAACAAGTCTTCATCAGCATTTGTTTGTAGTCAGCATTTATGTTTGCTCACCTGCATTAGTTCATGTGGATGAATAAGTCTTGTCAGCATTTACTGTTGTTCATCCGCATGGACTAATACGGGTGAACAATCTTTGTCAGCATTTACTGTTGTTCATCCGCATGGACTAATACGGGTGAACAATCTTCGTCAGCATTTACTGTTGTTCATCTGCATGGACTAATGTGGGTGAACAATCTTTGTCAGCATTTCTTTAGTTCATCAGCATGGACAAATGCGGATGAACACTTCTGTTCAGCATTAGTTGTCTTGATCCGCATTTGTTAATGCGGGTGAACAAACACTTGTCCGCATTTGTTCACTAGTCATCCGCATTAACAAATGCGGGTGCTTTATACTTGTCTTTTCTTGTCTTCCGTTGTATTCTGTTGTTTTCTGTAACTAATGTTCTCCAACCAGAACAACCTCCAACCACTTCTTGAGTTGGCAAGTCTGATCCTTTTAGGGTCTAACAATACTCCCCCTAAAGATTATACTGCCTAGGTTCCTTAAGTTTGTGATGGAGTTGGTGGTTGTGAAGATTCTGGTTGGTCTTCTTGTGATGTCTTTTGTTGGACTTTTGGGGATAAAGTCGCAGCAGCTTCTATTTGAGATTCAGGTTGTACCATTGAGGGATTGATAATGGCTTTGATCATATTGGTAAAGTCTTTTGCTTCTTTCATCTTTTCTCTGCTCAGCACATGTATCTTCATCTCACTCGTGGTGTAGATAGCAGCAAGGGGCATTTGTTTCAAAGAGATGGGTTCCCAAACTAGAATGGAAGATAACCTATCTTTATAGATCAGCAATGACCCATCAGCATCAACCTCTAACTTGACAATATTGCCCATCTGCATTGGCACCTTTCTCTTCTTCCTTTGTTCCCTTTTATTGTTGATTCTGTCAAATGCCAGCTTCAAGATCTTAACACACTTCAACATAAACTCTAGATCATCTTCAGCAGCTTTTTTTTAGGGTTCTGAAGTGTCTTGTGAAGATATAGTGTATGTAAGACTCATCTAGCAGTCTGACCTCATATCCACTGAAAATTCTAATTTCAGGGGCTTCTTTTCCTCCCCATGTTCTTTCAATCACAAGCTCATAAGTCTCTTCATCATAATAAACATTAGAAATAGGCTTTGACTTATGAGTGCGTGTAATCATCTTTCGTTTCAGACTTTCAGTTGGCTTTACATACAATTCAGGGAATACTATTTCTTCTGCTTCTTTTATTCTTCTTTTGACAAATGGGTTGTTGAAGGTCTTGTCTTTTTTTGTGCAAATGGCTTTCAGTGATTTGAAGTTGTTAGTTCTTTTAAACATCTTCAAAATATCAGCAAATTCATATCCTCTGTACATGCCAGCAGGATTCACCAGATCAAGCTCAACCAGTTCTTTCAGATCATGAACTTTCAATGCATTGACTAAAGCTGTATACTCAGTGAAGAATTGTACCAATCCTGATATTCTTTTCACCATGAACATATTCCAGTCGCTGTCATCTTCCAGGCAATGATTTTAACATCAGTCTTGCCACTTGGAGTAGACACCCCTCTAATTAATTCAGCAGTGGTTAGCCCTTCTTGGATTTCGAGCTGAGAAGGCTCTATAAACCACTCTGAATTCTTGTGTAAGATAGGGGCCAGAACATCTTTATCTTTAACTGTCAGCTACACATCTTGTGCTAATGTTCTTGTTCTGGGCTTCTGGGCAATTACTTCTTCTTCAATTGCCTTCAATCTGTCTTTCATGTCATTTATCAATTTTAACATTGCCGCCCTTAGGGTATTGGTCTCCATGTTACCAAGTTTTCTTTTTGTAAACCCTTGTTTGTTAAGATAGTCCTTCATTTCCCTATCAGACATACTATAGGGATCAGGAAACATAGACTATTTAGCATCTTTCTTTATTGTTTTTGAGATGGAAGTTGTTGTCTTTTCAGCCTTTTTCTTTTCAGAATCTTTACTCATCTCATACTCTGTTACATATGATGGATCCAGCAGCTTTTTTGTCTTCTTTACTTCTTCTACAATCTCATCATAGGTCATGTTGAATACCATATCAGCTTCATAGCCATGAATGATCAGATGCATAGCATGAATCATCAGATCATCAGTTTTGGCCTTTTCAATCATGCTTTCAACAGATTGATCAATAATAGCTGGGCTAGTCACATCATCATGTGTCCTTTGTTGTTTGTTCTCAGAGTCTTCTTCATCCAGCATTATCACTTCCAAAGTATGCTGTAACTCTTTTTCAGCCTGCTCATGTTCATCCAAAAATTCAGCAATTGCTGCCAAACTTCTGGGATCATCTTTGGTTTTCTTTTTAGGTTGTTCTTCCTTAACCATAGGAAGTTTTCCTTTTGCCTTTTCTAACAAATACTTCCTTTTTCTTGTGTATGTCATCACTTTTGATCCTGATGATGAAGCTTCATCAGTTTTGGCCTGTTGTTCTTATTCATCAGCCTTAATTTCAAGAGTGATTCTTTGCTGTTCAGCCTCAACAGCTTCTTGTATGTATTCAGTAGTTTCTTTTTCTTTTAACTCATCACAAAGTCTTTTAATTAGACTTTGTTGTTCAACAGTCAACACAACTGTAGGCACAGGCTGCATTCTTAACTCTTCTTTAATTGGCGCAGTTTTGAAGGAATTACAACAATAGAATCAGAGGGGGACCTTATGTATTTGATGTAGTCCCAAAACTCTTCATCTATGATTAATTCACTGGAAGAATACCTGTCCAAGTCATCAATCAATTCTTTCATCATAGTAGCATCTGCAGATGAAGTTTCAGAATGAACCACTATTTCCCAACTGGATTCATCCCTGACTTCTTCTTCCTTTTCTTGTTCTTGTTGTTGTTCTGCTACTTGTTGTTCATTTTCATCACTAGATTTCTCATCCTTTTCTTTTATAATTTCATCTTTCAATTTCATAAGGAGTTCTAGTTTATCAACTCTTTTTGTTAAGTCATCATTTCTTTTTGTGAGCTCACCAATTAACTTATTTTGAGACTCAATCAAGTTTTCTTATTCCTCCATTGCTTCTGTTTGTATGGCAACAGTTTCAACAAGCCCATACACTTCTTCTCTTGCCATTTCCAAAGATGATGTTAGTTTACTGATTTCATCATCCTTCATCCTCATCTCAGTTTCATACTTTTATTTTGACTCCCTTAGTCCTTTTTCTTTTTCATCTAACTCTTGGAGTCTATCACTGAGTACCCCTGACCTCCTGTTAATGTATTCTCCAGTCTAGACACTTTTGCCATCAGTTCAGATATCATCTTATCTTTATCATCTGGTCTGTTTATTTCTGATTCAGCAAAGCTCTCAGAAGGAGCATCTTCAGAGACAATTTGTCTCTATGGAAGAGGTGCAAACTGTTGATTATCTTCCTCATCATTAGATGATTGAGAAGAGTCTGTGGAACTGGTAGATTCACCGGAACTTTCAAATACAGCAGCAGCTTCATGTGCAGGGCTTTCTTGTGATTCTTGATGAGTATGAATAGGAGAACATGATTATGGGATAATGGGTTCAACCCTAAAAGGGGATAAAATAGCAGCTTCCTGTATTGTTTCACCAGAGTGAGAATCACCAATCAAAGGTGACACTGGTCTAATGAGTTCTTCAGATTCTGCATGCTCATCAACATGGTGTTGATCATGAACAGTAGCCTGCTCCACTGATTGTTCTGGAGCTTCTTCTTGAACATTCACTTCATGAATTGGTTCCTCATCAGGAGCATCAGCTGCCATTTCTTGTGCAGGTTCCTCAATAGGAACATCATCATGTAAAACAGGTTCTTGTTGTTGTAATTGTTCCTCATCCATTGGCACATCATTTTGGGGATCTATTTGTTGTTGCATCCAAGGAAAAAGTGGAAAGAAAGTACCACTATAGAAATTCCTTGGATCTCTCTTCTTGATGTACTTCAAAGATCTTGCATTATAATGAGGAATTTCAAGAATGGGGCCTTCTAAAACCAGATCAGGAAAGGCTTCATTAATAAGACACTGAATGAATCTGGGATACATTAGGAACATGTTCCTTCTCCTCTCTTGAATGTTTGCCATCATTCCATTAAAGACATAGGCTGAAAAGTTGTAGGGTCTGTTAGAGCAGAGGGCACAGACCAATGAAGATATAGTTAGTGGTATATCATTCCACCTAGTTTTTCTTTTAGATAAGCAGTGTTGGATATAATGAATGAGAAACCTCCACTGCAAATCTACCAATCCTTTTTACTATATGTTTTGCCTCAAATCCACCCTCATATCCAATGTCAGCAAAGAATGACATGATATCTTCTTTATCAAATTCAGTTGGTGAATCAGGTTCATCTTCAAATCTCAAGCATGATCTTATTGTTTGCTTAGAGATTATCAGTGTATGGTCAGCAGTTATTCTTCTGAAATTACTTTTTCTCCATCATTATCTACTACTTCTGCATTACCCCAAAATGATCTCATATAGTTCTCAAAGATCACTGGTCTAACTGTAATGGCATAGGCCTCTTTGGTAGTGGCAATAAATCTGATCATGTCTTTGAGACCTTTTGCTTCAGGGACATCTGGATTGAGAAAACCACTGACATTGTGGAGCTTGCTCCAAGTCAGGTTAGCCATTATGTAATCTGCACAAAAAGAAGATGAATTAGTGAGAATTGTGTGTGATTTGTTCAATTTTGACTTTTTAGGTCAAAAATGAATTCTGCTTGTTACTGTTACATTAGGTTATTTGACCTAATTTTGATTTTTTATGAATAACAGTTCAAAATTTTGTTTCTTTGTGTTGGGATACACTGATTTTGATTGTGTTTTAACAGGTTGTTTTGATGTCAACATTGTTATAAACCAGTATCCCCTGTTCATCGATGTTTTATGTGTTCTTAGAACCACATGAAATCTTTGATGTTTACACCGATCATTGGTTTTAATGAACTCTATCATTCATCTAAATCAAGTGTTCTTGAGTGTATTTGAAGCATTTCACAAGATTAGGGTTCCATTTTAAGAAATTTTGTTCGACAGTCGAAGTATGTAAGAAACTGATAATCACCTTTTAGTTGGCAATACTTCGATTTAACAGATAATGTTGTTTGTTTTGATGTTGGATTTGAACAAAATGAAACTTGATTAGTGTAGATTTGAACTCAGAAGAAGAACGGTTTTCTGGCTCTCGACGCACTATAAAAGTTCACTCAAAAATTTGAAAAGTAATAAATAACTCACATTAAATGAGTATTTATACTACATTTCATAATTTTTTACAAAATTTTACAAGTGCAGAAAATTTTACTACTGTAGCAAATACGGTTACAGAATTTCAATGGCCGCATTCACTGTAGCAAATGCGAGAGAAGAAATGACTTGTCCACATTTACTGTGACAAATGCGGGTGAACAAAGTAACTTATCAGCATTCACTATAGCAAATGCGTAAGGACAAATGATTTGTCCGCACTTACCCTCATTAAATTTTGTACTTGTCAAAAATTAATGTTTTTGTAGTGGCTGAATCTGATTGGTTTGTATAGCTATTTCTGATTTTATGAAGATGAGTCTGCATTTTTGTTGTTTTATGAAGATTTTGCAGATTCTGAGATTGTCAATTCTTTCTTGGATTGTCATGTATCTTTGATGTGATACATGTTTCCCAGTTTGACTGATTTTGGGCCATGTGCATCTTCTAAAGCTGTTTATGGTATAAATTTCATACAAACACTATCCATTTTGATTTTAAACAGTGTTGCCTATTTTACATTTGCAAATTTCATTTTTTTGTAAATATTTCCTTTCAAAATTTTACTACTCCCCCTAAAGTTTATATCCATATGGGATAAAAACTTTAAATAAAATTTATAAAGTTTTAGGACAATATTTCTGAACTGTTTAATTGTTTTGCACTTTTGTTTGAAATTTTGGGATCATATCAATCTTATCTTTCATAAGTGCAAGTTGTCATAAACTTATTGATTAAAGGTATGTTTGTCCTCTTAAACTCATGCTTGGTCAATATTGTAATGCATGTGATTTTTATCATGTTTTGATTTAATTAAACATTCAACATGAACCTTACACTCACAAGCATACCAAGATCAACTATCTTCATGTACTGTATGGTAGAACTTTTTCACAACTTTCAATACCTGGTCATTTAAATTGTGAAGTCTCATTCATTTTGGTAAGGGGGATCCACTTTGGGATTCTTTTACCTGATCCTTATTTAATGTGATCCACATTAGGATTCTTTTGCTTTTCATTTTGGAAGGTGATCCACTTTGGGATTCTTTTTGTAATTTTTCTGTTTTTATTTGACACCCAGATTGGATGTGTTCCTTATTGGGAATCTTTTTGGATCTAGACATCAGCACTATGTGCTTGTTTCCCCAGGTCTTTGCTCAGCAAAACAAAGGAGAAACTGATGTGAATGAGATTCATAAGGTATCATGACCTGGTGTGTTTAGGTTACTACATATACATACACTTGGATAGGTCAGATACTTACATGCTCTTGAGATAATGCATTCACATTTGAATGTGATCTTTAGTTTATCACAACATTTATCTTTTGTTCCAAGTTGAGCCTACCCACATATCAGGTAAGTCATGTCAGTCTTTCAAGATATTGAATTAAGCACAGTGAATGATATAACGACTGTAATTATATCATTTCTCATAGAAGTACAAATCAAGGACTTCAACAAAAATTGATTTCTTTTTGTAATTTTGTGAATTAAATTTTTTTTTTTTGATGTTTTTGTAAATTTTGATTTTTTTTACTCAAGGTTAATCATGCTGATTGATTGGACTAAGAATTCAAACCGACTTGGGTCAAATGCCTTAGTACACAAATCAGCTAGCTGATTGTCTGTGTTGACCTGAATCAACTTAATTAAACCTTTTTCAGCACAGTCTCTCAAAAAGTGATATCTAATTTTAATATGTTTTGTTTTTGAGTGCTGAACTGGATTGTTTGTTATGAAGACTACAGCAGTGTTGTCAATATGGATTGGTGTTTGCAAGAAATTATAACCATAATCAAGCATCTGGTTTTGAATCCAGAGAACTTGAGAACAGCAAGCTGATGCTGCAATATATTCAGCTTCAGCTGTTGATACAGAAACATTGGTCTGTTTCTTGCACTGCCATGATACCAGTCTGGGACCAAGAAATTGACAACCGCCAGATGTGGATTTTCTGTTGAAATTGCATCCCCCGTAGTCACTATCGATTTATGCATAGAGATTGAAGTCTCCATCCTTTGGATACCATAGTCCAAGAGCATGTTTGCCCTTAAGATATCTGAATATCCTCTTGACTGCATTCACGTGAGATTCCTTGGGATCTGCTTGATACCTAGCACATACACAAACACCAAACATAACATCAGGTCTACTGGCTATTAAATACATAAGTGAACCAATCATGGATCGATAAGGAGTCTGATCCATAGATTTGCCATCTGTGTCTGGGCCAATCTTCACTTTTGTATCAACAGGTGTTCTGATGGACTGATAGTCTGCAAAGTGAAACTTCTTTAATATAGATTCAACATATTTGGACTGGTTGATGAAGATTCCACTGGATGCTTGTTGTACTTAAAGACCCAAGAAGAAGGTGAGTTCTCCCATAGCACTCATCTAGAATTTTGAATGCATAAGATCTTCAAAGTCTTTACAGAGCTGTTTGTTAGTGGAGCCAAAGATGATATCATCCATATATATCTGGACTAGCAGCATCTCATTTCCTTTTCTCTTTCTAAACAAAGTCTGATCAATCTTTCCTATTTCATACCCATGGTCAAGGAGAAAAGATGACAGAGTCTCATACCTTTTTCGAGGGGCTTGATGTAAACCATACAAGGCTTTGTCAAGCTTGTATACCCTGTGAGGGAAATCAGGATCCTCAAAGCCTGGTGGTTGACTCACATAAACTTCTTTAGAGATCTTTCCATACAAGAATGCACACTTCACATCCATTTAATAGACAGTGAATTTCATGGATGCTGAGTATGCAAGAAAGAGACGTATTGCTTCTAATCTGGCAACAGATGCAAACACTTCATCATAGTCTATTCCTTCTTCTTATATATAGGCCTGTGCTACCAATCTTGCTTTGTTTCTGATGACGATCCCTCTGTCATCAGTCTTGTTTCGGTACAGCCATCTGGTGCCGATAGGGTATTGACCTTCGGGAAGATCCACCAGCTGCCATACTTCCTGTTTCTTGAATTGTAGCAATTCTTCCTGCATTGCCTCAATCCAGCTATTGTCTTGAAGAGTCTCTTTAATGTTTTTGGGTACAGTTTGACACAGAAAGCAAGAAAACAAACAGATGTTTGCAATACTTGACTTGCTTCGTGTCACCCGCTCGTCTAAATCACCAATGCCACAGTAGTTCCTTGAATGTGCTTGAAATCATGAAGGAGGGAACTGTCTCTTGTCATGTGTTGGGAGCATCTACTGTCCACGTACCATAAGCTATAGGACCTGTATGAAGGACCCTACAAGCACAAAAAGAACTAGTTAGAATGAGGAACCCAAGCCATAATGGTCTTGGGTTGTCCCTTTGCCTCAATCACTGTTACCTCTTGGTATTTTCCTCTTGTTTATGTTTTAGAGGAGGATGATTTCAGCCCTTTTCTATTACTTCTTTGAAGTTTGATTTCATCAATTTCATCTGAAGTGTCAGAAGAGTATACACATCTTTCCTTGTGATTTTTGTGTAAAGGTTGAAAAGATTTTTGCTTGTCAGAAATCACTTTAATTTTATATTTTTAATGAGATTTCATTGATTTGTTCAGGTTTGTTGGACTTTTGTGTCTGACCTTGTCAGTTGGAACCGATGAAATGGGCTTGTTTTGTGAACTTTTCAATCCTTTTTTATTAAAGTAACAATCAATTGTATTATGATTGGTCATATCACATAATGAACAATATTTGTTAAAATGATAGTTTTTTGTTGAGTGCTTGTTCATGTCACAGATAGAGCAGTATTCAGTGAAGTAGCACTGTATTGTGATTGGTCATATCATAGAATTCACAATACATTTGATTGTCCATTAATTTTGAAACAGAAGTCATATCAGTCTTTGGAGTGCCAATAGATTGTTTCACAATTCTAACTTGCTTTGTTTTTGTGGACTGATGATGCTTCTTTCTGTATTCCCTTATTTCCCTATCGAATTGTTCTACCTATTCTTTGTTAAAGATATCAAACCCACTTCCTTGTTTGATATTTGATGAAGATGGTGAATCAGATTTCACTTTAGATTTTTGAACAAAAGTGGTTTTTCCTTTGGTAACTACAGGAACTTTGGTTTTATCCTTGAAGTTCAATGAAACCCTGTCTGATTTGCTTGAATTTTTAGGAGATATGATCTCATAATCAGATCTGCTTGCAGTAGATGGTTTCACTGAGCATTCAGTAGTGTGATTCACTTTAAGATTTTGAGGAACAAATTTTACAAAAGGCACAATTGATTTGACTGGGCTCTTTGGTTTCTTGATAACCACAGGTTTGTCTGAGCACTCTTTAATTTTGATAGGATGACCCAATCTGATTTTATCCTCATCAGTTTCAATGTAAACACCTGGTTTGTTTTAAGGATTTGTTGTTTGAGAAATCATTGATTTGGTTTCAATAATTTTAGATCCTTTTGTATCTGATTGAGTAAGTGACTCAGGCATAACAGCATAGTTATCATTATATGGAGGAGGACAAGTTTTGTAGCCTATCCCAGTCATATCTTTAGCCCCCTTTTGAGACACAAGTAACTCTTGCAGCTTGACAGATGAGAGCTGAAACTTTTCAAGTTTCATTTCAGTAGCTGATTGCTTAGCTTTTGATTTGGTCAACAATTCAGTTAACCTCTCATTTTCAGCCATAAGAGTGTACTTTTCACCATGGAGTATTTCCATGTCCGACAACAGAGATTTGATTTTAACTTCATAAATTCTCATTTCTTGTTTTAACATCTCTGATTTCACCTTTTCTTCTCTTATTTTATTAGCCAATTTGTGATTGTGTTCCCTGTACCCCTGTACTTCTAGAACACATTTTTCAGAACATAGATTGGATTTTTACCTCAGATGGCATTGGAGTTGGTCCATCATTGATATGTGCCATAAGTACATGATTCTGAAACTGTGGTTGAACTTCCTCAGCATACAAGCTCCAATCACAAACTCCATCTTGTCTGATGACAAGTGCATTTGAAGTTTGTTGATTACTTCCTTGAGATTGATAAGTCAGCAGAGGTTGTCTTTGCTAAATTTGTTGTTGCTGAATTGGCTGTTGCTGATTTTGTTGTTGCTGATTTGGCTGTTGCTGATTTTGTTGTTGGTGTGGATAAGAGTTGCTTGACTAATAGTTGGTGTTGTGTTGAGAAGCATGCTGGCCATATGAGGGTCTTTGAAAATTGTTGTTGCTTCTCTTGGGAGAGTTATATTCAAATGACCACTCATTCCACAGTTAAAATACTTAACTTTGGATTTGTCATATCCCAGCTTTGTATTCTCATTGAGACTCAGTTTCTTCCCTTCTCGAAAGAATTTCTTTGCTCTCATAGCAATCATGGCCATCTGCCATTGCAAATCCATTTATTCAACATCATCAGGATCCATTTCTTCTAGATCTTCTTGAATCAGATGAGCTGATGTGAGTCGCCCTCCAAGGTAGGCTTCAAAGCTAGCAACAAGGGCATTGTAAGTTGCCTTTTATTCTTCATATTTTTTCTCATCATGCATGTTGTTAGGAGATACAGTGGGTTGGGTAGAAGATGGTTGTTTTTGAGGTTGTGGAGCAGCACAAAATCCTATTTTTCTTGTATATTCTCTTGATGACAGAAAGACTACTTCGTGAGTAACAAAGGAATTTTCAACAGAATGAGTTTCAGATGGAAACTTGCAAGCCTCAATGACTTGAGGTCCACTCAAATTTCTGCTCCTTTCATCAAGTTCAAGAGCCTCAATTTTTGCAATTATGATATCCAAGGTAGTACTCTCCAAATCAAGAGTATTCTTCAACATTGTAACATTCTGTTTCCAGCTTTCAGGCAAGCTGTGCAGCATTTTCTTGTTTAGTTCCTTCTCCTTGTAAGTGACCCCATAATTTCAAGGTCATTTACAAGTTACACAAATCTGTGAAGCTGTCTGGAGATAGACTCTCCTTTGGTATGATGAAATGTCTCATACTAATTTATCAACTTGTCTTTGTTAATTTTTGTAACTTCACTGCTTCCCTCACACATAATCTGTAGAGCATCCCAAACACCCTTAGCTGTTCCATATTTTTCTAATCTTTTTAGAACATCCATTTTTAGTGCTTGTGTAAGGATGGAATAAGCTCTAAGATCAATCTTGATTTTCTTATATTCTTTATCATCAAGAGTTAAATTGGGATCCTCAATGGGAATTCTTGTAGTTTTGTACTGAGCAGCTTGATCAGCATTTAGAGACAGTGGAATGTAGGGACCTTTGCAAATAGATATCCAGTAGTCAGGATCTACACCTGTAATGTAGTTTCTAAAATGAATTTTCCACTGCTTAAACTCAGATTTGTGTTTAAGCATAGGAGGTTTAGATGCATGAC
The DNA here is from genome assembly GCA_025506505.1 of Flaveria sonorensis. Lineage (NCBI taxonomy): Eukaryota > Viridiplantae > Streptophyta > Magnoliopsida > Asterales > Asteraceae > Flaveria > Flaveria sonorensis. Next base: position 41,402,856 of record CM046428.1, read on the forward strand.
CAATTTCAGAATGATTATAGGAATCCATGTTAGTTAAACTGATTTTAACTTGTTGAATACTGTTTTAAGTTGATTTTAAGTTCGAACAGTGTGTTTTTCTTCAAATCTTCCGTTTTCGGTCAAGAACAGGTCTGTTAAGTTTAGATCTGTCGATTTGAAGGAGTTCTAAGTTCTTGATTTTGTGTTGTTGGGTTCGACAGCAGCAGATCTGAAGATTTTGTACTTTGTGGTGTTCGATTACAGTATGTTTGTTTATCAGAAGAGTAGATCTTGCTGATGAACAACTCAGTCTACAGTTCAAACGATTTTCACCCAAAATTCGAGATGATTCTGTGATGAATTCAGGAGCCTAGGCTCTGATACCAATTGACTGGGTTTGAGAATAAGATTCTCGGTTGATGTGACTCAACCTCGGATCAAATATGTGGACTGAGTCAATAATATAGCAGCGGAATTACTATATTAAAGAACATTAATTGCTGTAGTAAACGCTTGAATGTAAGAGAATCAAGAACAGTAGTAAATGTTGTAAAATATTGTGGATATTATTGTTGAAGTCAAAAACTTACAAAGTTAGGGTATGTGACCCTATTTATAGGCGTATACATTGCCTGTACAAAAGACTAAACTACCCCTGATCTATACAAGTGAATCTAGTCTAAGTACAAAATAAATATAAAATAGTGTAATTTGTTCATCCGCATTAGTTCATGCGGATGAACAAGTCTTCATCAGCCTTTGTTTGTAGTCAGCATTTGTGTTTGCTCACCTACATTAGTTCATGCGGATGAATAAGTCTTGTCAGCATTTACTGTTGTTCATCCGCATGGACTAATGCGGGTGAACAATCTTTGTCAGCATTTACTATGGTTCATCCGCATGGACTAATACGGGTAAACAATCTTTATCAGCATTTACTGTTGTTCATCCGCATGGACTAATGCGGGTGAACAATCTTTGTCAGCATTTCTTCAGTTCATCCGCATGGACAAATGCGGATGAACACTTCTGTTCAGCATTAGTTGTCTTGATCCGCATTTGTTAATGAGGGTGAACAAACACTTGTCCGCATTTGTTCACTAGTCATCCGCATTAACAAATGCGGGTGCTTTATACTTGTCTTTTCTTGTCTTCTGTTTTCTTCTGTTGTTTTCTGTAACTAATGTTCTCCAATCAGAACAACCTCCAACCACTTCTTGAGTTGGCAAGTATGATCCTTTCAGGGTCTAACATTTGCTTCCATTAAAAACTGAAACACAACTAATTTTTCTTTCCTTTCATTTCCTTTTTTTTCTTTTCTTAAATGAACTCGAGAACATAGTTTGTAGAGAAAATAATTGGTAGATAGGAAGAATAGGATCCGCGTAAAAGATATTTCGGGTCAAAAGATCCACGTGTGATGTTTGATGGGTTAATGGATTTAGGCGGGAAAAATCTTGTGATGTGAAATGTGGGATGACACTTGTCAAATAAATGTAATTATTTAATAGCTTAGATTCTAGACTTCCATAAATGTTATCCTAAACTAGAGTATATCTAAATATCTAATACAATTATTATTCTATACGAGCTTGAGTTTACTATAAAGTTTATGTTAAATTGTAGATAAATATAAACGTATTACACCACCATGTTTAAATTAATAGAAAATATTGTATATTTAAAGCTAGAATGTAAGGCCCCGTTCCCGGGACACTTACAGCTGGACCGTCATCGCATAAAATATTTAAAATCATACATTACTTTGCAGCGAAATTTAAAACTTTTCATTAATAATTAAAAACATGTCATTACGTTACATCATTCGTTTACATTTCGAAACACAACATCATATTAAAAATGTGGATGCCAGCCTCAAACGTCCCCAGTAGCTTATGCATCCATGCCTGCAACTCCTCAGCATCAACAAAATACCTGCCAACTATTATGCATAGAAAAAGTCAGCGACGCTGAGTGAGTTCTAGTTTTATAAGTAACATACTTTACTTTCGTTAAAACAACCTTTTACTTTCGATCGTGATCACACATCATATGTACACATTGATTATAATTAATTATCTTCGTCATCGTTCATCATCAAACAATACATACTATCATCTGAATCCTACCTCATGCAATACCCCCGACTCATGTCCGAAGACTGATACTGTGCCGGGGCCTGTAAACGAACCCCCGTCTCATGTCCGAAGACTGACACAGTACCGAGGCGAGCAACAAGACCTCACCTCTTTCACATGCCATCCTATCTCATGCAATACCCCCGACTCATGTCTGAAGACTGACATAGTACCGGGGTACGCGACAAGGATCTCATCTCCTTCACATGCCATCCTGTCCCATGCAATACCCCCGACTCATGTCCGAAGACTCATACTATGCCGGGGCCTGTAAACAAACCCCCGACTCATGTCTGAAGACTGACACAGTACCGGGGTACACGACAAGGATCTCATCATCCATTACTTCCATTCTTATCATTTGTTATCTTTCACTTTCGTTACATAATACTTTATGCACACTCATACATCATACCACGTAAAGCCATAACATACATAACGTATTACATAACATAATAAATACATTTTGAAAACCATTAAACATGGAAAAATAACACATCACACACCTCATAATCATCACATCATTATGCACAACACAACAAGAACAAGCCATCATATCATAACAGAACCTATCTCAACCAATCAACCTCATACAATCCTCAGAAATCCCTAAGTCCAAAATGGAGAGCAGTTGGACATCTCAGGCGCATGAGCATAAAAATTCTAAGGAAAATAGCCTAGGCGTATTACCACTATGCAGGTGCATCAATCCTGTTTAGGCGCATGGGCACTGCTGGGGCGCATGGCCAAAACTTAGGCGCATGGGCAACTCTGGGCGCATGGGCCACTGTTTAGGCGCACGGCCAGCACTTAGGCGCATGGGCAACTTTGGGCGCATGGGCCACTGTTTAGGCGCATGGCCAGCACTTAGGCGCATGGGAAACTCTGGGCGCATGACTACTATTTGGGTGCATGATCTTGGGCGCATGAGGTCACTTGGGTGCATAACAACAGTTTTGGCGCATGGGAATATTCTGGGCGCATGACCAACAATCTGAAATATAACAAACTCTACAAACTACCCCCAAACATCGGTCTAGCACATCTTAACATAAATCTTACATACTTCGAACACTAAAGCATGCTAAACATCAAACATAACCACAAAACAACCTCTAAAACATACAACCACAGAACAACGGTCGAACATCAAAGCTGAAAACCCACGGGTACATAAAAATATTTTTACTCGGTATGCATAATAGCCCCAAACACTTAAAAACCAGTAAAAAGAGGGGTTCAAGAACTCACCTGAAGCAACCTTCAAGCAACACACTTCCACCTGCAAATTCAGCTCCTAAAACCCATGAAAATAGGCACTTAGCACTACAAATCTCGGCCTAGAAGCTGAAAATTCGGTTGAAACCGAACATTAACCAAATAAAACTCACCTTTTTATAGATTTCAGCTTCTTCTCTCTCTAAAACCGTGAACTTTTCTTCTCTTCTCCTTTCTTCTTCCTAAACCGAGAATAGGAAAGTGGGTGTGGCCGGGTAGTGGGCGGCCATGCCCTCTCTTTTAAACACAATAATATTAAAGTTTGCATCTTGCATAACTTTAGTCCTTCAACTTGTGTTATTCCTCATTTCTTTCTTTATACCTTTATTTTCTCTTCTTTTTAATAAAATTCGGGGTGTTACATAGAAAAATGAAACTATATAAAACAAAATGAAAAAATAAAGAAAATGAGAAGATACAGATTCAAATTTTAAGAATGAATATAAGTTTTAATTTTTTTTTACATATGGATACATATAAATATGTATACATATGTTTTTAATGCCCATAATCTAGTTTTACTTTACTTTAACTTAAATCTACTCTACGCTTTAATTGAGGCTTGAACTCAACACCATTTGGATGAGGGACGTATAGGTTAACCGGTTGCCCCTATAAGTAATTGCATTTGTATATATGTGTATTTTGCATATTTTCTTTCTTATATTTATGTATATAAAAAATGAAATATATTTGTTTCTAAGCAATTTGTAAAAATATTTATATAGGTCATATTGAATAAACCTAAGATTTGATTTTCTTATATCCTTATATTTATTTATAATAAGATAACAAAACATGGGCTAATTATACATACATATACAAGGGAGGGATCAAATGAGAACTCCGTTTTTTTGTTAGAACTCTACGAACCAATGTGCGCCACTAGTTTTATATGGCAAAATGGTAAATAACGAAAACTTAATATAAAATATTATAAAATGAGAAATACATAAAAATATAAAAATAAATATACCAAAATGTTTCTCTTGTTTCATTCTTTCATAAAAAAATAGAAAAAAATTATAAACAATAAAAAAAACTTGTTTTTTAACGAAATCGGTTTTACACATGTGTAATATCGAATTTACACATGTATAAAACTACATTTATACATGTGTAAATAATGGGTGGATGATTTTTTTTAAAAAGTATATCAATATGGTAGGTGTTGGAAACAGAAAGAAAATACTGAAATTAATGGTGATATTTTTTTGAAAAAATGTTGTTATAAAAAAAGTTATGAACATTATAAAAAAAGTGAATATATGACTTGCATTTGATAAAAAAAGTGTGGCTCATATTGGTTCTTAGAGTTCTCACAAAAAATAGTAGTTCTGAAGATAACCCTACCCTACATATACATATATACGGTCAATATCATTTATGTACCCCTTTTTATGTCGAGAAACAAAAGAATTGTTGGATCTAATGAGGCTGGTGCAACCAAAACCACACTTAGATATATTTCTATGTGCTAAACAAACGGTCTTCCGAAGGAACAAGCTGCTCTTCCGAAGCCAAGTCAAAGATCTTCTGTAGCTCAAGTGTGAAGAACTTCCGACGGAAGAACTTATTCTTCCAAGACTAAGTTCTTATTCTTCTGAAGTATGCAACTTAGAAGATCCAGAGATAAAGTCTTCCGAAGAATAAAGTCCTAAAGACTTGTAGAAATTCGAAAGAAGTTGATTCTTCTGAAGTATAAATGGCCTCGGAAGAATTTATTCTTCCAAAGCCATTTAGCTTCGGAAGAACTAACTATGAACCAATGGACAAAAGTAAGGTCTGTCTGACAGTCCGCTGCCACTCTGACAGACTACATGGCGCTTTCCCATGCCCACGTAGTTGACCTTACTTTATCCACTGTTCAACCATTATTAGCTTAGTACAGTTGCCACTTTTAGTTGGTGACAAAAGGTAAGTCATGTACATGTCATGACTACCTAACCTAAGATATTATTATTTTATCTTAGATATTTTACTTCTAAACAATGTAGTATTTGTCTAGTTGTAATTTCAGCTGGTTATCCAAGTATAACCAGCTGTAGATAGTAGTATATATAGTTTCTCTATGTAACTTAGTAACTATGCTTGTAAGAGTCTTGAAAACTGAGTTGAGAAGTAATATATTCAAGTATCTTGAAAACCACTCGTGTGCTTTTATGTTTTTTGTTTGAACTTATTATATTACTTGTGAACTTGGTTAAGATTATGCTTCATCTACCTGAGTGACATTAAGTGAGTTTGTATGATATCTTGTGTTGTGAGACAAACACCGATCCTGCAAGAATCATTGATTTACATAAAAGTAAATTAAGTCTGGTGATATTTGAGCCGTCTGACATATATGTATATCAGACATGAATAATGAACTATGTACAAAAACTAAATATCATCGGCCTTAATTTACATTTATATAAATCAATGTTTTTTTGGGTTCTATAACTAAAAGTTGTTTTGCAAAGATCCCTATCACACACACACACATACACACACTAGTAGAAAACCCACGCGATGCAATGACGACATAAATTACAACACAATATTTGTTTTTTGTTAGTTTATCGATCCACTCATGATATATTATATAATACTTCTATTAATAAAATATGTAACGAAATCTATCCTAAATTTGAAAATGCAAGGAAATAGTTTGATTTTATAAGTGAAGGAATTATATATTAATTTAACTTCACTCACTTTAGGTAGGGAACTAGATCATTAGATCACTTGGAATCATCAATAGAGATTACGGATACAATACCACTATAAGGGGTGGCTTTGTGGGGCCCGTAGTGGTCTACCATCTAGGACCCGATCTTTTTAGGGACCTGAATTTTTTAAAATTCTTTTTTTATATTATATATGTAAAAAAAATTATAGGCTAATAACAAACCATTAACAACCAAATAACAATTTATTACTTTAGCCTATCAAACCTTAGAGTCCTTTAACAATTGAATAAGTTTAGCCTACTACGATTTACCAAATATAAACCCAAATTAAAAAACAAAAAATTACAATTAAAATAAAAAAAAAACCCAACTAAGAGACAGGATTGAAGATCGATCAGCTTTTCTTTTATTCACCAAGGATGAGACCGATCTCACAATCTCACATCATAAGACATGATTTCTTCAACTTTTAGGAATGATTCTATGTTTCTAAACCACAAAATCACATACAAGTAAATTAGATTATTTTGCTACAATACTTTTGTTTTGCTTATTGGCATAATGATTGTTATCATATTATATTCTTTTCGCATATAGGTTGTTTATTTTATTTTATAAGGGCTTATATTTTTACTCACACAGGGCATAAAATTTTTCAAGAATTCTTCATGATGGCCTAACCATTAATTTTCATAATCCTCCGCACTGTAAATCATATTTCAAAGAAATACATAGCTATAATTAATCTAAGGGACCATAAAGCATTTTCATAAAATATATTATTATATGGATTATAATAAAGAGATAGGAACCTAACTATTTGGAATGAATTCTCTATCAGGAATAACTTTTGCAAGAAAGGCTTCATGTATGATTATAATATATATATAGATAAAGTTAGGTAAATTTAAGAGTTCATAAATATCTTTAGAATTGCAAGAACTTTTATTAAAACAAAATTTTTATGTCTTATCAACATAGTTACGTGGTTGATTCATGCATACTGTCTCATTTAGATAAGCATGCATGAATCCATTCTTTACATCCAACTAATATATAAGCTAAGAGCAAAAGATAACTAAGCTCAATACAGTCTGAATAATGGTTGTTTTGACCATGGGACTTAAGGTCACATCACAATCTATTCATGTTGGGTTCAACAATTGAATAAACTGAAGCTTACCAAATGATAATCAGATCTAACTGAAGATCTCATTGTACGAGTCCAGAGACCAAGTTGATAAACAAACGAAAAACAAATACAAGACAAAGTCAACATCAAGATACAAAGAAAAGTCAAAATTAGGTCATGATATAAAAATAATATAAATAGACCCACTTGTGCATTTTTGCAAGTGTGGTTCTTGTGTGTGTGTTTCTTATGGTGTGAACCACCACCCAAGGAGAACTCCTCTTTTGGGTGGGTTTGATTCCATCATCCATCTATGATTCTCATTGTAATTTATTCATCAACATCAATTAAATCATAACATTATTATTATTATCATTCTCTATGTTCTCTGATTCACACACACACCCCCATCTTAATTTTGAATTTTCAGATCTGAACGTGATGAATCCTAAGATCCAGGCTCAATGATTCAAAAAAAAAAATTTTAGCAAGAGGAATCCGTATAAACTTCTTGAAAACAAATGCGACTGTGGTTTTTATCATGTCAAGGAATTTCTGATTTTCTTGAAACCCATCAGATTTTGTTGATGATTTTGATGAACAGCAACATCGTCTTCTTTTTCCTTATGATTCTCTTCATTGGTGATGATAATCGTGATCAATTGCATCGAATTTTGAAGAAATAATCAACAACATGATTAATAGTCTTCAAATCGTACCAATTTTGAATAGATTTGGTGATTTCTTTTTGTATTTTATGATGAACAGCTGGTTTTTCAATGAGCAGAAACCTTCTTCTTCATTTTTTTTGTTGTTTCTTCCTTGTTCTTAACATCATTAAAGATGAAAATCAGATCTGAAAAATAGATGAATCCAGCAACCAATAGCTCTAATACCATTTTGCTAAATCAAAATTTCAAAATCATTGAGCCTCGTTCTTAGGATTCATCACGTTCAGATCTAAAACTTCAAAATTAAGATGGGTGTGTGTGTGAATCAGAGAACAAAGAGAAGGATAATAATAATGTTATGATTTTATTGATGTTGATGAACTAATTACAATGAGAATCATATATGGATGATGGAATCAAACCCACCTAAAGGAGTTCTCCTTGGGTGGTGGTTCACACCATAAGAAACACACACACAAGACCCACACTTGCAAAAATGCACAAATGGGTCTATTTATACTATTTTTACATCATGACCTAATTTTGACTTTTCTTTGTGTCTTGATGTTGACATTGTCTTGTACTTTTTTTTCTTCTGTTTATCAATTTGGTCTCTGGACTCGTACAATGAGATCTTCAGTTGGTTATGATTATCATTTGGTAAGCTTCAGTTTATTCAATTATTGAACCCAACAATTGAATATCATTTTGTTTTTCTTCTTTTTATCCTTTGTCAGAAATATATTAGGAGAAGCTTAACCTGAGAGGGAGAACTACAGTGAACTGTGTCTGAACATCAGTTGATCAAGGAAACATGTGACAGAGAAGATCTTCAAAGTTAGAGTTTGGCAAGCATCAGTTTAGGGGGAGTATTGTTGGGTTCAACAATTGAATAAACTGAAGCTTACCAAATGATAATCAGAGCCAACTGAAGATCTCATTGTACGAGTCCAGAGACCAAGTTGCTAAACAGAAGAAAAACAAATACAAGACAAAGTCAACATCAAGAAGCAAAGAAAAGTCAAAATTAGGTCATGATGTAAAAATAGTATAAATAGACCCACTTGTGCATTTTTGCAAGTGTGGTTCTTGTGTGTGTGTTTCTTATGGTGTGAACCACCACCCAAGGAGAACTCCTCCTTTAAGTGGGTTTGATTCTATCATCCATTTATGATTCTCATTGTAATTTGTTCATCAACATCAATGAAATCATAACATTAGTATTATCCTTCTCTTTGTTCTCTGATTCACACACAGACACCCATCTTAATTTTGAATTTTCAGATCTGAACGTGATGAATCCTAAGATCCAGGCTCAATGATTCTGAAATTTTGATTTAGCAAAATGGTATTAGAGTTGTTGGTTGCTGGATTCATCTATTTTTCAGATCTGATTTTCATCTTTAATGATGTCAAGAACAAGGAAGAAGCAACAAAAAAAATGAAGAAGAAGGTTTCTGTTCATTGAAAACCCAGCTGTTCATCACAAAATACAAGAAGAAATCACCAAATCTGTTCAAAATTGGTACGATTTGAAGACTAATAATCATGTTGTTGATTATTTATTCAAAATTCGATGCAATTGATCACGATAATCATCAACAATGAAGAGAATCATAAGGAAAAAGAAGACGATGTTGCTGTTCATCAAAATCATCAACAAAATCTGATGGGTTTCAAGCAAATCAGAAATTGTTTGACATGATAAAAACCATAGTCGCATTTGTTTTCAAGAAGTTTATACGGATGCCTCTTGAATCAATATAAAAATGCGGATTCTTGATTTTTGTCAACATACAAATACGGCTAAGCATCATACAAATGCGGATGTATGCAAACAAATGCGGATATGTATCATACAAATGCGGATGGTAACTAAACAAATGCGGATGTGTACCATACAAATGCGGATGTGTATCATACAAATGCGGATGTTAACTAAACAAATGCGGATGTGTACCATACAAATGCGGATGTGTATCATACAAATGCGGATGGTAACTAAACTAATGCGGATGTTTACCATATAAATGAAAATGGTCTCCTAACAAATACGGATGATCAGCATACAAATACGAAAGTTGTGCATACAAATGCGGAAGTTGTGCATACAAATGCAGAAGTTATGCAAACAAATACGGATGTTATGTAAACAAATGCGGATGTTGGGCATACAAATGCTTATACTTGGCATACAAATGCGGATGCCTTAGTGTAACAAGTGCGGATGAGTTACTCACCTAATGCGGATGAGTTAACTTTAAATGCAATTCATCCAACAACAAAAGATGAATAGATGATACCTAATGCGGATGAGTTAACATTAAATGCAATTCATCCAACAACAAAAGATGAATAGATGATGAATAATTGACAACTACAAACAAGAACAAGACATTATGATGAATGCGGATGAACGCAACCAATAGGCACATCCATTTTAAGCATTCAAACCAAAAGAAGAAATCAACTTTGGTTACATCATCATTGATTTATTCAGGGATTTATACAACTGTCAGATACTCTTTCTGTACTTGGATTCAACTTCTGTGATGACTTTCAGCACCCGTGTCTATCTACTAAGCGGAGCAGTTATAAAGACTTTAATCAAGGGAAATGATAGTCAACTAAAGAATGATTTTATCTAGTTATTTCAGAGATTCAAAGAGACGACGTGTTTTCAAGATTGATTTATGTTCTTGATGTTGTTTATTGAAGTTCAAAGCCTCATCATATTCCTAATACATTCAAATCCTTTGAGTGTGATATGAATAGTAATCCAAAAGGGACACGACCCATATCCAATACGCTATGTATTCTCAAAGAGATTCTATCCTTTGTCAGAAATATATTAGGAGAAGCTTAACCTGAGAGGGAGAACTACAGTGAACTGTGTCAGAACATCAGTTGATCAAGGAAACATGTGACAGAGAAGATCTTCAAAGTTAGAGTTTGGCAAGCATCAGTTTAGGGGGAGTATTGTTGGGTTCAACAATTGAATAAACTGAAGCTTACCAAATGATAATCAGAGCCAACTAAAGATCTCATTGTATGAGTCTAGAGACCAAGTTGATAAACAGAAGAAAAACAAATACAAGACAAAGTCAACATCAAGACACAAAGAAAAGTCAAAATTAGGTCATGATGTAAAAATAGTATAAACAGACCCACTTGTGCATTTTTGCAAGTGTGGTTCTTGTGTGTGTGTTTCTTATGGTGTGAACCACCACCCAAGGAGAACTCCTCCTTTGGGTGGGTTTGATTCCATCATCCATCTATGATTCTCATTGTAATTTGTTCATCAACATCAATGAAATCATAACATTATTATTATCCTTCTCTTTGTTCTCTGATTCACACACACACACCCATCTTAATTTTGAATTTTTAGATTTGAACATGATGAATCCTAAGATCCAGGCTCAATGATTCTGAAATTTTGATTTAGCAATTCAAACCTGTTCTTACCTACCATTCACAACCAAATAGGACTTGTACCTTTGTAAAGTAGGGTTAGTATGAAATTTATGATAGAATAACCAAATACAATTAATCATATTAGCATTGGATCCTAGTACCCACATGTTATTATCTAATAAAGCCTAACATTCATCAGTCATGGTGCAATGCCAATTGGGATCATTAGGTCTGTTTAATAGGATTTAGGGATAACAGAAATTGTTTGAGTGTTTGTTGTATGATGGTTAAAGGGCTGCTAGGTTTGATGATGTTGTTTCATAGACGGGTGTCATAGAATGGGTGGGAACTTAGTTCCACTAAGAGGTGGAGGTAGATAGGTTTGGATGAGAAGGTTTGTAGAGAATGAGGTCGTAGTGGTGTTTGGTCAGTCATTGATAGGTGAATATGATATATGTGAAGTGATAGTGGGTTAAGATGGGGATGCGAAAGGTGTGTGAGGGCTATAGGAGGGTGGGCTATGTATGGGGGGCTAATTAGGATGACGGAAGTGTTGCGTAAAGACTATAAGGCAAGGATGGTGGTGATGGTGGTAGTGTGGTGACTGTAGTGGTGGGTGGTGGTGGTGGTGTGTTGTTGTATGGGTGGGTTTAACCGGAGGAAAAATGAGTGGGGAAGGCTCGCAATCAAGAAAGGGTAGTCATGCATGGTGTTGGACATTGTGAATTGGAAATTAGACTTGTAAAAAGTGACGTGTTTAGAGAAAATAACCATCCTAGAGGAGAGGTCAAGGAACCGATACCCATGAAACTTTGGCAGTTACCTGGAAAGACAAAAGGTGTGGAATGGGGGGGTTAATTTATATGGTAAGGTGGATGATTGATTTAGGTAACATATGGTTGTAGGTATAATGTTGAAGATATAAGGCCATGATGGGTGTGTTAGTTTTTAGGGTTTTGGTGGGTAGAAGATTGTGTTGGTAAACGACAGTGAAAAGAGACTCGACTCAATAGGAGGGGGGACTGACACATGAGTAAGAAGAGATGGCATGATTAGTTATGCTAGTGTCCATAAATGTAAGGCCCCGTTCCCAGAGACCTCACAATTGGTCAATCATAGCATTATACATATAAAGCATTATACATTTCATAAGATTAAGCAGCAGATTAAGTTAACAAAAACCATTCATTTCATTAATAATTACTGTTGCTAAGCAATACATCATTATTTCTTAAGTTACAAAAGACCTTTTAATTGCATTACAAAACAACAATATCATTAAGATTGAATGGATGCTAGTCTTGCCCTGACGAGTAGCTTTCCCCGCGTGCCATCGTCAGCAATAATTACCTGCCAACTGAAAATGCATAAAAGTCAGCATTGCTGAGTGAGTTCTAGTTTTAAAACATTAAAATACCTTGTGTATATATATGAAAATATCTTTTCTTTGAATTACTTCCTTTTCATAAAATTCATTACTTTCGTACGTGTTCACACATCATACGTACAACAAGATAATATTCATTATTATCTTTCATCATTCTTTACTTTCATTTTGTTATTATCTTTCACTTTCTACCAGACCAATGTGCAATACCCTAAACATTGTGCACGAAGCGGGTACTGGTCGGAGTCTATAAATAGACACCTAACATTGTGCATGAAGCCTGACCAAGTACCAGGGCATGCCACAAGGGTCCGGTCAATCTCAAAGACTGACCCAATGTGCATCTGTAAGGCCTCGTTCCCGGAAACCTCACAGTTGGTCAATCATAACATTTAACATTCAAATCATTACTCGATTCATATAATTACACAGCAGATTAAGTTAACAAAAACCGTTCATTCCATTAATATTTACTGTTGCTAAGTAATACATCATTGTATTAAATTACAAAAGACTCTGTTTAATTGCATTACAAAACAACAATATTATTGAGGATGAACGAATGCCAATCTTGCCCTGCCGAGTAGCTTCTCTCGTGTGCCATCCTCAGCAACAATTACCTGCCAACTGAAAATGCCTAAAAGTCAGCGTTGCTGAGTGAGTTCTAGTTTTAACGCGTTAAAATACCTTGTATCGTTTATATATGAAAATACCCCTTTTTAACAAAATACTTTTCCTTACTTTCGTACGTGATCATTCATCGTACATACATCAAGGTATAAACTTGTTATCTTTCATTATCATACTCATTCGTTCGTTTCGTACTTTTTCGTTATCTTCCACTATTTCCAGGTCCTGTCATAACTTTACCCCCGATCGTTGGGCACACAGCCACCTCATTCTCGGGGTTAAGTGACAAGGACCCCGTTTCGCACTATAGGATCAATCACCAAGACTGATCCCCCCTGTGTGTGAACCCTCATGGGTTAGCCAAGATCACACGCTATAGTACACACAGTTGAGCTAGCAACTCTCAATGAGTTGCGAACCTCCTTCATCATTTGCTTGCAAGACTTTTCATTCATTTCTTATGTTCCTCTTCTTTATTAACATTAATCTTTCACTTTCTTCACGATAATACTTTACGTATACGGATAAAATCACACCACGTAAAGCCACAAATAATAATATAATAAGGAACACAAGAATAACCCAAAACATGAATAAGATAATCAAATAATAACACCAAGTCAAACCAGGGATCAAACCTTAAAAATCCTGATTTCCTAAAATTCCAGAAAATTTCTAAGTGTTCTAGGCGCATGAGCACTATGCAGGCGCATGAACCCTGTTCGGGTGCATCAACACTTAGGCGCATGAGGAACTTAGGCGCATTGACACTATTTGGGCATATCATCTAACACTTAGTATATTTAGGCAATTCTCTGGGCGCATGGGTACTGTTCAGGCGCATGACCTACACTTAGACGCCTGAGCAGATTGGTTGGGCGCTGTTCGGGCACATGAGTTATCACTTAATGTTTTTAGGCAATGTCTTGGGCGCATGGGAACTATTGGGGTGTATGACCCTCAGTTAAGTTTTTCTAAGGCAAATTCCCAGGCGCATGGGCCTTGTTTGGGCGCATGGCCTGTACTTAGGCGTTTCTAAGTCAAAATCTCAGGCGCATGGGCCCTGTTTGGGCGTATGACCACCTGTTATTCATTTCTCAGAATTAAAACTAACACAGATCTGCATTTGCACCTATTCTAAGCAAAAACTTAACATTCTAAGCAACCACAACACATAACCAAGCATAAACATAAGCGTAAACATACATATACATACGGGCAAACATACGCCAGTTGTAAAACATTTTAATCATGCATTTTCAGCCCTAAAACAGTTTAAAACACATAGAAACCGGGGTCTAGAACTCACGTAGTGCAGCAAACATGTAAAACTCCACTGAACCTGCTTGCACACGAGTTCAAGCACCTAAACAATCAAAGACAAGCACCAGAACACATAAACACATATAAATCGGTCTCATGGTCAAAACCCAACATAACCGGATCCAATTATCCATAGAAATACTTACCAAGATCAAAAACAGCCTCTTTCTCTCTCTAGAACTGAGAGACTTCGATTTCTTCTTCTTCTTCTTTTGTTTCAGTCGAACACAGCAACAGCGGGGGTGATATGGGCGGCCATGCCCATATAAACTGCACTTTTTGAATTTTGTGTACTTGTACACAAAACACCCCTCATTTTTGGCTTCTTTTAGTTTTCTTCAAGATACTTTCTTTTCTTTTATTTTATGTGACAAAATTTCAGGCGTTACAAGTCTACCCCCTTAAAGATGTTTCGTCCCCGAAACCTGTCACTCTTCGAATAACTGTGGGTAATGTTGTCTCATTTCTTCTTCCGTCTCCCACGTAGACTCAGAACCCTTTCGGTGTTTCCACTGCACCCGCACAAGTGGAACTACTTTATTTCTCAATCTCTTCTCCTTCCTGTTTATGATGGCCACTAGTTGCTCCACATAGTTGAGCCTTTCATCCACTTCGATATCCTCCTGTGGCACAATCATATCTTCATCGGCTAAGCACTTTCTCAGATGAGATACATGGAAGGTCGAATGAATTTCACTTAACTCATCAGGCAAATCTAAGCGATAGGACACCTCTCCTACTCGTGCCATGATTCGGAAAGGCCCTATGTATCTTGGGCTTAGCTTGCCCCTTTTTCGGAACTGGATGATCCCTTTCCAAGGTGGGACCTTCAACATGACTTTATCACCCATGTTGAACTCGATCGGTCTACGCCTTTTGTCGGCATACGACTTCTGTCTATCCTTTGCCGCCTTCATAAAGGCTTTGATCTTTTCCAATTTCTCCATGGTAGCCTCGATCACCTCAGTACTTCCCAACTCCTTTTGTCCAATATCTCCCTAACATGCGGGCGTCCTAGACCTCCTACCGTATAGCATTTCATATGGTGGCATGCCTATGCTGGCATGATAACTGTTGTTGTATGAGAACTCCGCCAATGGTAAATGATCATCCCAACTTCCTACGAAGTCGATCACACATGCTCGGAGCATATCCTCGAGCATTTGAATTGTCCTCTCAGACTGACCATCTGTCTAAGGATGATAAGACGTACTGATGTGTAACCTCATCCCCATCGCATCGTGGAATCTCTTCCAAAACTTCGATGTGAACCGAGTGTCACGGTCTGACACGATAGAGACCGGCACACCATGATGAGCTACAATCTCTTTGATGAACAGATCCGCCAACCTCTCGGATGAATACGTCTCGTAGATCAGTAGGAAGTGAGCACTCTTTGTCAGACGATCAACTATCACCCATATGGTATCGTACCCCTTTTCCGTACGAGGTAACTTTGTGATGAAGTCCATGGTGATGTGCTCCCACTTCCACTCGGGTATATCCAATGGTTGGACCTTCCTATATGGCTTTTGATGTTCTGCCTTTACTTGCATACAAGTAAGGCACTTACTCACATACTCCACCACATCGCATTTCATTCCCAGCCACCAGTAATACTTCTTCGTATCTTGGTACATCTTGGTAGCGCCGGGATGAATGAAGTATCGAGTCTTATGAGCTTCATCCATAATCCGCCCCCGTAAGTCTCCATAACTAGGGATCCACATTCGCCCGAAGCGGGTTCTAACTCCGTGAGTGTTTTCTCCCAACTCCGTGACTAGACCTCTCATCCTTTCAGAGTTAAGGCGATCTTCTTTCAATGCCTCGTCCTAAAATTCCTTGACCTGCGTCATCATGTTAGAGGTCATCACCAATTGATAGGCTTTCACTCGGATTGGCTCGGGTCTCTCCTTTCGGCTAAGGGCATCAACCACTACATTGGCTTTACCCGGATGATAATGAATCTCACAATCATAATCCTTCATCAGCTCTAACCACCTCCTCTGCCTCATGTTGAGATCTTTCTGCTCAAAGAAATACTTTAGGCTCTTGTGGTCCGTGAAGATTGTGCATTTCGCCCCGTACAGGTAGTGCCTCCAAATCTTTAAGGCGAAGACCACAGCTGCGAGCTCCAAATCATGCGTGGGATAATTGACCTTGTGGGTTTTCAGTTGTCGGGACACGTAGGCTATTACTCTCCCACGTTGCATTAACACACAACCCAGTCCCGAATAGGAGGCATCCGAATACACCACTAAGTCTTCACTCCCTTTGGGTAATGTCAAAACAGGAGCTTGAGTTAATCTTTCCTTTAACTCCTCAAAAGCATCTTCCTGTTCTCGACCCCATACAAACTTCACCTCCTTGCGTGTCAATTTGGTCAAAGGTGAGGCTATCTTGGAAAAGTCCTGGATAAATGTTCTGTAGTAGCCCGCCAAACCCAAGAAACTGTGAATCTCGGATGGCGTCTTTGGAGACTTCCATTGCCTCACCGCCTCGACCTTCGCTAGGTCCACCATGATTCCTTCAGAATTCACCACGTGACCCAAAAATTGAACTTCGCATAACCAAAAAAGCACACTTAGAGAATTTAGCATATAGCTTCTCCCTTCTAAGTGTCTCCAACACTTCGCGTATGTGACCAGCATGTTCTTCTTCACTCCTTGAATAAATCAAGATATCATCAATAAACACAATCACCAATTTATCTAGCATCGGCCGGCACACTCGATTCATTAAATCCATAAATGCAGCTGGCACGTTAATTAAACCAAAAGACATAACGAGGAACTCGTAGTGTCCATAACGCGTGTGAAAAGCTGTCTTAGGAATATCTTGCTCTTTAACCTTCAATTGATGGTAGCCAGATCGAAGATCTATCCTTGAGAACCAACTGGCACCTTGGAGCTGATCAAACAAGTCATCTATTCTCGGCAGGGGATATCGATTTTTCACCGTCAACTTGTTTAGCTCCCGGTAGTCTATGCACATCCTTATACTACCATCTTTCTTCTTGACAAACAGGACCGGAGCACCCCAGGGAGAGATGCTTGGTTGGATGAATCCCTTGTCCATCAACTCTTGTAATTGAACCATCAACTCCTTCATCTCCGTCGGAGCCAACTGATACGGTTCCTTGGCAACTGGTTGGGCACCGGGTATCAGATCAATCTGAAACTCAAGCTCGCGATCTGGTGGCACACCTGGTAAGTCTTCTGGGAACACGTCTGGAAAGTCACACACCATAGGTACTTCAAACAACTGTGGTACTAACGCATCCACATCCTTCACATAAGCCAGGTAGGCACTACATCCCCGCTTCATGCACTTCTCTGCCACCGCCATCGAAATGACCTTCAGGACCATAGCGACGCGGTCACCGTAGACCGTCACTGAACTTCCATCTGGTGCAATTAATTGGATCATCTTCTTGCGACATATAATATTTGCCTCATAGGCTACTAACCAATCCGTCCCTAGTACTACATCAAATCTGCCTAGGGGCATCACAAACAGTTTAGCAAAGAACCTATGGCCTTCTAGTTCTATTTCGCAATCTTCTAACATATCTGAAATTCTGGTAGACTTACCAATAGCAGTTTGTACCTCAAATGGCTCATCAATACTCTTACTACTAATAGGAAACTTAGCACAAAAAGCAGCAGAAATAAAACTCCTACTAGCACCAGAATCAAACAATACAGAGGCACAAGTTTGGTTTACTAGAAACATACCTGACACGACGTCGGGGCCGCCCTGGCCTCCTCACGGGTCATAGTGAAGGCTCTAACACTCGCCCTCTGCCCTCCGTCTTCTGTCCTCTTCTTCACCCCAGAACTCTCGACCCTCAGCTTTTTACAATCTCGGCTTACATGTCCCCCTTCACCACAGTTGTAGCACCTCATCACTCCACAATCCTTTGCTATATGACCGGGCTTCCCACACTTGAAGCACACATTCGCTCCCCACTTGCATTCACCAGTGTGCTCCCTCCCACATCTGCCGCACCTTCTCACCCCCGAGCTTGATGACTCCACTCCTCGGTCATCCATCCTACTCCTTTTCTTGTTTGGAGTGAAACCATCACGTCCAAACCGTTTCCCCTTCCAGGTCTTATCACCACCGCCCGTCTTCTTCACCTCCACTGCAGCTTCCTCCCTTTCATCGTATAGTCTACCCGCAAGGTCTACCACCGACCGAAAGGTACCCGGCCGGGCAGTAATCAAATGCCTGCGAATATCAACCGGTAATCCTTGGATATACCTCTTGATTTTCCTTGACACCGGCGTCGCCTGATCCGGAACCAGCCTCGCCATTTCATTAAACTTGGCAGTGTATTGCTAGTGGGTCATGGCTCCCGCCTCCAGCTGTAGGAACTCTCTCTCTATTTTGTCTAGTTCCCTGTGAGGACAGAATTCCTCAACAATCAACTTCTTCAAATCTCCCCATCTCATCCTCCCGATGGCCCTGCTGCCCTCGGCTTGGACAATATTGTCCCACCAACACAAAGCCGAGTCAACGAATGAGTGAGTGGCAAATTTCACTTTCTGGTCCTCCCTGCACTCACTAATATCCAACACTTCCTCCATTTCTCTAACCCAGCAGTGGGCAGCAGCAGCGTTACCGTTGCCGTCAAAAGTAGGGGGTTTACACCGTTAGAATGCTCCATAGTTGCATCCCCTCGTGGTTTCCCGCACCTCTACATATTCTTCATCACTGGAGGCTCCCCTTTCAGCATTCATCTCCTCCTCATCATCATGATCTCTCTCATTCTCCCTTTTCCCAATAGCAGCCCTTCTCTCTTCCTCCTTTTATTTCCTCTCATCCTCCCTTACGGCCTGGATCACCTCAGTCACGACAGACGGTAGGATCGTCTGCATGACTTGGTGAACCTCCTCCACCACTGCCTCTTTCACTGAGGCCCTCAGATTGGCACTCTCATCACCGCCCTCCGGGTGATGAAGCCCAGGCTAACCAGGATCCGTCTATGCAGTTCTCGTCTTGTTCTTTGCGGCCCGTAGCCTACCAACATGACCACCCCTTACTCCACCTCTAGAAGCCTTCAACGATCTACCTCCGGCCATCCTCTAATCTCTATAAGATTCAAACACCAACATGGTCATTCAAGGTAATAGCTCAGTTTATGTTAAGTATTGGAAGTCCCTAATTACAGTGGCTAGTTGTGATTAGCCGCTTACTTTACTCTTCATCCCCCGAGCATTTCCTATCCTAACAACATCAGTATTCAAATCTACTAAAAGCACATAAATCAAATAGCACACGCACATAATACCGGTTAACATTAAGAAAAGAATTACCTAATGGCACGTAGCTACTCAGGCTGGCATCCCTGCATTCGGTCCCATTCTCAGTTTAAGTTTAGGTTTTTGAAAATATTTACCCATGTCACTTAAACTTTGGCTCTGATACCAACTTGTAAGGCCCCGTTCCCGGAAACCTCACAGTTGGTCAATCATAGCATTTAACATTCAAATCGTTACTCGATTCATATAATTACACAGCGGATTAAGTTAACAAAAACCGTTCATTCCATTAATATTTACTGTTGCTAAGCAATACATCATTGTATTAAATTACAAAATACTATTTTTAATTGCATTACAAAACGACAATATTATTGAGGATGAACGAATGCCAATCTTGCCCTGCCGAGTAGCTTCTCTCGCGTGCCATCCTCAACAACAATTACCTGCCAACTGAAAATGCCTAAAAGTCAGCGTTGCTGAGTGAGTTCTAGTTTTAACGTATTAAAATACCTTGTATCGTTTATATATGAAAAAAACCCTTTTTAACAAAATACTTTTCCTTACTTTCGTACGTGAGCATTCATCATACATACATCAAGGTATAAACTTGTTATCTTTCATTATCGTACTCATTCGTTCGTTTCGTACTTTTTCATTATCTTCCACTATTTCCAGGTCCTATTATAACTTTACCCCCATCGTTGGGCACACAGCCACCTCATTCTCGGGGTTAAGTGACAAGG
This sequence comes from Flaveria sonorensis, assembly GCA_025506505.1. Lineage (NCBI taxonomy): Eukaryota > Viridiplantae > Streptophyta > Magnoliopsida > Asterales > Asteraceae > Flaveria > Flaveria sonorensis. The sequence continues at coordinate 41,423,499 of CM046428.1, forward strand.
ACCCCGTTTCGCACTATGGGATCAATCACCAAGATTGATCCCCCCCTGTGTGTGAACCCTCTAGGGTTAGCCAAGATCGCACGCTATAGTACACATAGTTGATCTAGCAACTCTCAATGAGTTGCGAACCTCCTTCATCATTTGCTTGCAAGACTTTTCATTCATTTCTTATGTTCCTCTTCTTTATTAACATTAATCTTTCACTTTCTTCACGATAATACTTTACGTAACGGATAAAATCACACCACGTAAAGCCACAAATAATAATATAATAAGGAACACAAGAACAACCCAAAACATGAATAAGATAATCAAATAATAACACCAAGTCAAACCAGTGGTCAAACCTTAAAAATCCTAATTTCCCAAAATTCCAGAAAATTTCTAAGTGTTCTAGGCGCATGAGCACTATGCAGGCGCATGAACCCTGTTCAGGCGCATCAACACTTAGGCGCATGAGGAACTTAGGCGCATTGACACTATTTGGGCACATCATCTAACACTTAGTATACTTAGGCAATTCTCTGGGCGCATGGGTACTGTTCAGGCGCATGACCTACACTTAAACGCCTAAGCAGATTGGTTGGGCGCTTGGATTACTGTTCGGGCACATGAGTTATCACTTAGTGTTTTAAGGCAATGTCTTGGGCGCATGGGAACTATTGGGGCGTATGACCCTCACTTAAGTTTTTCTAAGGCAAATTCCCAGGCGCATGGGCCCTGTTTGGGCGCATGGCCTGTACTTAGGCGTTTCTAAGTCAAAATCTCAGGCGCATGGGCCCTGTTTGGGCGCATGACCACTTGTTATTCATTTCTCAGAATTGAAACTAACCCAGATCTGCATTTGCACCTGTTCTAAGCGTAAAATTAACATTCTAAGCAACCACAACATATAACCAAGCATAAACATAAGCGTAAACATACATATACATACGGGAAAACATAAACCAGTTGTAAAACATTTTAATCATGCATTTTCAGCCCCAAAACAGTTTAAAACACATAGAAACCGGGGTCTAGAACTCACCTAGTGCAGCAAACAAGTAAAACTCTACCGAACCTGCTTGCACACGAGTTCAAGCACCTAAACAATTAAAGACAAGCACCAGAACACATAAACACATATAAATCAGTCTCATGGTCAAAACCCAACATAAACCGATCCAATTATGCATAGAAATACTTACCAAGATCAAAAACAGCCTCTTTCTCTCTCTAGAACTGAGAGAACTTCGATTTCTTCTTCTTCTTTTGTTTCAGTCGAACACAGCAACAACAGGGGTGATATGGGCGGCCATGCCCATATAAAGTGCACTTTTTGACTTTTGTGTACTTTTACACAAAACACCCCTCATCTTTGGCTTCTTTTAGTTTTCTTCAAGATACTTTCTTTTCTTTTCTTTTATGTGACAAAATTTTGGGCGTTACAGCATCCTTCGGGTTAGCTAAACCGCACACAGTTGAGCTAACGACAACATGGTCATGCACCTCTATTCAATTGCTTGCAAGACTTTCATTCATTCGTTATGTTCCACTTTCATTATCATTAATCTTCCACTATTTACGATAATACTTTACGTATACGAGCATAAACACACCACGTAAAGCCACACAATAAATACATAATATGGAACACAAGAACAGGCCATAAACAAGCATAATATGAATAAACATAACCACCAAAACTTCCCAGGGTTAAGTCTTAAAATTTCTAATTCTCAAAACTTTAGAAAATTTCTCTGTGTTCTAGGCACATAAGCACTATGTAGGCGCATGAGCACTATGCGGGCGCACCAACAATTAGGCGCATGAGGAACTTAGGCGCATGAGCACTATGCGGGCACACCAACACTTAGGCGCATGAGGAATTCTAGGCAAATGAAGACTATTTGGGCGCATGAACTACACTTAGTCATTCGGTCAGTAGGCGCATGAGGTACTGTTTGGGCGCATGGGAACTATTGGGGCACATGAGCTTCACTTAAGTTTTCTAAGTCAATATTTGAGGCGCATGAGCCCTATTTGGGCGCATGACCAACAGTTATGCATTTTTCAGACTTATTTTCAAACCCAATCTGCATTCTAACCTGTTCTTAACATATATCTATCATTCTAAGCATCAACAACATATATACAACCATAAAACACAAGCATACATACACAATACATATGGATACATATATAACAGTTTTAAAACATTTTTTAAACATGCATTTTCAGCCCCAAGACGATTAAAACACATAAAAACCAGGGTCTAGAACTCACCTATGCAGTCAACAAGTAAAACTCCTCCAAACTTGAGTGCACAAGAGTTCAAACACCTAAAAACACACCAAAATAAACAACCAAACACATAGAACACATAAAAATCGGTTTTAAGGATGAAAACCCAACAAAAGCAAACCAAGAACACATAAAACACTCACTAATATGCGAATTTCAGCCTCTTCTTCTTGAATAACCGAGAGAAAATCTTTTCTCTTTCTTCTTCTTGTTTCCGGTCGAAAAGCAGAAAGCAGATGTGAATGCATGGGTGGCCATACTCTTTTATATAATAAAATATTGAGTTTTGTACACTTTTACACTTTAGCCCCCTTCGCTTTGTCTCCTTTTCTTTTCTTTCAAGATACTTTTTATTTTCCTTCTTATTGCTTTCTCTTCTTTAACTTGACAAAAATTTTAGGTGTTACAAGTCTACCCCCCTTAAAGAGGTTTCGTCCCTGAAACCTGTCACTCTTCGAACAACTATGGGTAATGCTGTCTCATTTCTTCCTCATCTCCCACGTAGACTCAGAACCCTTTTAGTGTTTCCACTGCACACGCACAAGTGGAACCACTGTATTTCGCAGTCTCTTCTCCTTCCGGTTGATGATTGCCATTGGTTGCTCTACATAATTAAGCCGTTCCTCCACCTCGATGTCCTCCAGTGGTAAAATCATGTCTTCATCAGCTAGGCACTTTCTCAGATGAGATACATGGAATGTCGGATGAATTCCACTTAACTCATCGGGTAGTTCCAATCGATAGGCCACCTCTCCTACTCGTGCAATAATTTGGAAAGGCCCTATGTATCTCGGCCTCAACTTACCCCTCTTTCTAAACCGGATGATCCCCTTCCAAGGTGAGACCTTCAACATGACTCTATCGCCCACGTTAAACTCAATCGGTCTATACCTTTTATCGGCATATGACTTTTGTCTATCCTTTGCCGCTTTCATAAAGGCTTTTATCTTCTCCAATTTCTCAGTCGTAGCCTTAATCACTTTAATACTGCCCATATCTTTCTACTCGATGTCTCCCTAACACACGGGCATTCTACACCTTCTACCATATAGCATCTCATATGGTCGCATGCCAATGCTGGCATGATAACTATTGTTGTATGAGAATTCCGCTAACGGTAGGTGATCATCCCAACTTCCTCCAAAGTCAATCACGCATGCTCGGAGCATATCCTCGAGCGTCTGAATCATCCTTTCAGACTAACCATCTATCTGGGGATGGTAAGCCGTGCTAATATGTAGCCTCGTTCCTATCGCGTCATGGAATCTCATCCAAAACTTCGATGTGAACCGGGTGTCACGGTCCGACACGATAGACACCGGCACACCATGACGAGCTACAATCTCTTTAATGAATAGATCCGCCAACCTCTCGGATGAATATGTCTCGCGGATCGGTAAGAAGTGGGCACCTTATTGTAAATCGATCAACTATCACCCATATGGCATCGTACCCCCTTACCGTACGGGGTAACTTCATGATGAAATCCATGGTGATATGATCCTACTTCCACTCGGGTATATCCAGAGGTTGGATCTTCCCATAAGGATTTTGATGTTCTGCCTTCACTTGCAAGCAAGTAAGGCACATACTCACATACTCCACTACATCGCGCTTCATACCCTGCCACCAGTAATCCTTCTTCATATCTTGATACATGTTGGTAGAACTGGGATGAATGGAGTATCGAGTCTTATGAGCTTCATCCATAATTCGTCCCCGTAGGTCCCCGTAACGAGGGATCCACATCCGCCCGAAGCGGGTTCTAACTCCGTGAGTATTTTCTCCCAACTCCACGACTAGACCTCTCATCCTTTCAGAGTTAAGGCGATCTTCTTTCAATGCCTTATTTTGAAATTCTTTGACTTGGTTCATCACGTCAAAGGTCATCACCAGTTGATAAGCTTTCACCTGGATTGGCTCAGGTCTCTCCTTTCGACTGAGGGCATCGGCCACTATATTGGCTTTGCCCAGGTGGTAATGGATCTCACAATCATAATCTTTGACCAATTCCAGCCACCTCCTCTGCCTCATGTTGAGGTCCTTCTGCTCAAAGAAATACTTTAGGATTTTGTGGTCTGTGAAGATTGTGCACTTCGTCCCGTACAAGTAATGTCTCTAAATCTTCAACTCAAAGACCACAGCTGCTAGCTCCAAGTCATGAGTGGGATAATTAGCCTCGTGGATTTTCAGCTGTCGGGACGCCTAGGCTATTACCCTTCCACGTTGCATCAACATGCAGCCCAGTCCCGCATAAGAGGCATCCGAATATACCACTAAATCTTCACTCCTTTCGGGTAATGTTAAGACAGGAGCTTGAGTTAATCTTGCCTTTAACTCCTCAAAAGCATCCTCCTATTCTCGACCCCACACAAACTTCACATCTTTGCGAGTCAATTTAGTCAAAGGTGAGGCTATTTTGGAAAAGTCTTGGATAAATCTTCTGTAGTAGCCTGTCAAACCCAAGAAACTGCGAATCTCGGATGGCATCTTTGGAGACTTCCATTGCATCACTGCCTCAACCTTCGCTGGGTCCACCATAATTCCTTTAGAATTCACCACATGACCCAAAAATTGGACTTCACGCAACCAAAAAGCATACTTAGAAGATTTAGCATACAACTTCTCTCTTCTAAGTGTCTCCAATACTTCGAGTATATGGCCGGCATGTTCTTCCTCATTTTTCGAATAAATCAGGATATCATCAATAAACACAATCACTGATTTATCTAACATTGGCCGACACACTCGGTTTATCAAATCCATAAAGGCAGCTAGCACATTAGTTAGACCGAAAGGCATAACGAGAAACTCGTAGTGTCTGTAACACGTGCGAAAAGTTGTCTTAGGAATATCTTGCTCCTTCACCTTCAATTGATGGTAGCCAGATCGGAGATCTATCCTTGAGAACCAATTGGCACCTTGGAGCTGATCGAACAAGTCATCAATTCTCGGTTGGGGATACTAGTTCTTCACCGTTAGCTTGTTTAACTCTCGGTAGTCTATACACATCCTCATACTACCGTCCTTCTTCTTTACAAACAAGACTGGAGCACCCCAGGGAGAGATGCTCGGTCGGATGAATCCATTATCCATCAACTCCTGCAGTTGAACCATCAGTTCCTTCATCTCAGTCGGAGCTAATCGGTACGGTGCCTTGGCAACGGGTTAAGCACCGGGTATCAAATCAATCTGAAATTCGATCTCACGGTCCGGTGGTACACCTTGTAAATCTTCTGGGAACATGTCTGAAAAGTCACACACAACTGGTACATCTGACAATTATGGTACTGACGTGTCCACATCCTTCACGTAAGCCAAGTAGGCACTATATCCGGGTTTCATGCACTTCTCTGCCACCGCCATCGAGATCACCTTAGGCATCATTGTCACTCGATCACCGTAAACCATCACCGAACTTCCATAGGGCGCAATTAATCGAATCATCTTCTTGCGACACACAATGTTTGCCTCATAGGCTACTAACCAATCCATCCCTAGAACTACATCAAATCCGCCTAGGGGCATCACAAATAGTTTAGCAGAGAACCTATGGCCTTCTAGTTCTATGTCACAATCTTTTATCATATCAAAAATTCTGGTAGACTTACCAATAGCAGTTTCTACTTCGAAGGGCTCATCAATACTCCTACTACTAATAGGCAACTTAGCACAGAAAGCAGCAGAAATGAAACTCCTACTAGCACCAGAATCGAATAATACAGAGGCACAAGTTTGGTTTACTAGAAACATACCTGACATGACGTCGGGGTCCACTCTAGCTTCCTCCCGGGTCATCGTGAAGGCTCTAGCACTTGCCCTCTGTCCTCCATCCTCCGTCCACTTCTTTGCTCCAGAACTCTTGGCCCTTGGCTTCTTGCAATCCCTGTTTAAATGGCCTTCTTAACCACAATTATAGCACTTCATCACCCCACAATCCTTCGCCACGTGACCGAGCCTCCCACACTTAAAGCAGACTCTCGATCTCCATTTACACTCTCCAGTGTGCTCCTTCCCACATTTGTCACACTTCTTCATTCCCGTGCTTGATGACCCCGCCCTTCGGTCATCCATTCTCATACTCTTTTTGTTTGGAGTGAAACCACCATGTCCAAACCGTTTCCCTTTCGAGTTCTTATCACCACCACCCGTCTTGCTCACCTCAACCACAGCCACATCCCTCTCATCATAGAGTCTTCCCGCCAGATCCACTGCCGACCTAAAGGTACTCGGTCGGGCAGCAATCAGGTGTCTGCGGATATCCACTGGCAGTCCTTGGATATACCTCTTGATCTTCCGTGATGCTGGCGTCACCTGATCCGGCACTAGTCTTGCCATTTTTTTGAACTTGGTGGTGTATTGCTGGTGGGTCAGGGTTCCCGCCTCAAGCTGTAGGAACTCTCTTTCTATCTTGTCGAGCTCTCGGTGAGGACAGAACTCCTAGATCACCATTTTCTTCAACTCTCCCCACCTCATCCTCCCTATGGCCCTGCTACCCTCGGCTTGGACAATATTGTCCCACCAACACAGAGCCTAGTCAACGAATGAGTGAGTGGCGAACTTCACCTTCTGGTCCTTCCTGCACTCACTAATCTCTAACACCTCCTCCATCTCTCTTACCCAGCGGTGAGCAGCGGCAGCATTACCGTTGCCATCGAAAGTTGGGGGTTTGCATCGTTGGAATGCCCCGTAGCTGCACCCCTTCGCGGTTTCCCGCACTTCCACCTCTTCCTCATCACTGGAGGCCGCCATCCTAGCATTCAGTTCCTCCTCTTCATCATGACCCTTCTCATTCCCCTTTCTCCCAGCTGCAGTCCTTTTCACCTCCTCCTTCTCCTTTCTCTCATCTTCCCTCACAGCCCGGATGACTTCAGTCATTACAGACGGTAGAATCGTCTGCATGACCTGATGCACCTCCTCAACCACTGCCTCCTTCACCGAGTCCCTTAGATTAGCACTCTCATCACCACCCTCCGGATGATGAAGCCTAGGCTCAGTAGGAGCCGTCTCTGCAGTCCTTGTCTTGTGCCTTGTGGCACGTGGCCCAGCACCACGACCACCTCGTACTCCTCCTCTAGAAGCTTTCGACGATCTACCACCAGCCATCCTCTAATCACTATAAGATTCAAACACGAACACGGTCATTCAAGGTAATAGCTCAATTTATGTTAATCATAGTAAGTCCCTAATTACAGTGGCCAGTTGTGATTAGCCACTTACTTTACTCTTCATTCCCCGACTACATCAGTATTCAAATCTACTAAAAGTACATAAATCAGATAGCACACGCACATAATACCGGTTAACATTTAAGAAAAGATATACCTGATGGCACGTAGCTACTCGGGCTGGCATACCTTTATTTGGTCCCATTCTCAGTTTAAGTTTAGTTTTTTGAAAATATTTACCCATTTCTCTTAAACTTTGGCTCTTATACCAACTAGTAAGGCCCTGTTCCCGGAGACCTCACAGTTGGTCAATCATAGCATTATACATATAAAGCATTATACATTTCATAAGATTAAGCAGCGGATTAAGTTAACAAAAACCATTCATTTCATTAATAATTACTATTGCTAAGCAATACATCATTGTTTCTTAAGTTATAAAAGACCTTTTAATTGCATTACAAAACAACAATATCATTAAGATTGAATGGATGCCAGTCTTGCCCCGACGAGTAGCTTTCCCCGCGTGCCATCGTCAGCAATAATTACCTGCCAACTAAAAATGCATAAAAGTCAGCGTTGCTGAGTGAGTTCTAGTTTTAAAACATTAAAATACCTTGTGTATATATATGAAAATATCTTTTCTTTGAATTACTTCCTTTTCATAAAATTCATTACTTTCGTACGTGTTCACATGTCATACGTATAACAAGATAATATTCATTATTATCTTTCATCATTCTTCACTTTCATTTCGTTATTATCTTTCACTTTCTACCAGACCAATGTGCAATACCCTAAACATTGTGCATGAAGCGGGTGCTGGGTCGGAGTCTATAAATAGACCCCTAACATTGAGCACGAAGCCTGACCCAGTACCAGGGCATGTCACAAGGGTCCCATCAATCTCAAAGATTGACCCAGTGTGCATCCTTCGGGTTAGCTAAACCGCACACAGTTGAGCTAACGACAACATGGTCGTGCACCTCTATTCAATTACTTGCAATACTTTCATTCATTCATTATGTTCCACTTTCATTATCATTAATCTTCCACTATTTACGATAATACTTTACGTATACGAGCATAAACACACCACATAAAGCCACGTAATAAATACTGCAGGACTGGGTAAGGGTACTTAACACTTAGTTTCACACTGAGGACAGATCTTAGATCACTTAACAATTCAAATAGGGAACTGGTAACTAGAGACAGATGATACTAAGAACACAAGTAAATTAAAGAGACAGAACTAAGAACAACACAAGAACACAAGATTGGTTTTCAAGGATGTTGTATATTGATCTCAAGTTCTTTTATAAGTGTTACAAAGCATAAAGAAATTACAAGGACCTGAGACACTTTTATACTACAACCTACAACCGTCACTTAGATGTAAAGATAGTTGGGATTTGACTAATCTAGACAGCAAGATCAATCTATAGTTAAAAGGCAGATTGCCTTTTGACTAGTGACTATGACATGCCATAACTCACTGACTTTTCCTAATACAAAAAGTCTATAGAAACAAGTAAGGTAAGTTACAAACAAAGACCATTCCTACTTTTTGATAAAGCATGGAAGTTTCACCAACTTGTGTAAAGTAGGTGAACCACCAGAGCAGGCAGCGGAGAGTGTGTCAGCTTTATTAAAAGTTGATTCAGAGAAAGCATATTTTCTCTATCTTTTGAAGAAATCAGTCTTCATAGCTTCGAAAGACTTTGTCTCTGAGGCTTCGGAAGATTTCATCTTTGGCTTCGGAAGATGCTGGTCTTTGGCTTCGGAAGATTTCACACTTAGAATATTTTTCTGTTTGAGTGTGAAACTTCCGAAGTTACTCCTTCTGAACTGTTAGCTTCGGAAGATCTTACACTTAGACACATTTGATAGTGTAAGACTTCCAAGGCTAGTTCATCTTTTTTCCTTAGTGCATGCATGGAAGACTTGGTTGTTCTGGCTTGTTGGTTGCATTAGCCTTATAATCTTCAGATGATCTTACAAACCCCCCCTAGGCTGATGCTACCAAAATAGAGAAGATCTTTAGATTTTGATAGTCCACATTAGGATCCTCAGCATACCTTTCTTCATCATTAGGTCTAGATCCTTCAGACTAACATAGAACCTTCTCATGTCAAAGAGATCATGCAGAGGAAGATTGAGCATGTCTTCTGAGGAATAGACATGCATGCCTTCCTAATCTCTTATGACATACCATCTGTCTTGATCTTCATCAAAAGACCATGACATAATTTGTCTTCTAATAGCAAGAGGCTCTACTATGATTGGAGTTTGTTGAGAGACCTCTTCATGCACTCCCTCAGGGTGCTCTGACTCATCCTGAGGTTGGGAGGTGGATGCCTTTCTTCTTTTTCTCTTTGAGGTTGATCTTCTGGCCATCCTTTTTCTTTTCCCTGATGATTTTAACTGAGGGGACTGGTCTTGAGTACCAGGTTGTTCAGTTGAGTCCCCCTCAGTTGGGATCTCCTCTTTCATAGGTTCAGAAGGAGAGAGAGAAGGACCCTGCTGTGGATCAGAAGATGAAGTTGGCTGAGATACAGGTCCAGGTTCAGGTTGTGTTGTCTCACTGGGTTCAACCTTCACCTCAACTTCAGCTTGAGCTGGACTTGGTGGAGAATGCAAGTCCACCAGCTTTTCCTTCTTTATCTTATGCTTGATTACCCTGATATACTCATCCATTATGGATAGAAACATAGGGCCAAGCCTCCTTTCAGAGAATCCATACAGCTTTAAGAAGCTCATCATCCTTTGTCTGTCAGCAGACTTCTTTTGGCTTTTGTGGATGATGGCCCTTGACTTTGCAGCTTCTTCCCTTAATCTTTTCTTTTCAGCTTGTTTTTCTTTTTTAGCTTTTTCTTCCATCTACTTATTATATTCAAACAATATGTATTCAGATGGTAAGGGAAGAAGTGCATCTGCCTGATAGAGACCTGTGGTACTCAGGTGGTTGATCATCTTTAGTCTTTCTTCTTCAGTTGTTACCTGAGGTTGTTCAGTGGCCATAGTCTCTGGCTCAGGACTTTCTTGAACTGGGGAGAGGACAGGAATGTTCTTGTAGAGTCTTTTCAGCCTCATTTCTTCCTTGTGCTTGAGGAGCAATGCTGCATCTTATGCTTCCTTCCTCTCCTTTGACAACTCTGTGTCAGCCAGTTCATTCAATTCATCTAAGGGGAGAGAGATGAGTTCATCAACATTATAGTTTCAGGTTCCCAGGTAGTTTAGCTTGGCAACCCTTAATTCATCTTCCTAAGTGTTTAGCCAGGGGGCGGCCCTGATTGTAGCTTCCATAAACCCTGGGAAACCACTTGAACTCTCTCCCCTCAGCTTCCTCTTTCTCTTTCTCTTCTCCTCCTTAATCTCCTCAGGAGTCGTTTTCCTTTTTCCTTTGTCATCCACAAGCTTTGGTGACTCAGGCTGGAGAGAGCTTTGGCCATCATTGCTTGGTTTAGCTGTCAAGCTCTGGCCAGAGAAGGTTGTGAAACACCATCACCAGCTGGTGTTTCACTGAGGGTAATGGGTGTAGAGGGAGATCTTATCTCAAGGTTCATAGGTTCAACCTCTGGGCCTTCAGTCAAGGTTTTCCCTTCGAAGCTAATCTCCGAGTCTACCTCAACATCCAGTTGACCAAAGATCTCACCTGCTAGCCTCTGTCTATATAATTTTGATCTCAATTTAAACTCCTCTAGCACCCTGTTTGGATTCTTTCTGCCAATTTTGCTGCTTGTTTGTTATTGCTTGGGTTGACAAGTAGCAGATCTACCAAGTTGATGCTCTCATAGAAACTCAGGTATGAAATGCTTAGAACTTCTAGTTGACCCTGAGCTCTAGAGATAACAAGAGCTCTCCTATTGCTGTCATACCCCCAACCCCAGATTGGGTTCTCAGAAGGGGCAGACATTGCTTTTGTTATTCCCTTCTCAAATAGTTGTTGGATGAGCAAGTTCAGATCACTATCCAGAGGAGGTTGCTGAGTATGAACAACTGCAAGAGAGGATGGTGATTCCTCTATGTCCATACTCTGGGAAGAACTCCCAGGTTCTGTGATTGTTAGAATTTCCTCTCCTTTTTTCGTAGCATCACCCTCTTGCATAGGTGAGCTAGGAGATTGATCCATGACATCCATAGGTTCTTGTGGACCTGGATGAGTTGTCCTTATGGGTCTCTCAGCCAACTTGCCCTTGAGATTGGTGATCTCAAGTTGTTGGTCATTGACCCTCTTTTGTAAGATAGTCACCTGAGATTCCTGGTGAGCTATCTTTGAAACAAAGTAGGTGCAAAGATGTGACAGTTTGTGCTCCTTTTGTTGCAGACTCCCCTCATCTTCAGATGAAGAATCATTGGGGGATGAGAGAATTGGACCTAAGTCTTCTTCCTCACCACCAGCATAGGTTTCTTGGCTGCTGGATTTCCCCTGCCTAATGACAACTTCCAGAGAAGTGTCAAGAGGCTGGGTTGCCATAGTAGAGGTCCTAGTAATGTTATCACTTGCAAAAGTGATAGCCTCTGCCATATGGATTTCTTGAATAAGTTTAGGACTATCCACCTCAGTAGGGGGTTGCTGATGTGGGCTAGAGATGAGGGAAGCAGGAGTACTATCTCTCCTTGAGTATAGGAAGAGAGGAGAGACTCATGGTACTCACTGAAGCCCAAATCTTCATCAGAATAGAAGTCAAGGCTGGGAATGGGGCGGTTTAGATCAAGAGGTTGGGGATGGTAGCTTTACCCAGAAGGTTGATCACTAAGTGTAGAGACTCAGAGTGATGGCTTAAGGCTGTTTGTAGGGTTATGAGCTCATCAGGCTGAGCATGAGGACCTCAGCACTGATTGGTTAAAAGATGGGAGTGGTCTGCTCCTCAGGGGAAGTGAGAGCTCGAGATTCCACTTCCTCCTGTATGGGTTCTGATATGGGGGCCTGTACATGCTCAGTAGCAAGTGCAGGGGTTCGTTGGGATTTTCTTTTGTAGGTGATGGTGATGGTAGGCTGTGTTTAAGGTGGTTGAGAGGTGGAGGGTGTTGGTTCAACACTAGCTGGTGCTGCTAGGTTTTCACCCTGAGCAATGAGCTCAAACATTTTTGGGACAAGGGCTGTTTCTACCCCAGAGAAGCCAATAGTTGGCTTCTTCAAGATTTTGAAGATGCCGGGCCTTATTTGTCCTATTTTAAGAATATTACCTGTTTTCCTCAACTATGGTCCCAACTCACAGTTGAGAATGTGTTGAACATACCTAGGGAACATGTAGTACTCTAAGGAGTCCAAGTTTGCAAGTAAATTAGTATATAAAAACTAAGAGTACCTGAACTTGACCCCTTGTACCATCCCATGGACTATAAAGGAGAGGTCTTCTAGAACTTGATCCCATCCTCCATGCTTTTTAGAAAGGCTATGAATGACGACATGGAGGAGGTATTTTCATTGAGATGAGACCTTCCCCTTCCTGAAAGTTTTGACTAAGAAGTCAACTTCATAGCCCATCTGCTGAAAGGAGTGGTTGACAGCGGATTTGGGAAAGGACAGCTCACCTGCTTCATCATCCAGTTGCAAATGGGTGTTTATGATGGCCGGAGTGATGAAAACTGTCCTCCCCTGCACTGTAGTAGATAGTGCCTTCTCCCCGTCCATGGTGACCTCTTAACAGGTCCTCCAGAACTCAAGCAACTGATCCTCATAGAGAGGAGGATCAATTGTAAGGGAGGTGAAGTAGTGCGACGAAGAAAGGTACCTACACACATCTGAGAAGCTTGGATCCTTCTCAGAGTGTAACAGGGCAACCTGATTGTGTTGCCTGTGTAGGTGCATGGAAAAATCAGTGTCGTTGCGACGATCAATGTTGGCCATTTGAGGAAGCTTTGCAGTGAAGAAATGAAGAAGAAGATGAAATTTGGGGGTAAATTTAGGTAAGGATCAGTGAGAGTAAGAGATGAAATAGAACCGTTTGGAAGATATATGTCATGGATTTGAGACAAAGTTATGACAAAAAGATAAACTTTGAAATCCGTAAGTGGGTCCTACTTCAGAAAAAGTGCACCCAAAAAGTTAGTTTTCTTGGAAGTTCTAAAACTTCCGAAGGCAATTTTGGCTTCAGAAGCTTTGTAGCAAAGCTTCTGAATGCAAGTTTTGCTTTGGAAGATATTTCAAAGAATTTTGAAAATTTGGCTTCGGAAGAAGTGAACAAGTCTTTCGAGACTTAGTTGCTTTCAGAAGATATTTGTTCTTTGAATACATTTAAGTGCTTATATACAAATTCAAGCTTCGGAAGATACTCCAAGAATTTCTTCTAAATGAAAATCTTAGATAAGCTGTTAAATGATTTAAAGACATAAATTTCTTCCGAAGGCAATTTGAGTTCTTTCGAAGGTAAATTTTCATAAATCTGAGGAATATCAGTTAAAAGTTAGTTTTCTTCCAAAGAGAACTGGGCTTATGAGGTGATTAATAGACAACTTAGGACACATAGTTTAGGAAATAAAGTTGATTAAGTTATTAAGGAAAATCTATTCAAAGTTAATCATCCCAATAGCTTATACAAGATTTTAAATCTTTGTTCATCAAATGCCTTTGTGAACAGATCAGCATATTGTTCATTTGTGTTAACTTTAATTAGTTTGATCAATCCCTTTTCAAAATTATCCCTAATCAGATGATACCAGATGTTGATGTGTTTGGTCCTTGAGTGTTGCACAAGATTTTCTATAATGGAGATGGCACTGTTGTTGTCTATATGGATGAGAGTCTCCTTGAAGTTGAACCCATAGTCTAGCATCTGATTTTGAATCTAGAGCACTTGAGCATAGCAGCTTGCAGCAGCAATGTATTCAGCTTCAGCAGTTGATGCAGACACATAGGATTGCTTCTTGCATTGCCAAGAGACTATCCTTCCACCAAGGAATTGACATCCCCCAGATGTGGACTTTGCAGTCATGTTGCAGCCACCATAATCACTATCTGTATAAGCATATAGATTAAAGTCTGAATTCTTTGGATACCAAAGGCCTAGATTTGGAGCACCTTTGAGGTATCTGAGAATCCTTTTGATAGTGATTAGGTGTGACATCTTGGGGTTGGCTTGATATCTTGCACATATACATGTGGCAAACATAATATCAGGCCTGCTAGCAGTAAGGTACATAAGTGACCCAATCATAGCCCTATAGAGATGTTCATCAACACACTTCCCCTCAAGATCAGGAACAAAGGAGTGGTTTCTGGCTATGGGTGTCTTTGCAACCATACAGTCAGTCATCTTGAATCTTGTAAGTATATCCTGTACATACTTTGACTGACTAATGAAGATGCCATCTTCAACTTGTTTCACTTGAATTCCTAGAAAGAAACTGAGTTCCCTCATGGCACTCATTTCAAATCTATTCTTCATCAGCATCTCAAAATCTTTGCAAAGCTTTGGATTAGTTAAACCAAAGATGATGTCATCTACATATATTTGAACTAGCAGTGTGTCATTCCCTGTTTCTTTGATGAAGAGAGTCCTATCAATAGTACCTCTTTTGTATCCATGATGACAGAGGTATGTTGATAGTGTCTCATACCACTTTCTTGGAGCTTGATGCAGTCTATATAGAGCTTTATCAAGCTTACAGACATAATCAGGATGATCTGGGTCTGTAAAGCCAGGTGGTTGTTTGATATAAACTTTTTCATCAATCACCCCATAGAGAAAAGCACATTTCACATCAAGTTGGTAGACCTTGAAATCCTTGGATGCAGCATAAGCCAGGAATATTCTTACAGCTTCAAGTCTTGCAACTGGAGAAAAAACATGAGTGTAATCGATCCCTTCTTCTTGAGTGTTTCCTTAGACAACCAGTCTAGCCTTGTTCTTGATAATAATCCCTCTATCATCCTTCTTGTTCCTGAATACCTATTTGGTACCTATGACAGTCTTCCCTTGAGGAAGAGGGCATAAGTTCCATACCTTCTGTCTTCTGATTTGAAGCAGCTCATCTTGCATAGCTTCAATCCAGCTTCCATCCTTCAAAGCCTCATCAACTTTCTTCGGCTCTATCTGGGATAAGAAACAAGAATGTACACAAACATGGCTGTCATGAGTTTGTCCTCTTGTTCTTACCCCTGAGTCAACATTTCCAATGATGTTTGTGGTGGGATGTGACTTGTGGATCTGAAGTTGAGGGATCACAGCAAGTTGTTGGACAGATCTAAATTAGAGAAATTATGTTCTGGCAATGAGGTGTCTCCTACCACATCAGCACACTTATCAAGAGAAACTTGATCCAATGAGTGTGTGACATCATTCATGTTGTCTTCAATAGAGTGGTTATCAGTATCAAGAATTCTTGATCACTGTCACCACCTCCAGTTCCTCCTACATTAGAATTTCCTTCTCCTGAATTCTGAGCCTCTGAGCTGGAATTTGAAGGCAATTCAATTGAATCTGTAGTATTTGTCATGCTTGTGCTGATAGGAGTCTTAATTACAGGGTTAGTTATCATTGGAGCTGAAGTAGTCTTCTTGGTTGGTCTTCTCAGCTCAAATCTTCAATCAGGATCTTCTGTTGATCTGTTATCTGTAGATCCTGAAACATTCTTACAAGAATTGTTAAAATAGTTGGTAACTAAATCAAGATCAAACAGCCAATCCGGACCAGAACCTTTCACACAGGGTGTGTGTTCATTGAAAGTCATATTGGATAACTCCTCAATGATTCTAGTTCTGAGATTGTATACTCTATAAGCCTTAGCTTGAGAAAAGTATCCAACAAAGTGTCCATCATCTGATTTCTCAACAAACTTGGCTATTTGATCTTTGGTATTCAAGATGGTGCAAGGACATCCAAATGTTCTGAGAAAACCAATGAATGGTCTCCTTTTGTGCCACATTTCATAAGGAGTCTTACCATGTGTCTTAACCACTAAAACTCTGTTTTGCATATAGCAGGCTATGTTGATAGCCTCTGCCCAGAAGGTGATAGGTAGTTTAGAGTCAGACAACATGGTTCTAGCAGCTTCAATAAGTGTCATGTTTCTCCTCTCAGCAACACCATTTTGCTGAGGAGTCCTGGGAGCACTATATTATCTTGAAATACCATTTTCATCATAAAATGTATCAAGGATTTGGTTTTTAAATTTAGTTCCTTGATCACATCTTATGGTCTTGACCTTGCGATCAGATTGATTCTTAATTTTCAGAATGAAGTTCTTTAAGATTTCAAGGGTTTCATCCTTAGTTCTAAGGAAAAACACCCAAGTGAATCTTGTGAAATCATCTGTGATCACTAAACAGTACGAGGTCCTTCCTAGACTCATTACACTGGTGGGGCCAAACAGATCCATATGTAACAAGTGTAGGGGAGTAGTGATAGAGTTCATTTCCTTTGGATTGTGAGACACTTTGTGTTGCTTCCCTTTCAGGCATGCAACACAGTGGTCATCACTTGTAAACTCTTTCTTTAGCATTCCAGTTACCAAATCATTCTTAATCAATTTATTCATATTTTTAAAGTTTACATGGCACGTTCTTTTATGTCAAAGGAAAGACTCATCACTATTTGCTTTAGACAGAAAGCAAGAAACTTCTCCAGAGGGAGATGTTTCCTACAGATCCATCTTGTACATGTTCCCTCTCCTGGGGGCTCTGAGCAGAATATGCTCTTGAGGAATATCAACCCCAGGCTTGAGAACAATGCACTCATGCTCAGTGAAGAGCATGTGATGTTTTTTGTCACAAAATTGGGACATACTCAGAAGATTGTATCCAAGCTCCTTGACAAAGTTTACCTTCTCAATGCTGAGCTTACCATTTGTAACCTTGACCTTGCTAGTAATGTAACTCCTGCATCTCCTCCAAAAGAAACTAGTCCTCCATCAAATCTTTCAAAGTTTTGAAGTAAGGACTCATTGCCTGTCATGTGCCTAGAGCAGCCACTATCAATGATCCACACATTTCTATTTGCCTTTGGCTGTTCCTGCACAAAAGGAGATGATTTAGTTACATTTGGAAACCCAAGCCTCATTGGTCTTGGGCTTGTTAAAATAAGTTGAAGGCAATGAAATAGTAAGTGATCCTATGTTCAGGCTCTAAGGATCATTTGTTGTTACTGATGAAGAATCTTCAGTCACACGATCTTCCTTCACCTTCCACACCATCTTAGGAAAATTTGGCTTGACCTTCAAAGCTTCAGAAGCTATTGTAGCTTTGGAAGATTTGGAGACTGGACCTTTGGAAGATCTGGCTTTCACTGTAGCAAGCTTCAGTACTTTGGAAGCATTCCTTTCTTCCGAGACCAAATTTTCTTCAGAAAGCAATTTTTCACTTGCCTTCTTCTTCATTTTGGAGCTTCCGAAGGAAACAGATTTTCCTTCCAAAGCTTTCTTTTCCTTCTTCTTCCCAGAAGCCATTTCTTTGACCATGTGGATAGTACTTTTAGGATTGTAGAAGCAATCCTTAGCCAGATGAGAAGTACTACCACACATGATGCAGTCTATTTGCTTCCTTCTGGGAGTCTTCTTCTGAGAGTAAGACTGAACTTGAACACTTTCTTTCTCCAGCTTCTTCTTCACAGATGATGTAGCATATTTCTTAGTGAGAGAATTGCTCTTGGAGGAGGATGGCTCAGACTGTGTAGCAGTGGTACATAGTAATTCAGCCTTCTCTTTGCTGGAATGAGTTGGAACTATACTAAAACTCTTGGTACTAGAGTTTGTAGTTGATTCCTCAGCCTTTACCACTTCAAACCCTGCAGAGATGAACACTTGTTTCTACTTGGGGTCAAAAGTGGCCTGGATCTTTTGAGCCTTCTTTGATCTTTTATTTGCTCTTCTGATCAAGTTCTTCCTCTTTGTCTTTGTCATACTAGCCTTCTTACTCTCCTCAGGAGCATGGTGACCCTTTTTGGATTGACTCTTTTCACTCATTTCAGAATCATCCCTCACCATCTCCTCTTCATCCTTTTCAACACTAGGGTCTATGAGGGGAAGCTCATCTTCACCAGTTCCACACCTTAGAGATCTTACAGATAATAGAGTGTGTGGAGGAGCTATCTCACAAATCCCAGTCCCTGCTTATTCTGATAACAAACTTTTGCATGCAGAGATGAGGATATTATGTTCTTGAAGGTCTCTTCTTCAAGAACCCATTTTTCTGCCCTAGCTTTGCTGATCACAAGCTCAGCCTGGCATTCAGTCAACTTAGTAACAAGATCTTTTATTTGAGTCTTGTAGTTTGTTTGCTCATGTTTAAGAGTTGAAATTGTTTTCTCTAGATCTTCTATTTTAAGCTTATAATCATTTTCAGCTCTCTTAAAATTAGCTTTTAAAATGTTTAAAGACTCAATATCAGATCTTATTTCTAAGTTGTAGGACCTATATCTGTTTACTTTAGCAATACATTCAGGAGAGCCAAGATGTTCTAATACCTTGGCTTCATCATGGTAGCCATGAGTGCTTGATTTGGAGAAGCATCTTCAGCTTGGAAGCTCCAGTCAAAGCCTCCTTCTTCAATAGCAATTGCAGCTTGTTGTCTTGGTTTCTCATTCTGGTGCCCTCCTTCAGTGTAGTTTGGCCTGGATGATGCTTGGCCACCATTTGACTTAGGTGCCTTGCATTCTCTGGCAAAGTGTCCCATCTGGTTACAGTTGTAACACTTTACTTTGCTTTTGTCCAGCCCAAACTTGCCACTGGCTGCATTGCTAGGAAACTTTCTCCCAGTCCTCTTGTAAAACTTCTGGGCTCTGTGAGTAAGAAGAGCCATCTGCTGGACTATCTCCATATATTCCAATACATCTGGATGGATACAGTCCAGGTCTTCAAGAGTGAAGAGAAAGTTTCCTGAACTTTCATCAGTAGAGTTAAGGGCTTGAGAGGAACTTGTCTCTTGGAAGGGACTTCCTTGGATGTAGCTCTCTCTGGGTGTCTCTGGGAAGGTGATGAAAGGACCCTTTTGTGAAGTTTCAGGGTAGCAAATAAGATGATGTTGTGGTTCTCTGCTATCCCTTTCACCCACATGAAGGGCTGAAGGGCTGAACTCTGGTGAGTATTGGAGTTACCAGATGAAGTTTGCATGTTCATCTCCATCTGGTATCCACTGAGTATCCCATACAACTCAGTGAGAGTAAGGGTCTTGAGGTTTTCAGTCCTCTTAATGACCACACAGTAGTGTGTCCATTGTCTGGGAAGAGAGGACATGAACTTCCTAACAATATCCCTGTTCTCAATAGTTACTCCAACATCAGCCAGAGTATCCACAATCTCAACATACCTGAAGTATTATTGAGTCATGGTTTCACCTGTCTTGAAGGTGAAGTTTTCAAACTACTGCTTCAAGAGGTCCTTCTTGTTTTCCTTGGCTTCATTGGACCCCTCATACATCAGTTTCAGTGCATCCCATAGCTGTTTAGCGGTCTTGCACTTCATGAAACCTCTGTAGATGGAGTTTGGAAGAGCAGTTTGGAGGGCTGTCATGGCTTTCTGATTAATATCAATCCTTTTCCAGTCTTCATCAGAAAAGTCATCCCTCTCCTTTGGTATCATGCCACCACCAGCAGCAGCTGAAGATGTGCATGGTACATGAGGTCCATTGACAACAGACTCCCATATCCTGGAATCTTGAGACTTGATGAAGCCTTCCATTCTTTGGCACCAAGTGTCAAAATCCTTAGGAGTGATCAGTGGGGACATTGTTATAGTTCCAGTTTCCATATCAGCCTTAGAGATAGCTACCATTTGAAGAGTTAAGTGATGTGTGAAGCTAAGAGGATTAAAGATGGTGAGATCTTACAATCAAGAGCCTGGAATGCTCTGATACCAATTGCAGGACCGGGTAAGGGTACTTAACACTTAGTTTCACACTAAGGAGAGATCTTAGATCACTTAACAATTCAAATAGGGAACTAGTAACTAGAGACAGATGATACTAAGAACACAAGTAAATTAAAGAGACAGAACTAAGAACAACACAAGAACACAAGATTGGTTTTCAAGGATGTGGTATATTGATCTCAAGTTCTTTTACAAGTGTTACAAAGCATAAAGAAATTACAAGGACCTGAGACACTTTTATACTACAACCTACCACCATCAATTTCATGTAAAGACAGTTGGGATTTGACTAATCTAGACAACAAGATCAATCTACAGTCAAAAGGCAGATTGCCTTTTGACTAGTACTATGACATGCCATAGCTCACTGACTTTTCCTAATACAAAAAGTCTACAGAAACAATTAAGGTAAGTTATAGACAAAGACCATTCCTACTTTTTGATAAAGCATGGAAGTTTCACCAACTTGTGTAAAGTAGGTGAACCACCCGAGCAGGCAGCAGAGAGTGTGTCAGCTTTATCAAAAGTTGATTCAGAGAAAGCATATTTTCTCTGTCTTCTGAAGAAATCAGTCTTCACAGCTTCAGAAGACTTTGTCTCTGAGGCTTCAGAAGATTTCATCTTTGGCTTCGGAAGATTTCACACTTAGAATATTTTTCTGTTTGAGTGTGAAACTTCCGAAGTAACTCCTTCTGAACTGTTAGCTTTGGAAGATCTTACACTTAGACATATTTGAGAGTGTAAGACTTCCAAGGCTAGTTCATCTTTGTTCCTTAGTGTAAGGAATACTTGATTGTTCTGGCTTGTTGGTTGCATCAGCCTCATAATCTTCAGATGATCTTACAAATACATAATATGGAACATAAGAACAGGCCATAAACAAGCATAATATGAATAAACATAACCACCAAAACATCCCAGGGTTAAGTCTTAAAATTTCTAATTCCTAAAATTTCAGAAAATTTCTAAGTGTTCTAGGCGCATGAGCACTATGTAGGCGCATGAGCACTATGCTGGCGCACCAACACTTAGGCGCATGAGGAACTTAGGCGCATGAGCACTATACGGGCGCGCACCAACACATAGGCGCATGAGGAATTCTAGGCGCATGAAGACTATTTGGGTGCATGAACTACACTTAGTCATTCAGTCAGTGGGCACATGAGGTACTGTTTGGGCACATGGGAACTATTGGGGCGCATGAGCTTCACTTAAGTTTTCTAAGTCAATATTTCAAGCGCATGAGCCCTATTTGGGCGCATGACCAACAGTTATGCATTTTTCAGACTTATTTTCGAACCCAATCTGCATTCTAACCTTTTCTTAACATATATCTATCATTCTAAGCATCAACAACACATATAAAACCACAAAACACAAGCATACATACACAATACATACGGATACATATATAATAGTTGTACAACAATTTTAAACATGCATTTTCAGCCCTAAGACGTTTAAAACACATAAAAACCAGGGTCTAGAACTCACCTATGTAGACAACAAGTAAAACTCCTCCAAACTTGAGTGCACAAGAGTTCAAACACCTAAAAACACACCAAAATAAACAACCAAACACACAGAACATATAAAAATCGGTTTTAAGGACGAAAACCCAACAAAATCGAACCAAGAACACATAAAACACTCACCAATATGCGAATTTCAGCCTATTCTTTTTGAATAACCGGGAGAAAATCTTTTCTCTTTCTTTTTCTTGTTCCCGGTCGAAAAGCAGAAAGCAGATGTTAATGCATGGGCGGCCATACTCTTTTATATGATAAAATATTGAGTTTTGTACTCTTTTACACTTTGGCCCCCTCCACTTTGGCTCCTTTTCCTTTCTTTCAAGATACTTTTTATTTTCCTTATTGCTTTCTTCTCTTTAACTTGACTAAAATTTCGGGTGTTACAATAAACCATTATTCATCACTACCTAGTTGCATGTTGAGAGCCTCAAAAGCATAGCCAAGGCAATTACGATCCAAAGGATTGAGATCAATGATACGGACTTGCAAGATAGTGGATGGTAATGGAGATGGAGATGGAGCTGGTCCATGATTATAGGAGGATGTGGGTGTTCTAAGGGACCGGTTGAACCCAACTTGAATGAGCGGGGAACATGCATGGTGGAAGTGCAGACCATCATAGAGACTAATATGATGAGTAATGAGCTTCCCAAGGTGGCATGGAAGGATACTCGGGCAATTGGGCTAAGGTAGTAGGGCCCGGCCAAGGACCTAAGGGTCCGGCGGTAGTAGGTCGAGGGTTGTTCTATGGGGCTAGCGAGGGCGGCAACCAGGAGGGCCATGCTAGTTTGACTGAGTGTTATCACGATGAGCTAGGACAGGAGAAGGAGGTTCCTGAGTGGCAGTGGCAACAAAGGGTGCCGAAGAAACTAAATCATGAGCCATCTTGCATTGTTGTTCTAGATTTAACATACTATTGTCCTCTTCCAATGTTGGTAGTTTGTTATGAATGTAAGAAGCAGTAGTGTCGAATTCAGGGGGCAAGCCACGAACAAGTTAAAGAACCAAACGATTTTTGGCAGCGGATTATCCATATTACAAAGCTAGCTAGCAATTTCCCTTAATCTTTAGCAATAGTCATGAAGGGAAGACATGGTTTGGAACATGAGATTGGTGAACTCATGCTGAAGGGTAGTGATTTGGTTGTCAAGAGTCGATCAAAAGCAAGTTAAATACCTTTATTATGTAATGGTAAGTAAGGTCGTCCCCATATGGAATTGGTGGAAAGTGTTTAACTAGATTAGACTTACACTACTTATGAAAGAACTTCAAAACAAAAGCTAAAATTTTTGATGATTTTAAGAAACACAATTGCTTAAAGCAATAAACTTTAGAAAATATTTACAGATTCATATAATAGCGATCACTTTCGGGTTTCCAATCCCACAAGATCAACAATTGATGTGTCAAACTATGGTTTTCATCAACAAAAATTCAATGTTTTAACTTTCAATTAAAGTGATAACAAAGGAACAATCTTTTAAGACTCGTTCATTCATATTGTTACTAATTCTTCTATATCAAGTTACCTATCAATCTTAATGATTTAACAATACAAGAAAACCAAAAACTGAAAATCAAACAAGTAACTTTATTTATAAATGAACCTTTTAAACTAAACAAAACTTGTAATTACATTTAAAGATCAATTGTCAATACATAAATCACAATCTAGACATACCAATTGTTTCTCTTAGCAATAATCATCCGCTTGAAAGCACTTATAAGGAAACTAGCCTCTCATGATTCTCATTATACTTTCAATCTTCGGTTGGTTGGTGATTATGGATGGTTTAGGAAGGAAGAGAAAGCTTTGGAACACTAAAACTCTCTATAAAATCACCAATTTTTTTCAGGGAGAAGTTATGATTCGAAAGCCAATTGAATGTATTAAAATAATCTTGAAAAACCATAAAAATTAGACTTATTTGATGTCCCCGACGTATGGTATGCCCATACCCGACGTATCATGTGCCCACCAACGTATTGGTCATAAAACTAGCTAAAACTGTAAATCAAATACCCCAAACTAAACATTGTGACACGCTCCCCCATGCGGTACGCCACCAATACACCACCCGGCATATGATACGCCCCTACCCGACACATCATACGTCGGGTCTCCTCTAACTTCCCTTTTTTACCATCTTTTGATATTTACATCTTAGGTCCTTCAACTTTTGTATTTTGCTTCTTTTTCCTCAAATTAAGCTCCAAACTACTATGGATCAAAACATAAATAAATTCAACTTTTTCTACTATGATCATAATATATAATCACGTATATAAATCAATTAAGCACTAAAATATTGATACATGATCAAGCGACAACCCTCGACCTCTTGTTGTTGAGGAAACTTTTTTGCGCCCTAGTCCACTCTTGATACGCAATTGAATCACTCATGAAAACCCAAATGAGCAAAACATTAGTAAAGTGGCATAGATCCATTGTAGAACAATGGTGTTAATCGCTTTCCATGATGCGAAAGACAAATCAACAGCAACCAGTGGTGTAGTCCCATCTATGGAAAAGAGGACTTTGTAGCCTACAACGTTAAGCTATAAAAACTTAATCCATATCGAATAAATTTATCTGAAATCCGTATCCAGTTATGAATGTTGGTGACGGAGTAGACAGGGTGAAGGGATGTAGCAAGAGGCTTGGGGTTGTCAACCATTGAGGATCAATAAAGATGTAAGGACCCGTTCCCGGAGACCCCACAGTTGGACATTCATAGCATCATTCATTATTAAGAGCGCCTTAAATCACGTTATTATAAGAAAACAATCGTAGCGGAATAATTTAACCAAAAACTATTTCTTGCATTAATGATTACTTTTGCCAAATAATACATCGTTGTTAGAGTTACAAAAGAATATTTAGTTGCATTACAAGAAAAAATATCATAATTGCATAAATGGATGCCAGTCTCCATTCACCAAGTAGCTTCGGCTGTGCCATCCTCAGCAACATCCTTACCTGCCAACTGATATACATATAAAAAGTCAGCGTTGCTGAGTGAGTCCTAGTTTAATAATATAGAAAATATACTTTGGTAAACTTCACATGGTGATCATTCATCCTCATACATAATCCATCCTTAAGAGATTCTTTATCAATCTTTCTTTCATTATCTTTCACTTTTATTAACTAGGATCGCACAAAGCAACAGCCTACATTGTTGGTTGGCAACAGATGTCGAACCCTTATCGGTACACATTTATAAGTGGTAGCTAACCCCCGACAGTTGATCCACACTGCTAGGCACGGAGCCTGCTCATGAACTTGGATCCTATTAGTTTATTGGTCAACCACAAGGATTAGACCCCGAATGTGCCTTTCTTGGGCTGAAACAGCCACACATAAGTTGAGCTAACGACAACATCGTCGTGAACCTCCGTTGGAAAAGCTTGCAAGGCTTTTCACCTTTTGTTAGGGCCATGGGGTAACATTTATTATGTTTCACTGTCCTTTTTTTATTCCTTTGTGTCCACTTATTATGAATAATACTTTTATAATATTATTACCTTAAAACCACATATCATGAAATAGTAATAATTATTCATAGCAAACAGCCCATAAGAAGGTAAATAAAGCATTAGGAACATAGGACAAGCATAAACACCCATTAAACATAAGTTCTTAACATTTAGACTCTATTCCCAAAATTTCAGAAAAACTTCTAAGTGTTCATAGCGCATGAGTAACTTATACAGCGGACAGCCAAGATCCACAGCAGTCAACTTAAGTCTACAGCGGACAGCCAAGATCCACAGTGGACAACTTAAGTCCACAGCGGACAACTTAAGTCTACAGCGAACAGCCAAGATCCACAGCGGATGAGTAAAACACTAAGTGTTCACAGCGGATGAACATAGTCCAATGCGGATGAATAACATCCACAGCGGATAACTAAAAGTATACAGCAGATGAAATAAGTACATAGCGGATAACCAACATCCACAGCGGACAACTATAAACTCCTCAAGTGTCCACAGTGGACATGTAAGTCCACAGCGGACGTCCTACAAATTTTTCTAAGTGTCCACAGCGGACACACAATCTCCACGGCGGATGACCATCATCCACAGCGGACACTTATTCAGTACCTGTGATTCAACTTAAGAAGTGTTCCAATCTCAAACATCATTCCAGCCTGAACTTAGAATAGATCGAACATGTTACAATCTTAAAACATAACAAACATCATCACAACATCATAGAAATCACTTAAAACCAACATATATCAAACTTAACCGTACACCATGTAAAACTCATAGTTTAGTTAGGAAAAACAGCAGTTATAATGCATATCAGCCCCAAAACAAGTAGAAACCATGTAAAAGAGGGGATCTAGAACTCACCTCTTAGCAGCTTTCGAGTGAAACACCACAACCCGAGAGCTAACAAGAATATCTAACACCTTTCGAAGAACTTGAGCTTTCTCTCTCTAAAACCGGATGGGGTTTTCTTTTCCAAGCTTTCAGCCAAATTGTGCATGAGAGAGAGAGTCCTGGGCGGCCTTACCACCTTTTTGAAACCCATTATGGGTAAGTTTACCTTTTGTACACCTTCACCCCTTAACCTTTTGGATATTAATATTTTCTTCTTTACTTTTCTTTTCTTTGAATTTTTTTCGGGTGTTACAAGTCTACCCCTCTTATATAGGTTTCGTCCCCGAAACCTGTCATTCCTTAAAAAGGCCTGGGTAGAGCCGTCTCATTTCTTCCTCCGACTCCCAAGTGGCTTCTGATCCCTTATGATGTTTCCATTGCACTTTTACTTGGCCAATCACTTTATTCCTTAACCGTTTATCCTTCCGATCCAATATAGCCACTAGTTGTTCCACATAATTCAACCTTTCATCAACCTCAATGTCCGTAAGAGGAACAACAACATCACTTTCTGCCAAGGACTTTCGTAAGTGAGATACATGGAATGTAGGATGAATTCCATGCAGTTCATCAGGAAGTTCCAGCCTGTATGCCACTTCACCAACTCTGGCAATGATTTTGAATGGCCCAATATACCTAGGGCTCAAAACTTGATAATCCCTTTCCAAGGAGATACCTTCAACATCACCTTATCTCCCACTTGGAATTCAATTGGCCTCCTTCTTTTATCAGCGTAGGACTTTTGCCGGTCCCTTGCTGCCATCATGAAGGCCTTGATCTTTTCCAACTTCTCCGATGTGGCTTCAATGACCTCGATACTTCCCAACTCTTTTTGCTCGATGTCACCCCAACATACCGAGGTTCTGCATCTTTGCCCGTAAAGCATTTTGAATGGTGGCATGCCTATACTGGCATGATAACTATTGTTGTAGGAGAACTCTGCCAACGGTAGGTGTTCATCCCAACTTCCACCAAAGTCAATAATACATGACCGGAGCATATCCTCTAAGGTCTGAATGGTCCGTTCTGATTGACCGTCTGTCTGAGGGTGATAAGTCATACTAATGTGTAACCTCGTCCCCATCGCATCATGAAATTTCTTCCAAAACTTGGACGTGAACCGAGTGTCCCTATCAAAAACAATAGACACCGGCACGCCATGACAAGTTACGATCTCCTTGATGAACAGTTCTGCCAACCTTTCCCACGAGTAAGTCTCTCTGATTGGCAAAAAGTGTGCACTCTTCATCAGGCGGTCTACAATCACCCAAATGGTATCACATCCTCTCGCAGTGCGAGGCAACTTTGTGATGAAGTCCATGGTGATGTGTTCCCACTTCCATTCGGGTATATCCAAGGGTTGGATCTTCCCATATGGTTTATGATGTTCCGCCTTCACGTGTAAACAGGTCAGGCACTTACTCACGTACTCCACCATGTCACGCTTCATCCCTGGCCACCAATAATCCTTCTTCAGATCATGATACATTTTTGTAGCACCAGGATGGATGGAATACCATGTTTTGTGAGCCTCATCCATGATCCTTCCCCTCAGCTCCCCATAATGAGGAATCCACATCCGCCAGAAATGGGTTTTAACGCCAAGGGTGTTCTCCCCTAAATCTGTAGTCTGCCCCTTCATTCGTTCAGAGTTGATCCTATCATCCTTTAATACCTCATCTTGGAATTCCCTGATTTGACCAATAACATTCGGCGTCACAACCAGCTGGCAAGCCTTCACCCAAATCGGTTCCGGCCTCTCCTTTCGACTGAGGGCATCGGCTACCACATTCGCCTTACCTGGATGATAGTGAATTTCGTAATCGTAATCCTTGATCAACTCTAACCATCTTCTTTGTCTCATGTTAAGATCCTTTTGCTCGAAGAAGTACTTCAAACTTTTGTGGTTGGTGAAAATGGTGCACTTCGTCCCGTACAGGTAGTGCCTCCAAATCTTCAATGCGAAGACCACAGCCGCCAACTCCAAACCATGAGTAGGATAGTTAGCCTCATGGATCTTCAATTGTCGGGACGCATAGGCTATAACCTTTCCTTGTTACATCAGCACACAACCTAAACCCAAATACGAAGCATCTGAGTATACCACCAAGTCTTCATTCCCTTCAGGCAACGTCAATACGGGGGCTTGGGTTAACCTCATCTTCAACTCCTGAAACGCACTCTCCTACTCAGAACCCCATTCAAACTTTACATCCTTGCGAATCAGCTTAGTTAACAGTGCCACCACCTTAGAGAAGTCTTGAATAAATCTCCTATAGTAGCCTGCCAAACCCAAGAAACTATGGATTTCGGACGGCATCCTCGGGGGTTCCCATTGCATTACAGCTTCGACTTTTGCTGGATCCACCATTATCCCTTTAGGGTTAACCACGTGGCCAAGAAATTGAACCTCACGCAGCCAAAACACGCACTTTGAGAACTTTGCATACAACTTCTCGTTTCTAAGTGTCTCTAGTACCTCCTTGATATGACAGGCATGCTCATCTTCGCTCTTCGAATAGATCAGAATATCATTAATGAATACAATCACTGATCTGTCTAGCATCGGTCGGCATACCCAATTCATAAGGTCCATAAAGGCAGCTGGCGCGTTGGTTAAACCGAAGGACATCACGAGAAACTCGTAGTGTCCATAACGCGTGAAGAAAGTTCAAAAGAAAGTTGATGCAGGTATGTACAACTCATTATATGAGGAATTTATAGGACTTCCATCATATACTTACAATCGCAGATGTTTTGCTAATTACAGTTGTTCATCATGAAAGGCGAACTAAAAATAGGAACCATACGCAAGTTAGGGGTGATAGAAAACCAGGTATTATGCATGCGTATAATGATTGCTTATTGATACAATTTTGTACGTTTTTAACACCCTATTCAACAGATGTTCAGAAGAAAAAGTGAACAAAAAACAAATACGATCCCCATGCTAAGTTAGGGGTGATAGAAAACCAGGTATTATGCATGTGTATAATGATTGCTTATTGATACAATTTTGTACGTTTTTAACACCCTATTCAACAGATGTTCAGAAGGAAAAGCGAACAAAAAACAAATACGATCCCCATGCTAAAAAGGACGCAAATAAAGGTTAGCTTGTCTATAGATTTTGCGTAACTTCTGATATGTTTAGAGAACTTGCGTAGTTTATCCTATAGTTTGCCTAACTTTTGAAATGGTCTGTATAATTTCTAATTGTAATTGCTTAATTTAGAATATGTTTTGAGTAATTTCTGAATGTGTTTGCATAATTCTTGATAGATGGAATAATACATAAAAGATTAAGAATAAATGAATCCGATGATGATGATTTCGTAGATCCCCCACCAAAAAAATCAAAAAAGAAAACCAACTCTAATGACAATTTTGAATCCCCTGTGAAGAAGGTTAAAAAGCAAAATATAAAAGAAAAAATAAAAAGGCAAGAATTTGTTAACTACAACAACTGAAGACTGTCTATGCGTAAATCCCCAGAAAACTTCATTCATGCACAAGTAGCTGTAGTAAAACAGATTGGCTTTGGTTCTATAATGCACATGAAAATAGATAACATACCAACAATTTTGTGTTATTGGCTTTTCATGAACTATGAGCATGAGCTAAATGAATTGAATATGAGAAACTATCATCTCAAAATTATAGCATCAAAGGTTCATGAGATACTTGGAATCCCCATAGAAAATACAAAGGTTGCTGAAAAGAATAAACCACGAAAGGGTGTTAACACACCAACCGATGAGTTTAAAGTTCAATTTCAAACCTTAAGAATCACTGTTGTCAATGTTTTAGACGTAATGAAACAACAAATAGAGGGTGGAAGACTTTTCAAGCTAAACTTTATTGTTGTCTTTTTCACAATAGTGGGATTCATCACAAAGTCAACAACAACAAATCAATAGATCCTTGTGAATGTTGATGACGAGAAGAAAATACCGAATATGGACTGGTGCAGCTATGTAATAGACTGTTTAAAGAGCACAAAGGAAGATTGAAAACTCACTGAGCTATGGAATGGGCCTCTTCTATTTCTCGTGGTTAGTTTATATGTTATCTATAATTACGCAATGGTTTATATTTAATTACACAATCATATGTTTCTAATTATGCGGGACAATTATTAATCACAAAAAATTTAGGTTCTTTATACGCATGAGCATTAGAAGAGACATAGAGCACTGATAAATCTTATTAAAATACCAACATTCAAATACATTTCATAAGAAGCCTTATCCCAGAAGCAGGAATACTTATTCGAGAATGGCCCATTAACAGACAACGAGTTGAGTGATGATGATGTTGAGAAGGATTTTGAGCCCCAATTAAAGTTGAATAAAGAAGAACAATTTAGGCCTAAGGGGACTAAAACAGATTACTTAGTGGGAATTAATGTTGAGAAAGATGTTAAGACCAATAATGAAGCTGAAATAGAAGAGGTGGTGAATGATATTGAGACCAATAAAGAAGCTGAAGTAGAAGAGATGGTGAATGATGTTGAGACCAACAAAGAAGCTGAAGTAAAAGAGGTTGTGGATGATGATCCTATAGGAATTTCATTGAATAAGGATCATGAATGTGTGAATAACAAACCCATAAATATCGATCATTCCTACTACACACTATTGATGGATGATGACCATGTGGTCACAAGAAATGAGGAACAGGTTTATGAGGTTAATGATTCATAATATAGGGTGAGTGAAGATATGGAAGATACATTTGACATGTATGATGATACAATTTACACTTCACTAAACCTAAAGAATCCAATAGGAACAGCCACGCAGAAGATAATTGAGTATTATTAAAAATCACCCAAACTGTCAGGACTTTCAGAATATCTAGTAGAAAAAACACATAGTCCATCTAATGAAACATTAAATTTATGTAATTACACAAGTACTACTTATTAAATTATGCAATTTCCATCTACTAATCACGCATTACTTATCTGTTTAACTAGGAGTGGATGGTGGCAGTGGATCAAACCATGACACTTTGTTACAAAGCATTATATAAATTAGTTCCTTGATTTTAGAAGGACAACTGAAGTACTCTTCAAGTGACGCTGTAAATGAAAAGTGTAAGGAATGGGAAGAAAGGTTAAATCAAATTCAGAAGCATATTTCAATGAAAGAAATATCATCGGAGAACCCTCAGGTTAATAATAATAAAGTAGTAAGTTTAAGGGAATTAAACAAGACTGCTAATGAAGCTGTAGATGATCAAGCTGGTAATAGATTAAATCTTGCTTATCTACATTTAATCTATTACGCAATAACAATATCAAAATCACACAATGAAAAAAATAATTTGAAAACAAGAGAAGAACTTGAAGCTGATAAAGAGGATGATACAATTGCTGATAAGGAGGATGATGCAAACAAAGAAGAAGGTGAAGAAGTTAGGGGTCTAAAAGAGACAACGGTTTATGATGAAGGTTGGTTTTCCAAACTCAAAAAATACCTTATTACATAAAAACACTATCAAAATCACGCAAAATAAAAAATACCTTGTTAATAACTCAAATCATAATTGATCAACACCGTAATCTATTACGCAATAACAATATCAAAAATCATGCAATGCTAAAATACTTTGAAAACAGGATGGTGAAAACAAAGAAGGAGGTGCAAAAGTTGATTGGATAAAAGAGACACTGATTAATGTTGAAGGTTAGTTGGTCAACTAATAATTGATTTTACGCATTAAGCTTTGCAAAAACAGTCAAATACTAATAAAAACGTCGAACAAAACAGAACAAGCTAAAGGTAGTGGTGATGCTAATAAAAACAAGGAGCCTAACAGGAATGAAAAGGATGCTGATGATATTAAGGTGGCAACAGTATTGCAAACAATGCCTTTCCTACAATATGATGAGCGTAAAAATGAGAAAGATATATATAGAACAAAATGAGGATGATCTTTATACACCATTGTAGGCACTAGGTATAATGCAAAGAGAAAAACGGAAGTCCAATTTTTGCCTAGCAATGAGGTCACCTTACCATAATCGCAAAGTTGAGCTAAATCAAGAACTTATAGCTATTGAGGCTTTAGTGACGCAATTCATATTTACTCCTATCCAAGATTTGTAGTAAGTAAATAGCAATACTGTATGTTTAGTTCTTATTTTGCTACGCCTCTATTTTAATATACCTCTATTAATCTTAAATAATAACAGTTTGTTTTTTACCAATCAAAATATGGAACGTCAAACTTCAAAGTTATTTTTAAGAACTTCTATCCTATGATATATGTATGTACAAATGCGATTGATACTTGGAGCAAAATCTTAAATTGTGAAGAAAAAAGACGAGATCCTTCAAAACCATTTAGAATGTTTGCTCAAGTGATATGCTGGTAAGTACTATGTTGTTATTATTATTGTGCAATTTGTTGATATTGTATTCATGCAAATTGTTTATCAATATCATGCAAATTGTTTATTATTATCACGCAGATACTTTATCATTATCACGCAAGTTGTTTTTCATTATCACGCAAATTGTTTTTCATTATCACGCAAATTAATCACGCAATTTATCATAATGAAGCCCTCTAGCCACTACAGTACACAGTATGACAATCAAACAAGGCTCAAGTTGTTTTTAAGCAACAAAGAAGATCTGGTGACAAAATTCGAAATTAAATCTATCTTGGATGTGGACATACTAATTGTCTCAATTTTGCAGTCAAAGCATTACTATGTAATCACAATCGATCTCAAAAACGGAAATGTATACATTTAAACAAGCTTTTGCAAAAATATACAAAGGGGTTCCTAGAATTCTGGTATGTAATATCTTATACATACAACAAGTTTGACTAGAAATACATATTTAATTATGTTTAGTAATTTATTTGCAGCTACAGACAGTCTACCAATATCTAAAAAAGATGAATCATCCAAGAAGAGAGTTATTTGAGAAACCTCAAATAGAATGATATGGAAAGACATGGAGGACACTGGAAAACAAAATAGACTGTGGTATCTTTGCAATGAGTCACATGGAGACTTTCATGGGTGATGTACCATGGGATTTTGGACTAGCTCTAGAGAATGAATAGTCACCTCAAATTGCAGAATTAAGAAGCACATAGTTGGCTAAAATCTTGTGAGCAGATTCAATCTGGAAAGAGAAAGACTTATAACAAACACAAGAAATTTCAACAAAGATAAGCCAATAGATAAACAAAAGCTTAAACAAGATCTACTCAGACAACTTTAGTATAGGCAGTCTAAAATTTAGTGTGTTACATTTGTTTAAATATAACATTAGTCTTATATAGTACCGGAAAATATCACACAAAATGCAGTCCTACTTTTAGTGAGTTATGTTAGTTTATAGATGTTGTTGGCTCAAATAACACAAAAGGATACAACATAATCATGCAATAATTTAAATGCAAAGCTAAAATTCAAATATAAGATACATAATCATGCTATCACACAAATTCAAATATTCTTGAGGAATTCAATCTTTTCATCCTTTGAAGACCTCAGCAAAGCCATTGCCATGCCTAATTCTTCTAAACGCACACATTCTTTTTCAGAAATATCACCCATGACCATAATGCTTAACTCCTTGAGAGAGGATTGAGGCTTTGAAGATAAAAGCTTTATCATTTCCCCTCTCTTTCTTCGGTCATCATGTAGTTTGTTAAACCTTTCCAACAAACCCTCTCTACAAACTGACTCTTTAATTATTTGATCTTTCATCTTCTTGATGAGCTCCTCTCTGCTAGAAGAAGATGAAAATGATCCTGCCATAAGTTTAAGAAATCATATGTGAGAAAATTATAGTGAACAAAGACAATACATGATGAATCATCTTATAAAGGGAAGTAAAATACAAAAAGTCACAAAAATACAATAATATTTAAATCATACGTGAAGAATTAACAGCTTTCGATACTGAAAAATCTGGAAAGCATCATTTATATTTAATAATTGAATTGAAAATATCTCGAACAAGAATCAACTAAAGGATGTATCAAAAAAATATATACACTTCAGGAAACGCAATAAACGTTGCTTCTATATTTGTATAAAATGATTACTTCCCTTACTTCTCAACTTCATTACTTTCAACTTAAATAAATTGATGTGATGTATGTGATGACTATCTAAAACAAATAAATGCTAAACCATTATTACGCAAACATTGTCTCGCTTATTACGTAATAGATAAATAATCACGCAATGGTATAAAAGTATCAATCATTCTTGTTTCATTCTCAATGGAATTGGAAAGATCATAACCATTAATATATTCAAATACACCTGCTCGATTATAATGATGACATAAACATTAAATTTACGTGGTAATATCTTCCAGCTACCCATGCCAAAAACAGTCAATGAGCATTCTATATAGCTTAGTGTCTTCTCATCATCAAATCACATATCCACTAGAAAAACATAAACAAAAATGTATACTAATCAAGTTTCTATCAATGATCTTGTGAGAAGCCAAAGATATGAAGAACTAGATTCAGGCATAGCAACCTTTTCCAGCTTGCTAATGATTCAGGGGCATCTTCTGGAGCAGAAGGCCAAAAATCTAGAGCTTTACCAGGAGATCCTTAAGGAGGCTGATTCAGACTTCAAATCCAAGTCCATCACCCACATAGAAGTTCAAATACAGTCTGATAAAGTTCTTTGTCAAATTGTTAAAGATGCATGTAAAACCCTTCTGTCCAACATGGACAACAAGAAAAAAGGGTTTGATGGCATCTTGGAGGAGTAGGTGATGGTGATGATGGTGACACTAGTGGAGGTGATGGTGATGGTTGTGGGGGTAATGTAAAAGTTCTTTTGAAAATTAATGAAAGTTTGTTGCATCATTTTTCACATTTCAAAAGCACACACCGGTAATAACGCAAGAAAGTTAATCATCGGTCAATATACAACAACGCTAAAGTAAGCAAATTTAAAGTATAATATTATAAAAATGTTAAAGTAATAGCGCAATACTATAAACATAGTAACGCAAAGGGTATATGATAATAATGCTAATACTCTAAATAATGAAGCAAGTGTTTTCTATAATAACGCGATAGTCTGTTTAATGTGTTTCACTCCCTTCTCCTGGTCCTGATCCACCGATACACGTTCTCCTATCATGACCACTTTCCCAGTAAATATGACACGACCTGTGCCTCTTACCAGCATGACTAATTGCTTTTTCTTTTCTTTATTTTATCCTTTTGTGAGATCCGCGACCTTTATTTCTAATTCCACCTGGTCCCGTACAATAGCATCTGTGTGTTGATTAAAACCAACAATAGATGCATATCTGTCTTTCATATTTTGAGGAGGTAATTTGCGACAATCTTCTTTAGCCTTTAACATCATTCGCTTCAACTCATCATTTACAAGAGTCAAAGAATTAAGATCAGGGGCTAGTCCATTTATAATATATTCTGTAGCATGTTGTATCTCACGACCGACTTTATCAACATCTCAAGAGTGATCATTATCAAAATCTTTTATGATACGTTGTGGTGTTGCTAACTGCATTCCTTGTCCAACGTTTACTAACATATTTTTAGAAAACTCATGAACTTGAAACATCTTGAAAACATAAAAAATATGGCAACACAGCAAGCCATAACGCTCAAATCTTTTACAATTGCATGATACACTTAGATTATTTTTTTCTGAACAAAACCTATTTAACAACAAACAGAACAACAAATAAGTTATTACATAAAGCTTAGAGAGATAAAGCAAGGATTAACTATGAACATTATAAAATAACATAATGGATTAACTATAAACATACCTCCAATAATCCATCACTGTAGGACTCAAAATCTTTAACCAAAATCTTAGAATACTCTCCTTTGGTTGCAACATTAAAAGACATACTCTTCTCAGAAGCAGCATAAATTTCCTCTTGAACATCGGTATATATGGCCTTTGTAAAAATTATTGCTGTTTGTTCCTCCAAAGGAAACTCTGACCATAGATCCGGAAAGGTGTATCGTGATTCATTTTCGTTTTCTATCGATTATGCCTTTGAATTTCTATAGTAGTGTCATAGTGATTAAAAAACTCAACAAGTTTCAATTGGGAGTTTGCAACCTGACAAAAGTAGTGATTCTTAATTTTAGACCGAGACGTTGTTCGCATAAGACCAGACATAGGCTTATCACGATAGAATGCGGGAATCCATATAGATCTCATATCAAAAACATCGGACAACCAATTATTGCATGTGAGCTCAGATTCGTTGATTAAATCTAACCGCTCCCTATCAAAAACATCAGGACTGATACAATCTGTCCATACTATACTGTATATTTTCCTTTTAAAATCTTTATTATTGCACAACGTAGCACCAACCTACAAAAACAAAAATGTTACTCTTTTTACACAAGCATAATTAATTTCTACAATAAAAAATAGCATTGATCACGCAAGGGGAATCAATAATAACACAGATAATAGGATTCATCATACATAGACAAAATAATAACGCATGAACAACATGAATCAAGTATCAAGTGTCCTTAATCATGTAGATAATAGGATAAATCACACATAGATTATATCATTAATCAAGCATATATAGAGAAATATAACGCATGAACAAAATGAATCAAGTAGCAATTGTCTCGAACTAGAATAGCCCAATATAGTATTCTATTCTCGTCATGTACGTAATCTAATATAGCTTCACCTCCCCTAATAGGAAAAACATAACCAGAACAGCTGTCTGGCTACCATATGTTTGTTAGCGCTCGGTCGCCAATTGGAACAGACAGTACAACAAAAATAACCGGAAGAGCCAACCTCGATGCCATCTAAGCTCGGCCCAGAATAACCTCAACCTTTTAAACTGAAACAAAAACTGCAGAAAGAAAGTCTTATATCGACTAGGCCCCTGCTGACTGAGGGAAGCGATCTGTCTTAAACAAGAAGATTTTCCGGGTGAACAATCGCAAAAGCAACAGAATAATAACGCATCAATCTATACCTTGTCAGTAACCTTTTTCATAATATGCCACATACATAACCTATGTCGGCTCTCATTGAAGATGCTTTCAATAGCTATCGTCATAGCCGGATCCTGATCAGTGATAACAACTATAGGTTGACGACCATGCGATTTTAGAAAAACAGTGAGCAACCATTTATACGATTTAGATGATTCAGATGATAGCAGTCTAGCATCACATGTAACATTACAAAAGTGATTATCAATGCTGGTAAATGGGACAAAAACCCTTTTGTATCTAGAAAAAAGTAGAATTACAAACAATAACATCAAATACGCAATACATTAAGAAAGCACAATTATCAATTGAAAACATACATACTTGTTTGTATTGAATGTTGCATCAAATGAAAAGACATCTCCAAACGCAACATAGTTCCTCTTGTATTCTTCATCAGCCCAAATCAACCGGTCAGTGTACCCTTTTTATCCTGTGTGTTCGAATAAATAGTCAGGGAGATGCTCTTTCTTGCTAAGCAACCTTTGAACAATCATTTCAGCATCATATTCCCTGATGTAGCAGTTTAACTTACTTTTAAAATTCTTACACTCGGTTACCATCACACCTACATGCTCAAAGCCGCCATATTTAGTCTTCATCATATTAAATGCCTTCACTAAACCTAAATTAAGGGTTGCCAAATCATAAATAATCCTTTCTTGTACGTAAGACAACTTCTGATTAGAACGTACAAGGTGCATATCCTTCTCTTCCACCCTCATGATTATGCACTTCACAAAACTTATAAATTTGGAATGTCTTACCATCAGAGTAGTTCAAAGCAATTAAAGCCTTATACCCAATTCTAATGGAATACCTTTTCTTGTTCTTCTTTTTTGCTTTCTTACTACTAGAATCAATTGAATCCCATTGCTCGTGTGTTCGGTACGTTTTCGAACACAAAACCACCTTGTTTTGCATATGCCATGTAAAACTCATAAGCATCATTTATGGATGAAAATGTCATTCCCACAACCAGTTTATATGACATTGGAACTTCCGGGATAAACTATTAGTCACATTCTTTGGACACTTTTACACAACCTCCTAAAACAAAGTATAAAAATCCATAAATCAAACAACCATTATATTCTAATTACGCAAAAATAAAATCACTTTACATCATTAAAAATACATAAATCATGCAACCATTATATTGTAATTACACAAAATTAAAAATCCCTAAATCACGCAACCATTATATACAACTTATATAAAAACTAAATCACTTTACATCATCAAAAATCCATAAAAATCACGTAACCATTATATTCTAATTACTCAATAACTAAAACCCTTTACCTATACTACGTAATACACGTAAAAGATTACGCTATAATACCTCACGCACACATGCTATCATGAATCGAACAATAAATCTTGTTATAGTGAAATAGTAAAAACATTATTAATGTTATTCATCAATTAGGAAAATTACACGAATCAAAACGAATGAAACAAATTCAAAAAACAATCATATTGCATTGATCATTAAAGACATTCAAAATCAACCAAAACAAATAATAGATACATGTGCTTCGGCCGATCATCTCTACAATTATAAAAATCAAAATGTTGGATCACTATTTGAAATAATCAATCGACAGACCAAACTATATTGTAACACCCCGAAAGTCGAAGCGAGCATTTTAATAATAATGGGTTTAGTTAAGGGTTATTTAATATAAATAAGAGAGAAAATAGATTATGGGCCAAATTAACCTTATGGGTTTAAGGGCCCATAAGCATCCATTAAACAACCCTAATCAGCCATCTTTCTCCTTATTTACTACCCAAACCTAGAATTTCTAGAGAGAGAGTAGAGAGAGAAAGTGAAGGAATCAAAGGTTGGAAGCTTTGTTGGTTAGAGGATTGAAGATCTGGTTGTTTGTACTTTAAAACAACAAGGAAAGAGAAAGAAATCCAGGTAAGAATCATCATCCAAGCATCTCTTTATATCAGATCCGGATTCTAGGGTTTTGGGTTTTGAAAAGTTACAAAGAATCACATAAAGGTCATATTTTTACGTATGAAATCAGGTAAAAAGCTTAGATATAGTTTCATGGATGAAAAACTAAGGGTTTGGACGTAAAAAGTTGAGAATTTGGGTTAAAAGGAGCTGGTTCATCATTTTTATACGTCCAGCGAAATTGTCTGTTCTTCCTGTGAAACTATGAGTTCATCTTCGAAACTAAGACAATCTCTTTCCTGTGAAACTATAGTTTCGCAGGTAGTTTCGCAAGTGCATAGGTGGGTCTGTAGATTTAGCGAATCTAAGAAATTCCAACGAAAGTTGGGCGATTTTGGTAGCGAAACTACCATGCGAAACTGGCAGTGGAACTGCCATGTGAAACGGGCAGCGGAACTACCATGCAAAACTGGTAGCGAAACTATGTGTGAAACTACTGCCGAAACAGTGTAGAAAATGACCCTTTTGTGTGTTAACTTATATGAAGACCGTGTACCTTGATTATAGCTTAGGTAACATAGACGTGAAGTTACTTACTGACCAGGTGAGTTCTAGATCCCTTTTATTTACACTTTTTCAATTTTTTGGGGGCGACATGCATACTAAATATACGATTTTTATGGCAAATATTTCCAGAACTTTAACAAGAAAACTGAATTTTTTATAACAATTTATGCTATATAAAGTCTTCAAAATAAAATTTTTTCGCGGCCCCAGCCACGGGCGTTGCCCTTGGACCCCACTAGAGGCTACTGCCCCTAGAACCCCGCTATCAGGGGCTGCCACCCCCGAATCCCCACTGAGGGTCGGTTATACTGTTTGTATTCTTTTGTAAAGAATGTGAATATATGGACTCTGAGTTGATTCTTAGTATGTATAAATGTATTTATAACTAAAGAAATGTTATTGAGCTCGTAACTATGTACCATTGCTAAAGTAAAGTCTTGCAAGCAAAGGATAAAGTAGAGGGGTATTTGTTGTGCTCTCGTGGATAAAGTAAAGTCTTGTGGTTGTCACAAGCACAGATAAAGTAAAGTCTTGTCTTTGTCACAAGCATGGATAATGTAAAGTCTTGTGTTCATCACAAGCATGGATAAAGTAAAGTCTTGTGTTTGTCACAAGCGGGGGTCTGGCCCTTGGGCCGATCCCGAGACATAGTAACTGGGAATTGACGGATAAAGAAGAGTAATAGATAATGAATAAACGAAAGTCTTAATGATAAAGTATTGATAAAGTGACACACTGTATATAGTAAACGTTTGTTCTTGTGGTGACTACTTTAGAATGATAAAGTTAACATATCTCACTAAAATATTATCTGATAAAGAAAACCTAGGACTCACTCAGCAAAGCGGACTTTTGTATGCATATTAGTTTGACAGGTGAGCTGTTGGGCTTAGAAGGATGGGGGCATGGATCCAAAGCTTTTTGGCAACTGAAGACTGGCATCCCAAATTAGAAGATTATTAAACACTCTTTCAAGACTTGTTTGATGTAATTAAGACAATGTTAATGTTTTCTTTGAATTATGTCATGACAAGTTTGAATTTAAGTAATTTACACTGTAATGTTTACTTAAATAAAAGCACTAAATCTTTGATATGCTGTGAATGATCAACTGTGAGGCTTCCTGGAATCAAGGCCTTACGTATATTAAAAAAACATTCTTAATAAAGAAACTATCAAAACCTAAAAAAACCATATACATCGATAATTAATGTAGCGGATGACGACTCTACAACATTCACTGATCAAAAGTCACGCAAGAGTAAATTTAGTTACGCCCTGCAATGGGTATAATTACAATCCTACCCTCCCGTCCAAATTATTAGAATGCCACGCGCCACCCTGTAGTGGCTTCGTACGCTTCGCACAAATTATAAACTTTATACCGTAAACTTTCCGTGTGTGTGTGTGTATATATGTATATATAATACATATGAGTCCTATGACTTCTATTTTATCAAAAGAATATATATATATATATATATATATATATATATATATGTGTGTGTGTGTGTGTGTGTGTGTGTGTGTGTGTGTATATATAAGATGTATACATGTTATTTATGATAAAAATCTGATATATATATATATATATATATGGGATGGTTATTTAAGTATTTGTTACATATATATTGAACATGAATACGAGAATAAAGAGTTTTACGTATACGTAACACTATGTCGAATGAAAAATGGGTACGAATACGTAACCTATATGTGACGTGTATGTAAAACCATGCTATGGTTTTTCATTTGATCCATGCTATTATTTATATATACACCCACAAATGTAAATGGTAGTGATAAAAAGTTATATGTTATGTGACTAGTTTCATTCGTTTTCTCTAGTTTTCATAAAACTTTGTGGTTTTCTTAGGATCCCTCCTATATATATATATATATATATATATATATATATATATATATATATATATATATATATATATATATGTATATGTATATATATATATATATATATATATATATATATACATATATATACATATATATATACATATATATATATATATATATATATATATATATATATATATATGTGTGTGTGTGTGTGTGTATATATAAGATGTACACATGTTATTTATGATAAAATCTGCAACTAATATCAAATTGTTTACTTTGATATTCTTTATACAAGTAAATAGAAATATAAATTACTATGCAAATAACCCTGTGGTTTGACGTAAATAATAGTTTTCATCCAAAGATTTCAAAATCGTGATTTAACTTCTAGTTGTTTGTGGTTAATCTCAATTAACTCCAACCCAGTAAAACCCTTAAATAATCATGTTTAATGTAAGGGCATTTTAGTCTTTTCTGCATAAAAGGACTAGTTGTGTAATTTATCAAAAGTGTGTTTAATTTTGAAGGGGCTATTTTTATAAATAACTTAGAATAATAGTTAAAATAATTAAAAACCCAACCCCCCTCTCGCTGATCGTATCAACGATGACACCACTAGCCCCATCCACCACCACCACTGCCACTATCTTCATCTCTATCATCTCTAAATCCTCTACTACCACCTATGTTCACATCCCCTCCCGTTCATCATCTCTAATCAAACTATCATTCACCACAATCACCATCGTACACTAGAACCACCATCGTTCACCACCACCACCCACACCACCATTTCGGACCCTTCACTGTTGTTGAAGATCCCCAAACCTAAATCAATCCAAGTTCAAGACCTTCATATCAATTTACAAACAATCCACCACCATCATCGTCCCAAATCGATGTTTAAGACCCCCAAACCCTAAAATCGAAGCAAAAAATCCAGACCCTATACCTCATTTAACCATTTGAGTGTTTTGTGATTTTGCTTTATGATGAGAGAAAGAAAGAGAGAGAGGGAGTAGATGGATGTCGTGGTGGTGTTGTAGGTGTGAAGGTGGTGCAACGGATCCACTGGTGGCATTTTGTGCAATACCATGGATGAATAAGATGATCGGTGGTCGATGATGATGAACAATGGTAGGGCCAGTGGGTTTCAGGTGGTGGTGGTGAGTGATGTTGGTAGAATAAGACATGAGAGAATTAGAGAGTGAGACATGGGTTGGGGGTGGAGACAGAGCAGTGGTGGAGGTGGTGGCTCGAGAGGGTGGTGGAGGTGGCGGCTAATTGCGGTTGGAGGTGATTGTCCGGTTTTTTTTATGATGAGAGAGAACAAATTGGGGGGAGGGGTTATCTATTTTCTCATTTGTATTTTTAACCATAGGGGCAAACTTATTATTTCCTCCTAAGTTAACAAAATTTTTTAACGATGTTAGTAGTGTGAACTGAAGTTGAAACAAACCATAAAATTATTGGTCTGTCAGTGTAATAAATAAACTATTAAACTGAAACCTTAATTTTTGTCAACCACAAGGACTAAAATAGTAATTTACTCCTGATTTTATACATATTTAATCATTTATTATAACTTTTAGAATGTGATATTTTAATTATATTCGGAATATACCTTTATGATATTTTTATTTTTGTTTACGTTTTATTATTAATTTAATCAAAACCAACCAGATCATATATAATCTATTTTGGGTGAGGTTATTCTACAAAGTTTATTTTTGCTACAAAGTGTGAGAAGTTATGATGAGGCTAAAAAAGTCATAAAAAAAAAATTATATCTCACAATCTAAATCGAATTTCAAAAAATTACTTCGGAGTCTTTGTTCATCTCGTCGTTCTCTTTCAGAAAAAAATAAAAAAAATAAAAAAAATTTCATTGTGTCTTTTATGACACAATGACGTCATTGTGTCTTTCATAATGACAGAATGACGTCATTGTGTCTTTCATAAATGACACAATAAAAAAACGTTAATTTTTTTATTTTATTTATTTTTCGTTTATTTTTTTCTTAGTGAGGACGGCTAGGGGAACAAAAGCTCAGAATTACTTTTTTGATATTTAATTTAGATTGTGAGATATAATTTTTTGTGACTGTTTTTGACTCATTGTGTCTTCTCACACTTTGTAGCAAAAATACACTTTGTATTTGAACCTCTTTTATCTATTTTTACTTATTATTTTTAAGCTCACTTTCGTATACTTAACGTTTTTTTGAATAATAAGATAATATATTTTTTTAAGTTTCTAATAGGGCTGTAAACGAACCGAACGAACACGAATGGAGCATTGTTCGTGTTCATTCAT
This sequence comes from Flaveria sonorensis, assembly GCA_025506505.1. NCBI lineage: Eukaryota > Viridiplantae > Streptophyta > Magnoliopsida > Asterales > Asteraceae > Flaveria > Flaveria sonorensis. Next base: position 41,467,368 of record CM046428.1, read on the forward strand.
TAAGAAAATATCTTGTTTCATGGACTGTTCATGAACGTTTACTGAATGAGATTTCTTGTTCGTGTTGGTTCATTAAGAAAATGAATCTGTTCATGAACTATTCACAAACATAAAGGAACGCAAAAGAATGCACACAAATATTCATGAATATTAGTGAACACAAACGAAATTTTCTAAAACAAACAAATACAAACCATCATATATTGATTTTATAATTAAATCATAAATATTATGTAATATCCACTAACTATAAATAAATACTTAATATAATTATTTCAAACATAAATTTTAAATGAACGAATACGTTATCGAACGCTCACGAACATAAAGGAACGAACACAACCAATGTTCATGTTTGTTCGTTTAACGAACGAACGAACGAAAACTTCTTGTTCGTGTTCGTTTATTTATTAAACGAACAAACATAAACGAACTTTCCGCCGAACAATTCACGGACCGTTCGCTGAACGTTCGGTTCGTTTGCATCCGTGTTTTTTGAGAAGGTTTAAATTGGAGAGTGACGGAAGTATTAATTCTGCAGATTCTCCTTGCTGTAAACTCCGCCAGCGGGCGCTTGAACCACGGTTCTCAGGTACTCTCATCCTCCTCAAATTCCCGTCTAATTCCGCTGCAGTAATTCTCGCAACTTCAACTTTGTTTTAGGGCTTCCATAATCATCAAATGCTTTTTATTTATTCCCTCCTATATAATAAGTATTTTCTACTTTCTGCTCCTATTTCTAAAGGCGATTTATGGGACTCTTAGGTTATAGATCTCTGCTATTAATGGGAAAACCTTCTCTGCCATTATTGTTAACTGAATTCAAGAATTCTACAAGTCCATTGACTGCAACTGCTTGCAGGGGTGTCAAGGGTTAAATCGATATACCTAAACTCAACCCTTATATGATGCTTAAAAAACGTGGGGCCTGAAATGACCCATATAACTTTATTTTGACAAGTCAAATAGCTTGACAAGTTGTAAATTAGTTGCAATCAAGTTGTAAAAGAGTTAAATCGGTTGAGCGGTTGTAATAAGTATTTTAAACAGGCCATAAAAGGGTTGCCAAGTTGACCTTATCAAAATGTAAATTTTTATTTCTTATTCTAATTTTCTGACACATTCATGGTCTAACGGTTAAACAGGTCAACCTGAATACATCCACTTTTTAACACATGCTAAACATAATATCTTAAAACTTGATTATTTCCGTGTCGTGTCATGTCATGTGATGTTAGGATTGGCTGTATATGCGTATCTGTTACTTAGTTGTGAATGGATGTTTTTGTTTAGTTTTAACCTAATATGCTAACGATATATTTGCATTTGCTTAAACCATCACCTGAAGGAGCTTTGCTAAAAATTTACTGTCAAAGGAAGATGCGGGTTAAAAGCAGAGACAAAAGTTCGGTAGTTTTGTCTCAGAAAGTCTCTGCTGATCAAAATTTTCGACTGCCAAAGTAAATTTCAGTTTGCCTGTATTCATTTTACATGTTTTGATTTAGTTCTTATGTATTCATACTAACTATGATTTTAATACTTATGTATTCATTAAGCTCTTATGAAGGTGAAAGTCTCCTACAGCTTCTCAACTCAATTAAAAGGTAACAAAAGCATTGCAATTTAACGTGCATTACAACATGCCCACTTCCAACACACTCACAGATCAAAGCTTTTCTTTTGGATCAGAGAAATCAAGTCAGCCAGACTTGCAGATGAATCTTTACCTTATAAAATTTGGCTCAAGGTTTTGTTTTCTCCTATTTTTTTTTAATCTCTTTCTACGTTTTACTTTTGTTTTATAACCTTACCCAATTTTTAATTATGTTGATTAACCTTGATCTCATCAGCAACAATTTTCAATTGGCGTCAATGATGTGACCCGTGTACTTGAACGAATGCCACCTGTTCATGGATCTGTTAGCTCTTCCACACATAATGCTACTTCATGTAGTCGTAATGCTAAACAGCCTCCCATCCGACTGCAGGTTATTTACTGTGTTTTTTTGTTTGATCTCAAAAATACTATTAACGCATTTCAGTATAAGGTGCAACTTAGTAAGCGCTTGAAACTCTAGCAGAGGTCTTAGGTTCTAGTTTTCTTTGGTCCCTTTGACCCCTTGAAAGCCCACATGCTCAATGCAAATTGCATTTTATCTAGTTTCATTGGTTAGCATGGTTTTGGTGGGCACTAGGAAAAATGAGTTATATGATAAAACAATTATAACAAAAAGGCTTAACTTAAAACATAATTCGCTTTTTAATTATAGGCCATACTTATAGCAACAGACTGTAATCCTCGAGGGCTTACAAAACACCTGCCGATTTTGGCCTCATCTCGGGAAGTGCCTGTCATCTTTGTAAAGGATAAAACTGGTGGATCGATTAAATTAGGTGAAATTGTGAATCTCAAGACGGCTATGGCAATTGGAGTTAAAGCTAGAGGAAATTCAATCAACAAAATGATAGGTGAGATTCTTGGAGATAAGGATGGTGGGCCCGTGAGTGAGGCAACATGATCTGCGTGAATGAACCATGTAACGAATTATTCGTACAAAACCGGCAAAATATTTTGTTAGAAGACTGGACGGATGATTGAAGCTCAGGGGCGGGTTTGTCTCTTTATTGGTATGTGAAGAAAGGATGGTAACATCAGATTTCAACATTTTCTATCCAATATCCATTTCGTTGAGACTGAATTTAATATACACTTTTGTTTGAAAAGCTGGTTGTGATTTTTTTTTCTGTTTTTCTCTTACCTGACAAGTATTTTGATTATTGATATTTATGTGCTCATATGTGTACATTTTCACAACCAAAATGTAGCTTCATCTCATGTCCTACTTTGTGTACTTATCTGCCCTATGTGCATTGTAGACTTGAGGTTTGTTTACGTCCACATTGTATTATGTATTATTAGTATCATATATTATATGGATGATTTATATGATATGATACTGTAGCAACTATTATATATATATATATATATATATATATATATATATATATATATATATATATATATATATATATATAAATTTGTCCAACACATTATCAAACATCCGAATCCCATTCTCAATGTTCAATTTACTTTATTAATATAACAATGGCATCCCCAGTTTTGTTAGAAAATGGATGTTTAGCTTAATCCCTGATTTGACAGAAGTCGCAATATTTGTTAGAACAGGAATTCAATCAATTGTGATTTCTTTGATAATGTACGAAAGTAATAGATTTACCATTTTGCTACTAAATGTTATCGAATTAACGTTAAGTAACATTGAACATTCAAGAATTAATAGATTACAACATTATTAACAGGGAATATAAACAAGTATGTGCATCGTCTAGCATCTATCTCTGTAATACTTAAACCATTGACTGAACCTGTTGGATGAGTGCCTGAAGATACTTTAGCTACAAGAGGTTCTGAATCTATGAAAAATGCTGGTTGTTTAGGTTGCAGCAATGCACCCTCACCATCAGAACTATAGATGACAATTCGGTCGATCTCCTACATTTTGTTGGACACATAACAAACCCACTTGGATTGATCTTAAAACTTCTGTTAGATTGAAGGATTCACTTAAGCTTTTGTCAATGAGTTCCACAGATCTTCCTTCATGATATACAGTCCATGCCTAATGTAGTCAACAAGAATGGTTATAAACTTGGTAATCAAAGAAATCAATTGTGGATGGTGAACTTACATGTCTGATAAGATTATTAGCATGCTTGGGATGAATGAATCCTCGGTTTTTCTTCCCAGTCACAATCTCCAGCACCAAAACACTAAAGCTAAATACATCTAACTTTATCGAGAAACGACCGTCCAATGCATACTCAGGGCCATGTAACCACTACACATAAGTGTATTGGTTATATGAGTATAACTAATGAATCAAACAAAAATACAAGAAATAGTTGTTTATAATAACTTACTATGTGCCAACAACTCTCCGTGTGTTTGCTTGGGTCCCGTTTCCTCCAAAGCTTCTTGCTAGGCCAAAGTCTGATGTCTTTGGGTTCATATCTTGATCCATTAGAATCGCAGTGAAGATAAAGAAGTCCATGAGCCTTCCTTTGATAATGTGGAATCGTTTAGACCAATCAAGGAGCATGCTTTCTGTTTTACCTGTTCAACATGTTTGTCTAGTTATTATTATCACCATTTCTCAACAAAAGCATGTGATATGGGTTTGTATTATACAATTCTCACTGAATATAAACGAGTCTAAGCTTTTATTTGGCATGTACTCGTAGATCAACAGTTTCTCTTCTCCTTTTATGCAACAACCAAGTAGCTTCACAAGATTTCGGTGCTGCAGCTTTAAAATGAAGATGACTTCGTTCTTGAACTCATCAACCCCTTGGTTGGATGTTTTGGATAGACGCTTAACTGCAATCTCTCGCCCTTCTTCTAGAACCCCTTGAAGATTACAATATGCGATTATTCATACGTTTGTACTTAGCTTTGTTCGTCTTGCCTAGATATGTTTTCTTGTTATACAAATACCTTATAAACTGGACCAAATCCGCTCTCTGCGAGTATATTTTTAGTTGAAAATTTTGCAGTGGCAGTGGCTATTGTAGAGAAGCTAAACATTGATGGCTGAATGGCTTCTTCATTGTTTTGAGATACATGCATTGATTTCGCTATTCATTCAAAATACAACAGGCTTCAATTCAAACTAAGAGAACTAATCTGAAAATTATGCGTCTAGTATTTTACTAGTGATTTCTTTTTTTACCTCTAGCATGATTCCATTTTCTTTGTGCATACCACAATACCACAAACATGTACAAAAGAAGCCTATGAGAAGAACACTGAGAACAATCAAAGGTATGATGGTTTTAATGTTTTCTCCTCCCTTCTTTTTGAATGTGGATTGAACAACCGTAAGAAATTAGCACATCAGTTTTGACTCAAAAGCATGTTTCAACAATAAAACAACTAATTTTAGCAAAAGATCGTTACCTAATTCAGAGGAGGCCATTCTTACGAATATATCCTGATCACCAGCTCGGATGTCTAAAAGGTCACTGAACCAAAGCTCGCGGCCCCTGCCTCCAAGACTGGTGCCTGGATTTGCATAAGCCATGCATGTACAATTTTGTAAACATTTTGCTTCGCATTCATCAAAACTCATGCTCATATTGAACCAGGTATGCTCTGTCTCGGGAAGTTTTACGTTAGGGTACTTGATAAACCCATCTGATCCATTATTGCATGCCAACGGAGTTTTCCTAACACAACCACCTGACCAGCCAGCCCTTTGCCAACTTTTTTCATTTCTGGGCACAAATCTTTTTTCATCCAAACAAGCACAAGACTGTTGGATCAAACTAAGGCTGCAACTTGCATAAGCACCACAGGCGTTGTATGAATCACAAACATGTCTCGGTAGTGACATGAAAAGATGCCACTTTTTATCATTTTCTACCCAATTCAAAGTTTCGAGCTGCCCAGATGAATTCAAGCGCGTCAACGTTATGACAGGATTGTCATATTGAATATAAGCAAAAGAAACCTCACTTTCATTCGTTACCTCGTATATAAAACTCACGTTCCCATTAATTGTAGGAACCCCAGTAAACCGTTGATTACTCCATGGTCCACCCCGGAATTTGACCTCTTCACCATGTTTTAGTTTGTTTTCAGGATAAGCGAGTGGGTCGGCTCCCCATGTAAGTTCACCTAGAGCTGGATCTTGACTACTTTTCCATGAAGTTAAACGCCACTGTACGCCCGTTAGCAAATTTCTCCCTAGATGTGTATCCGTTGGATAATCAAAGCTCTGCCAGATAATCTTCTCATCTTGGTCCATCAAGACTAGATTCCCTGTATCTTCAAGCTTTGCAGTTGCATTTTGTAATATTAATGTAGTTGTGTTGGATGACCAAATTATGCTAGTGTTCTTGAAGAGAGTCAAAGCTCCTGGATCAACAATCTTTACACGAGTGGTGATGCACCCACGAGTGGGTGGCCTCTGTTGGCAACCCAAACCGGCGTTATAACAGAGATTTTCTTGTACCAAATGCCAAGATATCTATTCTCTGTGTTATCTGGCTGGAAAAATCCCAGTTCAAAAATTCAACTCGTCGAGACCAACATGTCTGCATTTGTCAAGAACTGTGAATCTGAAATGATGTCGAGTTCAGCCGTGTGATTTTTGTCAAAGAAAAGTAAAGAAAACAGAAGAACAAATACTAATGCTCTCTCCATCAAGTCCTGCTTAATTATCAGCAATTAGTGATTTAGTATTCTAATTTGAATATGTGCATCATAATAAAAGTTAAACGTTTTGATCACCATGTTTAAGATTCTCTTAAACATTAAACAACCTTAAACTTTTGGTTGACCTTAGCTGCCAGTAGAGCATCAAACTCACCATGACAATCGACAATATGATCAAAGTTAATTAATTTGCAGATTCTTAGTGAGCTTGTTAAATATACTAAATAGGCTTTTATAATAATAATAATGGCTAACCCTTATCAAGTATCCAATGCAACTACAAAAACAAGCAAATCAACAACTAAATAACTCAAAACTATGATAAAAATATAGAACTTTATAAATAATGAAGAATTTTACAAATCTGTTTTGCCGAATAAGAGAATTTTACAATTCAATATTGGAAATTACTAAATTCCTGTTGCAGGGCTTCATCTAACAAAAACTCAGATTGGTCCATCAAATCAGGGCTTAATCTAAACATCAAAACACAAAACTCCATCTGATTGAGAGCGCCATCACCATCAAAATCCCCTTCTCTCAACATGCTCAAAAGGTCATCATCCGAGAGATCCTGAAGCCCCAAAAGCGACGAATTCTTCTTAAGGCTATCGAAAGTGATCACCCTTTTATCCCGATCCATCAGCAGCTGAAACCCATTGCAGAGTTCTTCAATTAGACCATCGCCGCCCAGCTTATCCGCCATTAGAGGCAAGAAATCCTGGAACTGAGGCTGATTTTGGGTCTCCATTGATCAAGAAACACGGGAATTGGTTGGTGATTGTTGAATTGGTGTGGGATTGTTGAATTGATTTGGGATTGTTGAATTGATTTGGGGATTTAAAGAGGGGAAGAGAGGAAGGTGGATGGTGGGTGTGTGTGGGTTCTCGGAAGGGGAGGAAAAGCCATCGGATGACAGCTGAATCGCGTATTCATTAATTCGGGTTTCCACGAAGGAGTGAAGGAGTTGTCTTGTTTTGTTGTGTTTATTTTTTAGTGTTAATTGTCGTTTGAGGATGAGGTTTGGCCGGTTCCCTCGGAATGACCGACCACGGATATCCGATCCTTTCAATTATTATTCTAAGTTCACGTGGTGAAATAAACTTCTATTAACTATGCAAGAATCACGTATTACAGCTTGAGTCATAACATAAGAGGCGGAGCGAAAACGAATATAAATTATTTTAAGGGGGCGAACTCTATATATATTAAAAATTTTACGCTAATACAATATGTTATTTTTAGCATTGTTTTTTATAGATTTTATAAATTTGTTGTTATCTGTCATTGTATTTTATAATTAAAGTACACAATGATGTTATTTAAAAATGTATTTTTCAAAGCATATAGTGTTTAAGATAACAAAAGAACGGTAAAAAATACAATAAGACATTTATCATTTTGATTTATTTTATCATTGTTTTTAATCTATTAGATGAATTTGTCATTAGTTATAATTGTTTTTACATGATTGAAATACACATATGTATATTTTTTTAGAATTTATCATTTTAGAAAAACACAATAGTATTAAAAACACAACAAATAACAAAAACACATAATAAACTGCACTAAACACATAATAACGAGCAGAAACATATGAACTTAAAAACGTAAAATAAATTATTATTTTTTATATAATGATATTAAAATTGTTTTAAAGATACAAAACGCTCGTTTTAATGGTGTAATTTTTATAAAATAATAATATCTTATATAAAGTTATAAATATTTGAAGGAACTTAAAAAAATAAAAAAAATAACTATGTCTAAAATAACCTCTAACAAACTTCTTCCTTATAATTATTCCTATAATTTGACTAAGAAAATTAATGATTATAATTATTTCTTGCATTTTTTTAATTTAAAACCCATGGTATTTGAACTCTTTCCAAATTTTCATTGATGATGATACGAATCAACCCCTTTTTTTGCTCCAAAGATATTACCATTTTCGAATAGACTAATTTTTATTTATACTACTAAATGACTTTTATGTTAATAGCATAACTTTATTCCATATAAAAATGAGCATGGTATAAACTTAAAAAAATTTCTTTAAATTAAAATATATATGTAAAGATTATTCATATTATAATTAATAATAAAAATGAGAGTTAAATGCTTTTTAATTAAGAAATAGATAAGATTGAAGAGGATAAATGATTTAGGCGGGAAAATTGTTTGCTGAGTATGACAACAAAAGTTATTTTTTTATTAAGTAGTATAGATGTACTGGAGTTGGTCTCCTGGTTCAATGAGAGGGGTGGGTGGCCGAAAGTCATAGGACCAATAAACTTTATAGTAATATTTTGGGTTATTTGTTCGGGCCGACAATTCGGTTTGGGTTAGATCAAAAAAGAAAAACTATAAATATCTAATCTTTATTTATTCATTCAATTGATTATTCTTACACATAAAAGAACTATACATTTAATAAACAAAGACCTACAATATTTATGATGATGCGAGGCCTATAAGATCTTTGAATTCATCGATTATGATTTTCGAATTAAAGCTTTCAACAATTTCGTTTCCTATATGAACCATCAAGATATTCTTAAAGTACTCATCTGACATTTTATTGCGAAGACGATTTTTGAATATTTTTATTGTTGAAAATCCCCACTTTGTTAGTCAAATAGATTCCTGAAGTGCTAAGATTAGTCGTACGACTTTGTCAACTAAATAGTACATCTTATGTTTCTTAGTTTCCACAAGACTTTTGCAAAGATCAGAAATACTTGATACGCCACTTTGATTGGTATTCTTCGTCTTTTCGACATTAGAAATCTCTGATTGATATCTTAACTAAATCCTCTTCTGCACCGTAAAATCTTTAGGATGATACTTTACGAGAAGAAGACAAATTTGATCAACAATAATTTCTATTGAAACTAAATTAGAACTAAGAGATAACAACTCTATTGCGCGCTCATTGAATCTATTATTCAACTCATGTAACTATTTGTCCAGTATGGATGTAAACAGATCTACTCGATAATAATGTTTAAATGTAACATGGATATCTTTTTTACGAGGTCGATACTGAGTAGAAGTATATGGATGCTCATATCCAACATTTTTATTTGATGCTTGTCATTAAAGAAAGTAACTTGTGTAAGTAAAGAATCCCATTCATTTTTTAAAATCTTCTAACCTTTGTTGATGAAACTAATTTCATGGCATTAAGGATATCTTGAGAATTCTTTTGTAAATCTTAAGAAAGTGTATTAGTTCTTCGTGTTACTTTCTTTATTAAGTGAAGAATAAACACAAACTCTAATGATTACAAGTGACCATAAGCTGCATCAACATCTCTATGTTGAGAATAGGTAGTATGAGATAAGTCTTTAATTTTTTCACGAGGAACAACACAAATACAAATGGAGTTGAAATGAGAACCCCGGTGTGTATCAACGGGTCTTCTTAATGGCTCAACTTGATTAATTTCTTTTCTTGATTTGATTTCACTAAATTCCAATAAATTTGTAACCTTGTCTGCCTTTGTATTTTGTAACTCATCATGAAGCTTACTAGATGCACAAACCACACTAATAGTAAGAACTAAGTTTGCATGAAATTATGATATCAGAATAACTTCCCGTGAAGCACAAACTGAGACAAGCTATAACCTGTGAGCAAAAAACAATACTATAATAATCATAAGAGTATTTTAGTCAAACTGAAGAAAGTAAGAAAAAAATAAACAAGTAAATAAACTATGAGCAAAACAATGAACGTGATAGGCATAAGGACAGTCCTCAAAAACAAGTTCTTGTAATTCATTCCCGACCCTTCTCATATTGCTAGCACCATTATAAACTTGACCATGGATTTTACTAACGTCAAACTAATATTTGTAAAAGATGTCTCTACATACTTGTTTTTAAGGATGATGATAAGGTAACCCTAACATGAACCATGTCCAAGAACATTTCTCGTATGATCCATTCTGCATTAACAGATCTCATAATTGATGAAATCAGCTTAAACTCATGATGAACATGAACATATTCAACATGAATAAAAGGTTGATTCCCCCAAGGATCTTTTCAATATCTCTCAAACTTCAACACACTAGAATCATGGTGCGGAAACCCATGATAATAGAGTATGAAATCTGTGTGTGTGTGTGTTTGTGTGTGTGTGGTGTGTGTGCAAAAGCACAATCAAATAACTGTTTGTTTGTATTGAATTCGTTCAAAAGCTTACAAATGATTAGGTTAGCATGCTATTTATAGCCTATACACATAGCTATATACAATTACTGAACTACCTTTATGTAAACAAATATTACATAAATAATCCTAAGTCTATAAGCTGTCCGCTATGGATAATTAGCTGTCCGCTGTGGATGTCAGATAGCATGTCTGTTGTGCCGTGGATGTTGTCCGCTGTGAACACTTATGTGTTTGCTTGTATGTTGTCCGCTGTGGAATGTTCATCCGCTGTGAACACTGGTGTGTGTTTGCTTGTATGTTGTCCGCTGTGGAATGTTCATCCGCTGTGAACACTTGTGTGTTTGCTTTGTATGTTGTCCGCTGTGGAAATGTCCATCAGCTGTGGACTTAGGCATGGACTTAGGCATCCGCTGTGTGTGTTGTTCATCCGCTGTGGGTTCTTGGACTTGATCTTCATCCGCTGTATCTTCTTGTAAATCCGCTGTGGGCAGTTATTCATCCGCTGCAGACACTTGGTCAAAATTTCTTTTATCTACAATTCTGAAAAAGAAATTTTAAACAAATATTAGTGTTTGTTATAAATGATAATGATGCTAATATGTTAGTAAATGATTGTTTGAATGTTAGAACATATTATGTTTGTTATATGTCTGATATGACAATCATCATACTTTTATGCATTAATTCTTAATGCACTTATTGAGTCCAACAATAATTATAACCATTTGCTCTTTTTCTACTCATTTCATGACTCATCAACCGTGACACAAAAGTATGAGTCCCCCTTTTCACTACGAATATTGTCTCAAACTTTATTTACAATAATACTAAGAATTTATTTTTGAATAACTCTAGAAGTATACTTTAAACTTACTAAGAATTTCTTTTTGAATATCTCCAAAAGTATACTTTGAAGTATAAAGGCGTGTTCCCTAACATAACCTTTGCAACTTCATCATTATAAAAAGCTAGAAGTTGTTGGAGTTCAAGATAATTACCTCAATTTTTAGAACTAGAAAATTCATCATGTCCTTGTAAAGTACAAGCTTGGAATGTCAACCACTTCTCTACATCAACCAAAGTTTTCAATCGTAGACGATTCTTCAATATTAGCTATTCACTTTTCTTCACAAAGACATTTTTAATATGTGTGCTTGAACTGATTCAACAAACTTTTTAGTGTATGCCACAACACATCTATGTTGAGAAGTAGAGTTGCACAAAACGGGTTTAGGCCGGACCTGGGCCCGGGTACAAACCGGGTTTGGGCCCAACCGGGTTTTTTGTACCCGGGTATTGGTGAACCAGGGTACGAACCCGGGTCGGGTTCAGCGAGATACAAACCCTACCCGGTATACCCGGGTAGGGTCGGGTCGGGTTCGGTTCGGGTATGAAACCCGGGTTCAACCGGGTTTTTGCCTTTTTTTTTCTTTTTTTCTTTTCTTGTGTGTGTGTCGAACACCGGGTCGTATGTTTTTTTTTCTTATATTTTCTTTCCTTTTTTTTCTTTTTATTTTTCTTTTCCTAACCGGGTTCACTTGAATGACAAAAATTTAAACAACTTAATATATAAATATATACAAATCTTGAGCAGAAAATGTTACACTTATAATATACAAATATTAAATACTTTTTATATAAAACATTTAAATGAAAAAGAAATTTAAAAAGAACATGAAAGACGAATAATATTAAAACAACTTAAAAATAACAATATCGTCTAATTTTATCTACTACGAGATGCTTGATCAAATGCTAATTCTTCATCAGATATGCCAGAAGATACTCCGTCTTCTACCTCTTCATCATGTACTTTAGCTTCGAGTGTAATCTCGTCTTCGAGGCTTGTTTGGTCTTGTATACGATCCGTTGCGTCTAAGTGATCCTTTAAACAAATGCACATCTCCACTGCTTCCGGAGTTAGTCTTGTTCTTCGTAATGATATTACCCTGCCACTAAGAGAAAAAGCAGATTCCGAAGCTACCGTAGAAGCTTGGACGCTTAGTAAATCACGGGCCATAGCAGAAAGAATCGGAAATTGAGATTCTTTTCCTTTCCACCAAGCCAAAATATCGAATGCACGATAATCTTCGGTAGTCATAGTGGAAATAAAATCCGTTCCACTATATCTACCGAGCTCACTTGTTGGGGTGTTACCCCTTTGACGTTTAGCCGTCACATCCCGAACAACATTCAACATAGTCAAAACAGGGTCTTTAAGCGAGGTACTAGCACTTGAGGTTGATCCGCTTGGCATGGTTATGTTTACGTTAGGCCCATATCTATTTAAATAAAAATTATAAATTGTTTTCAAAGTATGATTAAAATTTTCTTTTGCCTCGTTTGAAAAATCAGGGTTTTCGTCATGCATATCCAAATTGTCATTTATCTCATCTATCAAACATTCAACCCCCGCAACATTTAGAAACGGATTTAAAGCGGCGGCACACGTAAAAACGGGTGGTAAGTCCTTAAAATATATTTTAAACTTTTCTTTCATTGGTTCTATCATTTGATTAAACATATTATTTTTATTTTGAAAATTTTTAAAACTCAAAGACATAAAATATAGTTCTTGAAGCACCGAATAACTAGTGGAATAATAAACTCCCGATAATTTTGTTGTTGAGTTTTTAAAAACCTCAAGAAACTCGGATAGACGTTGAAGATTCTCCCAACCCGCATCCGGAATAGGTCGGCTTCACCATTATCCGAAAGACTATTATGAAAAGCTTTCAAAGTGCCCTTTTGTTTTAAAGCACATTCAAACATATGACAAGTCGAATTCCACCGAGTAGGTACATCCCAATTAGGACCTAAAAATCTAGAGTGCGTATCCTTACAAAGTTGTTTATAATCTTGATATCTTCTTCTACTTTTTTTAAAAACGTCATGTAACATAAATCGAAAAGATGTAATAAAGTTATTAACATATTGCCCGGATAGTCCGTCTTGCACTACTAAATTAATAATATGTGCAACACAACGAGTATGGAAAAAATCACCGTTTGCAATCGGAAGATATTTTAATTTTAATTTTTCAACCGCGGTTGTGTTGTTAGAGGCGTTATCAAATGCAATTGAAAAAAGTTTATTTTGTAATTTAAAAGTACTTATTATATTATCTAAAAAGTAAAACAAAAATTCTCCGGTGTGTGGATGTGGAAAAAGATCAAATGCAATCGTACGTTTCATCAATTGCCATGAATTGGGATCCACCCAATGAGCGGTGACGCAAAGGTACGATTCGGGTAAACCGTGTGGAGCCGACCAAACGTCACTAGTTAAGTTTACACCGGTATTTAAATTTTCAAATAATACAATTAAATCATTTTTTGCTTGTTTCCATAATTTTAAACAATAACGTCTAAGTGTAGTATGACTTACGTGAGTGTAACGAGGTTGAAGCGTCTCTCGAATTAAGTTGGTCAACCGAGGATTGTCGAAGTGACTAAAAGGCAAAGCTTCTTGAATCACGAACTTCGCCATTCGATCTCGAACCGTATTAACATCGTAATTAAAGATTCCACCGTCTCCACCCAATTGTGTTTGTTGCGAATCCGGATTACTTTTCAACGACTTACAAAACTTCTTGCTAATGTGTTTGTTTAAAGTCGTGTTAGAATCTTTAGCAAGCAAAGCTCCACAAAATTTGCAACGAGCCTTTACAGACCTGTCACTCAACTCAACCATATCCCAATTGCACCAAACATCCATGTTACGATTGTGTGCAAGAACACGAACGACGGTTGGAGCGTTGGACGAACCTTGACCAACGGAAGATTGTGAGTGAGCCATATCAAGATTGAAGAGAGTGAAAGTGTAAAACGAGAGAGTGAACATGTAAAACGAGAGTAAACGAGAGTATTTTTTGCGTTTTTTGCGTATGTTTTTGCGTTTGAGACTTGGGTACTAAACCATATCAACCCACACCTATTTATACTAACTTATAAGCCTAAAAGTGACAAAAAAAAGGGCCAAAAATCGATCCCAACGGCTATATAGCCGTTAAAAAACGGCCACTTTTAAAAAAAAAAAAAAAAAGGTCAAAACCGGGTCCAACCCGGGTTCAACCGGTTCCGGGTCGGGTCGGGTCGGGTCGGGGTCGGGTCGGGTCGGTCGGGTTCGGGTCGGGTCGGGTTCGGGTCGGGTTCTAAGAAATTCTAGAAAATCATACCCGGTTCCAACCCTACGGGTTTTTTTCGGGTCCAAGCCGGGTATGCATATACCGGGTCGTACCCGGTTTCGGGTCGGGTCCGAACCCGGTTTTTATGCCCAAGTCTATTGAGAAGAACCAATATGGTTCAAGTATGCATAATTTTTTTCATCATTAACTTTTTTTCAGTTATCAAATCCTTTAACTGTATATGCATCATAACCGTTGCATACATTTTGTTTATCATTAAAAAATAACAAAGAAGACAATACGAAACATTTGTTGATGGAAAAATTCTAACCAACTACGAAAAATCATGAACCAAGAATACTGGATTCTATGATTCTTTTGATGTTTAGGATACTCTTAAGGCAGATTAAGAAAGGTCCAAAATTTAGATGAGCTCCTCATACGTGTTCTCTTAAATTAACCAGATAATCCCTACATTTGTCTTTTTTAAGTTGGATTTTTTCTATATTAATAAGATCCACTTCATTAGCATTTGATAGAAGAACTTCAAAAGAATGATACTTCTGTTGATTTTTATGTTTTTCCGACTCACTAGTTGAGGCTTTGTGTTGCTTCTTTTGATTTATGTTATCAATTTCTTCATCAACCCCAGATTCAGGCAATCATAAAAAACTTTAACAATTAAAAACCTTAGATCCCAATTAAAACCCCTGGATTCAATCAATCATTAAAAACTTGAATGATAAAAACTTGAACAATTAAAAACTTGACCTTAGTGGTTTAGTGTAGCAAAACAATCAGGCTAACAGTAGAAACCAAAGGCAGTGGCTGTTGCCTTCGTGTGAACAGGCAAACGACAACGGTAGGCAATATTTAAACGACAAAACATGAACAACCGAACACAGAATAACTCTCATCTCCGACTGGTGGTCGTTTGGTTAGTGGTCGTAACTATCATCTCCGGTCTCTTGATTCTCGACGGTGAATGGTTTGACGGTGGTCTACTGATCTCACATTCTCCATGCTACCTTTGTGGCTTTGTGTAATTGTGTAGCCACCAGCCCATAAGCTCATAACCCATGAAATCCAATGATATTTTGATGAAATCCTAGCCCACTAGCCCATTAATCGATCCTATTATTTCCTTTAATGCTGCCCAACTAAATAGAGTCCACTTGTTTTTATTATTTTGAAAATTTAATACAAGTAAGATTTTTTTAGTACTTGTAAATTTTTACCTTTTTTTTTAATATATGTAAATTTTTATGGGGGCGGGGGACTCAATATATATAAAAATTCCGAAGTATCTGGGAAAAAATAAGAGTAGTGGATGAAAAAAGAGCAGCTTTAAAGCTTCGCCCTTGTGTGTGAGTCAAACCAAGAACATCAAATCAGTATGTATGGTTGATATCCCGTCTCAAAAAGCCTCATTCGGATGCTAAGGGTGGTTTCAAACGACATTCAGAAAAATATTATTATGTACTAAAAAGCCTCGTGAGAATGTTAAAAAGTTCGTTTAACACATCTTATTTTTTCTAACATGTTTTCTAAAACATGTTTTTTTAAACTCTCTTTTTTATAATTGTTTGTTTTTCGTAAAAACTTTGTATAATTGGTTTGAAATAGTTCTTTTTTAAGTATTCTTCTTGGTAATTAAATTTTCAAGTGCTCCTATTTTTAAACATACTTACTAAAATTGTTTGTTTGTTTTAAATGGCTTTTTAACACCGTATGTTTATTTAAACTTTTTTAAAGCATTATTAAACTCATTATCTAAAACCGTTTGCTGCTTTTCTAAATATCTCTTGGTTTTTTTAAACTTCATTTTTAAAACATACTTATATATATTATATATATATATATATATATAATATACTAAGAAGTGTTCATGAGAATATGAGGATTATCAGTGTTCACTAAACAATATTCGTGTACAGCTCTTTGAAGAAGTAAAGCTCGAGCTCTTTATCTAATTGCGGTAGTTTACCAAACATCTAAGGGGGAAAGGTACTTGGATGATGATAACTAATTTACGCATGAAACAACCGTTAGCTTTGCCACATAGGGTGAACCTGGGGGTTGTTATCTAAGATTTGACTCCGACGTGAAAGTATTCGTGATGGACAAAATAAGGGATATGTGAGGGTACGGTAAAAATGGGCAGGATCTTGAAACATAATTTTTTTTTTTTTAATTTTATTTATACCCTTGGTCTAATGATGTCATTGATCCACATGTCGTGTTGTTCTCTCTTTGTCATCTTGATCAGAGTTTGTTACACAGTTACATGTGTGGTCCCCTACGCCATAGTAGTGTTCTACCCATCATATATAATCCTTTCAAAACGCCTATAAGTCTGACCATACAAGAACTACCAACCCCTGCATTGCTTTAGTTTAACAACTTGTTTTGAGTTTTCTCTGTAATTACTTTGGAACCGGTATAAATATTCAAGGGGGTGTTAAACCTTCAAGACTCCCGTAAGTCCCATGTGTTTTGATATCTTTTTTAAACACAAATGGACTTTTTTTTACTATTATTATTTTTTTTATTGTTTACTTATTATTTTTATTATAAGTATTCTTTTTTATCATTTTTTTTGGACACATTACTCATACTTATGTCAACAACACTTTACACATGTCCTATTTTTATTGGAACCAGAGCTATCATTCTAGCTTCACAAGTAGGCTGGGAGGCGCGAAACGTCTCTTCACTTTTGTTTTCATCTCCCATATATTATGAGGGCTTGCACTTGACAGTTATTATCTTCCCCGTTTTCCTCCGATTTCGTAGGTACGCGTCTTATACTCATCTTCTCATCTTGCTCTCTATCTTATTTTCTTGTCAACATGACAAAGAAGAATACAAACATATCATATACCGCAATGAGCAAGCAAGAAGTTGCCTCTTTTATGGATGATTTCTATTGTCCAAGAATACAATTAAGATGCAGAATAGAAAGAAAAATTACAACCAACATAGATGATTTCCATTGATATGGATATATTTACATCAATGGTTACATATCAAGTTTTGATATGTACAAGTTTGATCCTTGAACATACATAATTGATAATACTAAATAAACATACTTTGACTAATTACTTACATAACCCCTAAGGTCTAATTTAAGGGATTAACACTAACATACACCCCCTTAATGACGAACATGTAGATCTTGAACACCGAGCAGTTCCCATATTGTAGCAAACTTGATCCTTGTTAATGCTTTTGTCAGAATGTCTGCCCTTTGTAGTTCTCCACTGATGTGTTCCACAATGATGTGCTCGTTCTTCACACATTCTCTGATGTAATGATAACAAGTATCAATATGCTTGCTTCTTCCATGAAACACCAGGTTCTTCATCAAAGCGATAGCAAATATGTTGTCAACGTAGACAGTTATTTTTTTCTTCCTTCCGTCTAGTGAGTTCATTGAGTAATCTTTTATAACGCCTAACATGCTGTAGCCGTCGCAGCAATGAATTCAGATTCATATGAAGAGAGTGCCACAGTTTGTTATTTCTGCATGCACAAAGTTATGGGTGAATTTCAAAACTTAGAACACCAACCTTGTATTGCCTTTTCCTTCCTTAGTATTAACCTTATAACTGCTATCACTATAGCTTATTATTTTACATCCACCATTCCTTTAATAGGTGTTGGACTCAACAAGTGCATTGAAGGATAATGCTTGACATAATCAAACATAATGTGTTCTAACATTCAAACAATCATTAATAAACTTATTAGCATCATTAACATTCATAAAATACACTAATCTTTATTTAAATTTCTTTTTCATGTTTGTAGATAAAAAGGAATTTTTGCTAACTGTCTGCAGTGGATGAAGAAAGTCTACAACGGATGACTATCTGTGAGCAGCGGATGAAGAATGAAGTCCCAAGTGTAGACAGCGGATGAACAAGAACACACAGCGGATACCAATGTCCACAACTAATGAACAGTCCACAGCGGATGTTCATCCACAATGGATGAACACTCCACAGCAGACAACTAACAAGATAAACATTCAAACAAGTGTTCACAGCGGACAACATCCAAGGCACAACGGAGAGCTCATTTACCATCCACAGCGGACATCATGTCATCCACAGCGGACAATCAACATTCACAGCGGACAACTTATAGACTTAGGATTATTTATGTAATTTTGTTTTACATAAGGGTATTTTAGTAACTGTACATAGCTTTTTGTATAGGTTATAAATAGTAGTATACCCTAATCCTTTGTAAGCTTTTTGAACATTCAATACAATCAGGCATTTAATATTATCATTCAAGCATTCAAATACACACATACAATCACACACACACATGGATATTCATATCATTAATCATGGGTTTTCGCACCATAATTTTTGAGTGTTGAATATATAACAATTTGTTGTTATATTGTCAGAGATTGAAAAGATCCTTGGGGAGATTCATTTGATCTTGTTCTTATTCTTAAAATTTCAAATTAGTGGATTTCATCAGTGTAAGGCCCCATTCCCGGGAACCCCACAGTTGGTCATTCATAGCACTTTCCATAATAAAACACATTCAGATTTATCAAAACAAGAAAACTTTAGAGCAGAATAATTTAATAAAAACCATAGCATTCATTGACCATTACTTTTGTCAAGAAATACATTGTTGTTGCTAGTTACAAAAAGGACATCTAGTTGCATTTCAAAACAAAAATAACTTTTCAGCGTGTCATGGATGCCAGTCTTTATTTGCCAAGTAGCTTCAACTCTGTGCCACCCTCAGCAACCACATTACCTGCCAACTGATATGCATATAAAAAGTCAGCGTTGCTGAGTGAGTTCTAGTTCAATAATATATAAAATATACTTTTGTAAACTTCACCTGGTGATCATTCATCAATATACATAATTCAATCATTAAGGGATTCTTTATCTTTCTTTCTTTCATTATCTTTCACTTTCATTGTCTAGGTTTGCACAAAGCAAGAGCCTATATTGTTGATTGGCAACAAATGCCAAACCCCTGTCGGTACACATTAGTAAGTGGTAGCTAACCCCCGACAGTTGATCCACACTGCTAGGCATGAAGCCTGCTCATGAACTTGGATCCCATTAGTTTATTGGTCAATCACAAGGATTAGACCCTAGATGTACCTTTCTTGGGCTTAAACAGCTACACATCAGTTGAGCTAACAACAACATGGTCGTGAACCTCCGTTGGAAAAGCTTGCAAGGATTTCACCTATTGTTAAGGCCCTGGGGTAACATTTATTAACTTTCACTGTCCTTCTTTTATTCCTTTGTCACTTATTATGAATAATACTTTTAAAATTTTCATTACCATAAATTCACATATCATGAAACAGTAATAATAATAACTATTCATAACAAGCGACCATAAGAAGGGAATCAAACATTAGAAACATTAACAAGCATAATATTCCTTATCCATCAGTACTAAACACTTAAATTCTATTCATAAAATTTCAGAAAATCCTAAGTGTTCACAGCGCATGAGTAGCATATACAGTGGATGACTTAAAGTACTAAGTATTCACAGCGGACAACCTAAGTCTACAACGGACAACCAAGGTTCATAGCGGATGAGTAAAACACTAAGTGTTCACAACGGATGAACATAGTCCAATGCGGATGGCCATAGTCCAATGCGGATGAATAACATCCACAACAGATAATTAAGAGTGTACAGGGGATGAAATAAGTCCACAACGGATAACCAACATCCACAGAGGACGTACAAATTTTTCTAAGGGTTCACAGCGGACAGTGTCCACAGCGGACATGTAAGTCCATAACGGACGTTCAAATTTCTAAGTGTCCACAGCGGACACACAATGTCCACAGCGGATGACCAACATCCACAGCGGACACTTGGTTTAGTACCTGCTATGCAACATATGAAGTTTTCCAATCCTAAACATCATCCTAATCTGAACTTAGCATAGATCTAACATGTTACAAGCTTAAAACATATCAAACATCATCACAACATCGTAGAAATCACTTAAAACAACCATACTTCAAACGCAACCATATACCATGTAAAACTCATAGTTTTGTTAGGAAAAATAGCTGTTATTATGCATATCAACCCCAAAACAAGTAGAAAACATGTAAAAGAAAGGATCTAAAACTCACCTTAACAGCTTACGAGTAAGACTTCTCGAAACCTGAAAGCAACCTGGAGTTCTAACACCTAAACAAGCCAAAAATAAGCAGCTAAACACAAGGAAACACACGAGAATCAGTCCAGCAACTCGAACACAACTGAAAACCGAATAGAAAACACATGAAAACCTCACCTACAAGCAGATCTTCCTCTTTTTTTTTCTCTAGAATTCGGTTTGCAGCTCCTCACTCTCTCTCAAGCAGCCGAGAACCAAGTCTGAAAAGGAAAGAATGGGCTGCCATTCCTCTTTTAAATCCCATAATGGGCAAGTTTGCCACTTGCACAACTTTAACCCCTTGACTTGGGATATTTCACCTTTCTTTCTTTTTTTTACTATTCTTTTCTTTTCCTTTTAGTAAATTTCCGGGTGTTACAATCAGGTGGTATCAGAGCCTTGGCTCAAATCATACACTGATTTTCAATCCTCTCACTCAACAACATGATATCCGTGGTTCATTAAGCTTCATATCATACATTTAGAGCTTGAAATCAACACAAATCCTTCTTCTACATCATACATTCAACAAATGTTCAAAAACATGAGTTAATCATCTGTTTTTGTTAATTTTAAAGAAGATTCTGTGTTTCTGTTGCTAACAAAGCTCTCAAAATCATACATACACTATTTTTGAAACAGAAACATCATAAAAATCATTGAAACCTCATATGTTTCTAAGGATTTTTGATAAAACAGTATACAGATACTGTTCTATCAAGTTTTCATCAAACAGACACTAATTTTAACACTTTGAATCCATTCATTGTAGTTAAACATCATATTTGAGTTGTTCTATATTCAAATCAGAAGATTTATCATCTTCAAACAACATACCAACTGTTGTTTTGTTGAAGTTGTTTCAGCCACCAACAAACCCTAAGATAAACCCTAGTTTTTGTTCACTCACAAACCTTCATAATCTCCGATGATTATGTTGGTTTATCATTAAATTCGAAGAAGAAACATAATATTCTTTTGAATTTTTGAAAAAGTCACTTTTTGATCCAAAAAGTTAACTTTTTAAAACAAAATATTTGTTTTTAGGGTTTTGACTTTTATTAACTGACATCATTAAAGGGTTTTGACTGATTAACATTCCTCAAACACAATATTCCCTTTGATAACCGAGACTTAACAGTGACTTTACCTAGGACATTAATTAATTAAAATTAATTAATTCCTTTTATTCAGTAAATCAAATTAAAAAGTGACATCGTTAACAAACTGTTAGGATCAGTGATCTAAGTTTGATCAATTAGAGTTTAATCACAGCGGAATTAGAGCAAGAATTAAGCAAATATAGCAAGAACACAATAAATATTCAATGGAACAGTACACGGTTATATAGAAATAGGGTTTTCTGCATTGGGATAATAACATTCATGCACACATGCTTCGGTATGGCGGCTGCTAGGTTTTCCTAAGCTGCACCGATTACAATTAGGTCAGCATTCCTTATATATAGGAATGTGACGTCTGCTGATGTCACTTGATAGTGACATCTAACAGAATTATTACAAACTACTGAAAGTAAGCAAACTACTGAGAATGTTCACAACAACTGAGAACATCTCAGATTATTCTAAGTACACGAAGAAACATAAAACTACTGAAACTACAAGTACAGAAAAGAAACTACAACTACTAAAAGGAAACCATCACAACTACTGAAGAGGTCTTCTTCAGCTGTTGTGACAATCATCTGAAACTTGGTCTTCAGTCTTTGTCTTCAGCTTTTGTCTTCAGACTTTGTCTTCAGCTTTTGTCTTCAGACTTTGTCTTCAGCTCTTTCACTTCAGACTTTGTCTTCAGCTCTTTAGCTTCAGACTTTGTCTTCAGACCTTGTTATCAGCTGATGTCTTCAGCTGTTGCAGACTACTTCAGTTGTTGTAATGTCCGTGGGACTTAAAGTTTTTTCTGATCAGGCTCATTGGTTCTTTTGGTCCAACAAACTCCCCCTGAACCAATGCAGCCAAAACCTTTAAGCTTATTGAGGTCCCACTTATTCTTGGCAGAAATACTCTCTTGATCAGCTTTAGAGATATCGGATAAGCACAGGCCAGGGAACAGGTTTCAGTAGATGTGAATGTCTAAGGATGGAAGGGAACTCTGTCTTGGGGAACTGGACACAGAGCCGTTATCCCAACCATGAAACCTACTTCCCATTGATGAGTCTATAAGACTCTCTGACGTAGGCCTCAAGGAGAACAACTTGTTCCTCCTTAGTGAGTTCTTCTGCTTCTCCTTCGAAGAAGAACTCTGGGACATAGTACTCTGATAAGTACTTTATCGTCTTTCCATTTTTCAACTCAACAGTTGTTATCTCTCTGTAAGCAAATTCATCTGGGTGAGTCCCTTCTAATAACAACCGGAGTTCATTTTTCTTGATCTCTTCAAGCCTCTTGTATAACAACCCCTTCTTGACCATTTTGTTATCCATTAGAGTTTGAGGGGTCATCTTTGACTTGTAGGCTCTCTTGAAGTCTTCAAGTATTTCCCAGGGTGAGACTACAATGGCCAACATAATAGCAACATCTATGGTCTTTCTCACTTGGCCATTGTATCTACTTGGTATGGATTTCTTATGAATTCTAGAACTAACCCTGGGGTCTGGCCAAATCCTTACTCTCTCCTTTTGATATTGAAAGGTATACCTGAGAGCATACAGCCTTTGAGCGTGTTTCTTCATGGCTTGTATAGATGATGACTGAGGAAACTCTTTGTCAATCATCTTCAAAAGTTGCTCATCGTGCTGTTTCTGCTGTTCTTCTTCTTCAATCTTAACTTTCACCATTTGCCTCTGAAGGTCTGGTGTAATCATTTGTTGACTTCTGGGCTCAGGTAATTTTAGAACAGCAGAGATTGGCAGACTATCTTCTTCATCATCTTCTTCTTCATCTTCTACCATCCTCAACACCCTTCTCCTCCTTCTGGGTGCATCACTGGATGTGGTTTGAGGTGGTTTTTGGGGTAAGGGAGTTGGTTTTGAGGGTTGAGTTGATTTGGAGAGTTGTGGGGTTGGTTGTTTTTGAGAGGGAGTTTGGGAAGGCTGATCTAGCATTTTTATGGTGAGTTTGGCTTTGGAAAGCTTGGCCATATCAGTTCTCTTCCCAGCACCTGCTTCATCTAGTGCTTCGATAATTAACCCCTTATTGAATGCTTCAGAAGTACAGATTCTGGTGGTTATTGCCAGAATACTGTCTCTGGTCATGATTTAATCTCAATTAATGATCTTCCCAAGTATTTTGCAGTAAACCTGATCATTATTTCCAACCTCTCCCTTTCCATCACACTATAACTGGCCCATTTTTCTTGTATCTCTTCAATCTCCAGCTTTCTGATCTCAGTGTCTAATGTGGCTGTATCAAAGCCCTGTCTGAAGAGTTGATCTATTATTCTGTCCATTGATCTGCTGTGAGCTTCATCGGCTTATTTAATCAGATCTTCCAATGATTTCTCTTCATCAGGCTTTTGAGTTTCAGCACTTTTCTTTCTTTTGTATGTGATCAGCTGTTTTTCCTTTTCTTTCTCTTGTTACTCATTTTCCACACTCTTTCTTTTTCGTTCTTTCACTGCCTTAGACTCCCCCTTTTTGGGTGCATTGGGTTCAGGGGTGTGAATGGCAGAAAGCTTCCTTTGCACAACATCATCAACAAGTGTTTGTAGATTTGAGGAAATCCTCTCATCAATGGCTTTATGCGCAATCTCATTGATGATGGGAGTGATGAGAGATAAGGAATTTTGAAAGGTAGCAACCATCTGCTCAGAGGGGTTCTGTCCCTGAGAGGTGGTGCCAAAAACAGTGGCTGGTGGCTCAGTTGAGTGTAGTGGCTGAGTGTTTGGTAAACCTTCAGATGAAGGTGCCATCTGTGGGTTTATTGGGGCAGATGGACTTTGATCCTGAGACATTTTGGCAAGCAGTTCTTTGAGTCTGCTCACCTCAGCCTCAAGGATTGTGTTATGGGCTAAAACATCAAAGAAAAAGCCCAGGTCATCATCAGTCTTTGCTGAATCATCTGACCTCCTGATTGAATCAGGATGTACATGCCCTGAGTGTAGATCAGTTGTAGCATGTGCCCCTTGTTCTTGGTTCTGGGGACTTCCTGCCTCAGGACTGAGTCCTTCATCGGCAGTTGCCTCTGGTGAGGTCTTAGAGATGTTACCAACTTCATCCTGTTCATTTGCTGAATCAGTAGAAGTGGCAGCCTCACCAGATGTTCTAACCTCCTCCTCTACACGGGGAGATTGAACATTATAACCCCTGTGCTGTGGGTTATCAGCAGCATGTTGGTCCTCTTCCTCAGCTGTTGAGGTTCTCCCCATTGTAATTGGTGTCTGGGGAGGAGGAGAGGAATGCAGCTGACTCAACACTTGTGCAACAATAAATGTTGGGCTTTGAGGGGCGGTTGCATTTGGAGATAGGTTTGAAGCAGATTGCACCCGGGGTGACTGGTGCTCTTCAATGGTAACCTTCTCAATTGAGATAGGTTCCAGCATTGTGGTATCCCCAATTATGGTTGCATCAGGATCCTGTTGAGAGGATGCCTGAGCGGCTAGGGCTGGTGGAGTCTTTGACACTACTGGGGGGTTAGAACCAGTAAGTGTTACCTGTATTGGTGTTACAGGGGCATCCTCAGGGGACTCATCTCCCTGAGTAGCCTTTTTGGGCTTTTTGGTTTTGGGTTTGGTGGGGACTTTGGATCTGGAAGTGGAGGCTGTGGGTTCCCGCTGCTTGGGTTTGAGCAGCCGGGCAGCCCCTTTCATTGTAGGGTCAGAGTTGTGCCTGGAGTATACTTCAGGCAATACAGCCGGAGCAGGGACCCCAAGGCCAACAAGGCCGTCTGATTTTAGCTGTGTTAAAATTATGGCCATGAGAAACCTGGGATATAATATCCATCTGTTTGCCACAGGTTTCAAGGCCAGATCCTTTAGTTCCAAAAACACTATCTCAGAAAAATTTAAAGTTTGTCGTTTAAAGATAGAGTATAATACCTGTTGCCATCGGGAAGACATTTGATCCCATGAGGAGGTTTTTGGTGCAAGGCAGACATTCACCATGTGGAATATAAGACGTTCAGCATCATGGAAGTGCTTCTTCAGAATGGTGGTAGCACTTAAGTCTCCTTCATACCCGTTGTTGATGAAAGACATATCGGTTGTGCCTTTCGGGTATTGTGTGACACAGGTGGCATCATGTAGATCTAGGGTTTGTCGAATGATGTCTGGAGTGATGACCACCTATTTCTGGTTGACCAACGACTGGAGAGTGATTTGGCTATCATTCTCTCTAGTTTGCACAGAGACGTTGGTCCAGAACTGGCTTAGGGAATCGGGGTAGATGGTAGGATTCAGAAGAAACGCGGTTCGGTACTGGGAATCTACCATAAGATCGATGGCGTTATCAAATTTGTTCCAGAAGGCCGATTTCGAGAGGTAGGCAACACAGTTGTGTCTGGGTTTGAGTTTCATGGTCGCCATTGTTGAGAGAGTGAAGGACGGAAAACGGCTAATGAAACGTCTGAAATTAGGTTTAGGTATTTATAGGGTAAGAAAAAGCTGATATAAAACGACTGAAAGTGTTAGTGCTGTCATCAGTTGTTTGAAAACAACTGAAGACCTGGTTTTAACTTTCAGAAGTTGTAACAACTGAAGACTTGGTATTAGTCATCAGTAGTTGTGAAACTACTGAAGACATGGTTTTGGCTTCAGGTGTTGTAACAACTGAAGACTTGGTGTTAGTCATCAGTAGTTGTGAAACTACTGAAGACATGGTTTTGGCTTCAGTTGTTTGAAGTGAAGCAGCTGTTGTAGAAACAACTGAAGAGAAAATTTTCTCATCAGCTGTTGTCGTCAATTCTTAGCTCATCAGCTGTTTCATTCTGACCTCAACACTTCATCAGACTTTGTCTGAGTTTCAGATGTTTCATAGGTCATCAGTACTTATCTGTTATTCTGACATCAGCAGTTGTAACTACAGCAGTAGTTGTAACCACATCAGTTCTTTTCAACAGATGAGTACTTCAGTACTTTTAAGTAATTTAGTCTTCAGTAGTTATGAAAACTACTGAGGATAAAAGAACTTCAGTACTTATTTGTGACAGTAGTATACGAATGCTCATCAGTACTTGTTGACTGAGATCATCAGTAGTTGTCACTTATTCTAGCTGCAGCATACCAAGCCTTAACACTAGGTTTTGGAAAGTTGAACTGTCCAAAGGCTTAGTAAATATGTCTGCAAGCTCATCAGCACTAGGAACAAACTTTGGATCAATCAGACCTTTTTCAAAACAATCCCTAATAAAATGGTGTCTGATCTCAATATGTTTGGTCCTAGAGTGCTGGACTGGATTCTTGACAATACAAAGAGCTGAAGCACTATCCATTAGTAATGGAGTCTTAGTCTCTGTAATGCCATAATCCAGTAATTGATTCTGAAGCCAGAGTACCTGAGATGTACAACTTGCAGCAGCAATGTACTCGGCTTCAGCAGTGGATGTAGCAACAGATGTTTGTTTCTTACTCTGCCAAGAAACCAAACAGTTGCCTAGGAATTGACATCCACCAGAAGTTGATTTTCTAGTTAATTTACACCCTGCATAGTCACTATCAGAAAAAGCAACTAATTTGCAAGAGTGCCCAGTGGAATACCAAAGACCTAGAGATTGAGTACCTTGCAGATATCTAAAGATCCTCTTGACTGCAATCAAATGAGACTCTTTAGGAGCAGCCTGAAATCTAGCACAAACACAAGTTGCAAACATAATATCTGGTCTAGAAGCTGTTAAGTACATCAAGGACCCAATCATACATCTGTAAAGTGTTTCATCAACAGCTTTACCTTTCTGATCTGCATCCAGTTGTGTGGTGCTGCACATGGGAGTAGAACAGGGCTTACAGTGTTGTAAATCAAACTTTGCCAAAAGACTTTTTGTGTATTTTGACTGATGAATGAAAGTTCCATCAGCCTTTTGTTTGATTTGCAAACCTAGAAAGAACTGTAATTCTCCCATGGCACTCATTTCGAATTTTTGTTGCATCAACTTTGTAAATGCATCACACAACTGTGGATCAGAGGAAGCAAAAATAATATCATCAACATAAATTTGAACAAGGAGCTTATGCTGACCCACTTTCTTAATGAACAAAGTTTTATCTATGGAGCCTCTAGTGAAATCATTCTGAAGAAGAAAATTTGACAGTGTTTCATACCAGGCTCTAGGAGCTTGTTTCAACCCATAAAGAGCCTTATCAAGTTTATACACCCAATCAGGATGTTTATTATCCTCAAAACCTGGTGGTTGACACACATAAACCTCTTCTTTTATTTTACCATATAAAAATGCACTTTTGACATCCATTTGAAAAACTTTAAGATTGTGGAATGCAGCATAGGCTAAGAACAATCTAATTGCCTCCAGTCTGGCTACAGGGGCAAAGGTTTCATCATAATCAATACCTTCTTCTTGTGAAAACCCCTGGACAACCAGTCTGGCCTTGTTCTTGACAATTTGCCCATTTTCATCTGTTTTATTCCTAAACACCCATTTAGTGCCTATTGCACACTTACCTGGGGGTAGAGGAACCAGTTCCCACACTTGCTGCTTTTTGAACTGAAGAAGCTCAAGCTGCATGGCATCAACCCATCCATTGTTCTTAATGCAATATGAT
The DNA here is from genome assembly GCA_025506505.1 of Flaveria sonorensis. NCBI lineage: Eukaryota > Viridiplantae > Streptophyta > Magnoliopsida > Asterales > Asteraceae > Flaveria > Flaveria sonorensis. The sequence goes on from CM046428.1 coordinate 41,495,768, forward strand.
AGTTCTTTGGCTCTTGCTGACTGATGAAAAGAGCATAGAAGCAGAAGTTGGACAATTGACTTCTAGTTGAGACACCAGCATTGATATCACCAATGATTTGAGACGTTGGGTGATTCTTCAGCTCTTGATGCACTATGAGATCTGTGCAAGTGTTTGTAGCACGCTCAGCAGCAACAGATGTTAATCCAGATTCTTGAAACCAAGTGTTAGATGGCAGGTCAAATGAAGTAGAGGATTCAGAAATCTCATCAGCATTTGTTGTGGATGGTGCTACTGAAGCTACAGGAACATCAAGTTGAGTAGACTCAGGCAGTTGATCACTAAACTTGAATAGGTGAGTACTGGGATCATCATGAACATCAGTACCACCAGATGGATGACTAGCTGCAGAAGGTGATGAATTCACATGATCTGCAACAGCTGGAGGCTGATAAGGAACATATTGCAGTATGTCCAGATCAAACAACTCCACAGGGTTTTGTGGGATTTTGTCCTTAGGAGATTCATTGAACTTCACATGCAAGGTTTCTTCAACCATCTTTGTTCTACAGTTGAACACTCTGTAAGCCTTGCAAGTGGATGAGTACCCAACAAAATACCCTGCATCCACCTTAGAATCAAACTTTTGGAGTTGATCCTTTGTGTTGAGAATGTAACAAGGACACCCAAATGCTCTGAAGAATGAAATTAGAGGAGCCAAATGATGTAGAACTTCATAAGGAGTCTTCATCAACCTCTGATTCACTAAGCTCTATTTTGCACATAGCATGCTGTGTTGACAGCTTCAGCCCAAAAGGTCAGTGGCAAACCAGAGTCAGCCAACATGGACCTTGCAGCTTCAATTAGGGTCCTGTTCTTTCTCTCCACTACTCCATTTTGTTCTGGAGTCCTTGGAGTGCTATACTGCCTCTTGATTCCTTTTGAAAGGTAGAAATCATCAAGTGTATGGTTTCTAAATTCAGTTCCATTATCACTTCTTATACACTTGACTGATAGGGAATACTGCTTCTCAACATACAACACAAAGTTAATAATTGTCTGAGCAGCCTCATCCTTTGAATGCAAGAAGAAGGTCCATACAAATCTGGAGTAATCATCCACAATTACCAGACAGTATTTCTTCTTTGCCATGCTCATTACTCTCACAGGACCAAAGAGATCCATGTGCAGTAATTGCAAGCAGGCAGTGGACTTTGGTTCTTCTATAGGAGGGAATGAGACTTTGTGTTGTTTTCCTTTTAAACAAGCAGTGCAGGTTTCATCACAGAGGAACTCCTTTATTGGTAGACCTCTTACTAAACTATTGTGGATCAGCTGATTCATGTTTTTGAGATTAACATGACCCAGCCTTCTATGCCACAGTTTAGATTCCTGAGGAGAGGCCTTGGAGAACAGGCAAGGATGACCTTTTAACGCAATCTTCTTTGACAATCCAAGGCATATACTCTTCCTATCCTGTTGGCCTTCAGGAGAGTATGTTCATCCAATACCTTGTCAATCAGCCTCAGAACTTTGGAAGACAGAATCCGGCAGTTCTGGCTTGTGAAAAGTGCAACATGCCCTTTATCACACATCTGACTGACACTCAGTAGATTATACTTGAGATTCTCCACATGGTTAACATCATCAAATCTGATTTCTCCATTTGACACAAATCCTTTCCCGATGATGTAACCCTTAGCATCATTTCCAAATGAGACAAATCCCTTCTTTCCTTGAGAGTAGTCATTAAGAAGAGAACTGCTCCCAGTCATATGCATAGATCCTCCACTGTCTACATACCAGATGCTTCTTTGGCATGCTGAAGAACCCTGCATTTATCATAAGAAACTAGTTAGCTTTAGAGACCCAAACCTTTTTGGTTTTGGGTCTGTTTTCATCAACAGATTTAACCATAACTTGTTTCTCATGATTAACAGCTGATGAAGGTGGAGATGGTGCTGAAATGGAATTCTTAGATTTGGGCTTGGATTTCCTTTTCAGTGGTTTGATCACAGGTGCATCTAGTTGGTTAACTCTCCCCAACAAATGCTGAACCATCATAACAAGTTGTGTCTGATTTGTTGCTAAAGCCTTCAGCTCATTTGACACATCAGTACTTGTTTTTGATGAGTTCCTGTGACCCACCATTTCCTCCTTGAAATTCACAGACTTCGTCTGATGTTTATCATGAGGAACACTATCAGCTGTTTTCTGATAAACCCCATCCTTCTTTTTGGATTTTGGTGAGGCCTTGGGTTTATCAGTTTGAGATGACTGTGGTACAAACTTGGTTTCAAACTCATTTTTCATTTTATTTATCTCTTCTTTAATGAGCTTATCTCTGTTGAGTTTGGAACCCTTTTTGTACCAGCATTCATCAGATAGATGATTGAATTTACCACATATTTCACATGGCTTATTCTTCATCTTGGATTGATCAACTGCTGAAGTGGAAACTACTGAAGGTGTGATCTTCAGTACTTTCCTCCTTTCAGTACTTGTGTTAAGTACTGAAGGATCGGTAACAACTGAAGACTTGTTCTTCAGCTGTTCTCTATCCGTCCTGAAAGACCGTATGATAGATTCCTCAGCAGTTGTTAATCCTTTTATTTCATCAGATTTGAAATGCTTTTCAGATGTTGTGACTTGCCCTTCAGTACTTGGAGTACTTTGAGGAACAACATCTGAATTTCTCAGCTTCATGTGTTTATCAGCATTTAAACCATCAGGCAATTGATTTGCTGAGATCTTAACACTGACTTCATCCTCTAATTTTGTATTATCATTTGAGGATGAATCACATGATGATGTGGTTTGGAAATTACTTTCACCTTCAGATTTTACTATTGATTTTGAAGTAAAATCAGTAGGTGGTGCAGTATGATTGTAACCTATTCCAAACTTCACATTTGAAGCTGTTTGCTTGCTGAGAAGCATTTCAAATCCCTTGCAGGATGTTACCCATCGGTCACACTCAACTTGGGTAGCTGCAAGTGTCTCTTTGAGACTTCTGTGGTTCTCGAGTATGACCTCTACCTTAGCCTTTTCATCATTAAGTTGGCATTTAAGCTTGTAAATCTCATCATCTTTGTCATTAAGTGCAGACACATACTCATCTTTTCTTTTGGAAATAGTTTTCTCAAGCTCAAGATTTTGATTGATTAAAGCTACATTTGCCTCTCTAATAGAGACAAAGGCAGCTATGCATGATTCAGAACATAACTTGGCTTTAGCCTCAGAAGATATCTGGGTTACCTGTGAAGATGAAGCATCTGAGCAGGAACCCTCAGTAGACTCCAGGGCCATGAGAGCAAGATTCCCAAAAGGATGTTCACCACCATGTTGACCAGCACCAGCAGATAATTGCTCATTGAAACCAGAAAGATCATCTGGTAAGCTGCTCCAGTCAACAACTCCTGGTGTGAAGAAGCTGTGATGAGGTTGAGATTGTGATGGAGATGGTTGAGTTGAGGCTCAGGTAGGGCTTGAGGTTGTTGTGCTATAGGGACATGAACTGGATTTGGCTGTGGCATGTAATAGCAGGGATAAGGATATGGCATTGGACCCTGAGGGACAAAGTATGCAGGAGATTGAGGTTGTGAGTGATGACCAGAACTAGCAGGATGTTGCCCTTTGTTTTGTGAACTATTGCTTGGAAAGGTCACAAAGGGTGCAGAGGAGTTAGATCCAGTTGATCTACACTCTCTTGCAAAGTGCCCAAGCCTGTGGCATTTGTGACACCTCAACTTACTCTTGTCAAAACCAACTTTGGTTTTGCCAGAGAGTCCTGGAAATTTCCTACCAGTTCTCTTGTAGAACTTTTGAGATCTGATATTGATCAGGGCCATTTGGCTCAAAATATCCATCTCTTCTAAATCATCATCAGCAATACCCTGCAAATCATCCATGATAAAGCATAAATTATCACTATTACACCCAGAATGACTGTCAACACCAACAAATGCATGATCAGAACTGTTTGAAGAGAAATCTATATGCTCATCATAATGACTTTCTGATCCAGCATATTCTGACTCATGACCGACCAAGGCAGTGTTACCTGGTACAAAGTCATCAGAGAGCTTTCCTGATGATGCCAGTTTCCTTTTCTGCTCTATCTCTCTTTCAAATGTAAGCAGTTTCCCATGGAGTTGGGTGAGAGATAGGCTATCCAGATTTGCACTGGAGCGTAGGACAATGGTGTATGTGTCCCATCTCTCAGGCAGTGATCTGAGGAATCTGTTGTTCATCTGGCTGTTAGTGTACTCATGCTTGACCATTTTCAGCTCAGAGATCAAGCAGGAGAAACGCTCAAACTGTTGAGTCAGTGTCTCACCCTTCCTATGAGAGAATGTCTCATATTGTTGGGCGAGGATTTCTCTGTTGTTTGCTAAGACCTCATCAGTTCCTCCGAATTGTTCCTTCAAAGCATTCCAGAGGTCATGAGCAGTTTCATGATGCATAAGCCCAGAATAGATTTCATTCGGCAGTGCCATGGCCAGAATTCCATGGGCTTTAGCATCAATCTCAAACAGTTTACGATCTTCATCTGAGTATTGCTCCTTCTTCTTCGGAACCATTTGATTGGTCTCCGATTGTTCACCATAGGCTTGTGTGGACCGTGAACCACAGATGTCCAACAACCTGAACTGTTAACAGACAGGTGATGGAGCATTCTTCGTTGCCATATGTTATACTCACTCCTAACCAGCATCGGAGGCTTGGTTGAGGAGCCAGTATTGTGAGGATCATTAGATGGAGTAGTCATTCTCAGATTCAAACCAAATCAATCAAGTTTCAAAAGATTTAGCACAAAAACACAACAAACTCAATAAGAACCAAGAAGAAACTCAATTTAAATAACCAGAAGCAGCAGAAAATCAATCTTTATAACCATTCTTGCACATATGCTAATTCGATCAAACTATAGATATCAAAATAGCAGTTTCAATGATCAATTGTTAAACCGATCAATGATTAACCTGCTCTGATACCATTTGTTAGGATCAGTGATCTAAGTTTGATCAATTAGAGTTTAATCACAACGGAATTAGAGCAAGAATTAAGCAAATATAGCAAGAACACATTAAATATTCAATGGAACAGTACACGGTTATATAGAAATAGGGTTTTCTGCATTGGGATAATAACATTCATGCACACATGCTTCGGTATGGCGGCTGCTAGGTTTTCCTAAGCTGCACCGATTACAATTAGGTCAGCATTCCTTATATATAGGAATGTGACGTCTGCTGATGTCACTTGATAGTGACATCTAACAGAATTATTACAAACTACTGAAAGTAAGCAAACTACTGAGAATGTTCACAACAACTGAGAACATCTCAGATTATTCTAAGTACACGAAGAAACATAAAACTACTGAAACTACAAGTACAGAAAAGAAACTACAACTACTGAAAGGAAACCATCACAACTACTGAAGAGGTCTTCTTCAGCTGTTGTGACAATCATCTGAAACTTGGTCTTCAGTCTTTGTCTTCAGCTTTTGTCTTCAGACTTTGTCTTCAGCTTTTGTCTTCAGACTTTGTCTTCAGCTCTTTCACTTCAGACTTTGTCTTCAGCTCTTTACTTCAGACTTTGTCTTCAGACCTTGTTATCAGCTGATGTCTTCAGCTGTTGCAGACTACTTCAGTTGTTGTAATGTCCGTGGGACTTAAAGGTTTTTCTGATGAGGCTCATTGGTTCTTTTGGTCCAACACAAACAAATCCTAGTGACCTTAGCATAAATTCAATTTAGCACCGTGCTAAATCAACAAACAAATTTTAAACTTAACTGTTTAAGTTAAATCAATTTTAAAATTTAACAAACATGTCTGATGAAATTTCAAGATCAAACAGTGGCCTCAAACCACCAAGACTCAAGAACAAAGTAGATTTTAAACAATGGAAAATTATGCTCAGAAATTGAATTATTTTTCAAGACCCGGACTTATAGAAATCCATAACCAAGGGACCATACATACCATTAACTCTTGGGCCAGACTTTAAGATACAAAAGCCAGTAAACTTAAAAAGTGTAGCAGGTGATGATCTCAAGAAGGTCAAAACAGACATGAAAGCATACAGCATATTGGCAATGACCCTGCCATTTGAAATTTTCACAAGAGTTGAATGTTTCAAAACAGCTCATGAAATCTGAAAGGTACTTCACACCATGTGTGAAGGAAGTAAGGAGATAAAGGAAATCAAAAGGAGAAATTAAGGACCTAATATTGTAAGGACCTAGTCTTTATGGATTACAATATCAAGTGAAAAGCAAAAACTCAATTCATGCGAGAAGTACAAGGAAGCGAGAACTCCAAGATGATTGAAGAAGAACTTATCGCGTGAAAACTTGGAGTTGCCGTGCGAGAACTTCAAGTTCTCGCGTGAGAACATCTGCATAGTATATAGATGTTTTTCCTTTGTATTTCAGAATGTGTGTTCATTTGTAAAAGTGCTCTGAAGGTGAGAGAGCACAAAGTTATGTGATAGGCCGCCCGAGGGGAGCTCACCTTGGGTGGATCGAGCTTAAACGATGTATACACCTTTGGTATGGTAATCATTTGATTAATAATATTCGATTGAGTTTGTTACACATCCTTCTTAATTTAATTATCAAGTGCAACAAAATGTGGAATCGATCGTGATTTTGCAAAACTTCATTAGGTGAAACTTCAACATTCGCGCGAAAACTTTTACTATCAACTTGATTTTTGTGAAAATTTTGCAAAAATGCAAGAACATTATCTAGATGTGAAAACTTGTTAGTTTGTGAAGGTTTAGAACAAGTGTTTCACCCCAAATCTAGAGGATGCTGGATGATTTGAAGTTTGGTACTTAAACAGGGGTTTTTGTGATGTTTGAATAGGTTCAAGATTCTATATCTATAACATTTGATTCGGGTCGTTTGTGAATTGGAACTTGACAATGTGGGCTTATCTTATCTTACTGATGTGGACAGTGATCGAACAGGTTAATTAAGTGAAGAATCAAGATTGTTTGGTATTCTTGCTCTGAAAATATGGGTTTATTACATCTTACATAGGGGGGAGAATACTTTAAATGATCTAGTTCGTCTTCATAGAATCTTGTCATCGGATTGAAGAATCGGGTTCTATCCCAAATGGAAGTTGGACCTCTCTGTCTATGCCAAATACATCTTAAGTCATAAGTAATCATGATTGATTCAGACGTGATATCCTTTATGAAGCTATACATTAGGAGGATGTTACAGCTGAGGGGGAAGACTAAAGTGAAAGATACCCAAGGATTATATAATTCATGAAGATGAGTGATTGAAGTCAAACATAACTTGATATCATAATCCACAGGGGGAAATTGTAAGGACCTAGTCTTTATGGATTACAATATCATGTGAAAAGCAAAAAATCAATGCATAGTATATATAGATGTTTTTTTCTTTATATTTCAGAATGTGTGTTCATTTGTAAAAGTTCTCTGGAGGTGAGAGAGCATAGAGTTGTGTGATAGGCCGCCAGAGGGGAGCTCACCTCGGGTGGATCGAGCATAAAGGATGTATACTCCATTGGTATTGTAATCATTTGATTAATAATATTCGATTGAGTTTGTTTAATGTTCATTGATATCACACACACACATCCATCATAATTTGATTATCATGTGCAACAAAATGTGGAATCGATACCTAGTTCATATGCGAAAACTTCATCAGGCGAAACTTCAACATTCGCGTGAAAACTTTTACTATCAACTTGATTTTTGTGAAAACTTTGCAAAAATGCAAGAACATTGTCTAGATGCGAAAACTTGTTAGTTTGTGAAGGTTTAGAACAAGTGTTTCAGCCCAAATCTAGAGGTTGCTGGATGATTTGAAGTTTGGTACTTAAATAGGGGTTTTTGTGATGTTTGAACAAGTTCAAGATTCTATATCTACAACATTTGATTCGGGTCGTTCGTGAATTGAAACATGACAATGTGGGCTTATCTTATCTTACTGATGGGGACAACGATCGAACGGGTTAATTAAGTGAAGAATCAAGATTGTTTGTGTTGAGCTCTTGAAAGATTAACATTTTGTCTTTATGTTGTTTTTTTGTCATAGTATAGGGACTTATTTTGTAAATATATGTTCCTTTGTTTTCTTGATAGTATAAATAGGATATGTTATGTATTTTGTAGGAATGAATCAGTAACAAGATGAACTGATAGAAATTGTAACCCTACACTTGTATCCTATGCTTACTATCATTGAAATCTATGAATTTTTTGATATGTTTGCATTTGTTTGATTACTTGTGTTTGAATTGATCAATGCATTATGATATCATCACAGATTTGATCCTTTTGAACCGATCAATTGATATCAAAGCCTTCGGTTCAGTGATCAGAGCTTATCGACATTTTGAGCTCTTTGAATCACTTGAAATCTGTGATTGATTGCAATTTGATCGATTAATTGTTGTTTTCAGTTGTGTTTCATCCATAGAAACATGATTTGAATCACAATTAGGTGTTCAATTCATTCAAATCTGAGAAATTGATCGAATTAGTGTTCGAACTTTGTTCTTCATATTCGGACTGAAATTCAATCAGAATACTGATTTGTTGTTATTGTTTGATCAAATTGAGGATTAAGGATTGTAATGGACCTAACTACTACCAAATTGGAAGTTTTTAGATCAATTAATAAAGTTTTGAATATTTTCATAAGATCTGAGTTCATTGAAGTTGATGAATTATGCGCATTATGGTTGAAAACTGCTGAAAATTGTCTAACTATCTACGCGCATCACCACTATTTGGGCGTTTTGGTACTGTTCAGACGTTTCAGATTAAGCGTTTGATCACTGTTGAGACGTTTTGAGACTGTTTGGACACTTGGTGACTTTGCAGAAACAAAGTAATTCTAGGCGCATTTAAACTGTTTAGGCGCATTTGAACTGTTTGGACGTTTTACACCCAGGCGTTTAACAACTATTTGGGCGCATTTCAACTGTTCAGGCGCATTTTAGTTGGACGTTTTTAGAATTCTACTAAGGCATTCTCTTGGGCGTTTCTACTTCAAAGTCAGGTGTTTGAGAACTGTGTAGGCATTTCACTATTGTGTAGGGGCTTGTCAACTATTCAGGAGCATCAGCTTTCAGACTTATCAGTTTACACTTAGAAATTTTTTCAGAAACTAAAATCCAAAAATATTTTCATTTCATAGTGTTTAAGTCAAAACTTAAAAACAACAAAAAAAAGTCTTTTTCTTAAATTCAAAAATACAAAATGGTTAAGTCTGAAGATTCTGAGAGCAGGGTTCCAAAGCTGAAGAACAGAGCTGATTTCAAGAACTGGTCTTTAAGGTTGAAGCATCATCTAAACTCTATTGATATTGACTTATGGAAGTCAATAGAGAAAGGACCTTATATTCCAATCTCATCTGATGGTCCTGACAGAGGATTTTTTTTATACAAAAGACTCTCCAGAACCTTATCCATAGGATGGTCTGCAAGGTGATGACTTAAGAAAGGTGAAGAATGACATCAAAGCATACTCATTGATATGCAAGGGATTACCATTAGAAGTCTTGACTAGACTTGATGGTTATCAAACTGGTTACACTATGTACAAGGCTTTGAAGATCATTTGTGAAGGTGGAAAGGAGATACAAGATCTCAAAAAGCAGAAACTCAAGAGGCAATTGGAGTTATTTGAGCATCTTTCTGGGGAAACAATTAATCAAATGATGAACAAATTTGTGCAACTAATTACTGAGATGTCAACTGCTGGTATCAAAAATGATCTAAAAGATCTAAATTACAGACTTCTCAATGCTCTTCCATCTTCATGGAAACAGACAGTTATACTGTTAAAGCATACTAAAAAGTTTCCTGTGGATCTAGATCTATTGATTGCCAAGATTGAATCAGTTGAGATTGATGAGAGCTCCAGAAACAATGATAGAGCTGCTTCAATGTCTCAGTATAAGTATGTTGAATCTCCAGCTAACACAGTGGAGAATGCTTTTCTGGTCAAAGACAATAATATTCCAGAAGAAGAGGGTGATTTGTTTGTTAGAGCTGGTTTCTTTACAGATTCTTCTTACACTAGTGCTCTTGTTTACACAACTCAACCTCAATCTTAGTCTCCTTCTAAAACTCAAACTCCTAAACCTCAAACTGAGACTTCATCTTCTAACTCTTTTAAAACTAGTAAAGTTAGAGATGTGATTAACATCCTGTTACAAGATGATGAGTCAAAATCTGCTTTCACTGCATTTATGTCAAGTTTTCAAGCTTATCAGGGTAGTCATTTAACACAATTAGATCTTGTTTTGTAGGATTTGTTCGAGATGGATCCAGATGATGTGGAAGAAATGGATTTGAATTGGTAGATGGTGATGATTGCTTACAGAACACAGAAACACTCTTATGTTAACAAGAATTACAAGCCAAGTGCAAATAAGACTGCTGGCTTTGACAAATCAATGTCAAGGTGTTTCAACTGCAATAGTTATAGTCATTTCACAAGGGAATGTAAAGCTCCCAGAAATCAAGGAGGAAATGGTCAAGTCGGTTCTAGCAGTCAAAGATATCATCAGCAGTCTCAGAAAACCTTCCAGAAGCCTTATTAGAGTCTTCTTATGCCAAAAATTAAAGATGAATCAAAATCATCTGAAGAGCCAAAGAAAGCTCTTGTTGTTAGCATCAAAGATGGATATGACTGGAGTGCTTATGCTGAACAATTTACAGCTGATCTAACCTCTAGTTTATCTCTTGTTGCAGATATTCAAAATGAAGACTGGTCTGAAGATAATGATCCTAAGGCTGATGGTGATTCAGAAAATGATGATGAAGACTATGACTGGAGTGACAAATCTGACCCAAAAGAGGATTCAGAAAAGATTGCACTTATGGCTCAGTCTGACCAACCAAAGGTTAAGAATCCATCATCTGACTCTGAGACTTCTTCTTCAAGTTATCCTGAAATTCTTGTTGAAGTCAGAGAGAAAATGTGCACAAAAGCATGTTTTGATCAAGTTGAGCATTACAGAACATATTCATATAAGATCTGTGATAAACTTAAACAAGAAGAATTAATGCACAACAAACTAAAAAATGATCACAAAATCTCTGATGAAAAGATCATATCTCTACAAACTTCATGGAACAAAACTCTAAAAGAACTTGAACTTATGAAGAAACAACTTGAGGAGATGACTAAAAATTTAAAAGAGGAAAAAATATATCATGTTGCAACTCAGGTGGATCTAGCTAAAGTTAAAAGTTCCAAAACAATTGTAGAACAGCTAGTAAGTGAGAGGAAATACAAAAACAAGACAGGTCTAGGATTTACACATGAACCAATGCCTGAATCTATCACAAACACTCTGCCAGAAAACTTTAACACACATGATCAGCCACTTGAAAACAAAGCTAAGCTAAAAGCCTTTCAAAACAAGAAAAAGAATTGTGAAAGTGATGAAGAGAAAACAAATGTTGAAATATTTGAGGAACAAGATTATGAAAAGATTAAAAATGGTCAACTAGTGAAAGTTAAATCTTATGAACCACGACCAAAGAATAAGAAAATATTTGTTCCCAAAGAGCATGTTGTTGAAGAAATCATTGGTAAGAATGACAAACAAAACTCAAAGAATAGAGAGAAAGCAAAACTAGATGAAGTAACATCTTAAGATTCATTTTCTTATGGATTAAACAATCCAGACTTTATTAAATGGTAGAAAGAACAAAAAGATAAAGAAAATGGAAAAGAATCATCTACTAAAGATGTTCAATCCCAAAGCAAACAAAGATCATCAAGATCAAGAAATCAAAGAAGGAGAAATAAAAATGCTAAAGCTAAATCATCTCAAGATAAAATTCAAAACAATCAAACTCAAAGAACAAATCAAACTAATCAGTTTAAACCAGTTATGTTTGTATGCGAGTACTTTTGACATGAAGAAAATTCCAGAAATCAAATCTAACTCAAAGACAAATCTAACTATGATCTGAAAACAGATACATGTCCTAAGTCTTCCGCTGTCAACAAAAGATTTGTATCTAAAGAGTCAAGGAATAGTGATTATGAGTAAAAGTCAAAACCCAAATTTCAAAAGAACAAACTTTCAAAAAAAAACAAGCGATTAACTTGTCAACTCCTAAATCAAATAAGGATCAAATGTGGCCTCCATATCAAAAGTTAATCAACAGTTGTTTAAATCACAAAAAAGATACAGTGAAATATGTGATATGTATAATCATAAGATTGATGAATGTTTCTTTAACAGGTACTGTCATATTTGTGATATGAAAAACCATTAAACAGCTGATTGTTATTTGAATAAATATTATACCATTTGTGATGAAAGAACTCACAAAACTGAGAATTGCTACTCCAGAAAAAACTCGCCGAGGAATGGATATGTTAATCCACATTTAAGGAATGGATACGTCAATCCATAATTTCAAAGAAATCAAAGTTTTGGTTTTCAAAGATTGACAAAACAACCTTCCTTATTCTTGAGATCTTTTCGAAGAAATGATTCTATTTATGATAATTCTTATACTGCAAAACCAAGGCAGTATAATCAAGGAAAATTCATTTCACGATCTGTGAGAATGAATGCTAGGAAGTTTGGTAAACAAATTTTTTTGTCTAATGGTTTGAAATATCTTGATGATGATCTTGAAAAACGTTACAATGTTTTAAGGACAAAAGAAATCAAAGATAATAACAAATTTGTAAGAAACAGAATTGGTAAATTTGTCAATAGTAAGCCTGATTTGAAAAAGCTTCACTTTAAACAGTTTACCATTGTTGATAAATTTGGCAAGCCCAAGACCATCTCAGCTTGGGTTGATAACTCAACTTAAATTTCTTTGAAATGCAGGTACGCCCGAGAAGACCTATTAACACATGGTATGTTGATAGTGGGTGTAGCCAACATATGATAGGCAACCATGCCTTGCTTCAAGAATTTAAGTTAAAAGATGGTATTCATGTTGCATTTGGAGGTGATGTAGGTGGTAAGATTACAGGAGAAGGAACGGTGTCTAATGAGATTATCAGCTTTGATAAAGTCAACTATTGCTCATAGTTGAACTTTAATCTTTTAAGTGTTTCCCAAATATGTGACAAATCTTACTCAGTTTTTTTGATGATTCATTTTGTTATATTTTGAAGCCAGGTTTTCATATAAGCAAAGAATGGATAGTTGTTAAAGCTGTTCGAGATCGAGATGTATACAAGTTAGATATGTCTCAAGTTGATCCTTCTACAGAAACAACATTCCTAATTGCTCAAGCGTCAAATGACGAAAGTCAGCTTTGGCATAGACGTCTCGGGCATTCCAACTTCAAAAATATGAACAAGATTGTAGCAGGAAATCATGTAGTAGGTCTTCCAACAAAGAAGTTTGCTACAAAGATCTCTGCTTAGCATGTTTAAAAGAAAAACAACACAGAGCATCTTATAAGACCAAGCAGATAAACTCAAATTCCAAACCTCTCCAGATGTTGCATATGGGCCTATTCAGACCAACAAATGTTTGGAGTATTAGAAAGAAATCTTATTGTTTAGTTATCATTGATGACTTTACAAAATTTTCATGGGTTTTCTTTTTGCATGCTAAATCTAAAACGGCTAAATTATTAAAAGAATTCATCATTAAAGTAGAAAATCAATTAGAACAAAAGTTGAAAATAATTAGAAGTGATAATGGAACGGAATTTAAAAATGCTAATATAGACTTGTTTTGTGCAGAAAAAGGTATTGCTCGTCAATTGAGTGCTCCTAGAACTCCACAACAAAATGGAGTTGCTGAAAGGAAAAACAGAACTTTGATTGAAGCAGCATGGTCTATGTTAGTAGATGCCAAAATTCCAATCACTTTCTAGGATGAAGCCATATCCACTGCATGTTCGTGTAGAATCGTACATTGATCATGAAAGATAAACAGAAAACTCCTTATGAGTTGATGTTTGGCAGGAAACCTAATATAGATTTTCTTAAATCTTTTGGTTGTCCAATTTTGATTCTAAACTCAAGTGACCCGCTAGGAAAATTTGATGCAAAATCTGATGATGGATTTTTTGTTGGATATTGATCGGGTTCAAAAGGTTTTTGAGTTTATAACTCTAGGACGAATGTTATCCTTGAAACATTCAATGTTAAATTTCTTGAAAATTCTTTTCCATCAGCTGCAAATGGTCCAGCTTGGTTATTTGATTTAGATTCTTTGTCAAACTCCTTTCATTCTAACTTGTTTGAATCTACAGGTGAGAAGAAGAATCAAGAAGGAGATCTTGGTTCGTTCAGCGATGATTCTGATTTTGATGATATGGATGACTCAAGCCCAGATTATCCATTTTTCTCTTTTGTGAAAGATCCTATATTTCAATCTGAAACTTATGATCAACCTCAACAAGCTCAAGAGCATCCCGTTTCAGAAAATCCAAATGTTTCTCAACCTTTTCCTAATGATGGTCCTGAAATTATACAACCTGAGTCCGAAACGTCATTGGTTTCTGGTGATGTAGTTGGTACTAATAATCTTGATTATTTTATCAACTCACCAACTCAAGTTCCTAATTTCAATCCACATTCTTTGAACTTATTGCTTTAGCTTTCTGACTTGAACCAATCTAATATGGATGTTCATGTTCAAGGGAATGTGATTCCAAAGTCTCGTATTCACAAGAACCATCCTACATCTCAGATTATTGATCCATTGAATGAGAGAACAATGAGAAGTCATTCAAAACAAGAAAACCTCTACTTATACTCGTGTTTTCTATCTCAAATTGTTCCTAAAAACATCACTGAAGCGTTAAAGGACAATAGTTGGATTGAGGCAATGCAAGAAGAGTTATTGAAATTCCGTAAATAGGAAGTGTGGAAGCTTGTGGATTTACCTGAAGGAGAAAATGCCATAGGTAGAAAATGGTTGTTTAGAAACAAAACAGATGATCGGGGAATTATTATTCATAACAAAGCAGTTGCACAAGGTTACACCCAAGAAGAAGGAATAGATTATGCTGAAGTATTTACTCCAGTTAAAAGACTTGAATCAATTCGTGTCTTCCTGGCTTACGCATCATTCATAAAATTCAAGGTGTATCAAATGGACGTGAAAGGTGCTTTCTTATATGGACCAATAACCGATGATGTGTATGTCAAGCAACCTCCAGGTTTCGAAGATTCAGAATATCCTCATCGTGGTACAAGCTTAGTAAAGCATTGTATGGTCTAAATCAAGCTCCTAGAATCTGGTATGAAATGTTATCACAACATTTGATCCAGCATGGATACACGCGAGGGAAAATTGATCTAACTTTGTTTATAAAGAAGGATTCAGATGATCTCTTATGTGTTCAAGTGTATGTTGATGATATCATATTTGGTTCTACAAGTCCAAAATTATGCAATGAATTTGAAGAAATCATGAAGTCTCGTTTTCAAATGACTTCTATAGGAGAAATAATTTTTTTCCTTGGTCTTCAAGTGAAGTAGTCTGCAGATGCAATATTTATCAATCAAGAGAAATTCGTTGAAAAACTCTTGAAGAAATTTAAACCGCAAGATTGTCAATCCATAAGAACTCCGGCTGACGTAAATACCAAGATTGAACCTGATCCGAAAGGAAAATAAGTTGACCAAACTCTATAAAGATCTATGATCGGATCTTTGATTTATCTTACTGTATCTAGACCTGATATAATGTATGCCATTTGTGTCTGTGCCAGGTATCAATCTGACCAGAAGGAATCTCATATAATCACTGTTAAATGAATATTCAGGTATCTCAAAGGAAAACCGGCTTTAGGGCTCTGGTATCCTTATGAAGGAAACTTCGAGTTACATGGATATACAGATAGTGATTATGGCGGATGTTGTCAAGATTGTAAATCTACAACGGGTGGTTGTCAGTTTTTAGGTCCCAGATTAGTCTCATGGCAATGTAAGAAACAAACAAATGTCTTTGTTCAACCGCAGAAGCTGAGTACATAGCTGCTGCTTCAGCAGAATGTTCTCAAATCCTTTGGTTACAAAACCAACTGCTGGATTACGTGTTCAAATTTCTTAAAACTCCTATTTACATTGATAACATGTTAGGATCAGTGATCTAAGTTTGATCAATTAGAGTTGAATCACAGCGGAATTAGAGCAAGAATTGAGCAAATATAGCAAGAACACAATAAATATTCAATGGAACAGTACACGGTTATATAGATATAGGGTTTTCTGCAAAGGGATAATAACATTCATGCACACATGCTTCGGTGTGGCGGCTGCTAGGTTTTCCTAAGCTGCACCGATTACAATTAGGTCAGCATTCCTTATATATAGGAATATGACGTCTGCTGATGTCACTTGATAGTGACATCTAACAGAATTATTACAAACTACTAAAAGTAAGCAAACTGCTGAGAATGTTCACAACAACTGAGAACATCTCAGATTATTCTAAGTACACGAAGAAACATAAAACTACTGAAACTACAAGTACAGAAAGGAAACTACAACTACTGAAAGGAAACCATCACAACTACTGAAGAGGTCTTCTTCAGCTGTTGTGACAATCATCTGAAACTTGGTCTTCAGTCTTTGTCTTCAGATTTTGTCTTCAGACTTTGTCTTCAGCTTTTTCACTTCAGACTTTGTCTTCAGCTCTTTCACTTCAGACTTTGTCTTCAACTCTTTCACTTCAGACTTTGTCTTCAGCTCTTTAGCTTCAGACTTTGTCTTCAGACCTTGTTATCAGCTGATGTCTTCAGCTGTTGCAGACTACTTCAGTTGTTGTAATGTCCGTGGGACTTAAAGGTTTTTCTGATCAGGCTCATTGGTTCTTTTGGTCCAACAAACTCCCCCGGAACCAATGCAGCCAAAACCTTTAAGCTTATTGAGGTCCCACTTATTCTTGGCAGAAATACTCTCTTGATCAGCTTTAGAGATATCGGATAAGCACAGGCCAGGGAGCAGGTTTCAGTAGATGTGAATGTCAAAGGATGGAAGGGAACTCTGTCTTGGGGAACTGGACACAGAGCCGTTATCCCAACCATGAAACCTACTTCCCATTGATGAGTCTATAAGACTCTCTGACGTAGGCCTCAAGGAGAACAACTTGTTCCTCCTTAGTGAGTTCTTCTGCTTCTCCTTCGAAGAAGAACTCTGGGCCATAGTACTCTGATAAGTACTTTATCGTCTTTCCATTTTTCAACTCAACAGTTGTTATCTCTCTGTAAGCAAATTCATCTGGGTGAGTCCCTTCTAATAACAACTGGAGTTCATTTTTCTTGATCTCTTCAAGCCTCTTGTATAACAACCCCTTCTTGACCATTTTGTTCTCCATTAGAGTTTGAGGGGTCATCTTTGACTTGTAGGCTCTCTTGAAGTCTTCAAGTATTTCCCAGGGTGAGACTACAATGGCCAACATAATAGCAGCATCTATGGTCTTTCTCACTTGGCCATTGTATCTACTTGGTATGGATTTCTTATGAATTCTAGAACTAACCCTGGGGTCTGGCCAAATCCTTACTCTCTCCTTTTGATATTGAAAGGTATACCTGAGAGCATACAGCCTTTGAGCGTGTTTCTTCATGGCTTGTATAGATGATGACTGAGGAAACTCTTTGTCAATCATCTTCAAAAGTTGCTCATCGTGCTGTTTCTGCTGTTCTTCTTCTTCAATCTTAACTTTCACCATTTGCCTCTGAAAGTCTGGTGTGATCATTTGTTGACTTCTGGGCTCAGGTAATTTTAGAACAGCAGAGATTGGCAGACTATCTTCTTCATCATCTTCTTCTTCTTCTTCTACCATCCTCAACACCCTTCTCCTCCTTCTGGGTGCATCACTGGATGTGGTTTGAGGTGGTTTTTGGGGTAAGGGAGTTGGTTTTGAGGGTTGTGGGGTTGGTTGTTTTTGAGAGGGAGTTTGGGAAGGCTGATCTAGCATTTTTATGGTGAGTTTGGCTTTGGAAAGCTTGGCCATATCAGTTCTCTTCCCAGCACCTGCTTCGTCTAGTGCTTCAATAATTAACCCCTTGTTGAATGCTTCAGAAGTACAGATTCTGGTGGTTATTGCCAGAATACTGTCTCTGGTCCATGATTTAATCTCAATTAATGATCTTCCCAAGTATTTTGCAGTAAACCTGATCATTATTTCCAACCTCTCCCTTTCCATCACACTATAACTGGCCCATTTTCTTGTATCTCTTCAATCTCCAGCCTTCTGATCTCAGTGTCTAAAGTAGCTGTATCAAAGCCCTGTCTGAAGAGTTGGTCTATTATTCTGTCCATTGATCTGCTGTGAGCTTCATCAGCTTCTTTAACCAGATCTTCCAATGATTTCTCTTCATCAGGCTTTTGAGTTTCAGCACTTTTCTTTCTTTTGTATGTGATCAGCTGTTTTTCCTTTTCTTTCTCTTGTTTCTCATTTTCCACACTCTTTCTTTTTCGTTCTTTCACTGCCTTAGACTCCCCCTTTTTGGGTGCATTGGGTTCAGGGGTTTGAATGGCAGAAAGCTTCTTTTGCACAGCATCATCAACAAGTGTTTTTAGATTCGAGGAGATCCTCTCATCAATGGCTTTATGCACAATCTCATTGATGATGGGAGTGATGAGAGGTAAGGACTTTTGAAATGTAGCAACCATCTGCTCAGAGGGGTTCTGTCCCTGAGAGGTGGTGCCAACAACAGTGGCTGGTGGCTCAGTTGAGTGAAGTGGCGGAGTGTTTGGGAAACCTTCAGATGAAGGTGCCATCTGTGGGTTTATTGGGGCAGATGGACTTTGATCCTGAGACATTTTGGCAAGCAGTTCTTTGAGTCTGCTCACCTCAGCCTCAAGGATTGTGTTATGGGCTAAGACATCATAGAAAAAGCCCAGGTCATCATCAGTTTTTGCTGAATCACCTGACCTCCTGATTGAATCAGGATGTACATGCCCTGAGTGTAGATCAGTTGTAGCATGTGCCCCTTGTTCTTGGTTCTGGGGACTTCCTGCCTCAGGACTGAGTCCTTCATCGGCAGTTGCCTCTGGTGAGGTCTTAGAGATGTTACCAACTTCATCCTGTTCATTTGCTGAATCAGTAGAAGTGGCAGCCTCACCAGATGTTCTAACCTCCTCCTCTACACGGGGAGATTGAACATTATAACCCCTGTGCTGTGGGTTATCAGCAGCATTTTGGTCCTCTTCCTCAGCTGTTGAGGTTCTCCCCATTGTAATTGGTGTCTGGGGAGGAGGAGAGGAATGCAGCTGACTCAACACTTGTGCAACAATAAATGTTGGGCTTTGAGGGGCGGTTGCATTTGGAGATAGGTTTGAAGCAGATTGCACCCGGGGTGACTGGTGCTCTTCAATGGTAACCTTCTCAATTGAGATAGGTTCCAGCATTGTGGTATCCCCAATTATGGTTGCATCAGGATCCTGTTGAGAGGATGCCTGAGCGGCTAGGGTTGGTGGAGTCTTGGACACTACTGGGGGGTTAGAACCAGTAAGTGTTTCCTGTATTGGTGTTACAGGGGCATCCTCAGGGGACTCATCTCCCTGAGTAGCCTTTTTGGGCTTTTTGGTTTTGGGTTTGGTGGGGACTTTGGATCTGGAAGTGGAGGCTGTGGGTTCCCGCTGCTTGGGTTTGAGCAGCCGGGCAGCCCCTTTCATTGTAGGGTCAGAGTTGTGCCTGGAGTATACTTCAGGCAATACAGCCGGAGCAGGGACTCCAAGGCCAACAAGGCCGTCTGATTTTAGCTGTGTTAAAATTATGGCCATGAGAAACCTGGGATATAATATCCATCTGTTTGCCACAGGTTTCAAGGCCAGATCCTTTAGTTCCATAAACACTATCTCAGAAAAATTTAAAGTTTGTCGTTCAAAGATAGAGTATAATACCTGTTGCCATCGGGAAGACATTTGATCCCATGAGGAGGTTTTTGGTGCAAGGCAGACATTCACCATGTGGAATATAAGACGTTCAGCATCATGGAAGTGCTTCTTCAGAATGGTGGTAGCACTTAAGTCTCCTTCATACCCGTTGTTGATGAAAGACATATCGGTTGTGCCTTTCGGGTATTCTGTGACACAGGTGGCATCATGTAGATCTAGGGTTTGTCGAATGATGTCCGTAGTGATGACCACCTGTTTCTGGTTGACCAACGACTGGAGAGTGATTTGGCTATCATTCTCACTAGTTTGCACGGAGACGTTGGTCCAGAACTGGCTTAGGGAATCGGGGTATATGGTAGGATTCAGAAGAAACGCGGTTCGGTACTGGGAATCTACCATAAGATCGATGGCGTTATCAAATTTGTTCCAGAAGGCCGATTTCGAGAGGTAGGCAACACAGTTGTGTCTGGGTTTGAGTTTCATGGTCGCCATTGGTGAGAGAGTGACGGAAAACGGCTAATGAAACGTCTGAAAGTAGGTTTAGGTATTTATAGGGTAAGAAAAAGGCTGATATAAAACGACTGAAAGTGTTGGTGTTGTCATCAGTTGTTTGAAAACAACTGAAGACCTGGTTTTAACTTTCAGAAGTTGTAACAACTGAAGACTTGGTATTAGTCATCAGTAGTTGTGAAACTACTGAAGACATGGTTTTGGCTTCAGGTGTTGTAACAACTGAAGACTTGGTGTTAGTCATCAGTAGTTGTGAAACTACTGAAGACATGGTTTTGGCTTCAGTTGTTTGAAGTGAAGCAGCTGTTGTAGAAACAACTGAAGAGAAAATTTTCTCATCAGCTGTTGTCGTCAATTCTTAGCTCATCAGCTGTTTCATTCTGACCTCAACACTTCATCAGACTTTGTCTGAGTTTCAGATGTTTCATAGGTCATCAGTACTTATCTGTTATTCTGACATCAGCAGTTGTAACTACAGCAGTAGTTGTAACCACATCAGTTCTTTTCAACAGATGAGTACTTCAGTACTTTTAAGTAATTTAGTCTTCAGTAGTTATGAAAACTACTGAGGATAAAAGAACTGCAGTACTTATTTGTGACAGTAGTATACGAATGCTCATCAGTACTTGTTGACTGAGATCATCAGTAGTTGTCACTTATTCTAGCTGCAGCATACCAAGCCTTAACACTAGGTTTTGGAAAGTTGAACTGTCCAAAGGCTTAGTAAATATGTCTGCAAGCTCATCAGCACTAGGAACAAACTTTGGATCAATCAGACCTTTTTCAAAACAATCCCTAATAAAATGGTGTCTGATCTCAATATGTTTGGTCCTAGAGTGCTGGACTGGATTCTTGACAATACAAAGAGCTGAAGCACTATCCATTAGTAATGGAGTCTTAGTCTCTGTAATGCCATAATCCAGTAATTGATTCTGAAGCCAGAGTACCTGAGATGTACAACTTGCAGCAGCAATGTACTCGGCTTCAGCAGTGGATGTAGCAACAGATGTTTGTTTCTTACTCTGCCAAGAAACCAAACAGTTGCCTAGGAATTGACATCCACCAGAAGTTGATTTTCTAGTTAATTTACACCCTGCATAGTCACTATCAGAAAAAGCAACTAATTTGCAAGAGTGCCCAGTGGAATACCAAAGACCTAGAGATTGAGTACCTTGCAGATATCTAAAGATCCTCTTGACTGCAATCAAATGAGACTCTTTAGGAGCAGCCTGAAATCTAGCACAAACACAAGTTGCAAACATAATATCTGGTCTAGAAGCTGTTAAGTACATCAAGGACCCAATCATACATCTGTAAAGTGTTTCATCAACAGCTTTACCTTTCTGATCTGCATCCAGTTGTGTGGTGCTGCACATGGGAGTAGAACAGGGCTTACAGTGTTGTAAATCAAACTTTGCCAAAAGACTTTTTGTGTATTTTGACTGATGAATGAAAGTTCCATCAGCCTTTTGTTTGATTTGCAAACCTAGAAAGAACTGTAATTCTCCCATGGCACTCATTTCGAATTTTTGTTGCATCAACTTTGTAAATGCATCACACAACTGTGGATCAGAGGAAGCAAAAATAATATCATCAACATAAATTTGAACAAGGAGCTTATGCTGACCCACTTTCTTAATGAACAAAGTTTTATCTATGGAGCCTCTAGTGAAATTATTCTGAAGAAGAAAATTTGACAGTGTTTCATACCAGGCTCTAGGAGCTTGTTTCAACCCATAAAGAGCCTTATCAAGTTTATACACCCAATCAGGATGTTTATTATCCTCAAAACCTGGTGGTTGACACACATAAACCTCTTCTTTTATTTTACCATATAAAAATGCACTTTTGACATCCATTTGAAAAACTTTAAGATTGTGGAATGCAGCATAGGCTAAGAACAATCTAATTGCCTCCAGTCTGGCTACAGGGGCAAAGGTTTCATCATAATCAATACCTTCTTCTTGTGAAAACCCCTGGACAACCAGTCTGGCCTTGTTCTTGACAATTTGCCCATTTTCATCTGTTTTATTCCTAAACACCCATTTAGTGCCTATTGCACACTTACCTGGGGGTAGAGGAACCAGTTCCCACACTTGCTGCTTTTTGAACTGAAGAAGCTCAAGCTGCATGGCATCAACCCATCCATTGTCTCTTAATGCAATATGATAGTTTTTTGGCTCTTGCTGACTGATGAAAAGAGCATAGAAGCAGAAGTTGGACAATTGACTTCTAGTTGAGACACCAGCATTGATATCACCAATGATTTGAGACGTTGGGTGATTCTTCAGCTCTTGATGCACTATGAGATCTGTGCAAGTGTTTGTAGCACGCTCAGCAGCAACAGATGTTGATCCAGATTCTTGAAACCAAGTGTTAGATGGCAGGTCAAATGAAGTAGAGGATTCAGAAATCTCATCAGCATTTGTTGTGGATGGTGCTACTGAAGCTACAGGAACATCAAGTTGAGTAGACTCAGGCAGTTGATCACTAAACTTGAATAGGTGAGTACTGGGATCATCATGAACATCAGTACCACCAGATGGATGACTAGCTGCAGAAGGTGATGAATTCACATGATCTGCAACAGCTGGAGGCTGATAAGGAACATATTGCAGTATGTCCAGATCAAACAACTCCACAGGGTTTTGTGGGATTTTGTCCTTAGGAGATTCATTGAACTTCACATGCAAGGTTTCTTCAACCATCTTTGTTCTACAGTTGAACACTCTGTAAGCCTTGCAAGTGGATGAGTACCCAACAAAATACCCTGCATCCACCTTAGAATCAAACTTTTGGAGTTGATCCTTTGTGTTGAGAATGTAACAAGGACACCCAAATGCTCTGAAGAATGAAATTAGAGGAGCCAAATGATGTAGAACTTCATAAGGAGTCTTCATCAACCTCTGATTCACTAAAGCTCTATTTTGCACATAGCATGCTGTGTTGACAGCTTCAGCCCAAAAGGTCAGTGGCAAACCAGAGTCAGCCAACATGGACCTTGCAGCTTCAATTAGGGTCCTGTTCTTTCTCTCCACTACTCCATTTTGTTCTGGAGTCCTTGGGATGCTATACTGCCTCTTGATTCCTTTTGAAAGGTAGAAATCATCAAGTGTATGGTTTCTAAATTCAGTTCCATTATCACTTCTTATACACTTGACTGATAGGGAATACTGCTTCTCAACATACAACACAAAGTTAATAATTGTCTGAGCAGCCTCATCCTTTGAATGCAAGAAGAAGGTCCATACAAATCTGGAGTAATCATCCACAATTACCAGACAGTATTTCTTCTTTGCCATGCTCATTACTCTCACAGGACCAAAGAGATCCATGTGCAGTAATTGCAAGCAGGCAGTGGACTTTGGTTCTTCTATAGGAGGGAATGAGACTTTGTGTTGTTTTCCTTTTAAACAAGCAGTGCAGGTTTCATCACAGAGGAACTCCTTTATTGGTAGACCTCTTACTAAACTATTGTGGATCAGCTGATTCATGTTTTTGAGATTAACATGACCCAGCCTTCTATGCCACAGTTTAGATTCCTGAGGAGAGGCCTTGGAGAACAGGCAAGGATGACCTTTTAACGCAATCTTCTTTGACAAATCCAAGGCATATACTCTTCCTATCCTGTTGGCCTTCAGGAGAGTATGTTCATCCAATACCTTGTCAATCAGCCTCAGAACTTTGGAAGACAGAATCCGGCAGTTCTGGCTTGTGAAAAGTGCAACATGCCCTTTATCACACATCTGACTGACACTCAGTAGATTATACTTGAGATTCTCCACATGGTTAACATCATCAAATCTGATTTCTCCATTTGACACAAATCCTTTCCCGATGATGTAACCCTTAGCATCATTTCCAAATGAGACAAATCCCTTCTTTCCTTGAGAGTAGTCATTAAGAAGAGAACTGCTCCCAGTCATATGCATAGATCCTCCACTGTCTACATACCAGATGCTTCTTTGGCATGCTGAAGAACCCTGCATTATCATAAGAAACTAGTTAGCTTTAGAGACCCAAACCTTTTTGGTTTTGGGTCTGTTTTCATCAACAGATTTAACCATAACTTGTTTCTCATGATTAACAGCTGATGAAGGTGGAGATGGTGCTGAAATGGAATTCTTAGATTTGGGCTTGGATTTCCTTTTCAGTGGTTTGATCACAGGTGCATCTAGTTGGTTAACTCTCCCCAACAAATGCTGAACCATCATAACAAGTTGTGTCTGATTTGTTGCTAAAGCCTTCAGCTCATTTGACACATCAGTACTTGTTTTTGATGAGTTCCTGTGACCCACCATTTCCTCCTTCTTGAAATTCACAGACTTCGTCTGATGTTTATCATGAGGAACACTATCAGCTGTTTTCTGATAAACCCCATCCTTCTTTTTGGATTTTGGTGAGGCCTTGGGTTTATCAGTTTGAGATGACTGTGGTACAAACTTGGTTTCAAACTCATTTTTCATTTTATTTATCTCTTCTTTAATGAGCTTATCTCTGTTGAGTTTGGAACCCTTTTTGTACCAGCATTCATCAGATAGATGATTGAATTTACCACATATTTCACATGGCTTATTCTTCATCTTGGATTGATCAACTGCTGAAGTGGAAACTACTGAAGGTGTGATCTTCAGTACTTTCCTCCTTTCAGTACTTGTGTTAAGTACTGAAGGATCGGTAACAACTGAAGACTTGTTCTTCAGCTGTTCTCTATCCGTCCTGAAAGACCGTATGATAGATTCCTCAGCAGTTGTTAATCCTTTTATTTCATCAGATTTGAAATGCTTTTCAGATGTTGTGACTTGCCCTTCAGTACTTGGAGTACTTTGAGGAACAACATCTGAATTTCTCAGCTTCATGTGTTTATCAGCATTTAAACCATCAGGCAATTGATTTGCTGAGATCTTAACACTGACTTCATCCTCTAATTTTGTATTATCATTTGAGGATGAATCACATGATGATGTGGTTTGGAAATTACTTTCACCTTCAGATTTTACTATTATTTTGAAGTAAAATCAGTAGGTGGTGCAGTATGATTGTAACCTATTCCAAACTTCACATTTGAAGCTGTTTGCTTGCTGAGAAGCATTTCAAATCCCTTGCAGGATGTTACCCAGCGGTCACACTCAACTTGGGTAGCTGCAAGTGTCTCTTTGAGACTTCTGTGGTTCTCGAGTATGACCTCTACCTTAGCCTTTTCATCATTAAGTTGGCATTTAAGCTTGTAAATCTCATCATCTTTGTCATTAAGTGCAGACACATACTCATCTTTTCTTTTGGAAATAGTTTTCTCAAGCTCAAGATTTTGATTGATTAAAGCTACATTTGCCTCTCTAATAGAGACAAAGGCAGCTATGCATGATTCAGAACATAACTTGGCTTTAGCCTCAGAAGATATCTGGGTTACCTGTGAAGATGAAGCATCTGAGCAGGAACCCTCAGTAGACTCCAGGGCCATGAGAGCAAGATTCCCAAAAGGATGTTCACCACCATGTTGACCAGCACCAGCAGATAATTGCTCATTGAAACCAGAAAGATCATCTGGTAAGCTGCTCCAGTCAACAACTCCTGGTGTGAAGAAGCTGTGATGAGGTTGAGATTGTGATGGAGATGGTTGAGGCTCAGGTAGGGCTTGAGGTTGTTGTGCTATAGGGACATGAACTGGATTTGGCTGTGGCATGTAATAGCAGGGATAAGGTATGGCATTGGACCCTGAGGGACAAAGTATGCAGGAGATTGAGGTTGTGAGTGATGACCAGAACTAGCAGGATGTTGCCCTTTGTTTTGTGAACTATTGCTTGGAAAGGTCACAAAGGGTGCAGAGGAGTTAGATCCAGTTGATCTACACTCTCTTGCAAAGTGCCCAAGCCTGTGGCATTTGTGACACCTCAACTTACTCTTGTCAAAACCAACTTTGGTTTTGCCAGAGAGTCCTGGAAATTTCCTACCAGTTCTCTTGTAGAACTTTTGAGATCTGATATTGATCAGGGCCATTTGGCTCAAAATATCCATCTCTTCTAAATCATCATCAGCAATACCCTGCAAATCATCCATGATAAAGCATAAATTATCACTATTACACCCAGAATGACTGTCAACACCAACAAATGCATGATCAGAACTGTTTGAAGAGAAATCTATATGCTCATCATAATGACTTTCTGATCCAGCATATTCTGACTCATGACCGACCAAGGCAGTGTTACCTGGTACAAAGTCATCAGAGAGCTTTCCTGATGATGCCAGTTTCCTTTTCTGCTCTATCTCTCTTTCAAATGTAAGCAGTTTCCCATGGAGTTGGGTGAGAGATAGGCTATCCAGATTTGCACTGGAGCGTAGGACAATGGTGTATGTGTCCCATCTCTCAGGCAGTGATCTGAGGAATCTGTTGTTCATCTGGCTGTTAGTATACTCATGCTTGACCATTTTCAGCTCAGAGATCAAGCAGGAGAAACGCTCAAACTGTTGAGTCAGTGTCTCACCCTTCCTATGAGAGAATGTCTCATATTGTTGGGCGAGGATTTCTCTGTTGTTTGCTAAGACCTCATCAGTTCCTCCGAATTGTTCCTTCAAAGCATTCCAGAGGTCATGAGCAGTTTCATGATGCATAAGCCCAGAATAGATTTCATTCGGCAGTGCCATGGCCAGAATTCCATGGGCTTTAGCATCAATCTCAAACAGTTTACGATCTTCATCTGAGTATTGCTCCTTCTTCTTCGGAACCATTTGATTGGTCTCCGGATTGTTCACCATAGGCTTGTGTGGACCGTGAACCACAGATGTCCAACAACCTGAACTGTTAACAGACAGGTGATGGAGCATTCTTCGTTGCCATATGTTATACTCACTCCTAACCAGCATCGGAGGCTTGGTTGAGGAGCCAGTATTGTGAGGATCATTAGATGGAGTAGTCATTCTCAGATTCAAACCAAATCAATCAAGTTTCAAAAGATTTAGCACAAAAACACAACAAACTCAATAAGAACCAAGAAGAAACTCAAATTAAATAACCAGAAGCAGCAGAAAATCAATCTTTATAACCAGTTCTTGCACATATGCTAATTCGATCAAACTATAGATATCAAAATAGCAGTTTCAATGATCAATTGTTAAACCGATCAATGATTAACCCGCTCTGATACCATTTGTTAGGATCAGTGATCTAAGTTTGATCAATTAGAGTTGAATCACAGCGGAATTAGAGCAAGAATTGAGCAAATATAGCAAGAACACAATAAATATTCAATGGAACAGTACACGGTTATATAGATATAGGGTTTTCTGCAAAGGGATAATAACATTCATGCACACATGCTTCGGTGTGGCGGCTGCTAGGTTTTCCTAAGCTGCACCGATTACAATTAGGTCAGCATTCCTTATATATAGGAATGTGACGTCTGCTGATGTCACTTGATAGTGACATCTAACAGAATTATTACAAACTACTGAAAGTAAGCAAACTGCTGAGAATGTTCACAACAACTGAGAACATCTCAGATTATTCTAAGTACACGAAGAAACATAAAACTACTGAAACTACAAGTACAGAAAGGAAACTACAACTACTGAAAGGAAACCATCACAACTACTGAAGAGGTCTTCTTCAGCTGTTATGACAATCATCTGAAACTTGGTCTTCAGTCTGTCTTCAGATTTTGTCTTCAGACTTTGTCTTCAGCTTTTTCACTTCAGACTTTGTCTTCAGCTCTTTCACTTCAGACTTTGTCTTCAGCTCTTTCACTTCAGACTTTGTCTTCAGCTCTTTAGCTTCAGACTTTGTCTTCAGACCTTGTTATCAGGTGATGTCTTCAGCTGTTGTAGACTACTTCAGTTGTTGTAATATCCGTGGGACTTAAAGGTTTTTCTGATCAGGCTCATTGGTTCTTTTGGTCCAACATAACAGTACTGCTATGTTTATTACAACTAATCCTGTCCAGCACCAAAAACAAAACATATTGAAATTCGATATCATTTTCTCAGAGATAACTCTGAAAAAGGTTTAATCATTTTGATTCAAATCACAACTGAAACACAGTTGGCTGACCTATTTACAAAAGCATTTTTACCAGGTCAATTTGAATTTTTTATCGAGTCAATTGGACTTATTAATCATGTTTAAAAACTGGTTTTGATTTTAATTTAGTTGTTTGATTAATAAAAATGATAAGAACCCTCCCTTAGCTTAATCATGAAAATAGAGAAACTGTCAAAGTTAAATGCCTGATTGTATATATTGTGAGTGCATGTTAATTAGAAAATGAAAAAGCAAATACAAAAATAGAAAATTGCAAAATCTAAAGAGAAAATTATAAAACAAAAACACAAAAATAGAGTTTTTCTTGTTAGTTAATTGTTTAGGACTGAATCTGTCTTTGCAATTTGTGAGAAATGATAGATACATTAGTTCTAAGCAGTTGCATACTTCACTCGCTACAAAAGTCTGACGTGATCAGATATGATGTGCAGGTAAGCTCATGCAATTATACTGAAAAAGTAAATTCTTGTGATCAAACTAAATCAATCATGCATTCATGTTTGTCCATTTTAGTACCAATAAGTAGTGTTGACTTCTCAGATTGATTGCTTGTAAAGTCATAAACTCACACCTGGTGGTGATATGAATAACCATTAAGCTCTAATTATTTAAAGCATCTATTCACTTCTCAGTTATGAGTCATCATAGACCTAAGGTGATGAGATATCCTTTGCTGTAAGTCATTACAGACCTGGATACTCTCTTGATGCAAAAGATGCCAATGTGCACAATCTAAACATGAGATCTGGTTATAAGCATATGTCAGGATAACAAGTTGAAAAAAGTGATTTCTTGCATATCTTGATGAGAGTTGAACTCTCTAAGTCTAAGTGTGACTTACATAATGTCATATCTAATCATGTCTTAATCAATCCAAGAATTGAAAAAGTAAGTGTGCTGAGTATCTTGCCAAAAGCACTCATTTTCTGTCCTTAGATCTCGTGTCTCCTTTGCTGTAGAAATGCTAACCTGGAACACATTTGATCAGGATTTAATCACTGTCTACGACTATCCATCAATTTATTTTATTTTAATGTGCTGATCTTAATTGATATGATCTCACTGCAGACAAATGATTCAATTGTATATAGTAGATTTTTTTTTCTGCTTTATTTTTTGCTTTTTCATGTTTTTTGGGTGCATGCATGTTGATAATGATTAGTTGCTCTTCTTGTGACATAAAAGAAACTTCTAAGTTTTTGAACTTAAAAGTTTAGGGGGAGTAAAAAAGCGTCAAAGAGAAAATAAATAATTTTCATGTTCAAAATGTGAAAAATCAAAAATAAAGTGTTTTGGATGAAAAGGATGAAGTTGAAATTTCAAGAAATGATGAAGCTAAAATTTCAAGCATGTGTATGTTTGATATAATGTAAAAATAAACCTGAAAAGAATTCAAAAGTGGAAAAACCTGCAACAAAATAAAACAAATATGAGACTATTTGTAAATATAGAGACTAAAATGACGAAAAATTCTTTTTGAAAATTTAAAATAAAAATAAAATGGTCAAAAACTAAAAAAAATTAAAAATTAAAAGTTTGAATTTCAAAAATGTTAAAATTGAGGGAAATTAATGAAAATTTTTAGTGATAGTCAAACAATTTTGACTAAGTGTTGAAAAATTGAGTGTGAACAGTACTAATTTGTTTAAATAGTGTTCAGATAGATGATGAGAAAAGTTCAAGTGTCATGACCCATGGAAAGGATCCCATGTGCCTGAACAGTACTTATAAGTTCAGATCAGGAGTATGGTGAATTTTCATAATTTTCATGTGCCTAAACAGTACCAAAACTTCCAAGGGTTGGACATTTGAAGGGATAAATACCAAGTGTTAGGAGTTTCATCTAGTCTCATGTGCCTAAACAGTGCTCAAGCACCTAAACAGTGCTTATTAGAATGAACAGTGCTCATGCGTCTAAATCCCATACGCATAAATATGCTTATGCGACTGAACAGTTCAAACACTCTGATTCACTCACTTGAACACCCGATACACTCTTTCATTCAACATTCGATTGTTAACAGTTAATCTTTGTGATATATAGGTATCTCAAGAGAATTTGATTGCCGAGGAGTCTTTACTTGAAGTTATCAAAGTTGTTGCTGATTCACCTATTCATGTGCCAGATGAAGGTGGAAGATCAACAAAAATGCTACAGTTCTTTCTGAGATCTTGAATGCTGAGCACATCATAGAATCTTTGAAAGAAGTTCAAGTCTGCATTCAAGAAGGCTTTGTGAGAGTTGGAACTCTACAAAGAGAAGCCCGTGTTCAAGATCTAAGATGAGCAAAAAGAGTTCAATGTGGACAGAAGACAATGTAAATCTTAGGGAGGTATTTGTGAAGCTCTTGAAAGATTAACATTTTGTCTTTATGTTGTTTTTTGTCATAGTATAGTGACTTATTTTGTAAATATATGTTCCTTTGTTTTCTTGATAGTATAAATAGGATATGTTATGTATTTTGTAGGAACGAATCAGTAACCAGATGAACTGATAGAAATTGTAACCCTACACTTGTATCCTAAGCTTGCTATCAATGAAATCTATGAATTTTTTGATATGTTTGCATTTGTTTGATTACTTATGTTTGAATTGATCATTGCATTACGATATCATCACATATGCGATCCTTTTGAACCGATCAATTTAGTATTCTTTCTCTGAAAATATGGGCTTATTACATCTTACATAGGGGGAAGAATACTTTAGATGATCTAGTTCGTCGTCACAGAATCTTGTAATCGGATTGAAGAATCAGGTTCTTTGGGAATCCAAAATGGAAGTTGGACCTCTCTGTCATATGCCTAATTCATCTTAAGTCGTAAGTAATCTTGATTGATTCAGACGTGATATCCTTTATGAAGCTATACATTAGGAGGAGGTTACAGCTGAGGGGGAAGACTAAAGTGAAAGATACCCAAGGATCAGATAATTCATGAAAATGAGTGACTAAAGTCAAATATAACTTGATATCATAATCCATAGGGGGAAATTATAAGGACCTAGTCTTTATGGATTACAATATCAAGTGAAAAGAAAAAACTCAATTTATACGAGAAGTACAAGGAAGCGAGTACTCCAAGATGATTGAAGAAGAACTTTGTTAGAGCCCTTAGATGATTATCATTTGTCTTTTTTGTTTTTGTCATAGTATAGGGACTTATTTTGTAAATATATGTTCCTTTTTTTTCTTTGATAGTATAAATAGGATAGTTTATGTATAGTGCAGGGTAGAAAAAAACAATAGACCATATACAAGAGATAACGAAACAGTTAGAACAGAATTGAACAATTGTAACTCACCCTTACACTTTGTATCCTAAGCTTTGATATCAATGAAGTCTATGAATTTTTGAAGTAGTTGCTTGTGTTTGATTACATAGTGTTTGAATTTATCATTGCATTATGATATCATCACAGATCAATCCATTTTGAACCTATCAAATGGTATCAGAGCTTTCGGTTCAGTGATCAGAGCTTATCGACATTATTGAGTTCTTTGATTCACTTGAAATCTGTGTTGATTGCAATTAGATCGATTAATTGTTGTTTTCAATTGTGTTTCATCCATAGAAACATGATTTGAATCACAATTTGGTGTTTAATCCATTCAGATCTGAGTATTAATCAGATTTGTGTGCAAGAAGTTGTTCTTTATTTTCGAAATGTAATTCAATCAGAAAACAGATTTGTAGTTGTTGTTTGATCAAAATGTTGATTGATGATTGTTGATCGATCTGTGTACTACCTAATTGAAAGTTTTTAGATCAATTGAACAAGTTTTGAAGAATTTCATAAGATCCGAGTTTGTTGAAGACGATGAATTAGGCGCTTGTGTTGTGAAAAACTGCTGAAATTTGCTAAGTGTTCAGACGCCTTGCAACTGTTTAGGCATTTTAGCACTATTAAGGTGTTTTTAGAACAGGCGTTTTTCAACTATTGGGATGGATTGGGACTGTTTGGTCGCATTGAGACTTTGTTGATACCAAGAAATTCTAGACATTTGAGAACTGTTTGGGCGTTTTTACCTCAGGCGTTTCTCCACTGCTTGGGCGTTTGAGAACTGTTCGGACGCTTCATCAGTTAGGTGTTTCAGAATTCGTCCAAGGCATTCTCTTAAACGTTTCTTGTTCAATGGTAGGCGTTTCAGAAGTTTCAGGCGCATCTATATTCAGACTTATCAGTAAACACTTCGAAATTTTTCAAAAATTAAAATCCAAAAATATTTTCATTTCATAGTTTCTTTTTAAAATTTTAAAAACAAAAACAAGTCATTTTCATTAATTCAAAAGTAATTCTTAGAACAGGGTTCCCAAGCTCAAAAATAAAGCTGATTTCAAAAATTCGTCTCTTAGATTGAAGCATCATCTAAACTCCATTGACACTGATTTATGGAAGTCAATAGAGAAAGGAACAAATATCCCAATTACATCCGATGGTCCTGACAGAGGATTTGTGTATACAAAAGACTCTCCAGAACCTTATCCAGAGGATGGTCTGCAAGGTGATGACTTAAAGAAGGTTAAGAATGACATCAAAGCTTACTCACTGATGTGAAAGGGGTTACCATTGGAAGTCTTGACTAGACTTGAAGGTTATCAAACTGGTTACACAATGTACAGAGCTTTGAAGATTATTTGTGAAGGTGGCAAAGAGATACACGATCTCAAAAAGTAGAAACTCAAGAGACAATTGGAGTTATTTGAGCATCTTTCTGGTGAAACAATCAATCAAATGATGAACAGATTCGTGCAATTAACTATTGAAATGTCAACTGCTGGTATCAAAAAGAATCTCAAAGATCTAAATTACAAACTTCTAAATGCTCTTCCATCTTCATGGAAATAGACAGTCACTCTATTGAAGCATACTGAAAAGTTTTCGTTGGATCTGGATCTTTTGATTGCCAAAATTGAATCAGTTGAAATTGATGAGAGCTCCAGAAACAATGATAGAGCAGCATCAATGTCTCAGTATAAGTACATTTCTTCTTCAGCAAACACAGTGGAGAATGCTTTTCTGGCAAAAGATGATAATTCTCTAGAAGACGAGGGTGATTTGTTCGTTGGAGCTGGTTTCTTCACAGATTCTTCTTACAAAAGTGCTCCTGTTTATACAACTCAATCTCAATCTCAGTCTCCTCCTAAAACTCAAACTCCTAAACCTCAAACTAAGACTTCATCTTCTAACTCTATTAAAACTAGCAAAGTTAAAGATGTTATTAATATCCTGTTACAGGATGATGAGTCAAAATCTGCTTTTACGGCTTTCATGGCAAGTTTTCATGCTTATCAAGGTAGTCATCTAACCTAGTTAGATCTTGTTTTACAGAACATAGAAACACTCATATGTTAACACGAATTACAAGCCCAGTGCAAACAAAACTGTTGGCTTTGATAAATCAAAGTGAAGGTGTTTCAACTGTAACAGTTATGGTCATTTCACAATAGAATGTAAAGCTCCTAAAAATCAAGGTAGAAATGGTCAAGTAGGTTCTAGTAGTCAAAGATACCAACAACAGTCTCAGAAGACTTTTCAAAGGCCTTATGAAAGTCTTTCCATGCCAGAACTTAAAGATGAATCAAAATCATATGAGGAGCCAAAGAAAGCTCTTGTTGTAAGCATTAAAGATGGCTATGACTGGAGTGCTTATGCTGAACAATTCACAACTGATCTATCATCTAGTTTAGCTCTTGTTACTGAAGCTCAGAATGAAGACTGGTCTGACGAAACAGATCCTAAAGCAGATGGTGATTCAGATAATGAGGATGAAGATTATGATTGGAGTGACACATCTGACCCAAAAGAGGATTCAGAGGTAATTGCACTCATGGCTCAGTCTAAGCAAGCAAAGGTTGAGCATCCATCATCTG
Source organism: Flaveria sonorensis (assembly GCA_025506505.1). Taxonomy (NCBI): domain Eukaryota; kingdom Viridiplantae; phylum Streptophyta; class Magnoliopsida; order Asterales; family Asteraceae; genus Flaveria; species Flaveria sonorensis. The sequence continues at coordinate 41,530,029 of CM046428.1, forward strand.
ACTCTAAGACTTTTTCTTCAAGTTATCCTGAACCTCCTGTTGAAGTCAGAGAGAAAATGTGCATAAAAGCATGTTTTGATCAAGTTGAGCATTACAAAACATATTCATTTAAAATCTGTGACAAACTTAAACAAGAAGAAGAAATGCACAATGTAACACCCGGATATTTAAAAAAAAAGAGAAAGTAAAGAAAAGAAAAAGAGAAGTATAAAGAAAGAACGGTGAAATAACCCAAGTTGAGGGGTTAAAGTTGTACAAGAGGCAAACTTTATTATAATTATGTTTAAAAAGTGGGCATGGCCGCCCAGTCTTCCTGCTCACCAACTGCTTCGGCCGCAGAAAGTAAAAGAACAAAGAGCTTCCATCGGTTCTTAGAGAGAAGAAGAAGAAGAAGATCATCTTGAAGGTTAGTTTTTGTGTGTTTTGTTCGGTTTCAGCTGGGTTTTCAGCTTGTAGACCGAGTGTTATGTGTTCCTCGGTGTTCAGTTGGGTGTTTTTGGTGTGTTTAGGTGTTTGAACTCCAAGTTCTCTTGAGTTTAAAGGAGTTTTACTCGAAGGCTGCTGTAGGTGAGTTCTAGATCCCTGGTTTTTCTGTTTTAAACTTGTTTTGGGTTTGAAATGCATGTAAATTATTGTTTTTGCAAATTCTAGTATGTTGAACCATATGTGTTCCCCTGTTTTATATGGGTAAGTGTGTTTGTGAATGTTTGACTGAATCTTGTGGTTGTATGCTTGTTTTATGAGCTTAATATGCTAGATTTGGGCTAAGAATATGTTAGGATGATGATCGGGAACTGAAATTAGTATAAGTTAGAATTGGTATAGTGCCCATGCGCCCAAACTGCCCATGCGTCGAAGTGTTCCCTTGCGCCCAAGTACCCATGCGCCTGCATAGTACCCATGCGCCTAAGTTTTCCCCATACGCCCAACTGTCCGTGCACCTGCATAGTGCCCATGCTCTCACATAGTGCTCATGCGCCTAAGTTGACTTAGAATTTTTCTGAAATTTTGGGAAAAATGGAAATTTATGATTAATCTCTAGAATGTCTTGGTGGTTTATGTTTATTCATGTTATGCATGTTTGTGGTATGTTATTGATATTCCTTATTATGTATTATTACGTGACTTTACGTGGTGTGTTAATACTCTTGTACGTAAGGTATTATCATAAAAGAAGCAGAAGATTAAAGATAATAAAAAGTGGAACACAACGAATGAATGAAAGTTTTGCAAGAAAATTTAAAGAGGTTCACAACTCAATGAAGAGTTGTTAGCTCAACTGTGTGCAATGTAGCGTGCGATCTTGGCTAACCAATGAGGGTGTACATACAGGGGGGTCTGTCTTGGTGAGCGATCCATACGTGCGAAATGGGATCCTTGTCGCTTAACCCCAAGACTGAGGTGGCTTCATGCCTAATGATGGGGTTTGGCTTATGACAGGATGCTAGATAGAAGTGAAAGATAATGAAAAAGTGCGAAATGAATGATTATGAACGATGATAAAAGATAATAATGATATTATCATGATGTATGTATGTTGCGTGATCACGAACAAAAGTAAAGGAAAGGTTTTTACAAGGTAAAGTATTTTATTATATAAAACTAGAACTCACTCAGCAACCCTGACTTTTTATGCATTTTCAGTTGGCAGGTAGCGTGTTGCTGAGGATGGCATGAGGGTGAAGGTACTTGGCGGACAAAGACTGGCATCCATCTCATGCAATAATAATGATGTTGTTTTGTAATACAACTAAGTGATATTTTGTAATCTTTTAAATGATGATGTATTACTTGGCAAATGTATTTATTAAAGCATGAAATGGTTTTTGATGAATTATTCCGCTGCAATATTTTATTTACTTAATAAATCCTAACATGTTTTGATATAAATGAGGTTGTGATTGACCAACTATGGGGTTCTCGGGAACGGGGCCTTACAAGTTGGTATCAGAGCCAAAGTTTAAGAGAAATGGGTAAATATTTTCAAAACCTAAACTAAACTAAGTATGGGACCGAATGGAGGGATGCTACCCCAAGTAGCTACATGCCATCAGGTAATTTACTTTCTTAAGGTTAACCGGTATTATGTGCGCGTGCTATCTGATTTATGTGCTCTTAGTTGATTTGGATACTGATGTAGACAGGATAGGAAATGCTTGGGGGATGAAGAGTAAAGTAAGTGGCTAATCACAACTGGCCACTGTAATTAGGGACTTACTATACTTGACATAATCTGAGCTTTTACCTTGAATGACCGTGTTGGTGTTTGAATCTTATATTGTTCAGAGGATGGAGGGTGGTAGATCTTCGAAGGCTTCTCGAAGAGGTGTGCAGGGTGGTCATGGTGCTAGGCCACGTGTCATATGGAACAAGGCTAAGGCTGCTGAGACGGCTCCTGTAGAGCCCAAGCTTCATCACCAGGAAGGCGGTGATGAGAGTGCTAATTTGAGAGCCTCTGTGAAAGAGGCAGTTGTGGAGGAGGTTCATCAGGTCATGCAGACGATCCTGCCATCTATGATGACTGAGGTTATTCATGCTGTGAGGGAGGATGAAAAGAAAGAGAAGGAGAAGAAGAGGAGGACCATTGGGAGAGGTTCAGATGAAGGGGAGCAACCAAAAACTGAGATGGTTGTCTCCAGTGATGAAGAGGAAGAGGAAGCGGTGCAGGAAACCGCCAAGGGGTGTAGTTATGGGGCATTCCAGAGATGCAAGCCCCCAACTTTTGATGGGAATGGTAATGCTGCTGCTGCTCACCGATGGGTGAGGGAGATGGAGGCGATGCTCGATATCAATGAGTGCCGAGAGGAGCAGAAGGTGAAGTTTGCTACCCACTCATTTATGGACTCGGTCTTATGCTGGTGGGATAACATTGTCTAGGCCGAGGGTAGCAGGGCGATTGGGAGGATGAGGTGGAGTGAGCCAAAGAAGTTGGTGATTGAGGAATTTTGTCCTCATAGGGAGCTCGACAAGATTAAGAGAGAGTTCCTACAGCTGGAGGCGGGAACCATGACACACCAGCAATACACGACTAAGTTCAATGAGATGGCAAGGCTGGTGCCGGATCAGGTGATGCCAATCTCAAGGAAGATCAAGAGGTATATCCAGGGATTGCCGGCAGATATCCGCAGGCACATGATCGCCACTCGGGAGAGTACTTTTAGGTCGGTGGTTGATCTGGCAGGGAGGCTGCATGATGAAAGAGAGGTGATAGTGGTAGAGGTGAGTAAGAAGGGTGTCGGTGACAGGAACTGGAATGGGAAGTGGTTTGGTCGTGGTGGTTTTACCCCGAGCAACAAGAAGGAAAGGATGGATGACCGGAGGGTAGGGTCGGCAGGTACGGGGACTAAGCGGTGTGGTAAGTGCGGGAAGGAACATTTAGGGGAGTGTAAGTGGGGACTGAATCTCTGCTTCAAGTGTGGGAAGCCCGGTCATGTGGCAAGAGAGTGTGGCATTGTAAGATGTTATAAATGTGGTGAAAAGGCCATCTGAGTAGGGATTGTAAGAGGCCAAGGGCCGAGAGCTCCGGGGTGAAGAAAGGGGTTGAGAAGGAGGGACCAAATGCAAAAGCCCGAGCATTTATGATGACCCGGGAGGAGGCTAGGGTGGACCCCAATGTCGTGTCAGGTACGTTCCTAGTAAACAAAACTTGTGCCTATATATTATTTGGTTCTGGTGCTAGTAAGAGTTTTATTTCTGCTGCCTTCTGTGCTAAGTTGCCTGTTAGGAGTAGAAAGATTGATGAGCCCTTCGATGTAGAAACTGCCATTGGTAAGTCTACCAGGATTTCTGATCTAATAGAGAATTGTGACATAGAGTTGGAAGGACATAGGTTCTCTTCTAAATTATTTGTGATGCCCCTAGGTAGATTCCATGTGGTTCTAGGGATGGATTGGTTAGCAGCCTATGAGGCAAATATTGGGTGTCGCAAGAAAATGATGCGATTGTCTGCGCCTGATGGGAGTACGGTGACGATCTACGGTGATCTAGTTACTACGGTTCCGAAGGTGATTTCGATGGTGGTGGCGGAGAATTGCATGAAACGTGGATGTAGTGCCTACCTGGCTTACGTGAAAGATATGGATGCGTCAGTACCATAATTGTCCGACGTACCAGTTGTGTGTGACTTTCCAAACGTGTTCCCAGAAGATTTACCATGTGTGCCACCGGACCGCGAGATCGAGTTCCAGATCGACTTGATACCTGGTGCTCAACCTGTTGCCAAGGCACCGTATCGATTGCCCCTGTCTGAGATGAAGGAACTGATGGTTCAGTTGTAAGAGTTGTTGGACAAAGGGTTCATTCGACCGAGTATCTCTCCCTGGGGTGCTCCGGTCTTGTTTGTAAAGAAGAAGGACGGTCGTATGAGGATGTGCATCGACTACCGTGAGTTAAACAAGTTGATCATGAAGAACCGGTATCCGTTACCAAGGATTGATGACTTATTTGATCAGCTCCAAGGTGCCAGTCGGTTCTCGAGGATAGATCTCTGATTTGGTTACCATTAGTTGAAGGTGAAGGAGCAGGATATCTCTAAAACAGCTTTTTGCACGCGTTATGGACACTACGAGTTTCTTGTTATGTCTTTTGGTCTAACTAACGTGCCAGCTGTCTTTATGGATTTGATAAATCGAGTGTGTCGGCCGATGTTGGATAAATCAGTGATTGTGTTTATCGATGATATCCTGATTTACTTGAAGAGCAAAGAAGAGCATGCCGGTCACATTCGTGAGGTATTGGAGACACTTAGAAGAGAGAATCTATATGCTAAGTTCTCCAAGTGCGCTTTCTGGTTGCGCGAGGTCCAGTTTTTGGGTCACGTGGTAAATTCCAAAGGGATCATGGTAGACCTGGTAAAGGTAGAGGCGGTGATGCAATGGAAGACTCCAAAGACGCCATTCGAGATCCACAGTTTCTTGGGTTTAGCGGGCTATTACAGGAGATTCATTCAAGACTTTTCTAAGATAGCCTTACCATTGACCAAGCTGACCCGCAAGGATGTGAAGTTTGTATGGGGTCTGGAACAGGAGAACGCTTTTGAAGAGTTAAAGACAAGATTGACTCAAGCTCCTATCTTGACATTACCCGAAGGGAATGAAGACTTGGTGGTCTATTCAGATGCTTCTTATTCAGGATTGGGTTGCATGCTGATGCAACAGGGAAGGGTTGTAGCCTATGCGTCCTGATAGTTGAAAATCCATAAGGCTAATTACCCTACTCATGACTTGGAGCTAGCGGTTGTGGTCTTTACATTGAAGATTTGGAGGCACTACTTGTACGGGACGAAGTGCACTATATTCACTGACCACAAGAGCTTGTAATACTTCTTTGAGCAGAAGGATCATAATATGAGGAAGAAGAGGTGGTTAGAGTTGATCAAGGATTATGATTATGAGATCCACTACCATTCGGGCAAGGCCAACATAGTGGCGGATGCCCTTAGCCGAAAGGAGAGACCCGAGCCAATCCGGGTGAAAGCTTACCAGTTGGTGATGACCTCCGATGGGATGGCGCATGTCAAGGAATTTCAAGATGAGGCGCTGAAAGAAGACCGAATCAACTCCGAAAGAATGAAAGGTCTAGTCTCGAAGTTGGGTGAGAACACTCTCGAAGTTAGAACCCACTTCGGGAGGATATGGAGCCCTCGTTATGGAGACCTACGGGGGCGAATCATGGATGAAGGTCATAAGACTTGATACTCCATTCATCCCGATGCTACGAAGATGTATCATGATATGAAGAAATATTACTGGTGGCCGGGTATGAAGCGCGATGTAGCGGAGTATGTGAGCAAGAGTCTTACTTCCTTGCAAGTGAAGGCTGAGCATCAAAAGCCATACGGGTAGATCCAACCTTTGGATATACCCTAGTGGAAATAGGAGCATATCACCATGGACTTCATCACGAAGTTACCACGTACGACAAGGGGGTACGATGCTATATGGGTGATAGTTGACCGTTTGACGAAGAGTGCTCACTTTCTACCGATCCGCGAGACATATTCATCTGAGAGGTTGGAAGATCTGTTCATCAAACAGATTTTGATGCGTCATGGTGTACCTGTGTCTATCATATCTAACCATGACACTCTGTTTACATCTAAGTTTTGGATGAGATTTCATTACTTGATGGGGACGAGGTTGCACATCAGTATGGCTTATCATCCTCAGACGGATGGTCAGTCAGAGAGAACTATATAGACGCTTGAGGATATGCTCCAAACATGCGTCATTGATTTCGGAGGAAGTTGGGACGAACACTTACCGTTAGCTGAATTCTCATACAACAACAGTTATCATGCCAGCATTGGTATGCCACCATATGAGATGCTATACGGTAGGAAGTGTAGAATGCCCGTATGTTGGGGTGACACCAGACAAAAGGAGTTAGGGAGCGTTGAAGTGATCGAGGCTACAACTGAAAATTTGGAGAAGATCAAGGCCTTTATGAAGGCGGCAAAAGATAGGCAAAAGTCGTATGCTGACAAGAGGCGTAGAACGATTGAATTCAAGGTGGGTAATAAAGTTATGCTAAAGGTTTCACCTTGAAAGGGGATCATTCGGTTCAGAAAGCGGGGTAAGCTGAGCCCGAGGTATATAGGACCTTTCCGAATCATTGCTCGAGTAGGAGAGGTGGCCTATAGGTTGGAGCTACCCGATGAGTTAAGTGGGATTCATCCAACATTCCATGTTTCACATCTGAGAAAATGCCTAGCTGATGAAGATATGATTATGCCACTGGAGGATATTGAGGTAGATGTACGGCTCAATTATGAGGAGCAACCGGTGGCCATCATTGACAGAAAAGAGAAGAGGCTGCGGAATAAAGTGGTTCCACTGGTGCTAGTACAGTGGAGGCACAGGAAGGGATCCGAGTCTACGTGGGAGACGGAGGAAGAGATGAGACAACATTATCCATAACTGTTCAAGGAGTGACAGGTTTCGAGGAAGAAACCTATATAAGGGAGGTGGACTTGTAACACCTGGATATTTAAAAAAAAAGAGAAAGAAAAGAAAAGAAAAAGAGAAGTATAAAGAAAGAACGGTGAAATATCCTAAGTTGAGGGGTTAAAGTTGTGCAAGAGGCAAACTTTATTATAATTACGTTTAAAAAATGGGCATGGCCGCCACTCTTCCTGCTCACCAACTGCTTCGGCCGCAGAAAGTAAAAGAACAAAGAGCTTCCATCAGTGTTTAGAGAGAAGAAGAAGAAGATCGTCTTGAAGGTTAGTTTTTGTGTGTTTTGTTCAGTTTCAGCTGGGTTTTCAGCTTGTAGACCGAGTCTTATGTGTTCCTCTATGTTCGGTTGGGTGTTTTTGGTGTGTTTAGGTGTTTGAATTCCAAGTACTCTTTAGTTTGAAGGAGTTTACTCGAAGGCTGCTGTAGGTGAGTTCTTGATCCCCGGTTTTTCTATTTTAAACTTGTTTTGGGACTGAAATGCATGTAAATTATTGTTTTTGCAAATTCTAATATTTTGAACCATATGTGTTCCCCTGTTTTATGTGGGTATGTGTGTTTGTGAATGTTTGACTGAATCTTGTGGTTGTATGCTTGTTTTATGAGCTTAATATGCTATATTTGGGCTAAGAATATGTTAGGATGATGATCGGGAACTGAAATTAGTATAAGTTAGAACTGGTATAGTGCCTATGCGCCCAAACTGCCCATGCGCCTAAGTGTTCCCATGCGCCCAAGTACCCATGAGCCTGTTTAGTACTCATCCGCTTGCATAGTACCCATGCACCTAAGTTTTCCCCATGCACCCAAGTGTTCCCATGCGCCCAACTATCCGTGCGCCTGCATAGTGCCCATGCGCTCATATAGTGCTCATGCGCCTAAGTTGACTTAGAATTTTTTGAAATTTTGGGAAAAATGGAAATTTATGATTAAGCTCTGGAATGTTTTGGTGGCTTATGTTTGTTCATGTTATGCTTGTTTGTGGCCTGTTATTGATGTTCCTTATTATGTATTATTACGTGACTTTACGTGGTGTGTTAATGCTCTTGTACGTAAGGTATTATCATAAAAGAAGCAGAAGATTAAAGATAATAAAGAGTTAAACATAACGAATGAATGAAAGTCTTGCAAGCAAATTTAAAGAGGTTCACAACTCAATGAAGAGTTGATAGCTCAACAGTGTGCCATGTAGCGTGCGATCTTGGCTAACCCATGAGGGTGTACACACATGGGGGTCAGTCTTGGTGACTGATCCATACTTGCGAAACGGGATCCTTGTCGCTTAACCCCAAGACTGAGGTGGCTTCGTGCCTAATGATGGGGTATGGCTTATGACAGGATCTAGATAGAAGTGAAAGAAAATGAAAAAGTGCGAAATGAACGATTATGAACGATGATAAAAGATAATAATGATATTATCATGATGTATGTATGTTGCGTGATCACGAACAAAAGTAAAGGAAAGGTTTTTACTAAAGGTAAAGGAAAGGTTTTTACAAAAGTAAAGGAAAGGTTATTATATAAACTAGAACTCACTCAGCAACGATGACTTTTTATGCATTTTTAGTTGGCAGGTAGCGTGTTGTTGAGGATGGCACAAGGGTGAAGCTACTTTGCGAGCAAAGACAGGCATCCATCTCATGCAATAATAATGATGTTGTTTTGTAATACAACTAAGTGACATTTTGTAATCTTTTAAACGATGATGTATTACTTGGCAAATGTATTTATTAAAGCATGAAATGGTTTTTGATGAACTATTCCGCTGCAATATTTTATTTACTTAATAAATCCTAACATGTTTTGATATAAATGAGGTTGTGATTGACCAACTGTGGGGTTCCCAGGAACGGGGCCTTACACACAACAAACTGAAAAATGACCATAAAGTCTCTGATGAAAAGATCTTATCTCTACAAACCTCATGGAATAAAACTTTAAAAGAACTTGAACTTGTTAAAAAACAACTTGAGGAGATGCCTAAAAATTTAGAAGAAGAAAAAATAGCTCATGCTGCAACACAGGTGGATCTAGCTAAAGTTAAAAGTTCTAAAACAATTGTAGAACAGGTGGTAAGTGAGAGGAAAGATAATAACAAAACAGGTCTAGGTTTTACACATGAGCCCGTGCCTGAATCTATCACAAACACTTTACCAGAAAACTTTAACATACATGAACACTCACCTGAAAACAAAGCTAAGCTTAAAGCCTTTCAAAATAAGAAAAAGAATTCTTAAAGTGATGAAGAGAAAACTAATGTTGAGATATTTAAGGAACAACATTCTGAAAAGATTAAAGAGAACGCAAAACAAGATGAAGTAACATCTGAAGATTCGTTTTCTTACAGATTAAACAATCCAGACTTCATCAAATGACAGAAAGAACAAAAAGATAAAGAAAATGCAAAAGAGTATTCTACTAAAGATGTTCAAGCACAAAGCAAGCAGAGATCATCAAGATCAAGAAACCAGAGAAGGAGAAGGAAAAATGCAAAAGCTAACTCCTCTCAGAATAAAAATCAAAACAATCAAAATCAAAGAACAACTCAATCTAATCAATTTAAACCAGTGAAGTTTGTATCTGCGGGTACTTTTGAAATGAACACAATTTTAGAAATCAAATCAAATTCAAATAACAAATCTAACCCTGATCTGAAAACAGGTTCAGGTCCAAAGTCTTCTGCTATTAACAAAAGATTTGTATCTAAGGAGTCTAGGAATGGTGTTAATGAACAAAAGTCAAAACCCAAATTTTAAAAGAACAAATTCTCAAATAAAAAACAACAGATTAACTTTGCAACTCCTGAATCAAAACAAGGATCAAATGTGGCTTCCACATCTAAATTTAATCAACAGTTGTTTAAATTTCAACAAAGGTACTCTGAAATATGTGATATGTACAATCATAAGAATGATGAATGTTTCTTTAACAGGTACTGTCACATTTGCGATATGAAAAACAATTCAACAGCTGATTGTTATTTCAACAAGTATTGTACCATTTGTGATGAAAGAAATCACAAAACTGAGAATTGCTACGTCAGAAGGAACTCGCCAAGGAATGGATATGTCAATCCACAATATCAAAGAAATCAAAGTGTTCGTTTTCATAGATTGACAAAACAACCTTCCTTAGGCTTGTGATTTTTTCCAAGGATTGATTCTGATTGTGATGATTCTTATGCTGTGAAAACAAAGAACTATAGTCAAGGAAAATTCATTTCAAGATCTGTGACAATGAACAATGCAAAATTTGGTAATCAAAATTTTTCTAAAAATGTTCCTACTGATGGTTTGAATTACCTTGATGATGATCTTAAATAATGCTATCATGCTTTACGGATTAAACAAATCAAATATAATCAAAAATTTGTCAGAAACGGAATTGGTAAATTTAAACAACAAAAGAAGCCTGATGTGAATACTCTTCATTTTAAATAGTTTATCATTATTGATAAATTTGACAAGCCCAAGACCATATCGGCTTGGGTTGATAACTCAACTTAAATGTCTTTGAAATGCAGGTACGCCCAAGAAGACCTATTCACACGTGGTATGTTGATAGTGGGTGTAGCTGGCATATGAAAGGCAACCATGCCTTGCTTCAAGATTTTAAGTTAAAAGATGGTACTCATGTTGCATTCGGAGGTGATGCAGGTGGTAAAATAATAGGCAAAGGAACAGTGTCCAATGGGATTATTAGCTTTGATAAAGTCAACTATTGTTCACAGTTGAACTTTAATCTTTAAATTTTTACGCAAATTTGTGATAAATCTTACTCTATTCTATTTGATGATTCTTTTTGTTATATTATGAAGCCAAGTTTTTAGATAAGCAAAGAATGGGTAGTTGTTAAAGCTGTACGAGATCGAGATGTATACAAGTTAGATATGTCTCAATTAGATCGATCTACAGAAACAACATGCCTAATTGCTCAAGCATCAAATGTCGAAAGCTAGTTATGGCATAGACTTCTCGGGCATTCCAATTTCAAGAACATGAACAAGCTTGTAGCAGGAAATCATGTAGTAGGTCTTCCAACAAAGACGTTTGATACAACAGATTACTGCTCAGCATGTTTAAAAGGAAAGCAACACAGAGCGTCTTATAAGTCCAAGCTGATAAACTCAAATTCCAAGCCTCTACAGATGTTGCACATGTACCTATTCGGACCAACAAATATGCAGAGTATTGGAAAGAAATCTTATTGTTTAGTTATCATTGATGACTTTACAAGATTTTCATGGGTTTTTTTTGCATGCTAAATCTGAAACTGCTGAATTGTTAAAAGAATTCATCAATAAACTAGAAAATCAATTAGAACAAAAGGTGGAAATTATCAGAAGTGATAATGGAACTAAATTTAAAAATTATAATGTTGACATGTTTTGTGCGGAAAAAGGAATTGCTCTTCAGTTCAGTGCTCCTAGAACTCCACAACAAAATGGAGTTGCTGAAAGGATAAACAGAACTTTGATTGTGGTCGCACGTTCTATGTTAGCAGATGTAAAGATTCCAATTACTTTTTTGGGTTGAAGCCATATCCACTGCATGTTTTATACAGAATCATACATTGCTTGTGAAAGATAAACAGAAAGCTCCTTATAAGTAGATGTTTGACAGGAAACCTAATATTGATTTTCTTAAACCTTTTGGTTGTCCAGTTTTGATTTTAAATTTAAGGTGACCAGCTAAGAAAGTTTGATGCAAAATCTGATGATGGATTTTTTGTTGGATTTTCGTCAGTTTCAGAAGCCTATAGAGTTTGTAACTCTAGGACGAATGTTATACTTGAAACTTTTTGTGTTAAGTTTCTTGAAAACTCTTTTCCATCAGTTGCAAATCGTCCAGCTTGGTTGTTTGATTTAGATTCTTTGTCAAACTCTTTTAACTCAAACTCCTAAACCTCAAACTGAGACTTCATCTTCTAACTCTGTTAAAACTAGCAAAGTTAAAGATATTATTAAAATCCTGTTATAGGATGATGAGTCGAAATCTGCTTTTACTGCTTTCATGGAAAGTTTTCATGCTTATCAAGGTAGTCATCTAACCAAGTTAGATCTTGTTTTACAGAACACATAAACACTCATATTTTAGTAGGAATTACAAGCCCTGTGCAAACAAAACAGTTGGCTTTAATAAATCAAAGTCAAGGTGTTTTAACTGTAACAGTTATGGTTATTTCTCAAGGGAATGTAAAGCTCCTAGAAATCAAGGTGGAAATGGTCAAGCAGGTTCTAGCAGTCAAAGATACCAACAGTAGTCTACGAATACTTTTCAAAAGCCTTATCAAAGTCTTCCCATGCCAGAACTTAAAGATGAATCAAAATCATCTGAAGAGCCAAAGAAAGCTTTTGTTGTAAGCATTAAAGATGGCTATGACTGGAGTGCTTATGCTGAACAATTCACAACTGATCTATCATCTAGTTTAGCTCTTGTTACTGAAGCTCAAAATGAAGACTGGTCTGAAGAAAATGATCCTAAGGCAGATGGTTATTCAGATAATGAGGATGAAGATTATGATTGGAGTGACAAATATAACCCAAAAGAGGATTCAGAGGAAATTACACTCATGGCTCAGTCTAAATAACCAAAGGTTGAGCATCCATCATCTGACTCTGAGACTTCTTCTTCAAGTTATCCTGAAATTCCTACTGAAGTCAGAGAGAAAATGTGCACAAAAGCATGTTTTGATCAAGTTGACCATTACAGAACATATTCATTTAAAATCTGTGACAAACTTAAACAAGAAGAAGAAATGCACAACAAACTGAAAAATGATCACAAAGTCTCTGATGAAAAGATCATATCTCTACAAACCTCATGGAATAAAACTTTAAAAGAACTTGATCTTGTTAAAAAACAACTTGAGGAGATGGCTAAAAATTTAGAACAAGAAAAAATAGCTCATGCTACAACACAGGTGGATCTAGATAAAGTTAAAAGTTCTAAAACAATTGTAGAACAGTTGGTAAGTGAGAGGAAAGATAAAAACAAAATAGGTCTAGGTTTTACACATGAGCCCATGACTGAATCTATCACAAACACTTTATCAGAAAACTTTAACACACATGATCACTCACCTGAAAACAAAGCTAAGCTTAAAGCCTTTCAAAATAAGAAAAAGAATTCTGAAAGTGATGAAGAAAAAACTAATGTTGAGATATTTGATGAACAAGATTCTGAAAAGATTAAACATGGTCATTTGGTGAAAGTTAAATCTTACGAACCACGACCAAAGAATAAGAAAATGTTTGTTCCCAAAGAGTATGTTCTTGAAGAATTCATTGTAAAGAATGACAGACAAAACCCAAAGAATAAAGAGAAAGCAAAACAAGATAAAGTAACAACTGAAGATTTGTTTTCTTACGGATTAAACAATCTAGACTTCATGAAATAGCAGAAAGAACAAAAAGATAAAGAAAATGCAAAAGAGTATTCTACTGAAGATGTTTAATCACAAAGCAAGCAAAGATCATCAAGATCAGGAAACTAGAGAAGGAGAAGAAAAAAATGCTAAAGCTGTAAGGCCCCGTTCCCGGGACGCTTACAACTGGACCGTCATCACATAATATATTCAAAATAAACATTACTTTTGCAGTGGAATTCAAAAGCTTTCATAATAATTAAAACATGTTATCTCATTACATAAATCATTTACATATCAAAATACAATAACATGTCAAAATATGGATGCCAGTCTTCGAAATACTCCCAGTAGCTTATGCATCTATGCCTGTAACTCCTCAGCATCAACAAAATACCTGCCAACTATCATGCATACAAAAAGTCAGCGACGCTGAGTGAGTTCTAGTTTTATTAATAAAATACTTTACATTCGTTAAAACATATCCTTTGTAAACGTATGCGATCACTCATCATACATACACTTTGATAATATTATTATTATCTTCATCATTGTTCAATTCATACATTTTGTACATTCATCATTATCTTTCACTTCGATCTGGATCCTGTCTTATGCAATACCCCCGACTCATGGCCGAAGACCGACAGTACCGGGGTACGCGACAAGGATCCCCTTCGAGTCACAAAGACCCCATTCTTTCAATTCAATATGGATCCTGTCTCATGCAATACCTGACTCATGTCCGAAGACCGACAGTACTGGGGTACGCGACAAGGATCCCCTTCGAGTCACAAAGACTCCCTTCAAGCCACAAGGACTCCCTTCGAGTCACAAAGACTCTCTTCGAGTCACAAAGACTCCCTTCGAGCCACAAGGACTCCCTTCGAGTCACAAGGACTCCCTTCGAGTCACAAAGACTCCCTTCGAGTCACAAAGACTCCCTTCGAGCCACAAAGACTCCCTTCGAGCCACAAAGATTCCCTTAGAGTCAATCTCATGGATTAATCCCCTTACGAGTCTGTTGTGACACACAGTCACTCACCTTAGCCTGGCATACAAGTCTGTTATGACAACACAGTCACTTACCCCAACCATGGCCTACGAGTCTTTTGTAACACACAGTCACTCACCTCAGTCTTGGTTGCAAGACTATTATTACGTTCCACCTTTCATTATCGTTATCTTTCACTTCGCTATATAATACTTTATGTTCATTCATAGCCATACCACGTAAATTCATACATCATACATAACGTATTATAAAACATGATACATACGTTTGAAAACCGTTAAACGAAGAAAGACAACACATACACCCATACATCACAAACATCATCACACCATCATGCACACATCAAACATAAGCCAACACATCCCAATGGGACCTATCTCAAACATCACCTCTTAAAGCCTCTAAGAAAGCCCTATATCCAAAACTAGGCACAACAAGTCATTCTAGGCGCATCAGCAGAAAATTCTAAGTATAAAAGCTCCTGGGAGCATGGGAACTATTTGGGCGCATGAGCACTATTTGGGCGCATGAGCCCTCTTCGGGCGTCCCAACACCTAGCCACAGAAACAATTCTGGGCGCATGGGCACTATGCAGGCGCATGGCCCACACTTAGCCAATTTTTATACTTTCTGGACGCACGGCCACTATTCAGGCGCATGGCCTGGGCGCATTAGCCCTGTTCGGGCGCACCACCCTTGGGCGCATGAGAACACTTAGGCACATAACACTTGGGCGCATGAGGACATTCTGAAATATGTCAAACATTGCCAAATTCACCCGAACATCCTTCTAACACCATCCAAACACCGATCTAACATACTAAGGGCATCTAAAACTTACCAAGCACTATACTAAACCATAAACAATCCTAGAACACACAACCACAACACATACATCAAACAAAAGCTGAAACATATGGTTATCTTTGAAAAACCTTTTCCTGGTATGCATAATAGCCCCAAACACTTTAAAATCTGTAAAAGAGGGGTTCTAGAAACTCACCTTGAAGAATCTCTTCAACCCAAACACTTTCACCTATGATTTCAGCTTCAAAACTCCGAGAACAACCTTCTTAAAACATCAAGAACTTGGTTACAAGCTGCAAACCGAGTTAAAACCCGAACATAAGCTCAAGAAACTCCCCTTTTGCACCTTTTCCTTCCTTCTTTTTCTCCAAAATCAGCACCCCTTTCTTCTTCTTCTTCTTGACCGAGAACAGAAAGCAGATCTGCTGCTTTATGGGGCGGCCATACCCTCATTTATATTAAAATAATGAGTTTGTGCACCTTTTGCGCTTTTCCCCCTTCAACTTGTGCCCATTTACTTTTCTTTCTGGATACTTTTCTTTTCTCGTCTTTTAAATAAAAATTCAGGGTGTTACAAAAGCTAACTCCTCTCAGAATAAAAATCAAAACAATCATAATCAAAGAACAAATCAATCTAATCAGTTTAAACTAGTGAAGTTTGTATCTGCGGATACTTTTGATGTGAACATAATTCCAGAAATGGAATCAAATACAAAGAACAAATCTAATTCTGTTCTGAAAACAGGTTTAGGTCCAAAGTCTTCCGCTATTAACAAAAGATTTGTATCTAAGGAGTCTAGGAATGGTGTTAATGAACAAAAGTCAAAACCCAAATTTCAAAAGTACAAATTCTCAAATAAAAAACAATAGATTAACTTTGGAACTCCTAAATCAAAACAAGGATCAAATGTGGCTTCCACATCTAAAGTTAATCAACAGTTGTTTAAATTTCAACAAAGGTAGAGTGAAATATGTGATATGTACAATCATAAGACTGATGAATGTTTCTTTAATAGGTACTGTCACATTTGTGATTGAAAAACCATTCAATAGCTGATTGTTATTTCAACAAGTATTGTACCATTTGTGATTAAAGAAATCAGAAAACTAAGAATTGCTACTTCAGAAGGAACTCGCCAAGGAATGGATATGTCAATCCATAATTTCAAAGAAATCAAAGTGTTGGTTTTCATAGATTGACAAAACAACCTTCCTTAGGCTTGAGATCTTTTTGAATGATTGATTCTGATTGTGATGATTCTTATACTGTGAAAACAAAGAACTATAATCAAGGAAAATTTGTTCCACGATATGTGAGAATGAACCATGCAAAATTTGGTAATCAAAATTTTTCTAAGAATGTTCCTACTAATGGGTTGAATTACCTTGATGATGATCTTGAAAAATGCTATCATGCTTTGCGGATTAAACAAATCAAAGATAATCAAAAATTTGTCAGAAACAGAATTGGTAAATTTAAAAAGCAAAAGAAGACTGATGTGAATACTCTTCATTTTAAACAGTTTACAATTGTTGATAAATTTGGCAAGCCTAAGACCATATCGGCTTGGGTTGGTAACTCAACTTAAATCTCTTTGAAATGCAGGTACGCCCAAAAAGACCTATTAACATGTGGTATGTTGATAGTGGGTGTAGCCGGCATATGACAGGCAACCATGCCTTGCTTCAAGATTTTAAGTTAAAAGATGGTACTCATGTTGCATTCGGAGGTGATGCAGGTGGTAAAATAACAGGCGAAGGAACAGTGTCAAATGGGATTATTAGCTTTGATAAAGTCAACTATTGTTCATAGTTGAACTTTAATCTTTTAAGTGTTTCCCAAATTTATGACAAATCTTACTCTGTTCTATTTGATGATTCTTTTGTTATATTTTGAAGCCAGGTTTTCAGATAAGCAAAGAATGGGTAGTTGTTGAAGCTATACGAGATCAAGATGTATACAAGTTAGATATGTCTCAAGTAGATCCATCTACAGAAACAACATGCCTAATTGCTTAAGCATCAAATGTCGAAAGCCAATTATGGCATAGACGTCTCGGGCATTCCAATTTCAAGAACATGAACAAGCTTGTAGTAGGAAATCATGTAGTAGGTCTTCCAACAAAGAAGTTTGCTACAACAGATCACTGCTTAGCATGTTTAAAAGGAAAGCAACACAAAGCGTCTTATAAGTTCAAGCTGATAAACTCAAATTCTAAGCCTCTGCAGATGTTGCACATGGACCTATTCGGACCAATAAATGTGCAGAGTATTGGAAAGAAATCTTATAGTTTAGTTATCATTGATGACTTTACAAGATTTTCATGGGTTTTGTTTTTGCATGCTCAATCTTAAACTGCTGAATTGTTAAAAGAATTCATCATTAAAGTAGAAAATCAATTAGAACAAAAGGTGAAAATTATCAGAAGTGATAATGGAACTGAATTTAAAAATTCTAATGTTGACATTTTTTGTGCAGAAAAAGGAATTGCTCATCAGTTCAGTGCTCCTAGAATTCCACAACAAAATGAAGTTGCTGAAAGGAAAAACAGAACTTTGATTGAGGCCACACGTTCTATGTTAGCAGATGTAAAGATTTTAATTACTTTCTAGGATGAAGCCATATCCACTGCATGCTTTGTACAGAATCGTACATTGCTTGTGAAAGATAAACAGAAAACTCCTTATGAGTTGATGTTTGGCAGGAAACCTAATATAGATTTTTTTTAATCTTTTGGTTGTCCAGTTTTAATTTTAAATTCAAGTGACCAGCAAGGAAAATTTGATTAAAAATCTGATAATGGATTTTTTGTTGGATACTCATCGGTTTCAAAAGCCTTTAGAGTTTATAACTCTAGGACGAATGTTATACTTGAAACTTTTAACGTTAAATTTCTTGAAAACTCTTTTTCATCCGTTGCAAATGGTCCAGATTGGTTGTTTGATTTAGATTCTTTGTCAAACTCTTTTAACTCAAACTCCTAAATCTCAAACTGAGACTTCATCTTCTAACTCTGTTAAAACTAGCAAAGTTAAAGATGGTATTAATATCCTGTTACAGGATGATGAGTCAAAATATTCTTTTACTGCTTTCATGGCAAGTTTTCATGCTTATCAAGGTAGTCATCTAACCCAGTTAGATCTTGTTTTACAGAACACAGAAACACTCATATGTTAACAGGAATTACAAGGCTAGTGCAAACAAAACTATTGGCTTTGATAAATCAAAGTCAAGGTATTTCAACTGTAACAGTTATGGTCATTTCTCAAGGGAATTTAAAGCTCCTAGAAATCAAGGTGGAAATGGTCAAGCAGGTTCTAGCAGTCAAAGATACCAACAGCAGTCTCAGAAGACTTTTCAAAAGCCTTATCAAAGTCTTCCCATGCCAGAACTTAAAGATGAATCAAAATCATTTGAAGAGCCAAAGAAAGCTCTTGTTGTAAGCATTAAAGATGGCAATGACCGGAGTGCTTATGCTGAACAATTCACAGCTAATCTAACATCTAATTTAGCTCTTGTTGCTAAAGCTCAAAATAAAGACTGGTCTGAAGAAAATGATCCTAATGCAGATGGTGATTCTGATAATAAGGATGAAGATTATGATTGGAGTGAAAAATCTAACCCAAAAGAGGATTCAGAGGAAATTGCACTCATGGCTCAGTCAGAACAACCAAAAGTTGAGCATCCATCATCTGACTCTAAGACTTCTTCTTCAAGTTATCCTGAAATTCCTATTGAAGTCAGAGAGAAAATATGCACAAAAGCATGTTTTGATCAAGTTGACCATTACAGAACATATTCATTTAAAATTTGTGACAAACTTAAACAAGAAGAAGAAATGCACAACAAACTGAAAAATGATCATAAAGTCTCTGATGAAAAGATCTTATCTCTACAAACCTCATGGAATAAAACTTTAAAAGAACTTGAACTTGTTAAAAAACAACTTGAGGAGATGGCTAAAAATTTAGAAGAAGAAAAAATAGCTCATGCTGCAACACAGGTGGATCTAGCTAAAGTTAAAAGTTCTAAAACAATTGTAGAACAGTTGGTAAGTGAGAGGAAATATAAAAACAAAACAGGTCTAGGTTTTACACATGAACCCATGCCTAAATCTATCATAAACACTTTACCAAAAAACTTTATCACACATGATCACTCACTTGAAAACAAAGCTAAGCTTAAAGCCTTTCAAAATAAGAAAAGGAATTCTGAAAGTGATGAAGAGAAAACTAATGTTGAGATATTTGAGGAACAACATTCTGAAAAGATTTAAAATGGTCATCCAGTGAAAGTTAAATCTTACGAACCACGTCCAAAGAATAAGAAAATGTTTGTTCCCAAAGAGTATGTTGTTGAAGAAGTCATTATAAAGAATGACAGACAAAACCCAAAGAATAAAGAGAAAGCAAAACAAGATGAAGTAACATCTGAAGATTCATTTTCTTACAGATTAAACAATCTAGACTTCATCAAATGGCAGAAAGAACAAAAAGATAAAGAAAATGCAAAAGAGTATTCTACTGAAGATGTTCAATCACAAAGCAAGCAGAGATCATCAAGATCAAGAAACCAGAGAAGGAGAAGGAAAAATGCTAAAGCTAACTCCTCTCAGAATAAAAATCAAAACAATCAAAATCAAAGAACAAATCAATCTAATCACTTTAAACCAGTGAAGTTTGTATCTATGGGTACTTTTGATGTGAACACAATTCCAGAAATCAAATCAAATTCAAAGAACAAATGTAACTCTGATCTAAAAATAGGTTCAGGTCCAATGTCTTCCCTCTATTAACAAAAGATTTATATCTAAGGAGTCTAGGAATGGTGTTAATGAACAAAAGTCAAAACCTAAATTTCAAAAGAACAAATTCTCAAATAAAAACAACAGATTAACTTTATAACTCCTAAATCAAAACAACGATCAAATATGGCTTCCACATCTAAAGTTAATCAATAGTTGCTTAAATTTCAACAAAGGTACATTGAAATATGTGATATATACAATCATAAGACTGATGTTTCTTTAACAGGTACTGTCACATTTGTGATATGAAAAACGATTCAACAACTGATTGTTATTTCAATAAGTATTGTACCATTTGTGATGAAAGAAATCACAAAACTAAGAATTGCTACTTCAGAAGGAACTCACCAAGGAATGGATATGTCAATCCACAATTTCAAAGAATTCAAAGTGTTGGTTTTCATAGATTGACAAAACAACCTTCCTTAGGCTTGTGATTTTTTCGAAGGATTGATTCTGATTGTGATGATTCTTATGCTGTGAAAACAAAGAACTATAATCAAGGCAAATTCGTTCCATGATCTATGAGAATGAACAATGCAAAATTTGGTAATCAAAATTTTTCTAAAAATGTTCCTACTGATGGTTTGAATTACCTTGATGATGATCTTAAAAAATGCTATCATGCTTTGCGGATTAAACAAATCAAAGATAATCAAAAATTTGTCAGAAATGAAATTGGTAAATTTAAACAACAAAAGAAGCCTCATGTGAATACTCTTCATTTTAAACAGTTTACCATTATTGATAAATTTGGCAAGCCCAAGACCATATCGGCTTGGGTTGATAACTCAACTTAAATCTCTTTGAAATGCAGGTATGCCCAAGAAGACCTATTAACACGTGGTATGTTGATAGTGGGTGTAGTCGGCATATGACAGGCAACCATGCCTTGCTTCAATATTTTTAGTTAAAAGATGCTACTCATGTTGCATTCGGAGGTGATGCAGGTGGTAAAATAACAGGCGAAGGAACAGTGTCCAGTGGGATTATTAGCTTTTATAAAGTCAACTATTGTTCACAGTTGAACTTTAATCTTTTAAGTGCTTCCTAAATTTATGACAAATCTTACTCTGTTCTATTTGATGATTCTTTTCGTTGTATTTTAAAGCCGGGTTTTTAGATAAGCAAAGAATGGGTTGTTGTTAAAGCTGTACGAGATCGAGATGTATACTAGTTAGATATGTCTAAAGTAGATCCATCTACAGAAACAACATGCCTAATTGCTCAAGTATCAAATGTCGAAAGCCAGTTATGGCATAGACGTCTCGGGCATTCCAATTTCAAGAATATGAACAAGCTTGTAGTACGAAATCATGTTGTTGGAAAGAAATCTTATTGTTTAGTTATCATTGATGAATTTACAAGATTTTCATGGGTTTTTTTGCATGCTAAATCTGAAACTACTAAATTGTTAGAAGAATTCATCATTAAAGTAGAAAATCAATTAGAACGAAAGGTGAAAATTATCAGAAGTGATAATGGAACTGAATTTAAAAATTCTAATGTTGACATGTTTTGTGTAGAAAAAGAAATTTATCATCAGTTCAGTGCTCCTAGAACTCCACAACAAAATGGAGTTGCTGAAAGGAAAAATAGAACTTTGATTGAGGTCGCACGTTCTATGTTAGCGGATGTAAAGATTCCAATTACTTTCTGGGATGATGCCATATCCACTGCATGTTTTGTACAGAATCGTACATTGCTTGTGAAAGATAAACAGAAAACTCCTTATGAGTTGATGTTTGGCAGGAAACCTAGTATAGATTTCTTAAATCTTTTGGTTGTCGAGTTTTGATTTTAAATTCAAGTGACCAGCTAGGAAAATTTGATGCAAAATCTGATAATGGATTTTTATTGGATATTCGTCGGTTTCAAAATCCTTTAGAGATTATAACTCTAGGACGAATGTTATACTTGAAACTTTTAATGTTAAATTTCTTGAAAACTCTTTTCCATCAGTTGCAAATGGTCCAGCTTGGTTGTTTGATTTAGATTCTTTGTCAAACTCTTTTAATTCTAACTTGTTTGAATCTCCAGGTGAGAAAAAAAACAAGGAGGAGATCTTGGATCTTTCAGTGATGATTCTGATTCTAATGATATGGATGATTCTAGCCTGGATTACCCATTCTTCTCATTTGTTAAAGATCTTGTATTTCGTTTTGAATCTCATGATCAATCTCACTCTCAACAAGCTCAAGAACATCCTGTGTTTGAAAATCCTAATGTTTCACAACCTATTCCTAATGATGGTCCTGGAATTATACAACCTGAGTCCGGAACGTCATCGATTTCTGATGATGTAGTTGTTATTGATAATCTTGATTACTTTATCAACTCACCGACTCAAGTTCCTAATTTCAATCCACATACTTCGAACTTATTGCATCAACTTTCCAACTTGAACTAATCTAATCTGGATGTTAATGTTCAAGGAAATGAGATTACTACGTCTCCTATTCTAGAGAACTATCCTACGTCTTAGATTATCGGTCCATTGAATGAGAGAACGACGAGAAGTCATTTAGAACAAGCAAATCTCTACTTATACTTGTGTTTTCTATGTCAAATTGTTCCTAAAAACATCTCTGAAGCCTTAAAGGACAATAGTTGGATTGGGACAATGCAAGAAGAGTTATTGCAATTCCGCAAACAGGAAGTGTGGAAGCTTGTGGATTTATCTGAAGGAGAAAATGCCATAGGAACAAAATGGTTGTTCAGAAACAAGTATGATGATCGGGGAATTGTTGTTCGCAACAAAGCGAGACTCGTTGCACAAGGTTACACCAAAGAAGAAGGAATAGATTATGATGAAGTATTTGCTCTAGTTGCAAGACATGAATCAATTTGTGTCTTCCTGGCTTATGCATCATATATGCAATTCAAGGTGTATCAGATGGATGTTAAAGGTGCTTTCTTGTATGGACCAATCACTGATGATGTGTATGTCAAGCAACCTCCAGGTTTTGAAGATTCAGAATATCCTTATCGTGTGTACAAGCTTAGTAAAGCATTGTATGGTCTACATCAAGCTCCTAGAATTTGGTATGAAACATTATCATAACATTTGATCCAGCATGGATACACGTGAGGGAAAATTGATCCAACTTTGTTTATAAAGAAGGATACAGATGATCTCTTATGTGTTCAAGTGTATTTTGATGATATCATATTCGGTTGTACAAGTCCAAAATTGTGTAATGAATTTGAAGAAATCATGAAGTCTCGTTTGTAAATGAGTTCTATAGGAAAATTAATGTTTTCCTTGGTCTTCAAGTGAAACAGTCTGCAGATCAATCAAGAGAAATTCATTGAAAAACTCTTGAAGAAATTTAAACTGCAACATTGACAATCCATCAGATCTCCAGCTAACGTAAATACCAAGATTGAACCTGTTTCGAAAGGAAAATCAGTTGACCAAACTCTATACAGATCAATGATTGGATCTTTGATGTATCTTACTTCATCTAGACCTGATATAACGTATGCTGTTTGTGTCTGTGCCAGGTACCAATCTGACCCGAAGGAATCTCACCTAATTACTGTTAAACAAATATTCATCTCAAAGGAAAACCGGCTTTAGGGTTATGGTATCCTTATGAAGGAAACTTTGAGTTACATGGATATACAGATAATGATTATGCAGGATGTTGCCAAGATCGTAAATCTACGACGGGTAGTTGTCAGTTTTTAGGTCCCAGATTAGTCTCATGGAAATGTAAGAAACAAACAAATGCTTCCATTTCAATCGTAGAAGTGGAGTACATAGCTGCTTTAGCAGGATGTTATCAAATCCTTTGGTTACAAAACCAACTGCTGGATTACGGGTTCAATTTTCTTAAAACTCCTATTTATATTGATAGCACTACTGCTATGTTTATTATAGCTAATCCTGTCTAGCACTAAAAAATGAAGCTTATTGAAATTCAATATCATTTTCTCAGATATAACTCTGAAAAAGGTTTAATCATTTTGATTCAAATTACAACTAAAAAACAGTTGGCTGACCTATTTACAAAAGCTTTTTTACTAGGTCGTTTTGAGTATTTGGTTGAGTCAATTAGACTTATTAACCATGTTTAAAACTGGTTTTGATTAATTGAGTTATCGAGATCATAAAAATGAAAAGAACCCTCCCCTAGCTGAATAAGACAAAGAAAAGAGAAACTATCAAAGTTAACTGCCTGATTGTATATATTGTGTGTGCATGTTCAATAGAAAATGAAAAACAAATACAAAAATAGAAAATTGCAAAATCAAAAGAGAAAAGTATAAAAAAAAACCCATAAAAATATAGTTTATTTTTTAGTTAAGTATCTAGGACTGAATCTGTCTTTGCAATTTATGAGAAATGATAGATACATTAGTTCTGATCAGTTGCATACTTTGTTCGCTACTAAAGTCTGACGTGATCAAAAATGATGTGTAGCTCATGCATTTATACTGAAAAAGTAAATTCTTGTGATTAAACTAAATCAATCATGCATTCGTGTTTGTCCATCTTAGTACTAATGAGTAGTGTTGACTTCTCAAATTGATTACTTGTAAAGTCATAACCTCACACCTGGTGGCGATATGAATAACCATGAGCTCTAATTATTTAAAACATCTATTCACTTCTCTATTATGAGTCATCATAGACCTGAAGTGACGAGATATCCTTTGTTGTAAGTCATTACAGACCTGGATATTCTCACTTGATGCAAAAGATGCCAATGTGCACGACCTAAATATGAGATCTGGTTATAAGTATATGTCAGGGTGCTTAAGAAATGTGATTTTTTGCATATATTGACGAGAGTTGAGCTCTCTAAGTGCAGGATCGGGTAAGGGTGCTTAAGTATGCAATTAGCTTCACAGGAGGAGAGAACTTTAGATCATTTAACAATTCAAATAGGGAACTGGTAACTATTTAAAAGATACTAAGCCCATACAAGTAATGTAAGTGAAACAAGAATAAAATCACAAGAACACAAGATAAAGTTTTCAAGGAAGTTGTATATTGATTCTCTAGTTCTATTACAAGTGTGTTCAAGTAAGTCTAGTTACAAGAACTTGAGACTCTTATATACTACAACCTAGAACATGAATATACAAAGAGACAGTTGGGATTTGACTAATCTAGACAACAAGATCAATCTACAGTCAAAAGGCAGATTGCCTTTTGACTAGTGACTATGACATGCCATAGCTCACAGACTTTATCTAATAAGACAAGTCTACAGGAACAATTATGGGAAGTTATAGGCAAAGACCTTTTTCTATAGTTTGATAAAGTATGGAAGTTTCACCAACTAATGAAAAGCAGGTGAGTCTTTAGAGCAGCAGCGGAAGGTACAACAGCTTTATCAAAAAGTAACTCAGAGAAAGCATATTTTCTCTGTTTTCGGAAGAAATCAGTCTTCTGATCAAAATGGCTTCGAAATACTTTGTCTTGTGAAGCCGGAAGACTTCATCTTTGGCTTCGAAAGAAAAGGGTCTTTGGCTTCGAAAGATTTCACACTTGTAATATTTTCTGATAAGTGTGAAACTTCCGAAGCAACTTCTTCTGAACTGTTGGCTTCGGAAGAACTCCCACTTAGACTTATTTATGAGTGTAAGACTTCCGAAGCTAGTTCATCCTTGTTCTTTAGTGCATGCTGGAAGACTTGGTTGTTCTGGTATCCTTTGGTTGCATCAGCCTTTAATCTTCAAATGTTCCTTACAAACTCCTCCTAGGCTGATGCTACCAAAACAGAGAAGTTCTTCAGATTTTGATAGTCCACATCAGGATCTTTAGCATTCCTTTCTTCATCATAAGATCTGGATCCTTCAGACTGCCATAGAACCTTCTCATGTCAAAAAGATCATGCAGAGGAAGTTCAAGCATGCCATTTTTGAAGTAGACATGTTGTTCTCCCTGATCTCTTATGACATACCATCTGTCTAGATCTTCAGCAAAAGTCCATAACAGAATTTGTCTTCCAGTAGCAAGAGGCTCTACTATGATTGGAGTTTGTTGAGAGACCTCTTCATGCATTCCTTCAGGATGCTCTGATTCATCCTGAGGTTGGGAGGTGGATGCCTTTCTTCTCTTCTTCTTTGAAGTGGATCTTCTTCTGGCCATCCTTTTTCTCCTCCTAGATTTCTTCAACTAAGAAGGTTGGTCTTGAGTACCAGTTGATTCTGTTGTGTCCCTCTCAGTTGGGTTCTCCTCTCTCACAGGTTCAGAAGAAGAGAGAGGAGGGCCCTGCTGTGGGTCAGAAGTTGAAGTTGGCTCAGATGCAGCTCCAGGTTCAGGTTGTGTTATCTCAGTAGGTTCAACCTTCACCTCAACTTAAGGTTGAGCTGGACTTGGTGGAGAATGCAAGTCCACCAGCTCTCCCCTTTTTATCTTCTGCTTGATCACCCTAATATGCTCATCTATTGTGGATAGAGACATAGGACCAAGCCTCCTTCTGGAGAACCCATACAGCTTCAAGAAGCTCATCATCCTTTGTCTGTCAGCAGACTTCTTTTGGCTTTTATGGATGATGGCCCTTGACTTTGTAGCTTCTTCCCTTAATCTTTTGTTTGCAGCTTGCCTTTCCCTTTTGGCTTGTTCTTCCAGCTACTTGTTGTATTCAAACTTTATGTACTCATATGATAAGGGAAGAAGTGCAACTGCCTGATAGAGACCTATGGCACTCAGGTAGTTGATCATCTTTAGTCTTTCTTCTTCTTTAACTTCCTGAGGTTGTTCAATGCCCATAGTCTCTGGCTCAGGACTTTCTTGAACTGGAGAGAGGACAGGAGCATCTTTGTAGAGTCTTTTAAGTCTTCTTTCTTCTTTGTTTTTGAGGAGCAATTCTGCATCCTCTGCTTCCTTCCTCTCTTTTGACAATTCAATGTCAGCCAGTTCATTCAGCTCCTCTAAGGGGAGAGAGATGAGTTCATAAACATTGTAGTTTCTGGTTCCCAGGTAATTCAGCCTGGCTGCCCTTAACTCATCTTCTTGAGTGTTTTTCCTGGGGGTAGCCCTGATTGCAGCTTCTATGAATCCTGGGGAACCACTTGAGCTCTCTCCCCTCAGCTTCCTCTTCCTCTCTCTCTTCTCCTCCTCAATATCGTCAGGAGTTATTTTGCTTTTTCCTTTGTCAACCAGAGGCCTTGGTGACTTAGGCTAGAGAGAGCTTTGGCCTTTATTACTTGGTTAAGCTATCAAGCTCTAGCTAGAGAGAGGTTGTGAAGCACCATCACTAGCTGGTGTTTCACTGAGGGTAATGGGTGTAGAGGGAGATCATGTCTCAAGGTTCACAGGTTCAACCTCTGGGCCTTTAGTCAAGGCTTTCCTAACGAAGCTAATCTCCGGGTCCATCTTAACATCCAGCTGACCAAAGATCTCACCTACTAGCCTTTGTCTATGTAGTTTTGATCTCAATTTGAATTCCTCTAGCACCCTGTCTTGAATCCTTTTTGCCAATCTTGCAGCTTGTCTGTTGTTGCTTGGGTTGACAAGTGGCAGATCCACCAAATTTATACTGTCATAGTATCTCAGTCTTGAAATGTTGAAAACTTCTAGTTGACCCTGAGCTCTAGAGATCACAAGAGCTCTCCTGTTTTGTCATACCCCAAACCCTTGATTGGGTTCTCAGAAGGGGCAGACATTGCTCTTGGTATTCCCTCCTCAAACAGTTGTTGGATGAGCAAGTCTAGATCACTGTCATGAGGAGGTTTCTGAGTATGGACAAGTTTAAGTGAGGGTGGTGAATCCTTAATGTCCATACTCTGGGAAGAACTCCCAGGTTCTGTGGTTGTCAAGACTTTCTCCCCCTTTTTGGTAGCATCACCCTCTTGACTAGGTAAGCTGGGGAATTGGTGCAAGACATCCACAGGTTCTTTTGGTCTTGGTTGAGTTGTCCTCCTTGGTCTCTCAGCTAACTGGCCCTTAAGATTGGTGATCTCAAGTTGCTGGTCATTGACCCTCTTCTGTAAGAAAGTTGTCAGGATCAGCGATCTAAGTTTGATCAATTAGAGTTGAATCGCAACGGAATTAGAACAAGAATTAGACAAATATAGCAAGAACACAATAGATATTCAATGGAACAGTACACGGTTATGGAGAAAGTGGGTTTTCTTCAAAATGGATAATGTCATTCATGCACAATGCTTCGGTGTGGCGGCTGCTAAGCTTTTCTAAGTTTGCTATAGCTGCTCATCCCCACCTTACAATTAGGTCAACATTCCTTATATAAAGGAATGTGACGTCTGCTGATGTCACTTGATAGTGACATCTAACAGAATTATTACAAACAACTGAAAGTAAGCAAACTACTGAGAATGTTCACAACAACTGAGAACATCTCAGAGTGCTAAGTACAAGATAAAACTAAAACTATTGAAACTACAAGTACTGATTACAATAAACATAAAACTACTGAAAGGAAACCATCACAACTACTGAAGAGGTCTTCTTCAGCTGTTGTGACAACATCTGAAACTTTGTCTTCAGACTGTCTTCAGCTGTTTCACTTTAGACTTTGTCTTCAGCTCTTTCACTTCAGACTTTGTCTTCAGTTCTTTCACTTCAGACTTTGTCTTCAGCTCTTTCACTTCAGACTTTGTCTTCAGCTCTTTCACTTCAGACTTTGTTATCAGTTGATGTCTTCAGCTGTTGCAGACTACTTCAGTTGTTGTAATGTCCGTGGGACTTAAAGGTTTTTCTGATCAGGCTCATTGGTTCTTTTGGTCCAACAAACTCCCCCTGAACCAATGCAGCCAAAACCTTTAAGCTTATTGAGGTCCCACTTATTCTTGGCAGAAATACTCTCTTGATCAGCTTCAGAGATATCGGATAAGCACAGGCCAGGGAACAGGTTTCAGTAGATGTGAATGTCAAAGGATGGAAGGGAACTCTGTCTTGGGGAACTGGACACAGAGCTGTTATCCCAACCATGAAACCTACTTCCCATTGATGAGTCTATAAGACTCTCTGACGTAGGCCTCAAGGAGAACAACTTGTTCCTCCTTAGTGAGTTCTTCTGCTTCTCCTTCGAAGAAGAACTCTGGGCCATAGTACTCTGATAGGTACTTTACCGTCTTTCCATTTTCAACTCAACAGTTGTTATCTCTCTGTAAGCAAATTCATCTGGGTGAGTCCCTTCTAATAACAACTGGAGTTCATTTTTCTTGATCTCTTCAAGCCTCTTGTATAACAACCCCTTCTTGACCATTTTGTTCTCCATTAGAGTTTGAGGGGTCATCTTTGACTTGTAGGCTCTCTTGAAGTCTTCAAGTATCTCCCAGGGTGAGACTACAATGGCCAACATAATAACAGCATCTATGGTCTTTCTCACTTGGCCATTGTATCTACTTGGTATGGATTTCTTATGAATTCTAGAACTAACCCTGGGGTCTGGCCAAATCCTTACTCTCTCCTTTTGATATTGAAAGGTATACCTGAGAGCATACAGCCTTTGAGCGTGTTTCTTCATGGCTTGTATAGATGATGACTGAGGAAACTCTTTGTCAACCATCTTCAAAAGTTGCTCATCGTGCTGTTTCTGCTGTTCTTCTTCTTCAATCTTAACTTTCACCATTTGCCTCTGAAAGTCTGGTGTGATCATTTGTTGACTTCTGGGCTCAGGTATTTTTAGAACAGCAGAGATTGGCAGACTGTCTTCTTCATCATCTTCTTCTTCTTCTTCTTCCATCCTCAACACCCTTCTCCTCCTTCTGGGTGCATCCTTGGATGTGGTTTGAGGTGGTTTTTGGGGTAAGGGAGTTGGTTTTGAAGGTTGAGTTGGTTTAAGTTTAGGTTTAGGGATTGGTTTGGAGAGTTGTGGGGTTGGTTGTTTTTGAGTGGGAGTTTGGGAAGGCTGATCTAGCATTTTTGTGGTAAGTTTGGCTTTGGAAAGCTTGGCCATATCAGATCTCTTCCCAGCACCTGCTTCATCTAAGGCTTCGATAATCAACCCTTTATTGAATGCTTCAGAAGCACAGATTCTGGTGGTTATTGCCAGAATACTGTCTCTGGTCCATGATTTAATCTCAATTAATGATCTTCCCAAGTATTTTGCAATAAACCTGATCATTATCTCCAACCTCTCCCTTTCCATCACACTGTAACTGGCCCATCTCTCTTGTATTCTTTAATCTCCAGCCTTCTGATCTCAGTGTCTAAAGTAGCTGTATCAAACCTGTCTGAAGAGTTGGTCTATTATTTTGTCCATTGATCTGCTGTGAGCTTCATCAGCTTCTTTAACCAGATCATCCAATGATTTCTCTTCATCAGGCTTTTGAGTTTCAGCACTTTTCTTTCTCTTGTATGTGATCAGCTGTTTTTCCTTTTCTAACTCCTTTTCTTTCTCTTTGTTTCTCATCTTCCACTCTCTTTCTCTTTCTTCTTTCACTGCCTTAGACTCCCCCTTTTTGGGTGCATTGGGTTCAGGGGTTTGAATGGCAGAAAGCTTCTTTTGCACAGCATCATCAACAAGTGTTTGTAGATTTGAGGAGATCCTCTCGTCAATGGCTTTATGCACAATCTCATTGATGATGGGAGTGATGAGAGGTAAGGAATGTTGAAAAGTAGCAACCATCTGCTCAGAGGGGTTCTGTCCCTGAGAGGTGGTGCCAAAAGCAGTGGCTGGTGGCTCAGTTGAGTGTAGTGGCTGAGTGTTTGGTGAACCTTCAGATGAAGGTGCCATCTGTGGGTTTATTGGGGCAGATGGACTTTGATCCTGAGACATTTTGGCAAGCAGTTCTTTGAGTCTGCTCACCTCAGCCTCAAGGATTGTGTTATGGGCTAAGACATCAAAGAAAAAGCCCAGGTCATCATCAGTCTTTGCTGAATCACCTGACCTCCTGATTGAATCAGGATGTACATGCCCTGAGTGTAGATCAGTTGTAGCATGTGCCCCTTGTTCTTGGTTCTGGGGACTTCCTGCCTCAGGACTGAGTCCTTCATCGGCAGTTGCCTCTGGTGAGGTCTTAGAGATGTTACCAACTGCATCCTGTTCATTTGCTGAATCAGTAGAAGTGGCAGCCTCACCAGATGTTCTAACCTCCTCCTCTACACGGGGAGATTGAACATTATAACCCCTGTGCTGTGGTTATCAGCAGCATTTGGTCCTCTTCCTCAGCTGTTGAGGTTCTCCCCATTGTAATTGGTTTCTGGGGAGGAGGAGAGGAATGCAGCTGACTCAGCACTTGTGCAACTATAATGGTTGGGCTTTGAGGGGCGGTTGCATTTGGAGATAGGTTTGAAGCAGATTGCACCCGGGGTGACTGGTGCTCTTCAATGGTAACCTTCTCAATTGAGATAGGTTCCAATTGTGGTATCCCCAATTATGGTTGCATCAGGATCCTGTTGAGAGGATACCTGAGCGGCTAGGGCTGGTGGAGTCTTTGACACTACTGGGGGGTTAGAACCAGTAAGTGTTTCCTGTATTGGTGTTACAGGGGCATCCTCAGGGGACTCATCTCCCTGAGTAGCCTTTTTGGGCTTTTTGGTGTTGGGTTTGGTGGGGACTTTGGATCTGGAAGTGGAGGCTGTGGGTTCCCGCTGCTTGGGTTTTAGCAGCCGGGCACCCCTTTCATTGTAGGGTCAGAGTTGTGCCTGGAGTATACTTCAGGCAATACAGCCGGAGCAGGGACTCCAAGGCCAACAAGGCCGTCTGATTTTAGCTGATTTAAAATTATGGCCATGAGAAACCTGGGATATAATATCCATCTGTTTGCCACAGGTTTCAAAGCCAGATCCTTTAGTTCCATAAAAACTATCTCAAAAAATTTAGATTTTGTCGTTCAAAGATAGAGTATAATACCTGTTGCCATCGGGAGGACATCTGATCCCATGAGGAGGTTTTTGGTGCAAGGCAGACATTCACCATGTGGAATATAAGACGTTCAGCATCATGGAAGTGCTTCTTCAGAATGGTGGTAGCACTTAAGTCTCCTTCATACCCGTTATTGATGAAAGACATATCAGTTGTGCCTTTCGGGTATTCTGTGACGCAGGTGGCATCATGTAGATTTAGGGTTTGTCGAATGATGTCTGGAGTGATGACCACCTGTTTCTGGTTAACCAACGACTGGAGAGTGATTTGGCGATCATTCTCACCAGTTTGCACAGAGACGTTGGTCCAGAATTGGCTTAGGGAATCGGGGTATATGGTAGGATTCATAAGAAAAGCGGTTCGGTACTGGGAATCTACCATAAGATCGATGGCATTATCAAATTTGTTCCAAAAGGCCGATTTCGAGAGGTAGGCAACACAGTTGTGTCTGGGTTTGAGTTTCATGGTCGCCATTGTTGAGAGAGTGAAGGATATGAAACGGCTAATGAAACGTTTGAAATTAGGTTTAGGTATTTATAGGGTAAGAAAAGGCTGATATAAAACGACTGAAAGTATTGGTGCTGTCATCAGTTGTTTGAAAACAACTGAAGACCTGGTATTAACTTTCAAAAGTTGCAACAACTGAAGACTTGGTATTAGTCATCAGTAGTTGTGAAACTACTAAAGACATGGTTTTGGCTTCAGTTGTATGAAGTGAAACAGCATTTGTAGAAACAACTGAAGAGAAAAGTTTCTCATCAGCTGTTGTCGTCAATTCTTAGCTCATCAGCTGTTTCATTCTGACCTCAACACTTATCAGACTTTGTCTGATTTTCAGACATTTCATTGGTCATCAGTACTTATCTGTTATACTTACATCAGTAGTTGTAACTACATCAGTTCTTTTCAACAGATAGAGTACTTCAGTACTTTTAAGTAATTTAGTCTTCAGTAGTTATGAAAACTACTGAGGATAAAAGAACTTATCAGTACTTATTTGTGACAATAGTATACGAATGCTCATCAGTACTTGTTGACTGAGATCATCAGTAGTTGTCACTTATTCTAGCTGCAGCATACCAAGCCTTAACACTAGGTTTTGGAAAGTTGAACTGTCCAAAGGCTTAGTAAATATGTCTGCAAGCTCATCAGCACTAGGAACAAACTTTGGATCAATCAGACCTTTTTCAAAACAATCCCTAATAAAATGGTGTCTGATCTCAATATGTTTGGTCCTAGAGTGCTGGACTGGATTCTTGACAATACAAAGAGCTGAAGCACTATCCATTAGTAATGGAGTCTTAGTCTCTGTAATGCCATAATCCAATAATTGATTCTGAAGCCAGAGTACCTGAGATGTACAACTTGCAGCAGCAATGTACTCGGCTTCAGCAGTGGATGTAGCAACAGATGTTTGTTTCTTACTCTGCCAAGAAACCAAACAGTTGCCTAGGAATTGACATCCACCAGAAGTTGATTTTCTAGTTAATTTACACCCTGCATAGTCACTATCAGAAAAAGCAACTAATTTGCAAGAGTGCCCAGTGGAATACCAAAGACCTAGAGATTGAGTACCTTGCAGATATCTAAAGATCCTCTTGACTGCAATCAAATGAGACTCTTTAGGAGCAGCCTGAAATCTAGCACAAACACAAGTTGCAAACATAATATCTGGTCTAGAAGCTGTTAAGTACATCAAGGACCCAATCATACATCTGTAAAGTGTTTCATCAACAGCTTTACCTTTCTGATCTGCATCCAGTTGTGTGGTGCTGCACATAGGAGTAGAACAGGGCTTACAGTTTTGTAAATCAAACTTTTCCAAAAGACTCTTTGTGTATTTTGACTGATGAATGAAAGTTCCATCAGCCTTTTGTTTGATTTGCAAACCTAGAAAGAACTGTAATTCTCCCATGGCACTCATTTCGAATTTTTGTTGCATCAACTTTGTAAATGCATCACACAACTGTGGATCAGAGGATGCAAAAATAATATCATCAACATAAATTTGAACAAGGAGCTTATGCTGACCCACTTTCTTAATGAACAAAGTTTTATCTATGGAGCCTCTAGTGAAATTATTCTGAAGAAGAAAATTTGACAGTGTTTCATACCAGGCTCTAGGAGCTTGTTTCAACCCATAAAGAGCCTTATCAAGTTTATACACCCAATCAGGATGTTTATTATCCTCAAAACCTGGTGGTTGACACACATATACCTCTTCTTTTATTTTACCATATAAAAATGCACTTTTGACATCCATTTGAAAAACTTTAAGATTGTGGAATGCAGCATAGGCTAAGAACAATCTAATCGCCTCCAATCTGGCTATAGGGGCAAAGGTTTCATCATAATCAATACCTTCTTCTTGTGAAAACCCCTGGACAACCAGTCTGGCCTTATTCTTGACAATTTGCCCATGTTCGTCTGTTTTATTCCTAAACACCCATTTAGTGCCTATTGCACACTTACCTGGGGGTAGAGGAACCAGTTCCCACACTTGCTGCTTTTTAAACTGAAGAAGCTCAAGCTGCATGGCATCAACCCATCCATTGTCTCTTAATGCAATATGATAGTTCTTTGGCTCTTGCTGACTGATGAAGAGAGCATAGAAGCAGAAGTTGGACAATTGACTTCTAGTTGAGACACCAGCATTGATATCACCAATGATTTGAGACATTGGGTGATTCTTCAGCTCTTGGTACACTATGAGATCTGTGCAAGTGTTTGTAGCACGCTCAGCAGCAACAGATGTTGATCCAGATTCTTGAAACCAAGTATTAGATGGCAAGTCAAATGAAGTAGAGGATTCAAAATCTCATCAGCATTTGTTGTGGATGGTGCTACTGAAGCTACAGGAACATCAAGTTTAGTAGACTCAGGCAGTTGATCACTAAACTTGAATAGGTGAGTACTGGGATCATCATCAACATCAGTACCACCAGATGGATGACTAGCTGCAGAAGGTGATGAATTCACATGATCTGCAACAGCTGGAGGCTGATAAGGAACATATTGCAGTATGTCCAGATCAAACAACTCCACAGGGTTTTGTGGAATTTTGTCCTTAGGGGATTCATTGAACTTCACATGCAAGGTTTCTTCAACCATCTTTGTTCTGCAGTTGAACACTCTGTAAGCCTTGCAAGTGGATGAATACCCAACAAAATACCCTGCATCCACCTTAGAATCAAACTTTTGGAGTTGATCCTTTGTGTTGAGAATGTAACAAGGACACCCAAATGCTCTGAAGAATGAAATTAGAGGAGCCAAATGATGTAGAACTTCATAAGGAGTCTTCATCAACCTCTGATTCACTAAAGCTCTATTTTGCACATAGCATGCTGTGTTGACAGCTTCAGCCCAAAAGGTCAGTGGCAAACCAGAGTCAGCCAACATGGACCTTGCAGCTTCAATTAGGGTCCTGTTCTTTCTCTCCACTACTCCATTTTGTTCTGGAGTCCTTGGGATGCTATACTGCCTCTTGATTCCTTTTGAAAGGTAGAAATCATCAAGTGTATGGTTTCTAAATTCAGTTCCATTATCACTTCTTATACACTTGACTGATAGGGAATACTGCTTCTCAACATACAACACAAAGTTAATAATTGTCTGAGCAGCCTCATCCTTTGAATGCAAGAAGAAGGTCCATACAAATCTGGAGTAATCATCCACAATTACCAGACAGTATTTCTTCTTTGCCATGCTCATTACTCTCACAGGACCAAAGAGATCCATGTGCAGTAATTGCAAGCAGGCAGTGGACTTTGGTTCTTCTATAGGAGGGAATGAAACTTTGTGTTGTTTTCCTTTTAAACAAGCAGTGCAGGTTTCATCACAGTGGAACTCCTTTATTGGTAGACCTCTCACTAAACTATTGTGGATCAGCTGATTCATGTTTTTGAGATTAACATGACCCAGCCTTCTATGCCACAGTTTAGATTCCTGAGGAGAGGCCTTGGAGAACAGGCAAGGATGACCTTTTATATCAATCTTCTTTGACAAATCCAAGGCATATACTCTTCCTATCCTGTTGGCCTTCAGGAGAGTATGTTCATCCAATACCTTGTCAATCAGCCTCAGAACTTTGGAAGACAGAATCCGGCAGTTCTGGCTTGTGAAAAGTGCAACATGCCCTTTATCACACATCTGACTGACACTCAGTAGATTATACTTGAGATTCTCCACATGGTTAACATCATCAAATCTGATTTCTCCATTTGACACAAATCCTTTCCCGATGATGTAACCTTAGCATCATTTCCAAATGAGACAAATCCCTTCTTTCCTTGAGAGTAGTCATTAAGAAGAGAACTGCTCCCAGTCATATGCATAGATCCTCCACTGTCTACATACCAGATGCTTCTTTGGCATGCTGAAGAACCCTGCATTTATCATAAGAAACTAGTTAGCTTTAGAGACCCAAACCTTTTTGGTTTTGGGTCTGTTTTCATCAACAGATTTAACCATAACTTGTTTCTCATGATTAACAGCTGATGAAGGTGGAGATGGTGCTGAAATGGATTTCTTAGATTTGGGCTTGGATTTCCTTTTCAGTGGTTTGATCACAGGTGCATCTAGTTGGTTAACTCTCCCCAACAAATGCTGAACCATCATAACAAGTTGTGTCTGATTTGTTGCTAAAGCCTTCAGCTCATTTGACACATCAGTACTTGTTTTTGATGAGTTCCTGTGACCCACCATTTCCTCCTTCTTGAAATTCACAGACTTAGTCTGATGTTTATCATGAGGAACACTATCAGCTGTTTTCTGATAAACCCCATCCTTCTTTTTGGATGTTGGCGAGGCCTTGGGTTTATCAGTTTGAGATGACTGTGGTACAAACTTGGTCTCAAACTCATTTTTCATTTTATTAATCTCTTCTTTAATGAGCTTATCTCTGTTGAGTTTGGAACCCTTTTTGTACCAGCATTCATCAGATAGATGATTGAATTTACCACATATTTCACATGGCTTATTCTTCATCTTGGATTGATCAACTGCTGAAGTGGAAACTACTGAAGGTGTGATCTTCAGTACTTTCCTCCTTTCAGTACTTGTGTTAAGTACTGAAGGATCGGTAACAACTGAAGACTTGTTCTTCAGCTGTTCTCTATCCGTCCTGAAAGACCGTATGATAGATTCCTCAGCAGTTGTTAATCCTTTTATTTCAGCAGATTGAAATGCTTTTCAGATGTTGTGACTTGCCCTTCAGTACTTGGAGTACTTTGAGGGACAACATCTGAATTGCTCAGCTTCATGTGTTTATCAGCATTTAAACCATCAGGCAATTGATTTGCTGAGATCTTAACACTGACTTCATCCTCTAATTTTGACAATTTTGTATTATCATTTGAGGATGAATCACATGATGATGTGGTTTGGAAATTACTTTCACCTTCAGATTTTACTATTGATTTTGAAGTAAAATCAGTAGGTGGTGCAGTATGATTGTAACCTATTCCAAACTTCACATTTGAAGCTGTTTGCTTGCTGAGAAGCATTTCAAATCCCTTGCAGGATGTTACCCAGCGGTCACACTCAACTTGGGTAGCTGCAAGTGTCTCTTTGAGACTTCTGTGGTTCTCAAGTATGACCTCTACCTTAGCCTTTTCATCATTAAGTTGGCATTTAAGCTTGTAAATCTCATCATCTTTGTCATTAAGAACAGACTCATACTCAGCTTTTCTTTTGGAAATAGTTTTCTCAAGCTCAAGATTTTGATTGATTAAAGCTACATTTGCCTCTCTAATAGAGACAAAGGCAGCTATGCATGATTCAGAACATAACTTGGCTTTAGCCTCAGAAGATACCTGGGTTACCTGTGAAGATGATGCATCGGAGCAGGAACCCTCAGTAGACTCCAGGGCCATGAGAGCAAGATTCCCAAAAGGATGTTCACCACCATGTTGACCAGCACCAGCAAATAATTGCTCATTGAAACCAGAAAGATCATCTGGTGAGCTGCTCCAGTCAACAACTCCTGGTGTGAAGAAGCTGTGATGAGGTTGAGATTGTGATGGAGATGGTTGAGGCTCAGGTAGGGCTTGAGGTTGTTGTGCTATAGGAACTTGAACTGGATTTGGCTGTGGCATGTAATAGCAGGGATATGGATATGGCATTGGACCCTGAGGGACAAAATATGCAGGAGATTGAGGTTGTGAGTGATGACCAGAACTAGCAGGATGTTGCCCTTTGTTTTGTGAACTATTGCTTGGAAAGGTCACAAAGGGTGCAGAGGAGTTAGATCCAGTTGATCTACACTCTCTTGCAAAGTGCCCAAGCCTGTGGCATTTGTGACACCTCAACTTACTCTTGTCAAAACCAACTTTGGTTTTGCCAGAGAGTCCTGGAAATTTCCTACCAGTTCTCTTGTAGAACTTTTGAGATCTGATATTGATCAAGGCCATTTGGCTCAAAATATCCATCTCTTCTAAATCATCATCAGCAATACCCATCAAATCATCCATGATAAAGCATAAATTATCACTATTACACCCAGAATGACTGTCAACACCAACAAATGCATGATCAGAACTGTTTGAAGAGAAATCTATATGCTCATCATAATGGCTTTCTGATCCAGCATATTCTGACTCATGACCGACCAAGGCAGTGTTCCCTGGTACAAAGTCATCAGTGAGCTTTCCTGATGATGCCAGTTTCCTTTTCTGCTCTATCTCTCTTTCAAATGTAAGCAGTTTCCCATGGAGTTGGGTGAGAGATAGGCTATCCAGATTTGCACTGGAGCGTAGGACAATGGTGTATGTGTCCCATCTCTCAGGCAGTGATCTGAGGAATCTGTTGTTCATCTGGCTGTTAGTATACTCATGCTTGACCATTTTCAGCTCAGAGATCAAGCAGGAGAAACGCTCAAACTGTTGAGTCAGTGTCTCACCCTTCCTATGAGAGAATGTCTCATATTGTTGGGCGAGGATTTCTCTGTTGTTTGCTAAGACCTCATCAGTTCCTCCGAATTGTTCCTTCAAAGCATTCCAGAGGTCATGAGCAGTTTCATGATGCATAAGCCCAGAATAGATTTCATTAGGCAGTGCCATGGCCAGAATTCCATGGGCTTTAGCATCAATCTCAAACAGTTTACGATCTTCATCTGAGTATTGCTCCTTCTTCTTCGGAACCATTTGGTTGGTCTCCGGATTGTTCACCATAGGCTTGTGTGGACCGTGAACCACAGATGTCCAACAACCTGAACTGTTAACAGACAGGTGATGGAGCATTCTTCGTTGCCATATGTTATACTCACTCCTAACCAGCATCGGAGGCTTGGTTGAGGAGCCAGTATTGTGAGGGTCATTAGAAGGAGTAGTCATTCTCAGATTCGAACCAATTCAATCAAGTTTCAAAAGATTTAGCACAAAAACACAACAAACTCAATATGAACCAAGAAGAAACTCAAATTGACTAACCAGAAGCAGCAAAAGACCAATCTCTATAACCAATTCTTGCAAATATGCTAATTCGATCAAACTTTAGATATCGAAATAGCAGTTTCAATGATCAATTGTTAAACCGATCAATGATTAACCCGCTCTGATACCATTTGTCAGGATCAACGATCTAAGTTTGATCAATTAGAGTTGAATCGCAGCGGAATTAGAACAAGAATTAGACAAATATAGCAAGAACACAATAGATATTCAATGGAACAATACACGGTTATAGAGAAAGAGGGTTTTCTTCAAAATGGATAATATCATTCATGCACAATGCTTCGGTGTGGCGGCTGCTAAGCTTTTCTAAGTTTGTTATAGCTGCTCGTCCCCACCTTACAATTAGGTCAACATTCCTTATATAAAGGAATGTGACGTCTGCTGATGTCACTTGATAGTGACATCTAACAGAATTATTACAAACAACTAAAAGTAAGCAAACTACTGAGAATGTTCACAACAACTGAGAACATCTCAGAGTGCTAAGTACAAGATGAAACTAAAACTACTGAAACTACAAGTACTGATTACAATAAACATAAAACTACTGAAAGGAAACCATCACAACTACTGAAGAGGTCTTCTTCAGCTGTTGTGACAACATCTGAAACTTGTCTTCAGACTGTCTTCAGCTCTTTCACTTCAGACTTTGTCTTCAGCTCTTTCACTTCAGACTTTGTCTTCAGCTCTTTCACTTCAGACTTTGTCTTCAGCTCTTTCACTTCAGACTTTGTCTTCAGCTCTTTCACTTCAGACTTTGTCTTCAGCTCTTTCACTTCAGACTTTGTTATCAGTTGATGTCTTCAGCTGTTGCAGACTACTTCAGTTGTTGTAATGTCCGTGGGACTTAAAGGTTTTTCTGATCAGGCATGGTTCTTTTGGTCCAACAAAAGTCACCTGAGATTCCAGGTGAGCTATCTTTGAAACTAAGTACGTGCATGTTTTTGTCAGTTTGTGCACCTTTTGTTTCAGACTCCCCTCATCGTTAGTTGAAGAATCACTGGGGGATGAGAGAATTGGACCTAAGTCTTCTTCCTTATTACCAACATAGTGTCTTGGCTGCTAGATTTCCCCTGCCTAATGACAGCTTCTAGAGAAGTGTCAGGAGGTTGGGTTGCCATGGTTGAGGTCCTATTGATGTTATCACTTGCAAAAGTTAGAGCCTCTTCTATA
Source organism: Flaveria sonorensis (assembly GCA_025506505.1). NCBI lineage: Eukaryota > Viridiplantae > Streptophyta > Magnoliopsida > Asterales > Asteraceae > Flaveria > Flaveria sonorensis. The sequence goes on from CM046428.1 coordinate 41,570,397, forward strand.
TGGATCTCCTGAACAAGTTCAGGAACATCCACCTCAGTTGAGGGTAGATGATGTGGGCTAGACCTGGGTGAGTCAAAAATACTCATCTCACTTGGAGCAGGAGTGGAGAAGAGAGACTCATGATATTCACTGACATCCAAGTCCTCATCATCATAAAAGTCTAAGCTGGGTATTGGTTGGTTGAGATCTAGAGGTTGGGGATGGTAGCTGTCCCCTAAAGGTTGATTACTTGAGTTTAGAGACTCGAAGTGAAGGCTAGAAGCTGTTTGGGTAATGAGCTCACCAGCCTGAGCATGAGAACCTCAGAACTGATTATTGGAAAGATGGGAGTGGTCTGCTCCTTAGGGGAAGTGGGAGCTTGAGATTCCACTTCCCCTGTAATGGTTGTGATATGGGAGCCTGTACATGCTCAGTAGCAAGTGCAGGGGTTCGTTTGGATTTTCTTTTGTAGGTGATGGTGATGGTAGGCTATGTTTGAGGTGGTTGAGAAGTGGAGGGTGTGGGATCAACACTAGCTGGTGCTGCTAGGTTGTCGCCCTGAGCAATAAGCTCAAACATTTGTGGGACAAAGGCTGTTTCTACCCCTGTTCCCATCAACTGTTGTCTCAATTCACATTTGAGAATGTGTTGAACATACCTGGGGAACATGTAATATTCTAAGGAGTCCAAGTTAGCAAGTAAATTTGTGTAAACAAACTGAGAGTACCTGAACTTGACCCCTTGTACCATCCCATGGACTATGAAGGAGAGGTCTTCTGGAACTTGATCCCATCCTCCATGTTTGTTGGACAAGCTGTGTATGATGACATGGAGGAGGTACTTCCACTGGGATGAGACCTTCCCCTTCCTGAAGGTTTTGACTAGAAGTCACCTTCATAGCCCATCTGCTGGAAGGAATGGTTGACAATAGATTTTGGAAAGGACAGTTCACCTGCTTCATCATCCAACTGCAAATGGATGTTTATGATGGCCGGAGTGATGAAAATTGTCCTCCCATGCACCGTAGCAGACAGTGCCTTCTCCCCATCCATAGTGACCTCTTGACAGGTCCGCTAGAATTCAAGCAACTGATCCTCATAGAGAGGAGGATCGATTATAAGGGACGTGAAGTAGTGAGACGAAGAAAGGTACCTACACACATATGAGAAGCTTGGATCCTTCTCAGAGTTCAACAGGGCAACTTGATTGTGTTTCCTGTGTAGGTGCATGGTGAAATCAGGGTCATTTCTTCGATCGATGTTGGCCATTTAGTGAAGCTTATCAGTGAAGAAAGGAAGAAGAAAGTGAGTTTAGGGTGAAATTAGGTTAAAGATTGTGAGAGTAGAGAGAAGAAATGGGACCGTTGAGAAGATATATGCAGTGAATTTGAGACAAAGTTAAAACAAAAGATAAACTTTGAACCGCAAGTGGGTCCCACTTCTGAAAAAGCTCCCAAAAAGTTAGTTTTCTTGGAAGTTGAAAATCTTCCGAAGGTATTTTTGGTTTGGAATTTTTTTTAAGAAAAGCTTCCGAAGGCAACTTTGCTTCGGAAGATATTTCAAAGAGTTGTGAAAATTTGGCTTCGGAAGGAATATATCTAAAGAAATTTCTTCCGACTTAAATTTTGCTTCGGAAGAACTAATTCAGAAAATTTTATCCGTAGATAATAAATCTTCCAAGACGAAATCGCTTTCGGAAGATATGTGTTCTTTGAATGAATCTAAGTACTTATAAGCATATTTAAGCTTCGGAAGATATTCTAAGAATTTCTTCCAAAGGTAATCTCTTATGAGTAGTTAAATGATTTAAAGACATAAATTTCTTCCAAAGGTAATTTGAGTTCTTCCGAGACAAAATAATAAATTTTCACAAATCTAAGGAATAAAAAAAATTGATTTACTTCCAAAGAAAACTAGGCTTATGAAGGTGATAATATAGACAACTTAGGATACACAAATTTTAGAAATAATGTTGATTAAGTGTTTAAAGAAAAAATCTATTCAAAGTTAATCATCTCAATAGTTGATATAAGATATTTAAACCTCTGTTCATCAAAATCTTTAGTGAACAGATTAGCATATTGTTCATTTGTGTTAACCTTGATTAGTTTGATTAATCCTTTCTCAAAATTATCTCTAATCAAATGATACCTGATGTTGATGTGTTTGTTCCTAGAGTGCTGCACAGGATTCTCTGTAATAGAGATAGCACTATTGTTGTCTATGTGGATAGGAGTCTCCTTGAAATTCAGTCCATAGTCTAGCCTCTGATTCTGAATCCAAAGCACTTGAGCACAGCAGCTTATAGCAGCAATGTATTCAGCTTCAGCAGTTGATACAGACACACAAGATTGCTTCTTGCATTGCCAAGAGACTATCCTTCCACCAAGGAATTGACATCCCCCAGATGTAGACTTTGCAGTCATGTTGCAGCCACCATAGTCACTATCTATATAAGCATACAGATTAAAATCTGAATTCTTTGGATACCAAAGGCCTAGTTTAGGAGCACCTTTGAGGTACCTAAGAATTCTTTTCACAGTAACTAGGAGTGACATCTTGGGGTTGGCTTGATATCTTGCAGATATGCATGTGGCAAACATAATATCAGGCCTGTTAGCAGTGAGGTACATAAGAGACCCAATCATAGCCCTGTAGAGATGTTCATCAACACACTCCCCCTCAAGATCAGGACCAAGGGAGTGGTTTCTGGCTATAGGCGTCTTTGCAACCTTACAATCAGTCATCTTGAATCTTGTAAGTATGTCTTGTACATTCTTTGACTGACTAATGAAGATGCCATTTTCAACTTGATTCACTTGAATTCCTAGAAAGAAGTTGAGTTCCCCCATGGCACTCATTTCAAATCTATCCTTCATCAGCTTCTCAAAGTCTTTGCAGAGCTTTGGATTAGTTGAACCAAAGATGATGTCATCTACATATATCTGAACCAGCATTATGTGATTCCCTGTTTCTTTGATGAAGAGAGTCCCATTAATAGTACCTCTTTTGTATCCATGTTGACAAAGATACTTTGATAGTGTCTCATACCACTTTCTTGGAGCCTGATGCAGTCCATATAGAGCTTTATCAAGCTTACAGACATAATCAGGATGATATGGGTCTACAAAGCCAGGTGGTTGTTTGACATAAACTTCTTCATCTATCACCCCATAGAGAAAGGCGCGCTTTACATCAAGCTGGTAGACCTTGAAATCCTTGGATGCAGTATACGCTAAGAATATTCTTACAGCTTCAAGTCTTGCTACAGGAGCAAAGACATCAGTGTAGTCAATTCCTTCTTCTTGAGTGTACCCCTGAACAACTAGTCTGGCCTTGTTCTTGATGATAATCCCTCTATCATCAGTCTTGTTCCTGAATACCCATTTGGTTCCTATGACACTTTTCCCTTGAGGAAGAGGACATAAGTTCCACACCTTCTGTCTTCTGATTTGAAGCAACTCTTCTTGCATTGCCTCAATCTAGCTTCCATCCTTCAAAGCCTCATTAACTTTCTTCGGTTTAATCTGGGATAAGAAACAAGAATGCAGAAAAATATTGCTCTCATGTGTTTGTCCTCTTGTTCTCACCCCTGTGTCAACATTTCCAATGATGTTTGTGGTGGGGTGTGACTTGTGGATCCTAAGTTGAGGGATCACAGCAAGTTGATTTGAGAGATCTAGGTTAGAGAAATTTAGATCTGGCAAAGAAGTGCTACCCACCACATCAACACACTTATCATGAGAAGCTTGATCCAATGGTGCTTCGGAAGCATTCTTTTCTTCCGAGACCATTTTTCCTTCCGAAGGCAATTTACCATTTGTTTTCCTTTTCACTTTGGAGCTTTCGAAGGAAACAGATTTTCCTTTTGAAGCTAGCTTTTCCTTCTTCTTCCCTGAAGCTTTCTTTTTGATCATGTGGATAGTGCTTTTGGGATTATAGATGCAATCCTTAGCCAAATGAGAAGTACTACCACACATGATGCAGTCCATTTGCTTCCTTCTAGGAGTCTTCTTCTGAGAGAAAGAATGAGCTTGAACATTTTCTTTCTCTAGCTTCTTCTTCACAGATGATGCAACAAGCTTCTTAGGGGGAGACTTGCTCTTGGAGGAGGATAGTTCAGACTATGTAGCAGTGGTACACATCAATTCAGCCTTCTTTTTGCTGGAATGAGTTGGAACTGTACTAAAACTTCTGGTACTAGAGTTTGTAGTTGATTCCTCAGCCTTTACCACTTCAAACCCTACAGAGATAAACACTTGTTTCTGCTTGTAGTCAAAAGTGGCCTTGATCTCTTAAGCCTTCTTTGATCTTCTCTTTGCTCTTCTGATCAAGTTCTTTCTCTTTGTCTTTGTCATACCAGCCCTCTTACTCTCCTCAGGAGCATGGTGACCCTTTTTGGATTGACTCTCTTCACTTATTTCAGAGTCATCCCTCACCATCTCCTTTTCATCATCTTCACCACTAGGGTCTATGAGGGGAAGCTCATCTTCACTAGTTCCACACCTTGGAGATCTTACAGATAATAGAGTGTGTGGAGGAGCTGTCTCAGTAGATCCTAGTCCTACTTATTCTAATAACAAACTTTTGCATGCAGAGATGAGGATATAATTTTCTTGAAGGTCTCTTCTTCAAGAACACATTTTTCAGCCCGGGCTTTGCTGATCACAAAAGTCAGCCTGGCATTCAGTCAACTTGGTAATGAGATCTTTAATATGAGTCCTGTAATTTGTTTGCTCATGTTTAAGAGTTGAAACTGTTTTGTCTAGATCTTCTATCTTAAGTTTATAGTCATTTTCAGCTCTTTTAAAATCAGTTTTTAGGATATTCAAGGACTCAGTATAAGATCTCATTTCCAAGTTGTAGGACCTATATCTATTCACTTTAGTAATACATTCAGGAGAGAAAAGATGTTCTAGTACCTTAGCCTCATCATGGTCAGCCATGAGTGCTTGATTTGGTAAAGCATCTTCAGCCTGAAAGCTCCAGTCAAAGCCTCCTTCTTCAACAGCAACAGCAGCTTGCTGTCTTGGCTTCTTATTCTGGTGCCCACCCTCAGTGTAGTTTGTCCTGGATGATGCTTGGCCACCATTTGACTTAGGTGCCTTGCATTCTCTGGCAAAGTGACCTATCTGATTACAGTTGTAACACTTCACTTTGCTCTTGTCCAGTCCAAACTTGCCACTGGCAGCATTGCTGGGAAACCTTCTTCCTATCCTCTTATAGAACTTCTAGGCTCTGTGAGTGAGAAGAGCCATCTATTGGACTATCTCCATGTATTCTAGATCATCTAGATGGATACAATCTAGGTCTTCAAGAGTGAAAAGAAAGTTGCCTGAACTTTCATCAGTAGAGACAAAGGCTTGAGAGGTGCTTGTCTCTTGGAATGGACTTCCTTGGATGTAGCACTCTCTGGGTGTCTCTGGGAAGGTGATGAAAGGACCCTTTTATGAAGTTTCAGGGTAGAAGATAAGATGGTGTTGTGGTTCTCTGCTATCCCTTTCACCCACATGAAGGGCAGAACTCTGGTGATTGTTGGAGTTACCAGATGGGTTTTGCATGTTCATCTCCATCTGGTATCCACTAAGTATTCCATATATCTCAGTGAGAGTCAGGGTCTTGAGGTTTTCAGTCCTCTTAATGACCACACAATAGTGTGTCCATTGTTTGGGAAGAGAGGACATGAACTTCCTAACAATATCCCTATTCTCAATAGTTACTCCAACATCAGCCAGAGTATCAACAATCTCAACATACCTGAAATACTATTGAGTCATGGTTTCACCTGTCTTGAAGGTGAAATTTTCAAACTACTACTTCAAGGGGCCTTCTTGTTTTCCTTAGCTTCATTGGACCCCTCATACATTAGTTTCAGTGCATCCCACAGTTGTTTAGCGGTCTTGCACTTCTTGAAACCTCTATAGATGGAATTTGGAAGAGCAGTCTGAAGGGCTGTCATGGCTTTATGATCAATGTCAATCTTCTTCCAGTCTTCTTTAGAGAAGTCAGCCCTTTTCTGTGAGTATCATACTACCACCAGTAGCAGCTGAAGTGGTGGATGGTACATGAGGTCCATTGACAACGGACTCCCACATCCTGGAATCCTGAGACTTGATGAAGCCTTCCATTCTTTGGCATCAAGTGTCAATATCCTTAGGAGTGATCAGTGGGGACTTTGTCATAGTTCCAGTTTCCATATCAGCCTTAGAGATAGCTACCATTTAAAGAGTTAAGTGATGTGTGAAGCTAAGAGGATTAAAGATGGTGAGATCTTACAATTAAGAGCCTGTAAAGCTCTGATACCAATTGCAGGATAGGGTAAGGGTGCTTAAGTTTGCAATTAGCTTCATAGGAGGAGAGAACTTTAGATAACATAGCAATTTAAATAGGGAACTGGTAACTATTTAAAAGATACTAAGCCCACACAAGTAATGTAAGTGAAACAAGAACAAAATCACAAGAACACAAGATAAAGTTTTCAAGGAAGTTGTATATTGATTCTCTAGTTCTATTACAAGTGTGTTCAAGTATGTCTAGTTACAAGAACTTGAGACTCTTATATACTACAACCTACAACCATCAATATACAAAAAGACAGTTGGGATTTGACTAATCTAGACAACAAGATCAATCTATAGTCAAAAGGCAAATTGCCTTTTGACTAGTGACTATGACATGCCATAGCTCACTGACTTTATCTAATAAGACAAGTCTACAGGAATAATTATGGGAAGTTACAGTCAAAGACCTTTTTCTATAGTTTGATAAAGTATGGAAGTTTCACCAACTAATGAAAAACAGGTGAGTCTTCAGAGCAGCAGTGGAAGGTACAGCAGCTTTATCAAAAAGTAACTTAGAGAAAGCATATTTTCTCTGTCTTCAAAAGAAATTAGCCTTCTTATCAAAATGGCTTCGAAAGACTTTGTCTTGTGAAGCTTTGGAAGACTTCATCTTTGGCTTCAAAAGAAAAGGTTCTTTGGCTTCTGAAGATTTCACACTTGTAATATTTTCTGATAAGTGTGAAACTTCCGAAGCAACTTCTTCTGAACTCTTGGCTTCGGAAGAACTCACACTTAGACTTATTTGTCAGTGTAAGACTTCTGAAGCTAGTTCATCCTTGTTCTTTAGTGAATGCTGGAAGACTTGGTTATTCTGGTATCCTTTGGTTGCATCAGCCTTTAATCTTCAGATGTTCCTTACACTAAGTCTAAGTGTGACTTACATAATGTCATATCTAATCATACCTTAATCAATCCAAGAATTGAAAAAGTAAGTGTGCTGATTATCTTGCCAAAAGCACTCATTTTCTGTCCTTAGATCTTGTGTCTCTTCTGCTGCGGAAATGCTGACCTGGAACACACTTGATCAAGATTTAATCATTGTCTATGACTATCCACCATTTTATTTTATTTTATTGTGCTGATCTTAACTAATATGATCTCACTGCAAGCATGTGATTCAAATGTGTATAGTAGATTTTTATTCTGCTTTAGTTTTGATTTTTGCATGATTTTCTGTATGCAGGCATGTTGATAATGATTAGTTTGCTCTACTTGCAACATAAAAGAAACTTCTAAGTTTGTGAACTTAAAAGTTTAGGGGGAGTAAAAACGTAAAAGAGAAAATCAATGAGAAGTATCAAAATGTGAAAAAGATATAAAAAGTTAAGTGTTTTGGATGAAAAGGATGAAGCTGAAATTCAAGCACGTGTGTGTTTGATATGATGCAAAAATGAACCTGAAAAGAATTCAAAATCAGTGGAAAAGCTTCTTGCAAACAAAACAAGACTATTTGTGTTGTAAAAGTTTTAAAATAAAGACTAAAATGACGGGAAATTGTTGAAAAACAAAAAATGGTTCAAAGTTTCAAAATTTGATATTGTTAAATTTGAGGGAAATTAATGTATATGTTGGGTAATAGTCAAAATTTGACTAAGTGTTGAGATAATGTGCGTGAACTGTGCTAATGTGCTTAAACAGTTTTCGATGGATATTGTGAAAATTTCAAGGTTTTAGACTCATGGAAGGTTCTCATGCGCTTGAATAGTTCTCAAAAGTCCAAATCAGGAGTATGGTGAATTTCAGAAATTTGTACAAGTGTTGGGCATTTTGTTCTAGTCCATGCGCCTAAACAGTTGTCATGTTGCTGAAAATGATTAAGTGTTGTGCGTATCAACTTATGCTCATGTTCCTGAACAGTTTCAGACTTTCCAATGTGGTTAGACGTTTGAAGGTGATGTTTACTCTAAGTGTTAGGCGTTTCATCAAGTCTCATGCGCCTGAACAGTAGTCAAGCGCCTGAACAGTGCCCAAGCTTCTGAACAGTGCTCATGCGTCTGAAGATTTAGTGTGAAAATTTATTCTCATATGCCTTCACAGTGCTCATGCGTCTGAAGATTTAGTTTGAAACTTAGCCTCATGCGCCTTCACAGTGCTCATGCGCCTAAGAATTTTTACACTTATATATATTCAACACTTGTAGTTTTATTCACTTATTCACACTCAAACTCTCTGATTCACACATTCTCACACCCAATACACTCATTCAATCAACATTCAAGTTTTACCTGTTAATATTTGTGATATATAGTTATATTCAATGAATCTAAACATCATGTTGATCTTAAAACATCTGATTTCATTACCAATTTTAATCTTCGATTGGGCGTTTGAACTCTATTGAGGCGTTCGAACCCTAGGTGTTAAGGAATTTGAAATTTGTGATTTAAATGTGTTATGATAACTGAAATTGAACATCAAATGATTTTTATAATATGTTTTCAAACAGATTGTGAGATTCAAATCTCAATTTCATAAAAATGTGTTCTTGATGATTCATGGTTTATCAGTCGGTTTTTTTAAGAACAAGAACATGAACAGTCAGTTCATAAGTTGTCAGCTAAATTGTTGTGTTAATCATCGGAATTCATCTGTTCATCTGATATTGAGAAGATTTTAATTGGTTTAGTGTACTTTAACTCATTTGAACTGAAACTTGAATGTGCTCTGCTCTTGATAGAGTATGTTTGACACTTAGAAAATTTAAGTGTAAAAAGTAGGTTTAAAATTTAAAATGTGCTAGTTCAATTAAAATTCAATCAATTTTCATGTTTGATGATACATTACTTGATTTAATCATAAATTATGTTGCATCAAAATTGTAACCAGTGTATACTCTGTTCATGTAATGGATTGCACAAAACACTTAGAAATTTTTTTAAGTTTTATTGGTTCAAAATTGATAACACAAAATATGACAGAAATCATTATAATTCAAATATGATTAATAATTTGTTCTTTGTATACAGATGGCAGATCTTAAATTCAAACCAAAGCATAATGTAGCAGCCTATCTAAATGAAGATGTTCGTGAGGCTGTTGGTTATGAAGAAATGATAAGATTTCTATTGAGAACAAGATATGTGTATGCCATGTATGCTCAACCAGTTATATATGCTCGTCTCATCAAAAGATTTTGGAGTACCGCTGAAATTGCAAGATATGATGAAGGAAAGTAGTCCGAGGTTTTATCTATCGTATGATTGAAGTCTCTGAGAAGTCGATTAGAGAAGCTCTAAGACTTGGTGATAATGATCCTCAAGATTTGGCTGAACTTACTTTTAATGAGTGTAGAGACACATTTATAGCCATGGGACATCCAGATCACTTTCCAAAGAAAATTTTTTTCAGAGCAAGAGTATATGACCATTGGAAACTTCTGTGTTATATCTTTCAACATTGTATGTCTAAGAGAAGTCAGGATGGAACTCTTTCCCTGTAGACATTGCTTCTCCTATTGTTGCTATTGCCATAAACAGAAGGTTTAATATGAAAAAATGGATCATGAATGGCTTTATTTTTAATTTGGAAAAAGGAATCAGGAACAAATACTTGATGTATCCCAGATTTCTACAGCTAATTATAAATGAAGAATATCCTGATTTCCATGCTTATGGAGTAAGTGGAGAAAGATTAATGTTGGAGCACATGACTGAAATCGTGTACGAAAGACTTGCTATCGTGACTGGTGCTCAAAATGTTCAAATGTTTGATTACATGAGAGCAGTAGCAAGAGATGATGTAACTTAGATGAAAATCATTTTAATTTGATTGATGATGAACCAATCGATCCAAATTATTTGATTAAAGAAGTTCCTCAAGGACTATCTGAGTCTGAAGATGAGGATGATGATGAAGATAATGAAGATGATGATGAATCTAAATATGAAGAAAGTTCTTCTTCAAGTGATGATGATGATAATAATGGTGGAGGTAATGAAGTTGAAGGTGTTCAAGAAGTTTTTTCAGGAAGTAGATAGTGAAGATACTGTATCTGATAATCAAAATGAAGATGTTAATGAAGATGATGACATAGATGATGTGAATGAAGGTGTTAATGAAGAAAATGTTCAACATCGAATGGAATTTGATTTTCATAATGATGATGTATTAGTGTCTGTTACACAAGAGAATATGATTACCAAGGAATCTTCTCTTGAGGTTATTAAAGTTATAACTAGTTCACCTAGTCATGTGATAGATGAAGGTGAAAGTTCAAAACAATTAGATACGGTTCATTCTGAGAAATTGAACACTGAGCATATAATAGATGCTTTGAAAGAAGACAACATCAATCAGCTTAAGATGATGGAGAAGCTGAAAGATGAAAATAACCAATTAAAAGCAGAATCTTTAAAGAAAGACTTGAAGATAGCTGAGCTTGAAGAAATTCAAGAGATGAATGTAAAGAACTTTAATGTTTTACTCAAAGATTATGATTTGATGGAAGAAAAATACAAGAAGTTGAAAAACGATTATGATAAGTTGAAAGAAGAACTTGAAATTATGAAAGATAGCTTAAAATCTCAATCTTCTCAACTACAAGAAAAAGATCCTTTAACTTCAGAGATAGAGGTTATTCCTGAAGTTCAACCTACTGAAGTTGAAAGATTATCTGAGGTTGTGAAAGGAAAAACAAAGATAGATGAATCTGATGTTCAAGTATTGGCGGAATCATCATCCAACCCTTCTTCAAAGATGTAGAAAATTGTTTCTGAAACTCGTAAACAGTTTAAATGCCATTTTTTATTATAAGAGTTGTTTTATTTTATATGCTTGAATCTAATATGTTTTTCTCATGTAGTGAATCTAGATCGTCCTTCTTTACAGGAAAGTGCAGATGCAGACATACAAGAGCAAATCGGAGCACTGGATGATTTAGATCCAGAGTTTAAACTGCATATTCTCCAATTGAAGCTATTACTGAAGACATACCTTTAGACATTGATGACAGATATAATTATCTGGTCAAGAAGATATACAATCGTGTATTTTTGGATGGTCTGAAAGGTTCATAAATTAATGAAGAATATGAGAAATGTATTATAGCAGAGTCTACAGCTCCAGTTGATCCAGATGAAATAGTTATGGAACATGGAGAGTGGAATCCGATGTAAGAAAGTATTAACATTGAAGACCTTCCAGCATCTGAATTGTATCGTCCTGATCCTGAAAATATGACAACTCTTGAGCTTAGGTTGTGGCTACAATCAAGGAATTATCCAAGAAAGAGATTAAACAGATTGCAAACTGAGTCTCTAAGAAATTTGGTAAAAAGTTTTCAAGAGACAGAAAAGCAAAACAGCAAAATGATAGTGCTAGACATGGATAATCCGTAATATTTGGAGATTAGAAAGAGAACTAGAATCTTAAAGCCTTAAGAAATAAAAGAAATAGAGTTAGTGAAAAGAAGTCATGAAAAAAGAAAAGACTTGATTGAGATGTTCCTAGAGACTGAGAAACAAGCATATAAATTCTCGGTTGAATAGAAACAACTATGGAACAAAGCTAGAACTGCAGGTGACTTAGTTAGAAACATACTGCAGAAAGGCCAATCCATTTTTGAGCTGCTCAATGCAATTATTGTGCCGGATAATACAAAGAATGTTAAGATAGTTGCCTGGAAGTATGATGAGATTTTTGATGCCTTTCTAATCAAACGTGTAAATGCAATTTGTGATGTATATCATTGTTACACGAGCATCATAGCTTTGCTAGTGCAAGATCTCAAGGAGTTAAACAAGTTGCCTCTGATCAATCCTACCAAGTCAGTTCGAGGTGAAAATTTTGTTAAACTTCTAAATCGAGGCATTACCAGAATGGACTCTAATCTTAAAAATAGATGAGATCAAGAAGATAAAGAGTATTTCAAGTCATTAAAAAGCAAAAGAAAGATGGCTGCTCATCCAGAAGAAGAAGAACAGTTTTTGGATGCATATAGTGATCAGTACTTTGAAAAGGTCACTAATCCAGGCTTGAAGGTGATAAATGGTACTCAAACATCTAAACCAATTTTGAGATGGTTCTATCATGTTGACTCATTCCAGTTGAAGCTAGTTCAAAACTTGGAAGACTGGGATCAAGACATGATTTCATTATTTGGAGTTTTTGAGCTTAAACTTCTACATCCAAGTTATATCTCTTTTTTGTCTAATCAGAAGTTTGATCGGGTTGTGCCTGAAGTTGCTGATAGCTATAGAAAATATTTTATGACAGTTATTAAGGTAATGGATGCTGCGATGGAGCGAATTTCATTGCGAAAGGCTCTAGCATTTGCTAACATCATGAAGAAAGACATAAAGTCTACTGATTTTATGAGAATTTCAAGCAAAGGAATGTTGGAAATTCATTCTCACGATCATCCTAAACCTTATGAGTTCTATGCCAACATAGATATTGCAGGTCTGACTAAAGAAACTCTGGATGTAATGGACAAGATGGAGATTAAAACCAACGAGTCAAAGCCTGAGTAAGCCATACTTGCAAAGAAGTTCAAGTCAGCTATCAAGAAAGCTTTGAGAGAATTGGATCTTTACAAAGAAAAACCAGTATTCAAGATTAAAGAAGAACCAGAAGAGTTTAATGTAGACTGAAGACAATGTCAATCTTAGGGGAGTATTGTTAGAGCCCTTAGAAGATTATCCTTTGTCTTTTTCATTTTTGTCATAGTATAGGGACTTATTTGTAAATATATGTTCCTTGGTTTTCTTTCATATTATAAATAGGATAGTTTATGTATTGTGCAGGGTAGAAAAAACAATAGACCATATACAAGAGACAACGAAACAGTTAGAACAGAATTGAACAATTGTAACTCACCCTTACATTTTGTATCCTAAGCTTTGCTATCAATGAAATCTATGAATTTTTGAAGTAATTGCTTGTGTCTGATTACTTAGTGTTTCAATTGATCATTGCATTACAATATCGTCGCAGATCAATCCATTTTGAACCTATCAAACTTATCGCGCAAAAACTTGGAGTTGTCACACGAGAACTTCAGGTTCTCGCGTGAGAACATCTACATAGTATATATAGATGTTTTTCCTTTGTATTTCAAAATGTGTGTTCATTTGTAAAAGTGCTCTGAGGGTGAGAGAGCACAGAGTTGTGTGATAGGTCGCCCGAGGGGAGCTCACCTTGGGTGGATCTAGCTTAAATGATGTATACTCCTTGGTATTGTAATCATTTGATTAAGAATATTTGATTGAGTTTGTTTAATGTTTGTTGATATCACACAAGCACACATCCGTCTTAATTTGATTAACAAGTGCAACAAAATGTGGAATAGATCGTTATGAGGACTTTAAAAATATGAAACTTTCCTCCATGTTCAAGGAGAATCCATACCATAACAACTTCACAGATTTTTTCAACTGGTTAATGAGATGATAGTCTATGGTCTCAAATATGAATCTATGGAGATCAACAAAAACATGTTGCACACACTGCCAGAGAGCTGGACTCAATCAGTATCTCTGATGAAAGCAACATTGGATCTTGAAGCATTATCTTTAGTTGCACTAGTGGCCAAAGTAGAGGCACTAGAACTAGATAAAAGGTCTAGGAATAACAGTACAAACAGACATGTGGAATCATACAAGTTCAAGGAACTTCAACAAACAGACAGTGCATTCTTAACCTGCACTGGTTAAGATGAAGATAAAGAATTTCTGGATTCAAGTGAACATTTTTTTCTGCTCATGAATCATCAAAAAACAAACAAAAGTCTAAGAAGAATGGTGTTCATGCTTCCCATAAAGCAACACCCCAAAGGAAACAACATCCTCACACTTCCAGCTCCAGCAAACAACACCCAGCAAATATTCAAAACATTCATAAATTTGAGAAACCAATGGATGCATTAACAATCATATTGCTAAGTGAGGAGCAAAAGGCAGCTTTTGCAGCCTTTTCAACAAGCTTTGAAGCCTACCTAGGAGCTAACCTCACACCATCACAAATTATACAGCAAGACTTGGATGAACTGCCTCCTGATATGGTTGAAGAAATGGATCTTCAAGGTTCAATGGCAATGATTGCATACAGATCCAAGAAGTTTCTACAAAGGAACACGAGGTTAAGCGTGGATAAGAAAACCAAAATTGGTTTTGATAAGACAAAGGTGAGATGCTATAACTGCCAACTCTAGGACACTTCTCCAGAGAATACCAACAACCTAGAGTTGACAGAAACAACAACCAAACTCAAACATCAAGCAGCTATCACTCAAACAGACAAATCCCACCTCCTATAAGTATTCCCGCTGCACCAACCGCACCTCAAATCACACAGTATAGCCCAAATCAACACTCAAAATCATCTGCAATTATTATCAAACATGATGGTGAGTGTGATTGGAGTATGTACGAGGCTGAGATCCAATCTCCTGATCATGCCCTCATGGAAAACATAGAAGATAAGATTTCAAAAATCCCAAAAGAGGTAAAGGAAAACCTCTGTACAGAAGCATGTATTAATGAAGTCAATAGATACAGAGAACATTAAGACAAACTTTCCAAGAAAGTAATTGAAACAAACATTTTAAATGAAAGTTTAAAATCAGAACAAAAACAATATGGGCTATTCTTTCATTACAAAATGATTTAGACAAATTGATGTCTGAAAACTTAACACTTACAGCTCAAGTAGAGCAACTTTCTGAATTATTGACTAGTCAAAAACACTACAGGCTAAAACTGAAGTGAAACTTCAGAAATTTCAGGTGAGCAACAAGAAGTTTGAAGAACTTCTTGCTTATCAAAGGGCATTTAAAGACCTTTCATTTTTAGGATATAATAAGGTCAATCCACCTTATAATGACAATTATATTCCACTTCCTGATTCCATGACAAACAAACAGGGTGAGTCTCTTGACCCATATGACAGGACTGATGACTCAAAACAATCATCATCATCATCATCATCATCATCATCATCATCAAAATCATCATTAATATCAAAAACACCTTTGATAAAATTTGTTAAGAGTCAAACACCTTCAAAAATAAAATCAACTGATTTTTATCAAGGACAAAATAATGAGTTTGATGAACAAGCAACTGATGAAGATGGTGTTGATCTTTTGGAGGATAAGTCAGATCAACAAATTACTGAAACTACAAAAGTTTCAAGTGTGATTGATACATCAACTAACCAAACAAAGCAGACAGAAGGTTTTAACTATTGCTCTGGTGGAAGAAAAACTAGATCTTCCACTACCTCTCCTAAACAAACAAACAAAGGAAAAGGCAAAGCTCCCATTCAGCCAAAACAAACAACAGTAACTTTTGATGTACCTTTAAAATCAAATTTAAAATCAAAGGTTATTAACAAACAAGGCAATGCAAATTTATCTTACTGTGAGTGGTGTGATCAATACACACGCACCATTGAAAAATGCAAATATAGTAAATATTGGAAGTACTGTAACATGAACAATCACAGTACTGAATCTTGCCATTTTCACCATTATTTTCCAATTTATGAAAAAAACAATCACAGCACTGCTAACTGCTTTTTCAATATGGAAAACAAGAAGCAAAACAAACAGCTTCAAGTTGAGAAATCAATTGAGAAACAGACAATTGTTCCTAAAAAGAACAAAGGAGGAGTACCACAACAAACTCCTCATCAAAAAGTTGTTTTAAATAATGATAAAACCTTTTATGACAACTTCAAACAATCAAACAGGAGACATAAGTCTCTGAATAGACAACAATCAGACATTAGCACTCAAAGAAGAAGAGCTCAAACCACTTCTCTTGACATAGCTAAAACCATTCAAAGGAAAACTAGTGTGACTAGAATTCCTAAACCATCAGACAATGAAACATTAGAAGAAATATGTGTTATTGGAAAAGACAAAAAACTCAAGACCATCTTGGCTTGGGTTGCACCATTTAACTAATTTCTTTGCTTTTACAAGGACATCAAAGAAGGCCTGACAACATCTGGTATGTTGACAGTGGATGTTGCCAACACATGACTGGAAATCGTTCCCTCCTTCGGGATTTTAAAAGCAAACATGGAGGAAATGTAGCCTTTGGAGGAGATAAGGCAGGTGGAAAGATAACCGGTGAAGGAACAGTATCAAATGGGTTGATCAGTTTTGAAAATGTCAACTACTGCTCCAACCTCTAGTTAAATCTTCTCAGCGTATCCCAAATCTGTGATAAAGGATATGCCACCTTATTTGACTCCAACAGCTGTTACATCCTCAAGACAGGTTTTCAAATACCTGAAGATTGTATCCTTTTGAAAACACCCCGTCATAACAACACATACATTATTGATATGAACACTGTTTCAGCATCAACCCCTGAAACATTTGTACTATCAAAAGCATCATAATATGTTTCCCAATTATGACATAAACGTTTGGGACACTCAAATTATAACAGAATGAATCAACTTGTAAAAGGTGACTTAGTAATAGGTTTACCATAAAAAGAATTCTTATGTACAGACCACTGCACTACATGTCTGAAAGGTAAACAACACAGAGTGTCTCATAAGTCAAAATTGGTAAACTCTAATAACACACCACTCAAGTTGCTTCACATGGACCTTTTTGGCCCAAGAAACATCCTAAGCATAGGAAAGAAGCAATACTGTCTTGTCATAGTAGATGATTACTTAAGATTCACATGGGTTTCTTTCTACTACACAAGTCAGAAACATCAGAAATCATCAAATCCTTTATCACCAAAATTGAGAATCAATTGGATCTTAAAGTTAAATCTTTAAGAAGTGATAATGGTACTGAATTTAAAAATGACTTTATTTCTTCTTTTTGTACACAGAAAAGAATCAGTCATCAATTCAGTGTAGCAAGGACTCCTCAGCAGAACGGAGTTACTGAAAGGAGAAACAGATCATTGATAGAAGCTGCTAGATCTATGCTAGCTGACTCTCTATTACCCATATCCTTTTGGGATAAAGCAATCAATGCAACTTGCTACATTCAAAACAGAACATTAATAATCAAAGAACATTCCAAAATACCATATGAATTAATTTTTAAAAGAAAACCTTTTATTGGCTTTCTTAAAGCTTTTGGATGTTCTGTTTAAATATTAAACACCAGAGAACAATTATCTAAGTTTGCTCCAAAAGAAGATGAAGAATTTTTTGTTGGATACTCCGGAAGCTCAAAAGCTTACCGAGTATGCAATCCAAGGCTTAACATAGTGGAAGAAACAACAGATGTTGTTTTTAATGAACATTCTTTCACTAAGAAAGTCATTGGATCAGACTGGCTGTTTGATATTGACTCATTAACAAAACCATTTGATACATCTTACTTTGATGTTTCAGGTACCAAGGATAACAATAAGTATCCAATGGTTCCACTAACAACCATTGATGTTCCTTTAACTGCGGATCCTCAAAGGAGAACAAACATTACTCCTTCCAGTACCATAGTTTCAACTCCTCCAGAACAAACAAACATATCAAAAGGAACATCATCAGACACACCATCTTCATCAACTCCTGTGACCACCCAACCATAACAAAATAACCAAACAAAGTCACATCAACCAGCCACAGTTGAAGAAGATGATGATTATCATTCATTACCTAATACAAATCATAAAGATGAAACTCTAGATTTCTTTCATGATTCATCATAAACATTCACTGAAACCACACAGCCAGAATAACCAACAACAACAAATACCCTTGCTCATCCATCAACACCCAACCAAACAATCACCAATCTTGATTCAACCATCCCTGTTGATCAGATTGCAACAACCAGAGTTCACAAAGATCATCCTTTAGAAAACATCATAGGTGACCTTAATTCTAGATTGACACGAAGTCAATTTGGCACAACAAACATTTGCTTGTATTCCTTCTTCCTATCTCTAACTGTACCCAAAAACATCACAGACGCACTCAAAGACAACAGTTGGATAGAAGCAATGCAAGAAGAATTACAACAATTTAGAAAGCAAGAGGTATGGAAGTTGGTTGACCTACCTGAAGGTCACTATGCCATTGGCATAAGATGGATATTTAGAAACAAAGCTGATGATAAAGGGATTGTCATCAGAAACAAAGCAAGGCTCATAGCCCAAGGATATACTCAAGAGGAAGGCATTGATTATGATGATGTCTTTGCTCCAGTAGCTAGACTAGAAGCCATCCGAGTGTTCCTTGCATATGCCTCATCCAAAAACTTCACCGTCTTCCAAATAGATGTCAAGTGTGCATTCCTCTATGGAAAGATTAATGAAGAGGTATATGTTGCATAACCACCAGGATTTGAAGACCTAGAATTCCCTCACAGAGTCTATAAGTTAAATAAAGCTCTGTACGATTTTCATCAAGCACCTAGGAAGTGGTATGAAACTTTATATAAGTTTCTACTACAGAATGGGTACACCCGAGGGAAAATAGATCAGACATTGTTCTTAAAGAGAAAAGAACAAGACTTGTTAGTGGTTCAAGTCTATGTGGATGACATAATTTTTGGCTCCACCAACATCCAACTTTGCAGAGAGTTTGAAACTTTTATGCAATCAAAATTCCAAATGAGCTCAATAGAAGAACTTACCTTCTTCCTTGGTCTTCAAGTTCAATAATCTACTAAAGAAATTTTCATCAATCAGAGCAAGTATGTGAATCAGATTTTAAAGAAATACAACATATCTGATTGCACATCCAACAAAACACCATTTGCAACTGGATTAAATTTGGCCCTGATCCAGAAGGAATATCAGTTGACCAGAAGCTATATAGATCCATGATAGGCTCGCTGATGTACCTAACTGCAAGCAGACCAGACATCATGTATGCAGTTTGCATGTATGCCAGATACCAAGCAAATCCAAAAGAATCATACATAAATGCTGTAAAGAGAATCTTTAGATACTTAAAAGGCAAACCAACTCTTGGCTTATGGTATCCAAAAGATGGAGATTTCTCTTTACATGCATACACAGATAGTGATTATGGTGGATGCAATAGCAACAGAAAATCCACTACTAGAGGTTGTTAGTTTTTTGGATCAAGATTGATCTCCTGGCAATGCAAGAAACAAACAAATGTCTCTGTGTCACAGATGAAGCATAATACATAGCTGCTTCTGCATGCTATTCTCAAGTGCTTTGGATTCAAAACCAAATGCTTGATTATGGATTTAATTTTCTTAAAACACCGATACATATTGACAATTCTGCTACCATGTTTATCACAGACAAGCTAGTTTAACATTCAAAAACAAAACATATAGACATCAAATATCACTTTCTGAGAGATTGTTCAGAAAAGGGTCTAATAAAGTTGATCAAAGTCCATACAGACAATCAATTAGCTGACCGGTTTACCAAACCATTTAATTCAACAAGATTTGAATTTCTGGTTTAGTCACTTGGTATGATCAACTATGAACCAAACAAGTAATGTTTTCAAAACATTTGTTTCAAACAAGCTTGATTTTGTCAAAGTCCATGTTTAACATCAAACAAGCATCTTTCAAAATCTAGATATCAAATAAACATTCATGTTTTCAATTAACAAACAATTTGAATCACACATGATCACTCATGAGAAATGATAGTACACTAGATTATTTCTTCACTTGAGTCATTTTCCACTAATAAAGATTGACAATACTTTTTTGATATGTGGATAGGCTCAGCATGGAACACCTAACATCACATACAACAGTGAAGAACTAAATTCTCATGATTATGTGGTCAGCAAAACACATCTTGGTTTATGATGAGTATTGGTCTAACCAATATAGGTTGCTTGTAAAGTAACTACAATACACCAAGTGAAACAATTTATAAATTGCTTAATCATACAAGTGTCTCCTCTATTATGATTATCACAGACCTGAAGTACACTAAGGCATTCTTTGTTGTACTGAGCATAAACCTGAGTGACCTACATCATGATCCAAAAAAATTCCCAATAAGGAACACATCCATCTCAGATGAACAATCAATAAAATCTTTTAGACTACATTCCTTGAGAATGAATCAAAAGAATCCCAAAAAGGATCACCTTCCAAAGTGAAGTGAAAAAGAATCCCCATGAGGATCAAACAACATGGATCAAATTGAGCATTTATACTCCTAAGTAGCTAGGTCATAAGTATTGAAAGTGCTTTCTAGCATATCTTGAGTATGATTGAACTTAACATGGAATTAGATGTGGGGTACATACAATTCATGTTAATACACCCAAAACATGATATTCACTCACTGTTTAAATCAATCATTAATACCATGCATGAGTTTAAATGGATCACAATATCTGCAATCAACATTGTATTAGTCTATGTCTATTCTCAATATCATTCAACCAACTTAGTGAGAATTTAAGACTAGTATTATCTCATGTTATGTGCAAATGATTCATGTTTAAACATGAAAATCATTCATTTATTAGTTAGATAAAGTGCTATCTTTCTAAAATTTTACCATGCAAGCAATCAGATTGGACTTTGATAATTTCCATTCAACCACATTCAAATTTTTGTCATTTTATAAATAGTTTTATAAACTTGCAAAAATATAGGAGGAGAAAATAAACATAGAAATATCAAAGGCCGCAGAACATATGCATAATCATAAAATTTTAAAATTTGAAATTTTAAATTTTGAGTTTTAAATAAAGCCATGTCAAGCCAGCACTCAAACACAGCAGTTTGACACATATACATATGCACAATATTGCACAATATTGCTTATGAGTGAATCTTTAACATCCATATATTGATCATGTTAAAATTTTAAAAACAATTTAACAAACATTTAAATTTTAAATTTTAACATCCATATATTGTTCTCGGAAGAATTAATTGTTCTCGGAAGAAATCATTTCAAGACAAACAAAATTTCAAATTTTTGACAACTGTTGTCACAGCGGACACATAAACATACATCCGCTATTGCTACAGTATACCATCAAAAACATGCATGAACATACATGTGTTCACAGCATATGATGTTGGTAAGGCATCCGCTGCGAATACAGTGTTACTTTACACAGCGCATGACTAACTTTAGTCATTCGCTGTTGAATCAGTACAAGTGTACACAACATATGTACATAGGTAAACATACGCTGTGCATCATCATCAAGTGTTCACAGTGCATAACAATAAGTCATCCGGTGTGAATATCTCTTAAACAAACAAAAGTGTACATAGCACATGAACAAATGCTCATCCGTTGTGTATAACAAAACAAAAAAAGTCTACACAGCGCATTAACAAATGCTCATCCGCTGTGTATAACAAATCAAACAATCAAGTTTATACAGCGTATGAAAAAATGTTCATCCGCTTTATGAACAATGAACAAACACACAGCGTATGACTTTTTAGTCATCTATTGTAAATTTTTAATCACACAAGTGTGCACAGCGCATGAACAAATGTTCATCACCTGTGAACATAAGTCAAACATTTCAAGTGTCCACAACGCATGACCAAATGACCATCCACTGTGAACACAGTACAACATCCAAAGGGTCCACAGCGTATAAGTTTAAAATTGTATAGCGGACGCACTGTTCACACAACGCATGTGTATTTCACAGCGTATGACTTAAATTAAATTTTAAGTTAAACTGTTCACACAGTGTACACATACACTATATCCACAGCGGACAGTCATTTTATCCGTTGTATATATACATTAACACTTGTTAATTTTTCATTCATCACGAGTGTGAGAGCGAAAATTTAATTTCTGAAATGTTACAAATAGTGCGTTAAACCCTTTAATCCCTTGATCATCCAAAACCTAAATTCTATTTGATTACTCTACTGATTCATGATCGAATAGGTATAACAACATTATTCTAATCATCAAACACTCATTAAAACATCTTGTTCAATGATTTTGATTAGAACATTGCTAGACCTAAGTCGAACATTGAACCGAAATCAAAACATGAATCTTTTGATGTTTTAAACCAAACCAAACACTAAAAATATGTTAGATGACCTTAGTCGGATGTGTAATGACTGTTGATGATGTAATTTGATTAAGTGTTCATTGGGTTCATGAACAGTCATGATGTTCATGCCAAAATCATACAAAAACTAAAGTTTGATCTTTGAAAATTTTTAAAATGACTTGAAATATATTATAACTTGGTAACATGTTCAAAAGTTAGTAAGTAACATGTAACATCAGTTAATTTGGCAAGACATTGGTCACACAAACATTAAATGCATATTCATTAAATATGCATTAAATGGTCTGTTTTGACTTTAAAAATCAAACTGAAATTCATAAACAAGTTGTTATGAGTCATAATCATTGTATGATTTGAACAAAACAACTCACTGTTGTGAGTCAAATATAATCCAAATAATTTGGATCAAAACAAATTGAATCAAACAAGATTTTCATGACCAAAATTAACCAAGCAATTGACTTTGGATAAGTCAAACTGAGTTAGTTGTTAATACCAATCAAACAAAAACTTTAAACAAGTCACAAGTATTGAACATACATATGACATCATTTCATAACTATCACATCAACTCAGTAAACACTTGATCAACCTTTCATCATATTCATCATCACACATAATTAACATACAAGTATCTAACATCAATCTTTTTCTTTGCAGATATGGCAAACCTAGTGTTTGTCAGAGATCATAATCTCTGTGCTTTACTCAACCCTGATTCACCAAAGGCTGAGAACTACAAAGATATCATACAAGCTATTAGACAGACTAGACTTATTCATGCTATGACAGCAAGACCAGAGATCTATGAGAATCATATAGTCCAATTCTGGGCTCATGCTTATTTAGAGCAAATGAATGATCAACAAGTTGTTGTATCCACAATTCATGATCACCAGATTACCATCTCAGAAGAAGTTATAAGGAGAGTATCATAGCTTGGTGATGAAGATGCTAAAGGTCCAGTGGAATTTGATGAGAACTATGTTCTTCATGTTTTCAGGCATATATGCTACACTGGTACCATAGACAGAAACCAGATCAAGAAGTCTTTTATGTGTGCCCAATTTAGATTCCTTATGCACACATATCAAAAAACCATGACAAATAGGAAGACTGGCTGGGATGCCACTACTTCGAGGAGCTCTTCAGCCATTGCAAACATCATAGCTAGAAGGCCCTTTAACTTCGCTGTACAAGTGTTAAATGGGATGATATACAACTTAACTAAGGTGAGGAACAAGTTCCAAATGTATCCAAAATTCCTTCAGATGATTATTGATGATCTACTACCAAACATCCTAAGAGAAGGTGCCATCTTTCAGCCTACTCATTTTAATGAACATGTATTCACAAGAATAAAGTCAAGCTCATACCAAGGAGCTAAAGTGCCAGTACCTCCTCATATGATTGATCATGATCTTCCTATACCAGACATTTATATGAGGATTCCAGGACAAGGTGAACCTCATATGATGTTCTAAAATGTCATTCACCAACAACCAATCATCCAACCTGCCCCAATCATACAAGAAGAGCAAGCTGCTCCTAAGCCTGAACCAATCATACATCATCAAGATCTAATTGCACCAGAACCACAACCATTCATTCAACAAGAACAATATGTTAAAAAACAAGAATAATTTCAGTTTGAGCATCACATGCCATCACCACCACAAAGCCCAAACTTATCAGATTAGTAATCATTATCTTCTCTTTAAAGAGACATTGATGTATCATTAGCAAAAAAATCAAGCCATCAAGAAGAAGTTGGTACTTTATTAGCTCAAGAACATGAACAAGTAGAACAAAGCACTGTAGCTGAACCTGTTAAAGGTGAATAACAAGGCAGTGAGATTCCTACTGAGGAAGAGATTGAATACTCTAAAGTGTTTTTATTCATAGAGTATAACAAGCTGATTGAGAAGTCAAACAACAGAGCAAAAAGGCTAAAAGAAAAACTAAAAAGTAAAGATGTAGAGATAGAAAAGCTCACGGCTGATCAAAAAGCTCAAAAGTTGATTGTTCAATTCCTAGAACAACAACTAGATCAATCAAGAGAAGAGGTGAAGGAAAAAGATTAAGATATTAGCAGTAAAAGATTAGATGTTACATATCTGACTGGGCAGATAGATGCAAAAGATTCTAAAATAGATGAGTTGAAAAAGATGATTTATGCTTAATCTGAAGAGATTAAAAGACTGAATAGAGAATTGGAACACAAAGACACTCAACTAAATGAGGAAGAACATTTAGAAGATCAAGAACAAGACCTGAGTGATGACTTTAAAGAACAAATCATGTCTCAAGCTAAAGAGACCAGCATAGGGGAAACTAAACAAGCAATCTATATCCCTGAAAAGACTTACTCAATTAATTATTTGGAGAAGCAAATCCATTTGAGAACATCCACTACTCTCCCATTCCGAGACAACATTTTCACACAACAGACACGCAATGATCTCAAACAAGCATCATCCCTGTAAATCCATTATCTGAGAATCAAAAAGAGTTAATTAGACAATTTGTTGAATCTTTGAAAGAGCAACATGAATCATCCAAAGATCAAGCTTCATTATCATCACAACCTTAATTGAAAACATATGAAAGGAAGAGAAAGAGAAAGTATCTAGCTTCTTTGAGGAAAGGAAAGTAACAAGTTCAAGAGTTTAAAGAACCTGAGTCTCCACCACTCAAGCTTCTTAAGGTTAAAGCTGAACCAGTTGATGAACATGAGTCAAAATAGAAAGAATCTGAGACTGTAGTTTTAGAAGAAGGAGAGATTGATCAATCTCATGACAAATATCAAGAACCAATCATTATACTCACTGTTTCTAATGAAGAAAATGAAGAACAAGATGAAGATGAGATGGAAGACATTCAAAACCTATTCCCAGATGATCCAGAAACACTTATGGGAATAGAGTTAGCATCCAAAGGCTTTCCTTATGATTCTTTCATGCAACTTAACATTTTAGAGGTTAAAGACTTGCTCAAGGACTTTCAAGATGTAATGAAAAATGAATTTAAGCAAACAAACAGAAGGTATAAAGAGATAAAGGATAAACAAGAGTTTGAAAAGAATCTTCCCAAAGAACCTCAAAAAAGAGAAAACGACCTACTCCTAGGTAAAAAGCTGGTTGAGTCATACAAGAACACCATACAGGTCATATGCTGGCAGAACTCTCTCTCAGATGAAAGACATGGCTAGAGATATTTACAAAAACATGTTGACTAATGCCTTAAAGCCACAAATTATCAGACCTCATCTAGCCTCATCTCTATCAACATATCATCAAGCTCCTCCTGAGCTTCATCCTATAGAGGAGCCTAGGTAGTTCAAGCCTCACAGGCTATGGCCCGAAGGAAATAAAGTGAGAGAGTTGATTAATAAGAATACAAATTTTGTAAAGCTCTATGATAGAATAACTCTCACAGCCTTTGCAGATGAAAGAAAGATTGTGGCATGGAAATATGATGAGATATGGGATGATGTGCTTATCAAAAAATATATGGACCTGTCCAATACTTATCATAAATATCTTAACTGGGATTATTGACATATGAAGACAGAATAGACCTGATGCAGTTGAGAATGGTCAATCATACAAATAATCCCAGAGGTGCTGATTTCTTTCATATTTTGAGATCATATATGAATAATCAGCATCATGTGATGAAACAAAAGGCTGATAAAGAAGATAAGCTTTACTTGGCCAAGCTGAGAAGAGAACAATAGTTGGCATGCAAACAGAAGAAACCAAGTGAAGAACAGACGTCACATGTTGATACTGAGTTATTGGAGAGAGTTGGTTCTCCAAAGAGACCTTCAGATTTGAAGTTAATCATGAAAAAGATTGATGGTAATCAATACAACCATCCAATCACAAGATGGTACTATGATGAAACCCATTTTGAAGTGGTATTGGAAAGAAATCTTAAAGGGAAAGAAGCTTCAGACATTAGGTTGTTTGACCCTGTTGAGATCAAACTCCTACATCCATCATATGTATCTTTTCTAAAAACAAAGTCATTCCCCACAATTGAAATAATGCTTTGCAAGGGTGACTGTTGTTATTTTATACACATGCTGAGAATCCTGGGAATAGTCTATGTGAATGCTGCACTTAAACAGAGGATTGAGACAAATCAGCAGGCTCCAACTCTGATAGATGGAATCACTGGACTAAGGATCTCAGACAATAACAATTTAGAAGTTCTGAAGGGAAATCATGTTGTAACCGATCTGGTTGTCAAAACTCAATCAAAAACAAGTTATTATATCGGTCTTAGCTACCTTTATTGTCTAAGGGTAAGTAGGGTCGTCTCCACAGGGAATATGTGGAAAGTGTTTAACAATATGACTCAATTAACTTAAAGACGCAAACTTTAATATTAAAAATTATAACTTGGGATGAAATCAAGAATGCTATTGCAAAAATAAACAAACTTTGAATCGAATTTGATTAAATATTAAGAAACAATCACATCCGGGTTTCCAATTCCGCAAGATCCACAATTGATACTTTCAAATTAGGGTTTGTAAGAAACAATACTTCAAGATCATGGCTTTTGATTACAGTGATAACAAAAGAACAATCTTTTAAGACTCGTTCATTCACAAAGTTAACAATTCACCTATATCACGTTGTCTACTTTTCTTAATGAGCTCACGATGCAAGGAAACCGAAAACTGATAACCAAGCACACAACTTTATTTATAAGTAAATATTTTAACTTAATCAAAACATGAAACTTCATTCACTAATCCATTGTACAATACAAAAACCTAATCAAACATACCAATTGCCTCACTCAACAAGAATTGTACTCCCGAAAGCAATCAAGAAAGAACTAGCCCCTCATGGTCTTCATTGAATCTTCAATCTTGAATATATGATGATCAATGATGATTTGGTGTGTGTTGGGAAGCTTGCAAGTACCCAAAATCACCTTCAATTTGCTAGATTTTGGCTAGGAAGAGTTGTTCTTTGACTCGGGGTTGGATAGGTTTAAGTAGACATCAAAATCCATAAAATCTGCATGTTTGTTGAAGACCGGCGTACGATATGTCAGACATGGGCGTATCACACGCCCCCCTCAGCATTCATACGTCCAACTTTCTATAATTTTTGTCATACACACACAAAAATACGCCGCCAATACGTCAACCGATGTATTATACACCCATATCCGGCGTATCATACGCCGGTATGCTTAATTTTGTCCCTTTATTGTAACTTTTGATGTTTACATCTTCAGTCCTTGCAGTTCCATGTTTTTCACCTTTTTCTCCCAAAAAAGCCTCCTTTAGCTCCTAACACCTATAAATTAAAACACAAACAACTTGAAACTATTCCACCATAATCATGATGTAAAATCACATAATTAGATCAATTAAATCTTGAATTATTAGCACTCGGTCAGATCCCCGCACTTAACCTATTGTTTGTCCTTAAACAAACTTACTTGCACAATTCACCTTACTTAATCAAACATGCTATGTTATCACAACTTTGTATAAGTTAAGGTCGTAAGGGATACTTATTTTTTAACTTTCATCATGTAAGATTTATAACCCAACATGTAATACCACTTATATTGGAAACTTAGAATCTTTAGTTGACATAACTTCACATTTTGCTTCAAACATTCATGCATTCACATTCCTCACAACAACCACTCCTCTTGGTTTGTTTTGTAGACTAGTGATTATACACTTGTATATCTGGAACTCTCAAACCAAGAATGTGTATCTTCATCATAAGCTCATATATTAATCATATCGCCATCAATTAACACAATATAATACATAAATCAAGAGGTCTTTCATGGGTTGTAATGTTAGGCTAAGGTTTAAGATGGGATAGATTAGGGACTTTTTAGTGGCTAAAGATGAATGAAATCCAATTTAACACGCTAGATGTCTTGTTTATCAATCTCTATCATCTAGTTTCAATAATATTCTTTATTTCCCACACTATTTTTGTTGCTACATATTTTGGTCATTTTGACCTCATATTTAGCTTTTTCTCTTCTTTTTTTTCACATATTCATAACCAATTATACTATTATTGAACTATTCCTGAAACAACACTTCTAAGTATGTCATGGATTGGACTTCATCACCCAAGGTTTCATAAAAAGACTAAGGCTTTGTAGGCTTATTGTGTTGGGTTTTTCAAACGACAAGTTGGGGCTCAACATGGTGTCTAAAGGAAATTTATCAAGGTATGGAATTCAAAAGAAAAGGTTAAACAAATGGTTCATTTCTAATGACATTCATGCACATATTGGTTCATGATCTTGACACGCATCAACTACACGAGCTCTAACTTAAATGCATATTATGGTGTCCCTCATTATGCAAAAATATAAAGCAAATCAACATATGATATGAATTGCTTAATTAGGCTCATATTATGATAGAAACGGTAGGAAAGGGTTAAAAATATGAAGCACATGTGTCATCTACAATCCGGTTCGTTATGTCTCCTGAGAATTCTACCTAATTTTATAAAAGCTCATGATGGGAGTGGCTTACTACAATTTCAAAACAAGCATGCCAATGGATCTATACATGCACAAAAAAGTGATAATTAATCATGTATGAAAATTTTTTTAGGTCTCACGCACAATTAAGCTTAATTTGAAGGTTTATTTTTCAAAAAGCTTCAATTTTTTCGTTTTTCCTTATCCCCACACTTGAGATACATTGACGTCAATGTATGGTAGTCATAATTGGTATTTTCATAACACAGGGATGTAGATTCTTAATTTCTTTCCTATTATTACTAATCGAGACAATTCATTACAAAGTGAGACTAGTATGCCATATCCTAACATATGATCAATCAATTTCAACGAAAGCATGAAAATAATATTGTTCAAAACCAAAGTAGTGGAAAGAGCACATGAACCTGATCATTAGTGAGAGCCTTCATTAACCGACTTGTGCCTCCCCACACTTGAGTGCTTGCGTCTTGTGATTGACTATCAAAACAAAACAAAGCAAACCAAAGAAGAAAAAAACAAAATCTAATAAAAGAGGTAAAACTCTCTCTCGTAGGAATCACGATTGCATTTAGCGTATGCAACAAGCATTTAAACCCCTCGGCAGACCAGAGTGGACGAGTTGTAGTTTCGTGAGGGTTTCTAGTGAACACACCCACAAAGTTCTCGGGTTGCCTCCCATAAGCGCTAAGTTTTAGGTCTTCAGCCGGACCTTACCTGAGACCACTTATGGTGATCATATTGAGTGCTTCTCTCCAAATTTCTCTTTAAAGAGCCGCTTCTCCCGACTTGATAGTTTTTCTTATCCGCGCCCGCATTGGTCAAACATCTCTTCTTTGACCCTTGATTGCACTTAATCCGGTGGTTTACCCATCTTTGCCTTTCGTCTCGGATTCACCTTCCTTAATGGCTCCACCATTACATTTTCATCCTTTTCCATATTTTTAAGTTCAAACCTATCAGGGTACAAACCATTTTTCTTGGTGGTGTCCTCGCTTACATGTGAAATGTAAGGAGGAGCACACCTGTTAGTAGCATCTGTTACAAAATAGTCATTATTGACTACATATGTAATTGATTTAGAAAATACGTTAAAGAGCAACTTATGGTTTTTGAATGTCATGTCGATAATTCTATCTCGGCAATTGATTTGGGTGTTTGCTGTTGCCAAGAATGGTCGACCTAAAATTACCTTTGGTTGCTCGTTTGTCCTTACTGGTGCATAATCAAGCACTATAAAGTCCGCTGGGTAGTAGAACTCTCTTAGCATGATCATCACATCCTTAACCATCCCATGAGGTTGTTTCCATGTCAAATCAGCAAGCACCACTATTTTGTCAGTTTCATATAATGGACCAAAGTCATATTGGTCATACAAACTTCCCGGAAGGATGCTCACACCAGCTCCATAATCCAAAAGTTCCCTCATGATTTTAAATTTCCCAACTTGAGTGGGAATAATGGTCACTTCCTTCTTCTTCATCTACTTTCTTATCATTACCTACAACTACTTAAGGAGTGGAGGTTAAATCATAATCAATATATTTCGATTTGGGAAGGATACTAACCGAATTGATGTGCACATTCTTTGAACTTGAGGCTTGATATTGAGGGTTCTTTGTTGTATCACTTGGAAGCTTCCCCGGTTCTCGTTCGGACAATCGTTCAACTAACTGCCCAAGTTGCTTTGCGATGGTATCATTGGTCTTTTCTTGCACCTCTTTGAATTGCTTAAACTCTTTCATCTCCTTTGCAAGGTCTTGAATCACTGCAAGGATTGCATTGTCATTGCCATTATTAGTAGAAGCACTTTGTTGATGTTTTTGACTCCTTTGATTATATTGACCGCCTTGTTGGTAGTTTCTTTGATTGTAGTTGTTCCTTTGATAACCGCCTTGATTGTATTCTTGTTGTTGGCCTTGATATTGGTTGCTTCCTTGATTTGGTACCTAAAAAGGAGGATTCAATTGATTAGTATGTTACCATATCTAAGATTTGGGTGATTTCTAAGACCGGGATGATAAGTTTTGGAATTCATGTCGTATGTCTTCCTTTCTCCTTGGCCTTGTAATTGATGTACACTTTCACTCTTCCCCAAATTCAAGTAGCATGTGACCGATGTATGGCCGATGTCATTGCACATGTCACACACTTCATACTCACTAGATATGTTTGCCACTCCACTCTTTCCAACTTTAAGGATTGCAATTTCTCGTACTAGAACCACAATTCTATCCATGGCCACATGATCATTCACCATCTTTATGTTTACACCCCTTGACCTCCGACTTGATTTTGCACGCTTCTTTGAGATTACACTCATCCTTTCAAGAATATCCCAATCATCATCCTCATGGTTTAAGGTGAACGCTCCTGAACTTGTGGAATTTACATCTCTAGCATCCACCGATGATAGCCCATCATAGAATGCTGAAATCAACTCCCACTTAGCAATGCCATGATATGGACAAGTTCTTAGCATCTCTTTGAATCAATGAAAAGCTTCATGAAACTATTCACCTGATTGTTGTGTAAATCCTCGAATGGCTCGCCTTGCATCACTTGTCCTTTGGGAAGTATAATATTCATCTAAAAATAATTATTGCATTTGAACCCATGTGTGAATGCTCGCGGAAGGTAGGGATAAAAACCATCGCTTGGCTTTGTCTTTGAGTGTAAATTGATAGAGGACCAACTTAACTTCATCCAGTGAGAAACCTTGGCCACCTATGGTACTACAAGATGCCTCAAATTCTAATATATGCAAATAGGGTTCTTCGGTTGCCATACCATGGAAGTGAGGGAGAATCTCCAAACATTGTGGTTGGACTTCAAAAGCTCATCCCCTTTTTGTTGGTGAAACCATAGGAGATGAATTAATGGGAATGGAAGGAGGAAAGTGACTATCCACACCATGTGCTGGTACATAGTGTTGCGCTCCTAGAATAGCAGGTATGCCATTAAACGGTTGACCTCCAATGTTGTTGCGAATGGATGGTTGAGCATAACCATCCCGATTCTAATTTGGTTGATGGTTTCGATAGCTCGGTTGGTTCCCATAATCCACAAAATCATGTTGGTTTGGTCCGTCCATGTCGACTTGATCTTTAATCCACTCTTCCACATAATTAATGTGATGACTTTCTTCGACTGAAAACCTATCCTCATTGCTATGATGGCTCCCCTCCACGTCATGCTGAAAACTTGGATTACGAACCCAAAAATTTGGCATCGGTTAGAAGC
This sequence comes from Flaveria sonorensis, assembly GCA_025506505.1. Lineage (NCBI taxonomy): Eukaryota > Viridiplantae > Streptophyta > Magnoliopsida > Asterales > Asteraceae > Flaveria > Flaveria sonorensis. The sequence continues at coordinate 41,602,417 of CM046428.1, forward strand.
TCATGGGCGGAGGTTGGTTTTGCACATCTTGATTTACAAGGATCGGCCCCTGAGGTTGAGGTTGCACTGGTTGTGGTTGAGGTGGAGGATCATTAGGTGGAGGGAATACGGGTAATAGAATATCTCCCAAAGGTTGGTTGGGTTGTGGTACTCCTTGGTTTTCTAGATTTTTCATCATTCTTGACTGGTTACTTACGGGTGTTCTTGAAAGTCTGCTTAATATCCGATGAGCTGTTGCTGCTGATGATGTACCTTCTTCTGATCTTATTGGACCACGAATTTGAGAAGTCCTTGAAGTTGATGCTTTTTGAAACACACGGTTCGCTCTTGTAGTCTTCTCGATTTCTGGATCAAATAGCAATGGTGAGGTCCTTCCTGAAAATCTTGTATGCATTAATGTAATGGTTACGTGCAAACAAGAAAACACAAAATACCTCACGTAATACTGAATAAGAAAACGAATTAAAAACAGAAAAGAAAAATCTTTTTGGGTTTTTTAAAAATTTTTAAGAAAGCAAATAAAAACTATTAAACACTAAGCCGCACTAATTCCCCGGAAACGATGCCATTTTGATTTGGTTGTCGAGACTCGATTAAAAACAAGTTATTATATCAGTCTTAACTACCTTTATTGTATAAGGGTAAGTAGGGTCGTCTCCACAGGGAATATATGGAAAGTGTTTTACAATATGACTCAATTAACATAAAGAAACGAACTTTAATATTAAAAATTGTAACTTGGGATGAAATCAAGAATGCTATTGCAAAAATAAACAAACTTTGAAACGAATTTGATTAAATATTAAGAAACAATCATTTCCGGGTTTCCAATTCCGCAAGATCCACAATTGATACTTTCAAATTAGGGTTTGTAAGAAACAATACTTCAAGATCATAGCTTTTGATTTAAGTGAAAACAAAAGAACAATCTTTTAAGACTCGTTCATTCACAAAGTTACCAATTCACCTATATCACGTTGTCTACTTTTCTTAATGAGCTCACGATGCAAGGAAACCGGAAACTGATAATCAAGTACACAACTTTATTTATAAGTAAACCTTTTAACTTAATCAAAACATAAAACTTCATTGACTAATCCATTGTTCAATACAAAAACCTAATCAAACATACCAATTGCCTCACTTAAGAAGAATTGTACTCCAGAAAGCAATCAAGAAAGAACTAGCCCCTCATGGTCTTCATTGAATCTTCAATCTTGAATATATGATGATCAATGATGATTTTGTGTGTGTTGGGAAACTTGAAAGCACCCAAAATCACCTTCAATTTGCTAGATTTTGGCTAAGAAGAGTTGTTCTTCGAATTGGGGTTGGATAGGTTTAAGTAGACATCAAAATCCACAAAATCCGGGTGTTTGTTGAAGACCGGCGTATGATACGTCAGACATGGGCGTATCATACGCCCCCCTCAGCATCCATACGCCCAACTTTCTATAATTTTTGTCATATACACACACAAATAAGCCGCCAATACGTCGACCGACGTATTATACACCCATACCCGGCGTATCATACGTCGGTATGCCTAATTTTGTCCCTTTATTGTAACTTTTGATGTTTACATCTTTAGTCCTTGTAGTTTCATGTTTTTCTCCTTTTTCTCCCAAATAAGCCTCCTTTAGCTCCTAACACATATAAATTGAAACACAAACAACTTGAAGTTATTCCACCTTAATCATGATGTAAAATCACATAATTAGATCAATTAAATCTTGAATTATTAGCACTCAATCACATCCCCACATTTAACCTTTTGTTTGTCCTTAAACAAACTTACTTGCACAGTTCACCTTACTTAATCAAACATGCTATGTTATCACAACTTTGTATAAGTTAAGGTGCCAAGGCATACTTATTTTTAAACTTTCATCATGTAAGATTCATAACCCAACATGTAATACCACTTATATTTGAAACTTAGAATCTTTAGTTGGCATAACTTCACATTTTGCTTCAAACATTCATGCATTCACATTCCTCACAACGACCACTCCTCTTGGTTTGTTTTGCAGACTAGTGATTATATACTAGCATATCTGGAACTCTCAAACCAAGAATGTATATCTTCATCATAAGCTCATATATTAATCATATCGCCATCAATTAACACAATATAATACATAAATCAAGAGGTCTTTCATGGGTCGTAATGTTAGGCTAAGGTTTAAGATGGGATAGATTAGGGACTTTTGAGTGGCTAATGATGAATGAAATCCAATTTAATACGCTAGATGTCTTGTTTATCAATCTCTATCATCTAGTTGCAATATTATTCTTTATTTCCCACACTATTTTTGTTGCTACATATTTTGGTCATTTTGACCTCATATTTAGCTTTTTCTCTTCTTTTTTTTCACATATTCATAACCAATTATACTATTATTGAACTATTCCTGAAATGACACTTCTAAGTATGTCATGGATTGGACTTCATCACCCAAGGTTTCATAAAAAGGCTAAGGCTTTGTAGGCTTATTGTGTTGGGTTATTCAAATGACAAGTTGGGGCTCAACATGGTGTTTGAAGGAAATTTATCAAGTTATGGAATTCAAAAGAAAAGGTTCAACAAATGGTTCATTCCTAATGCCTCTATCACCTTCATGCACATATTGGTTCATGATCTTGACATGCATCAACTACACGAGCTCTAACTTAAATGCACATTATGGTGTCCCTCATTATGCAAAAATATAAAGCAAATCAATATATGATATGAATTGCTCAATTAGGCTCATATTATCATGGAAACGGTGGGAAAGGGTTAAAAATATGAAGCACATATGTCATCTACAATCCGGTTCGTTATGCCTTTTGAGAATTCTACCTAGTTTTATAAAAGCTCATGATGGGAGTGGCTTACTACAATTTCAAAACAAGCGTGCAAATGGATCCATACATGCACAAACAAGTGATAATTAATCATGTATGAAAATTTTTTAGGTCTCATGCACAATTAAGCTTAATTTGAAGATTTATTTTTCAAAAAGATTCAATTTTTTCGTTTTCCCTTATCCCCACACTTGAGATAGATTGTTGTCAATGTATGGTAGTCATAATTAGTATTTTCATAACACAGGGATGTAGATTCTTAATTTCTTTCCTATTATTTCTAATTAAGACAATTCATTACGAAGGGAGACTAGTATGCCATATCCTAACATACGATCAATCAATTTTAACGAAAGCATGAAAATAATATTGTTCAAAACCAAAGTAGTGGAAAGAGCACATGAACCTGATCATTAGTGAGAGCCTTCATTAACCGACTTGTGCCTTCCCACACTTGAGTGATTACGTCTTGCGATTGACTATCAAAACACAATAAAGCAAACCAAAGAAGAAAAAAACAAAATCTAATAAAAGAGGTAAAACTCACTTTCGTAGGAATCACGATTGCATTTATCGTATGCAACAACTTAAAGACCTAACTTTAATATTAAAAATTGGAACTTGGAATGAAATCATGAACGCTATTGCAAAAAACAGAAAAGTAAAATCTTTTTGGGTTTTTTAAAATTTTTTAAGAAAGCAAATAAAAACTATTAAACATTAAGCCGCACTAATTCCCCGGAAACGACGCCATTTTGATTTGGTTGTTGAGAATCGATTAAAAACAAGTTATTATATCAGTCTTAACTACCTTTATTGTATAAGGGTAAGTAGGGTCGTCTCCACAGGGAATATGTGGAAAGTGTTTTACAATATGACTCAATTAACTTAAAGAAACGAACTTTAATATTAAAAATTGTAACTTGGGATGAAATCAAGAATGCTATTGCAAAAATAAACAAACTTTGAAACGAATTTGATTAAATATTAAGAAACAATCACTTCTGGGTTTCCAATTCCACAAGATCCACAATTAATACTTTCAAATTAGGGTTTGTAAGAAACAATACTTTAAGATCTTAGCTTTTGATTAAAGCGATAACAAAGGAACAGTCTTTTAAGACTCATTTATTCATAAAGTTACCAATTCACCTATATCATGTTGTCTACTTTTCTTAATGAGATCACAATGCAAGGAAACCGAAAACTGATAATCAAGCACACAACTTTATTTATAAGTAAACCTTTTAACTTAATCAAAACATAAAACTTCATTCACTAATCCATTGTTTAATACAAAAACCTAATCAAACATACCAATTGCCTCATTTAACAAGAATTGTACTCTCGAAAGCAATCAAGAAAGAACTAGCCCCTCATGGTCTTCATTGAATCTTCAATCTAGATTATATGATGAATAATGATGATTTGGTGTGTGTTGGGAAGCTTAAAAGTAGCCAAAATCACCTTCAATTTGTTAGATTTTGGCTGGGAAGAGTTGTTCTTCAAATTGGGGTTGGATAAGTTTTAGTAGACATCAATCCATGAAATCCGGGTGTTTGTTGAAGACTGGCGTATGATAAGCCGGACATGGGCATATCATATGCCTCCCTCAGTATCCATACGCCTAACTTTCTATAATTTTTGTCAAATATGCCCACAAATACGCCGCCAATATGTCGACAAGCATATTACACGCCCATACCCGGCGTATCATACGCTGCTATGCCTAATTTTGTGCCTTTTTGTAACTTTTGATGTTTACATCTTTAGTCCATATATTTTCATGTTTTGCTCCTTTTTCTCCCAAATAAGCCTCTTTTCGCTCCTAACACCTATAAATCAAAACACAAACAATTGAAACTATTCCACCATAATCATGTGTAACGCCCTAGAAAAGTCAAAGCAAACCATTTGATAATAATGGGCTATGTGTTAGATGGGTGTAAGGGTTCATAATCACTCCAATGAATAGCTCATACCAGCCATATTCATCCTCATTTGCAACTTAAACAACCCACTTTCTAGAGAGAGAAAGTGAAGATTTGAGGCTTTGTAGAACAAAGGATTGAAGATCTGTGTTTTTGGGCTTCAAACAACAAGAAAAGAGCAAGAATCCAGGTAAGAATCATCACCCAAGTGCCTCTTTAGATCATACCCGAATTCTAGGGTTTTGGGGTTTTGAAAAGTGGCAATAATCATAAAATAGTCACGTTTTATGGATAAAATCATGTAAAAAGCTTAGATATAAGTTCATGGACGAAAAACTAAGGATTTTGATGTTAAAAGTTAAAGTTTTAGGTTAAAAATGGGCTGGATCGTCATTTTTATGCGTCCAGAGAAACTGTGAGTTCATCTAGAGAAACTGTCAGTTCGTCAAGAGAAACTGTCAGTTCGTCCAGAGAAACTGTGGATTCCTCTAACGAAACTATAGTTTCACTGGTAACTTCACAGCCATAGAATTCCACAAAAGTTGGGCAAAACTGTTAGAGAAACTAGCAGCGAAACTGTCAGAGAAACTGTCAAAGAAACTAGCAGAGAAACTGTCAGCGAAACTGTTGCCAAAACTATGTAGAAATTACCTGTTTGCATGTCAACTTGTATGCAGACTGTGTACCATGGGCATACTTAGCATGAAGCTTCTTGTTGTGACCAGGTGAGTTCTAGAACCCCTTTTTTTTTACTGATTTTCAAAGTATTGGGGCTGTTATGCATACCAAGCAAAACCTTTTTTTTATGTAACCATGTGTTTCAGTTTTGATGTTCGACTGTTGTTATGTGGTAGTATCTTTAGAGACTGTTTGTGGGTTAGATTTGAGATGTAGCATGTTTTAGGTGCTTGTGGTACATTAGATCTGTGATAGGAGGTGTTAGATTGGTGTTCGGGTGTTGGTTGTGGTATAGATAACATTTCAGAACCTGCTTATGTGCCCAGATTGTTCCCATGCGCTCACAACCATTTTACCTAAGTGTTGGTCATTCGCCCCACTAGTGGTCATGTGCCCAACTAGTGGTCATGCACCCAAGAGTTCCCATGCGCCTAAGTGTAGGCCATGCACCCAAACAGTACTCCATGCACCCAGGAGTTGTCATGCTCCTAAGTGTTGGCCATGCGCCCAAAAATTTTCTCCTGCTCCTAAGTGTTCATGCGCCCGCATAGTGTTCATGCGCCCAAGTAGTATTAAAGCACCTACATAGTGGTCAAGCGCCCAAATAGCGCTCATGTGCCTAAACTATTTTCCTTAGAATTTTGAAGCTCATGCGCCTGAGATGTTCAACTGCTCTTCATTATGAACCTAGGTATTTCTGAGGATTTTAAGAGGTTGATGGTTGAGATAGGTTCTGATGTGATGTGATGGTTATGCCAGTTGATGTTTATGATATTTGTGATGTGTTATCTTTCCACGTTAAACGGTTTTCAAAATATATGTATTATGTTATATAATAAATTATGTATTATGTTATGACTTTACGTGGTATGATGTATGCATGTGCATAAAGTATTATGTAACGAAAGTGGAAGATAACAAACTATAATAATGGAAGTAACGTACGATGAGATCCTTGTCGCGTACCCCGGTACTGTGGCAGTCTTTGGACATGAGTCGGGATTTTGTTTACAGGCCCCGGCATAGTATCAGTCTTTGGACATGAGTCGGGGGTATTGCATGAGACAGGATGGCATGTGAAGGAGATGAGCTCTTGTTGCTCGCCCCGGTACTGTGTCAGTCTTCGGACATGAGTCGGGGGTTTGTTGCCCCGACACGGTATCAGTCTTCAGACATGAGTCGGGGGTGTTGCATACGAGATGGGATCCATGTCGTGTACCCTGGTACTGTGTTAGTCTTCAGACATGAGTTGGGGGTTCGTTACAGGCCCCGACACAGTATCAGTCTTTGGACATGAGTCGGAGGATTGCATGAGGCAGGATTCGTATGATAGAAAGTATGTATTATTTGATGATGAATGATGATGAAAATAATAATAATTATTATCAACATGTACGTATGATGTGCGATCACAAACAAACATAAAGGTTATGTTTTAACGAAATTAAAGTACTTTATTTATAAAACTAGAACTCACTCAGCGTCACTGATGTTTTGTATGCATAATAGTTGGCTGGTATTTTGTTGATGCTGAGGAGGTGCAGGCATGGATGCATAAGCTACTAGGAGCGTTTTGAGGCTGGCATCCACATTTTGATATGATGTATTTTGCAATATATATGAATGATGTAATGTAATGACATGTTTTCAATAATAAATGAAAGTTTTTAAATTCCGCTACAAAGTGATGTATATTTTTAAATATTTTATGCGATGACGGTCCAGCTGTAAGCATCCCGGGAACGGGACTTTACATGTTGGTATCAGAGCCAAAGTTTAGGAGAATTGGGTAAATATTTTTAAAAAACTAAACTTAAACTGAGAATAGGACTAAAGGAAAGGGATGCCAGTCCTAGTAGCTACGTGCCTGCAGGTAAAGGTTTTACATAAATGTTTTATGTAAGTTAACGAAAAGGGGAATTATGTGCGCGTGTTATGTGGTTTATGCGCTTTTGTGTAGATTTAGATACTGATGTAGTCAGGATAGGAAATGCTTAGGAAATGAAGAGTAAAGTAAGTGGCTAATCACAACTGGCCACTGTGATTAGGGACTTACTATACTTGATATAACTTGAGCTATTACCTTGAATGACCGTGTTGGTGTTTGAATCTTGTAGTGTTTTGGGTGCATGACCACTAGTTGGGCACATGGCCACTGTGGTAGGTCTTTTGAGGCTTCACGAGATGGAGGTCGTGGTGGACGTGGTGTTAGACAGTGTGTCACAAGGATCAGAGCTAAGACTGCTGAGACGGCTCCTGAAGAGCCAGAGCTTCGTCACCAGGACGGTGAGGATGGGAGTGCTAATCTAAGAGCCTCAATGAACGAGGCAGTAGCAGAGGAAGTTCAACAGGTCATGCAGATGATTCTGCAGATTTTAGTGACCGAGGTCATTAAAGCTGTGAAGGAGGATGAGAAGAAGGAGGGTGAGAAGAGGAAGACTGCTAGACAAGGAGGCGAGGAAGGACGTTTAAGGGGAAGGGAGCAATCATAGACCGATATGATTGTCTCAAGTGATGATGAGGAGGATGAGGAGGCTGTATAGGAAAACATGATGGGGTGCTACTACGGGGCATTCCAAAGGTGCAGGCCCCCTACGTTTGGTGGGAATGAGAGTGTTGCGGCTGCTCACCATTGGGTGAGGGAGATGGAGGCGGTACTCGATATCAGCGAGTGCCGAGAGGATCAGAAGGTGAAGTTCGCTACCCACTCATTTGTGGATTCAGCCTTGTGCTGGTGGGACAACGTTGTCCAAACCGAGGGTTCCAGGGCAATTGGGAGGATGAGGTGGAAGGAGCTGAAGAGGTTTGTAATTGAGGAATTTTTCCCTCATAGGGAGCTTGACAAAGTTGAGAGAGAGTTCCTACAGTTGGAGGCTGGAACGATGACGCACCAACAGTATACAACGAAGTTCAACGAGATGGCAAGGCTGGTGCCAGATCAGGTGACGCCTATGTCACGGAAGATCAAGAGGTACATTCAAGGTATGCCGGCAGATATCCGCAGACATCTGATCGATGCCCGACCAAGTACGTTTAGGTTGGTGGTCGACCTAGCAGGGAGGCTGTATGACGAGCGAGAGGCGGTGGCAATAGTGGATGAAGAGAAGGAGTGGGGCTATGCTAAGAATAGGAATGGAAGGCGGGATAATGATGGTTGATTTATGGCTGGAGGTAAGACGATAAGGGTCGATGATCTGAAAATGGTAATAGGGAGAGAGGAAGTATGCAAGAAGTGTGGTAGAGGCCACAAGGGGGAGTGCAGGTGGGGATCGAACATCTGCTTCAGTGTGGATAAGAGGGCCACAGGGTGAGGGATTATCACATGACTAAATGTTACACTGTGGCGAGACTGGACACATGAGCAGGGACTGCAAGAAGTCGAGGGTAGAAAGCTCCGGTGTAAGGAAGGGGAGCAGTGGACGAAGGTCAGAGCATTCGATATGACTGAGAGGAGGCTAGAATGAACTTCGGCATGACGTCAGGTACGTTTCTAGTAAATTAAATTATGCATCTGTGCTTTGATTGTGGTGCTAGTAGTAGTTTCATTCCTGCTGCCTTCTGTGATAAGTTGCACGTTAGGAGTAGGAAGGTCGATGAGCCCTTCGATGTAGAAATTGCTATTGGTAAGTCCACTAGGATACCTGATGCCCTAGAGGATTGCGCGATAGAATTAGGAGAGCACGTGTTTCCTGCTAGACTGTTCAGGACGAATCTAGGTGAATTAATGTGTGCCTTGGGAAGGATTGGCTAGCTGCCTATAAGGCAAACAACGTGTGTCGCAAGAAAATGATTTTTTTGACCGCGCCTGGTGGGAGTTCGGTGGCGATTTACAGCGATAGGGTCAGTATGGTTTCGAAGGTAATCTCAATGGTGGTTGCAGAGAAGTGCATGAGGCGTGGATGTAGTGCCTACCCGGTTTATATGAAAGATGTGGATACGTCAGTACAACGATGGTCTGACGTACCGGTCGTGTGTGACTTCCCAGACGTATTCCCGGAGGATCTACCAGGTGTGCCACCGGACCACTAGATCGAGCTTCAGATCGATCTGGTACCTGGTGCCCAACATGTTGCTAAGGCGCCATATCATCTAGCTCCCTCAAAGATGAAGGAATTGATGACTCAGGTGTAAGAGTAGTTGGATAAGGGGTCTGAGTCCACTTAGGAAACCGAGGAAGAGATGAGGCAACATTACTCTTATCTGTTTAACCACTGACAGGTTTCGAGGACGAAACTTAAATAAGGAGGGTGGACTTGTAACGCCCTAGAAAAGTCAAAGCAAACCGTTTGATAATAATGGGCTATGTGTTAGATGGGCTTATGGGCTCATAATCACTCCTATGAATAGCTCATACCAGCCATATTCATCCTCATTTGCAACTCAAACAACTCACTTTCTAGAGAGAGAAAGTAGAGAGAGAAAGTGAAGATTTGAGGCTTCGTAGAACAAAGGATTGAAGATCTGTGTTTTTAGGCATCAAATAACAAGCAAAAAGCAAGAATCCAGGTAAGAATCATCACCCAAGTGACTCTTTAAATCGTACCCGAATTCTAGGGTTTTGACAAGTGGCAAAAATCATACAAAAGTCATGTTTTATGGATAAAATCATGTAAAAAGCTTAGATATAAGTTCATGGATGAAAAACTAAGGATTTGGATGTAAAAAGTTGAAGTTTTGGGTTAAAAATGGGCTGGATCGTCATTTTTATGCGTCCAGAGAAACTGTGAGTTTGTCTAGAGAAACTGTCAGTTTGTCCAGAGAAACTGTCAGTTCTTCCAGCGAAAGTGTGGATTATTCTAGCCAAACTATAGTTTTTCTAGTAAATTCAGAGCCATAGAATTCCAACAAAAGTTGGGCGAAACTGTCAGAGAAACTAGCAGAGAAACTGTCAGCGAAACTGTTAGAGAAACTAGCAGAGAAAGTATCAGCGAAACTCGTAGAGAAACTAGCAGAGAAACTACTAGCGAAACTGTCAGTGAAACTGTCAGCGAAACTGCTGCCAAAACTATGTAGAAATGACCTGTTTACATGTCAACTTATATGCAGACTGTGTACCGTGGGCATACTTAGCATGAAGCTTCTTGTTGTGACCAGGTGAGTTCTAGAACCCCTCTTTTTACTGATTTTCAAAGTATTGGGGCTGTTATCCATACCAAGCAAAACCTTTTTTTTATGTAACCGTGTGTTTGAGTTTTGATGTTCGACTGTTGTTATGTGGTAATATGTTTAGAGACTGTTTGTGGGTTAGATTTGAGATGTAGCATGTTTTAGGTGCTTGTGGTACATTAGATCTGTGATAGGAGGTGTTAGATTGGTGTTCGGGTGTTGGTTGTGGTATAGATAACATTTCAGAACCTGCTCATGCGCCCAGATTGATCCCATGAGCCCACAACCATTTTGCCTAAGTGTTGGTCATGCGCCCCACTAAGTGTAGGCCATGCACCCAAACAGTACCCCATGCACCCAGGAGTTGTCATGCGCCTAAGTGTTGGCCATGCACCCAAAAATTTGCTCCTGCGCCTAAGTGTTCATTCGCCCGCATAATGTTCATGCGCCCAAGCAGTATTAATGCACCTACATAGTGGTCAAGCGCCCAAATAGCGCTCATGCGCCTAAACTGTTTTCCTTAGAATTTTGAAGCTCATGCGCCTGAGATGTTCAACTGCTCTCCATTATGAACCTACGTATTTCTGAGGATTTTAAGTGGTTGATGGTTGAGATAGGTTCTAATGTGATGTGATGGTTATGCCTGTTGATGTTTATGATATTTGTGATGTGTTATCTTTCCACGTTAAACGGTTTTCAAAATGTATGTATTATGTTATATAATACGTTATGTATTATGTTATGACTTTACGTGGTTTGATGTATGTATGTGCGTAAAGTATTATGTAACGAAAGTGGAAGATAACGAACGATGAGAATGGAAGTAACGTACGATGAGATCCTTGTCGCGTACCTCGGTACTGTATCAGTCTTCAGACGTGACTCAGGGCTTTGTTTACAGGTCCCGGCATAGTATCAGTCTTCGTACATGAGTCGGGGGTATTGCATGAGTCGGGGGTTTGTTTATAGGCCCCGGCACAGTATCAGTCTTCGGACATGAGTCAGGGGTGTTGCATACTAGATGGGATCCTTGTCGCGTACCCCGATACTATGTCAGTCTTCGAATATGAGTTGGGGGTTTGTTTACAGGCCCTGGCACAGTATCAGTCTTCGGACATGAGTCGGGGGTATTATCAATGTGTACGCATGATGTGTGATCACGAACGAACATAATGGTTATGTTTTAACAAAAGTAACTAGAACTCACTCAGCGTCGCTGACTTTTTGTATGCATAATAGTTGGCAGGTATTTTGTTGATGCTGAGGAGGTACAGGCATGGATGCATAAGCTACTAGGAGCGTTTTGAGGCTGGCATCCATATTTTGATGATGTATTTTGCAATTTATATGAATGATGTAATGTAATGACATGTTTTCAATGATAAATGAATGTTTTTAAATTCCGCTGCAAAGTGATGTATATTTTTAAATATTTTATGCGTTGACGGTCCAGCTGTAAGCGTCCCGGGAACGGGGCTTTACATCATGATGTAAAATCACATAATTAGATAAATTAAACCTTGAATTATTAGCACTCGATCAGTAACCACATTGGTTAGCTACATTGATTTGCAATGCCTAGATTTATCAACCCTAGAACATATGGTTCATCTCTCCATCCACTGTAAATATGATGATCAAAATAGTGCAGTACAGTACTTTTTTGAACACATAGCCAACTGCAGAAATGCTTTGAAGATCACTACCTTGACCGATCAAGTGAAGGAAGCAGAGAAAGATAAGATCACTAAACAGGATGTTAAAGAGTCTTTAAAGGCCACAGTTGAGGTTCAGAAGAAAGTTGATGAAGCTGGTCCATCACAATCTTAAAGGATAACTAACAAACAAACAAAAACAATCAAAATATCTAACCATTCAAACAACCAAAACATCCAATCATACATAAGATAAAATAAACAAAATAGAGCATCAATCATTCATCAATATCATTCATATCATCAAACATACAATAACAAGCGAAACAAGCAAGCATACATGAATCAAAACATAGATTATAATTTGATTACACATGTGTAATCAGAACAAACAATCAATCATTCAATCATGCATAACATACAAACATGCAATCAAACATTATAAGTTAAACATAAAATCATTACAATCATTCAATTCAAATACAAACACACACATAGTTACTAACAAACAAAACATTAACAAGCAAACATTAAGAGATGGCAACATCATTCTTAGGGGGAGTATTGTTGGAATCAACAAGTTCATTGAAGGATAATGCTTACCATAATCAAACAAACTATGTTCTAACATTCAAACAATCATTAACTAACACATTAGTATCATTAACATTCATAACATACACTACTCTTTGTTTAAATTTCTTTTTCAGGTTTTTAGATAAAAAGGAATTTTTGCTTAGTGTCTGCAGCGGATGAAGAAAGTCTACAGCGGATGACTATCTATGAGCAGTGGATGAAGAATGAAGTCCCAAGTGTAGACAGCGGATGAACAAGCACACACAGCGGATGACCAATGTCCACAACTGATGAACGGTCCACAGTGGGTGTTCATCCACAATGGATGAACACTTCACTGCGGACAAATAAAAAGACAAACATTAAAACAAGTGTTCATAATGGACAACATCCAAGGCACCATAGATAGCTCATTTACCATCCATAACGGACAGCATGTCATCCACAGTGGACAATCAACATTCACAACGGACAGCTTATAGACTTAGGATTATTTATGTAATTTTGTTTTACATAAGGGTATTTTAGTAACTATACATATTTTTTTGTATAGGCTATAAATAGCAGTATACCCTGATCCTTTGTAAGCTTTTTGAACATTCAATACAATAAGGCATTTAATATTATCATTCAAGCATTCACACACACACATACAATCACACACACACACACATGGATATGCATATCTGTAACACCCCGAATTTTATTTAAAAGAAGAGGAAGGGAAAGTAAATAGAAAGAAAAGATAATGGACACAAATGCAGGGGGGAAAGTGTACAAAGTACAAAACCTTATTATTTTAAGGTTTTAAAGAGCATGGCCGCCCACTACCTTTTTCCACCCACCATTCTCGGCTGAAAAGAAGAAGAGAAGAAAAGATCCCGGTTCTAGGGAGAGAGAGGAAGAAGAAGCTACGAAAGGTGAGTTTCCTTGAACTTATGTTCTGTTTTTGAGTTCTAGACCGAGAATCTTGGTGTTTAGTTCTTGTTTTTGTGGGTTTTAGGAGCTGAATTCGTAGGTGGAAGTGTGTTGCTTGAAGATTTGCTACAGGTGAGTTTCTAGAACCCCCCTTTTACTGATTTTCTATGTTTTGAGGTTGGCATTCACATTTTGACATGTTATTGTATTTTGATATGTAAATAAATGATGTAATGTAATGAAATGGCATGTTTTAATGAAAGTTTTTGAATTCCGCTGCAAAAGTAATGTATGTTTTAAAATGTTTTATGCTATGACGATTCAATTTATAAGTGTTCCGGAAACGGGGCCTTACAATATCATTAATCATGGGTTTCCGCACCATGATTATTGAGTGTTGAATATATAACAATTTGTTGTTATATTATGAGAGACTAAAAAGATCCTTGGGGAGATTCATTTGATCTTGTTCTTATTCATAAAAGTTCAAATCAGTGGGTTTCATCAATAGGTTACACTAGAGTCTTTTGTTCATTTAATATAATGAAGAACTTGATAAATGGCCTTACGATGATGCTTTTTTAGGTTTTTACATCAACCTACTAAGCAAACCAACTGAGTAGGACAAGTGTTGCTTGGTGTAAAGTAGATACCATAGACTATGAATCAGACTTCTATATTCAATGGGATCAACCGATTTTCCATCTTCAGTTTTAAATAATAATGAGCTAGGGTTCATTGGGATCTTGGTTTCATTACCATCTGACATACCAGCATTCTTCAGAATGTTAGTAATGTAACAAGATTGTTTAATAGATATATCATTCCCTAATTGGGTGACTTCTATCCCAAGATAATAAGCTAGTAACCCTAAGTCACTCATCTCAAATTTTTCTTCCATTTGAGATTTGAACAAGTCTATCTTTTCCTTTAGAGTTATAGTGACTATGAGATTATCACCATAGACTCCGACAAGCATAGTTGAAGTTTTGTTTTTTTTTTCGTATAGACTGCTTGTTCTAAAGTGCATTTCTTGAAACCAAGTGATTTTAACGTGTGATCAAGTTTCACAATCCATGCACATGGTGCTTGTCTAAGTCCAAACAAAGCTTTCGAAAGTTTGTAGACTTTCCTTATGTCTTGTGGTTTCACAAAACCTTCAGGTGGTGACATATAGATTTCTTCTTTAAGTTTGCCATGCAAGAAAACAAGTTTTACATCAAGTTGAAGTACTTCCCATTCATTGTAGGCTGCGAGGGCCAGAATAAGGAAAAGTGTTTCTATACGGGCTACAGCAGCAAAGACTTCATCAAAGTCTGTACCTTGTTGTTGTACGTAGCCTTTGGCTACCAGATGATCCTTATGCTTTATTATTTTTCCATTTGCATCTCTCTTAGTCTTGAATACCCATTTTAGTCCAATTGCCTTATAATTATCGGGTAAATTTGTTAAGTTCCAAGTATTATTCTTGTTAATTTAATCCATTTTCGACCTACATAGCTTCAATCCATTTCTTATCTTTAGTTGCTTCTTTATAGTTTCGAGGTTCCTCTTCGGCCAATAGTAATTTATTGATTTCAACGTCTGGGGCATCTTCATACACATTTTGTAAGGGTCTAAAATCTCTTATTGGTGTATGATCATAATGTCTAGTTTTTCTGTTGTAACTTAGGTATCAAATCGAGGAATTTAGATGAAAACTATGCTCACGAGGGATACAAATTCACCACCCTCAACCGTACTCAAGGGCACAGATACAGCTACACCACTATAACCTCTCGATATCGTTCCTACGATCATCGCTAAACTTGCCAAGATTGAGTTAGCAAAGGAAATGTTTAACCCAAAATTTGAGATAAACGAGTAGAGAATATATTTTCTTTCCCAAAAGTCTCGACCAACTTTTCATTTCACTATGATGATAAATAGGTTCCTGTTACAGATGGAAAAATAACTGACTCTACATGATCCCATGATTCCCACTAATTAGCTAAACTAGTAATTAACTTGTGTTGGAAATAAACGTGCATAAATAGAAAACAAAAATAAAATAAAATAAATAAAGGTACACTTAAATATTGGAAATAAACTATGCTTGCATGCATGATGACGTGGAAAGTCATAACTTTGCTCAAATGACCCCATGCATGCACAGAAGCATTCGAGTTTTATTTGTTAATCTTGTTGAACCATGTTGACTGAAGTTTCTTCAAGGTCACTAATAGTTCGTTGTGAAACATGATGGCAAACATCTCCATCATCCGCCCCGGCTTGAAAAAAGTTTGACCTCAAACTTGAAATACCACCTTAATGTTCACAAGCAACTAAGAGGTGTGAATCCGGAGGATCGGTTGTTTTTGCTTCATTAAGCCTACTTTGGATAAGCTCTTTGGCAGCCCTTGACTTGTGTAATTCTAAACTAAGAAGGGTATGAATAGACCAAGTTCAGTGACCGGTATTACTAACTGATATAGGAAGTAGGGTAATCTTCTTATCATCCTTGATGAATGAATACATGTTCTTGAATCTGTCATGTAGTACCTTTCTGTCAAACAACCATGGTCGACCCAATAAAATGTGACAAGCGTCCATAGGAATAATATCACACCATACTTCATCGTCATACGTACCGATACAAAGCGAAAGTAAAACCCGTTGAGAAACATGAATACCTTTGCCCTCATTTAGCCAATGAATATCATACGGTGATGGGCGGGGTTCAATTTGTAGGTTAACTTTCGAGATCATGGTTTGAGATTCGACATTAGTGCAGCTCCCGCCATCAATAAGCAAGGAGCAAACCTTGTTGTGAACGGTGCACCAGGTTTGAAAGATGGCATCTCGTTGGTGGATTGCTTCCTCAAATACAATACCACTTAGGGCCCTATGTACAACCAAACACTCCCCTTCATCTTGTCCTAGGGCAACTTTGTTTTCTGGTTGGCATTCATCAACTAAACCTGCATCATAATGTGGTTTTATAAATGTTTCAAACTCAATGAGGGTAATCACCCGGCTATTTGGACACTCAGATGCAATGTGACCTAATCCTGACACCGGAAACAACGTTGGGGAACTTTGGGCGAAGAGTTAAATGTATCAAGGGTTGTCGATGACTTTCCCAGATATGGCTTCGGTGTGGATGAGGTATAAGAGTTTGAAGGCACGGTGGGAGGCGAACGAGCCGCTTCAACCTTGCCTTTCACCTGCTGTTGCTGGTCCACTTTATGAGCCAAAACTATCAATTCTGACAATGAAGTATAGGGTTGAAGTTCGATAGCATTAGCAATCCTAGGCTCAAGACCACCCAAATACCGAACAAGAGTTTGTGGATCGTCGTCATCCAAGTTGCACTTCACGAGGAGGTATTCAAAGTCTTGAGAGTACTCCTCAGCAGAACATGATCTTGTTTAAGGGAATGAAGCTTGGAGAAGTTGTCTTGAACATAGTGAGTAGGCATGAAGTTTTACTTCTACCTTATCCTTGTCGTGATCTCTTGACACAAACATTCTCCCACCATGTAGAGGCATATTTGCGTAGCTTTAGTGCCACAAGCTTGACCTTCTTTTCTCATTTGTTTGTTTGTAATCAAACACCCATTCAACGGTGCGTAACCACTCAATGAATACATCGGGATCGAGCCTGCCATCATATTCCGGAACATCAATTTAATGTCATTTTGTTGCCTCTCCTTTTGAGAACGTCGACCAAAAGTGTTGCTATCAGTATCACTTGAATACCCATCGGTATCGTCATTACTGGGTCGATACCGTGGAAGAGTACGGTCACCCTCCTTACGTCCACGCATGGATTGAGTTAATTCCTGCAGTTGGTCTTGAAAATTCCACACCTGTTGTTCCATGTTTTCCATTCATATGCCATTGTTGAACCTATTAGTTGCAAAAAGAAAAGGAGTGTAAATAGGGTCGACGATGAATCGTTCGGCTCTGATACTAGAAGTTGTAACCCGGGTATCAAATCGGGAATTTAGATGAAAATTACTATCACGAGGGATACATAATCACCACCCTCCACCGTAGGGCTGCGATACTCACGGTCACAGATACAGCTACACCACCATAACCTCTCAATATCGTTCCCAAGATCACCGCTCAACTTGCCAAGATTGAGTTAGCAAAGGAAATGTTTAACCCAACAATTTGAGATAAACGATCAGAGAATATGATTTATTTCCTAAAAGTCTCGACCCACTTTTCATTTCACTATGATGATTAATAGGTTCCAGTTACAGATGGAAAAATAACCGATTCTACATGATCCCATGATTCCCACTAATTAGCTAAACTAGTGATTAACTTGTAATGGAAATAAACGTGCATAAATAGAAAACAAACCTAAAATCAAACAAATAAAAGTACACTTAAATATTGGAAATAAACTGTGCTTGCATGCATGATGACGTGGGAAGTCTTAACTTCGCTCAAATGACCCCATGCATGCACAGAAGCATTCGAGTTTTATTTGTTAATCATGTTGACCCATGTTGACTGAAATTTCTTCAAGCTCACTAATATTTTGTTGTGAAACATGATGGCAAACATCTCCATCATTCTCCCTGAAGTTGATGTATGTTAAGTAGTCATCGTTCAATCAGGTTCATAGGTTTAAGTTGGAGGAATGAAAGGAGAAGTTGAACTAGGAGATAACGGGTCTTGGTATTTTTGATTATCATATCCAATATGATCATCTTCTACAGTTAGTGGATATGCTTTATTGTTTTCTCGATGAATTTCATTTGAATTTTCCATAACAGTGTAGTCTATCCATTTAGATTCTTCACTTCCAACTTCGTTAATGAATTCTTCCCAATTCCATGAATCCTTTTTGAGGAATTTGAAATCCCTACCGATAGAAATTCTCTTAGTTGTAGGATCAAATAATCTACATGCCTTTGACCCTTCTTCAACTCGTATGTATACTATTTTAGCACTTCTATAATCTAATTTGGTTAGATGATTTGATGTTACCTTAGCATGTGCTACGCACCCGAAAACCCTTAAAGGTTCTAAGTTAGGTTTTCTACCTTTTAACGCTTCAAACGGCGTAACATTTTTCAGCACTTTAGTTTGAATTTTATTTAGCACATACACGGTATATTTTACAGCCTCACTCCAAAAGTTTTAGGGCATTGATATAGCCTTCATTATGTTACGAGTAGTACATAACATAATTCTATTTCTACATTCAACCACACCTTTCTATTGTGGTTAATAGGGTGTTGTAAGTTGTAGAGATTGAACCTAGAAGCTCGAGAAATCAAAAGTAGGTATTGAAGATCAAAGAAAGTCGAGGGAGAACTATTTGATCCGCTGGAGAACTTAGATCTTGCACAGACCTTTTTGTGTTTAGTATAAATAGATTGCTTTTGATGTAATTAAGTTTCCTGATTTGTGCGAAACTTATGTAACATTCAATCAGAGAGAGCAATAGAAATTAAAGTTTATTTACATATGTTGCTCGAATCTTCTTCATAATGTTGTTTAACTATTCTAGTTACTATTCCCTAAGCGATTATATTCTGCATTCTACTCACAAGATTGATTTATATTGATTTTCAAGGTCCTTACATTTGATATCAAAACCATGAGTGCTCTAGATCGATTGGATTAGTGATTGAAGATTTTTGAAGAGTTTTTGAACTACAAATTTGATTTCCTTTTAAAGATTACTTTGATTCCTACTGTGTGGTCAATTCAAAGGTTTTATGATCTAAAATAAGCTCGTTTGACAAAGTGAAGTTGACTACATGGCGGAATTGGACTTAATTAAATCAATTAGAGACCATTAGGATCGAATTTGAACTTAAATCATTAATTTGAAGCTTAATCACTTAATTGTTGTTAATTTGGTGATAAGATTGAGGTTGAAAACTTTGAAATGGCACTGAATTGATTGTGAGAAAAATCAGTATTCACATGCGAAAATTTCATATTTCACGTGAGAACTTAAGAAGTCACAAAAGTTTGTTATAAACAGATTCCATTCGCGCGAGAACCTCAACATTTCACAAAAGTTGGTTACAAATCATTTCGTACAAAAAGTTGCTGCAAAAAGACCACCCGAAAAGTATCAAAGCTCTTATTTAGCGAGAAGTTCAGTTTTCAAGAATTTCTTAAAAAGTTTGAGTTCTGATTTTCAACAATGGCTAATTTGAAGAATCTTACTGCTACTTTCAGTCTTGACAATGAGATTGGTACGAGCACTAAGCCTCCAAGACTTCTGAGTGAAGATGATTATCCAAACTGGGTGCACCATACCATGTCATATACACCGAACCCAGGATGTTACGGTTGATCAAATACGGACTGTATATTCCTGTGTGTTAAAATGACAAAGGAGAGTTGGTTCCGAAACCTAAACATTTGTTGGATGAGGAAGACATGAAAAATCTTGAACTCGATGATAAAGCTAATGCTACAATTACTACGGCTCTGACTACTTAAATAACATAGAAATTTAAAGAATTCAAAGAAGCCATAGTCTTATGGGATGCTATGGAGGAATAGATTATGGGGAACAAAGATATGAGAGAGAAAGTCGGAAAGATATGCTGAATCAAGAATTCAACATGTTCAATCATGTACTTGGTGATAAATTGGAAGCAAAAATATCAAGATTTGTAATACTGATCACTAAAGTGAAAAGTGCAGGAATATCTTTTGAGAATAAAGCTGTCAACAAGAAGCTATTTAATTCGTTACCTTACAGTTTGGAACAACAACTGCACTACTATCAAGAGAGCCAAAGATCTGTTTATATTATCTCTTAGTGTTCTGATTTCTACAATCAAATCACATAAGCATAATGGGAGTTTAAGCAACTCCATTGTATGCTAAGATGGCATGTAATCCTAATTACTATGTGAGTGAAACACCCGAAAACTTCAAAAGAGGAAAGTAAAGGAGCAAATGGGATATTTAATTTAAAAGCAAGGGGTAATAGTATGCAAGGTCCAAACGGGCTCATAATGGGGTTTAAAAAGGAGATGGCCACCCATACTCTCTCCTCATGCACTTAAATCATACGGCTTGAGAGAGAGAAAAGAAGCTCCCACCGGTTCTAGAGTGAGAAAGTGGAAAATTCTTCCAGAAGGTAACATTTTCATGGTGATTCTTCTCAGATCTAGTCAGGTTTAAGCTTCTAGACGGGTTTCTATGTGTTTCTATATGTTGAGTTTGAATCTTTAAGTGTGTATAAGTGTTAGAGCTCCAGGTTGCTCGTGGGTTTGTTGTGGTTTGCTCAAAAGCTGGTTAAGGTGAGTTCTAGATCTCCTCTTTTATATGTTTTCTACTTGTGTGGGATCGATGTTTCTTGACAAAACTATGTTTTCCATAGTTAAAGATACCTTTTTACAAAAATGTGTGTTTTTAAAGTATTCTGCGATGATAATTGATGTTTATTACATGCTTGTGTGAATCTGATACTTTTAAGCTAAGCATACATTTAGAAATGTTGTATGGAACTAGAACTTGCATAAGTTGGATCGTAAGTATTAAACACGCTGTCCGCTATGGACATTGGTTGCCCGCTGTGAACACTTGAAATGACTAAGTGCTGTCAGCCGTGGACATGGATTGTCCGCTGTGGACACTTAAGCATTTAGAATGTCCGCTGTAGACACTTAAGTGTTAAGGGGTCATCAACTATGGACATTGACTGCCTGTCGTGGACACTTAGTGTTACCTTCATCCGTTGTGGACTTTAGTCGTCCGCTGTGGACTTTGGTCTTCCACTGTGGACTTTGGCTGTCCGATGTGGCACTAAGCGTTTAAATCATCCGCCGTGGACCTTGTTCATGCCCTATAAACACTTAGAATTATTTTGAATTTTGGAGAAAAGGATTTAAGTGATTAGGACTTAAGTTTTAATGAAATAATATGATTTTTATATGTTTTTAATGTTATGATCTTTTTATTATGCAGCTGTCATGGTTAATAATTAATATTTGTAACATCCGGCCCCTCACAACACCAATATTGTCTGCTTTGCCCATGAGAAGCTCACGGATTTGCTTTTGGTTGCCCAGGTGAAAACTTCCCAAGGAGGTCACCCATCCCTGGATTGCTGCCACCTGAGCACGCTTAACTGTGGAGTTCTCCTCTCATCCACGGCCAATACCCCCAAAACCCTACATAAACCTCACAATAATATCGTGACACCCTACATAAACCCCACATCGGCCGTGGACAGGAGAGATTCTTGGTTCATAAGGAATGTCTGGTCTCTAATATCACCAACGCGTTTTGGGCGTATTGGCTGTGGATGAGAGGAGAACTCCACAGTTAAGCGTGCTCAGGTGGCAGCAATCCAGGGTTGGGTGACCTCCATGGAAAGTTTTCACCGGGGCAACCAAAAGCAAATCCGTGAGCTCCTCGTGGGCAAAGCGGACAATATTGGTGGTGTGAGGGGCCGAATGTTACAATATTTCATGTTATGTGATTAAAGACAATGGATATCTTAAAAGTATTATTCATAATCAAGTGGACATAAAGGAATAAAAGAAGACAATGGAACTTAATAAATGTTACCACCGGGCCCTTATGATGAATGAAAAGCCTTGCAAGAAAAATAAAAGGAGGTGCACGACCATGTTGTCGTTAGCTCAACTGATGTGCGGCTGTTTCAGCCCATGAGGATGCACATCTGGGGTCTAATCCTTGTGATTGACCGATGAATGAATGAATGGGACTTGTACTCATGAGTAGGCTTCGTTCCTAGCAGTGTGGGTCAACTGTCAGGGGTTAGCTACCATGATAAATGTGTACTGGCAGGGGTTTCGCATTCGTTGCCAACCATATGATGTAGGATCTTGCTTTATGCGATCCTAGTTAATGAAAGAGAAAGATAATGAAAGAAAGAAAGATAATGAAAGCCTTAATGAATATTATTAGTCATTTTGACCGTTATATACTATGGATGGGTGATCACTAATGGAAGCTTTCAAAAACTTATATTTTTATATATTAACAAAACTAGAACTCACTCATCAACGCTGGATTTTTATATGCATATCAGTTGGCAGGTGATGAGGTTGTTGGGGATGGCACAAGGATGGAGCTACTTGGCCAACAAAGACTGGCATCCATGTTTTTGGAGAAACATGTTTTTGTCTTGTAATATAACAGAAATGTCTTTTTGTACTTAATGACAATGATGTATTTCTTCACAAAAATTATTACTAGTGCAATGAAATGGATTTGTTAAATTATTCCGCTTCAATGTTTTCATATTTCAATGAATTTTAATATGTATTATGCTATGAATGACCAACTGTGAGGTTTCCTGGGATTGGGGCCTTACAAGTTGGTATCAAAGCCAAAGTTTAAGAGAATTAGGCAAAATATTTTAAAAACCTAAACACAAACTAAATATGGGAACAAATGAAGGGATGCCAGCCCAAATACCTACGTGCCATCAGGTAAAATTTTCTTAAAGTTAACCGGTATTATGTGCGTGTGCTATCTGAATTTATGTACTTAGTAGATTTAGGCGTTGATGTATTCAGGATAGGAATGCTTGGGGAATGAAGAGTAAAGTAAGTGGCTAATCACAACTGGCCACTGTAGTTAGGGACTTACTATACTTGATATAATATGAGCTATTACCTTGAATGACCTTGTGGGTATTTGAATTTTATAGGAGGTAGAATTTATGGCGGGAAGAAAACATGGGAAGGCAACCCGAGGAGGTGCTCGTGGTTGGCGTACTACTGGGCCATGTATCACCAGGAGCAAAGCTAAGGCTCCCGAGATGGTTCATGAGGAGATGGATCTCCATAGCTACCATGAGGGTGAAGGGTCGGCTACCCTCAAGTCTACTATGAAAGAGGCTATTATTGATGAGGTCTACAATGTTACGCAGAATGTCTTACCTTTAGTGGTGACTGAGGTGATTAGAGCTATTAATGATTGGGAAAAAGCTAAGGATACGGGGAAGAAGGAGAAGAAGAAATCAGGAAAGTCCACTGAAAGGACTGAGGAATCTGAAGAGGAACCATCTAACCCAAAGGTGGTAGTTCATGATGATGATAGCGAGGATGAGTCAGAGAAGGAGATTGCTAAGGGTTGTAACTATGGCGTGTTTCAAAGATGCAAGCCCCCGACCTTCGACGGTAACGGTAATACCACTGCCGCTCACCGTTGGGTTCGAGCGATGGAAGTAGTTCTGGACATCAGTGAGTGTCGGGAATATCAGAAGGTGAAGTTTGCCGGCCATTCTTTTGTTGATTTGGCCCTATGCTGGTGGGACAACATTGTCCAAGCTAAGGGAAAGCGAACAATAGTAAAAATGATGTGGACGGAGTTGGAGGAATTGGTGCTAGAGGAGTATTGTCCACATCGAGAGTTGGACAAAATTGATCGCTGCTAGACCAAGTTCAACGAACTTTCAAGACTTGTGCCAGATCTGGTAACGCCTATGTCCAAGAAGATCAAAAGATACATGCAAGGCTTGCCAGTGGATATTAGGAGGAACATGATTACTGCTAGACCAAGCACATTTAGGTCGGTTGTGGATTTGTTGGGAAGATTATATGATGAGAGAGAACCGGTGCAAGTTCAGAAGAAGACGGAGAAGTGGATGAGGGTCAACGACCGTCACACAGAACAGAGGAAAGGGAATGACCAAAAGGAGAGTAAGAATTGTGGGAAGAGTCACATGGGTGAATGTACAATGGGAACGAATAGCTGTTTCAAATATGGGGTGAGGGCCATTATGCTAAGGAGTGCAGGGTATCGAGGTGCTACCAATGCGGTGAGGTAGGCCGCTCAGGCCGGGAATGCAAGAAGGGTGGAGCAGGAAGCCCAGGAATCAAGATGGTGGGGGAAAAGGGGAAGAGTGATAGCACCAAGGTGAAGGAAAGGGCATTCAACATGATAAGGGAGGAAGCCAGGGTGGACTCCGAAGTAGTTTCAGGTACATTTTTGGTAAACCAATTGTATGCTTCTGTGCTCTTCGATTTGCATGCTAGTAAGAGCTTTGTATCTACTGCTTTTTATCATTTGGAAGATAGATGTGCCCTTCCATGTTGAGAATGCGATAGGAAAATCCACCAAAGTGACTAATATGATTGACGATTGCCTCATAGAATTGGACGATCATAGGTTCCCTGCTAGATTGTATGTGATGGCCCTAGGAGGTTTTGATGTGGTGTTAGGAATGGATTGGTTGGAAACTTACGAAGTGAATATCATGTATCAAAAGAAGATGATTCGTCTAATTGCACCTGACAGCAGTTCGGTTATGGTTCAAGGTGACAAGGAATGTGTCATTCCGCGAGTTATATCTATGATGACGGTAGAAAATTATGAGGCGAGGGTATGGTTCTTACTTGGCTTATGTGAAGGATGTGGATGAGATAGTGCTTCAACTGTCAGAGGTTCCAATGGTATGTGATTTTCCCGATGTGTTTCCGGAAGACCTGTCAGGGGTTCCACCTGATAGAGAAATCAAATTTCATATTGACTTGATACTAGGAGCATAACCTGTCGCCAAGGCACCGTACCGGTTGGCTCCATTCGAGCTCAAGGAACTGATGTTGCAACTGGAAGACCTTTCGGATAAGGGCTTTATTCAACCAAACATCTCTCCATGGGGTGCTCTGGTTTTATTCATGAAGAAGAAGGATGGTAGTATGAGAATGTGCATCGACTACCATGAGTTGACAAGTTGACTGTGAAGAACCGGTATCCATTACCGAGGATTGACAACTTGTTCGATCTGCTCCAGGGTGCCAGTTGGTTCTCGAGGAGAGACCTTCGATCGAGTTACCATCAACTGAAGGTGAAGGAGTAGGACATCCCTAAGATAGCCTTTCGCACACGTTATGAACACAATGAGTTTCTCGTGATGTCTTTTGGTTTAACCAATGTGCCGGCTAGCTTTATGTACCTTATGAATCGGGTATGTCGACTGATGTTAGACAGATCGGTGATCATATTCAATGATGATATTCTTATGTACTCCAAGAGTGAAGAGGAGCATGTCTGTTATCTCAAGGAAATACTAGAGACACAAACGAGAAGTTGTACGCGAAGTTCCCTAAGTGTGCATTTTGGCTACGAGAGGTCCAATTTCTTGTCCGTGTGATTAATCCGAAGGAATAAAATGTGGACCCTGCAAAAGTCAAAGCTGTAATACAATGGGAATCCCCAAGAATGCCATCCGAGATCCGTAATTTCCTGGGTTTGGCAGCCTACTACAGAAGGTTTATTCATGACTTCTCTAATGTGGCATCCCCGTTGACTAAGCTGACTCGCAGGAATGAGAAGTTTGAATGAGGCTCTAATCAAGAGTGTTCCTTTCAAGAGTTGAAGATAAGGTTAACCCAAGCCCCAGTCTTGACGTTGCCTGAGGGAATGATGAATTGGTGGTATATTCAGATGCTTTGCATTCAGGCTTAGGTTGCATGTTGATGCAACAAGGGAAGGATATAGCCTATGAGTCTCGAAAGTTGAAGATCCATGAGGTTAACTACCCTACTCATGATTTGGAGTTGGAAGCTATGGTCTTTGCATTGAGGATTTGGAGGCACTAGTTATCCGGTACGAAATGTACCATCTTCACAGATCACAAGAGCCTAAAGTATTTCTTCGAGCAAAAGGATCTTAACATGAGGCAAAGATGGTGGTTAGAGCTGATCAAGGACTACGACTATGAGATTCACTATCATCCGGGCAAGCCAAACGTAGTTGCTGATGCCCTTAGTCGAAAGGAACGACCTGAAATGATTCGAGTGAAGTCTTGTCAGCTGGTTGTGACGCCCGATGTCATGGGTCAGATCTGCAAGTTTCAAGATGAGGCACTGAAGGATGATAGAATCAACTCTGAGTGGATGAAGGGACAAACATCAGATTTAAGAGAGAAAACTCTTGGTGTTAGAACCTGATTTGGGTGAATGTGGATTCCTTGCTACAGGGATCTGAGGGGAAGGATTATGGATGAAGCTTACATAACTTGATATTCCATTCATCATGGTGCTACAAAGATGTAACATGACCTGAAGAAGGATTATTGGTGGCCAGGGATGAAGCGTGACATGGTGGAGTATATGAGTAAGTGCCTGACTTGTTTGCAAGTGAAGGCAAAACATCAGAAACCATACGGGACGATCCAACCTTTGGATATACCAAAATGGAAGTAGGAACACATCACAATGGACTTCATCATGAAATTGCCTCGTACGACGAGAGGATGTGATACCATTTTAGTGATCGTGGACCGCTTGATGAAAAGTGCTCACTTTTGCCAATCTGAGAGACTTACTTATCGGAAAGGTTGGCGGATCTGTTCATCAAGGAGAATGTGGCTCGTCATGGTCTGCCGGTATCCATTGTTTTGGATAGGGACACTCGAATCACATCCAAGTTTTGGAAGAAATTCCCCGATGCGGTGGGAATAAGGTTACACATTAGCACAACTTAGCACCCTCAGACCGACGGTCAATCAGAACGAATGATTTAGACTTTGTACGACATGCTCTGGGAATACATTATTGATTTTGGTGGAAGTTAGGATGAGCACCTACCTTTGGCATGCCACCATTCGAGATGTTGTATGGGAGATGATGCAAAACCCCGATGTGTTTGGGTGATATTGGGTAGAAGGTGTTGGAGAGTATTGAGATTATCGAGGCTAAGATAGAAAAGTTAGAAAAGATCAAGGACTTTATGAAAGCAGCAAAGGATCGGCAGAAGTCCTAAGCTGATAAGAGAAGAATGCCGATTGAGTTCCAAGTAAGAGATAAGGTGATGTTAAAGGTGTCTCCATGGAAAGGGATCACCCGTTTCTGAAAAAGAGGGAAATTGAGCCCATGGTACATCGGGCCATTCAAAATCATTGCGAAAGTGCTTGACAGAAGGTGATGTTATTATCCTTCTCATGGGCATCGAGGTGGATGAAAGGTTGAATTATGTAGAGCAAACAGTATCTAATTTGGTCTGGAAGGAGAAACGGTTAAGGAATAAAATGATTAGTCAAGTAAAGGTGCAGTGGAAGCATCGCAAGGGATTAGAGGCCACTTGGGAGTCGGAGGAAGAAATGAGATGACACTACCCTAATCTCTTTATGGAGTGACAGGTATCGGAGACAAAACCTATACAAGGGGGTGGACTCGTAGCACCTGAAAACTTCAAAAGATAAAGTAAAGGAGCAAATGTGATATTTAATTTCAAAGCAAGGGGTAAAAGTGTGCAAGGGCCAAACCGGCCAAAATTGGGGTTTAAAAATGAGATGGCGCCTATACTCTCTCCCCATGCACTCAAATTATATGGCTTGAGGGAGAGAAAAGAAGCTCCCACCGGTTCCAAAGTGAGAAAGTGGAAAATTGTTGGTCCAGATGATCATTTGAACATGCTTTTGATGAATATTTAACACAAGAATCCACAAGATATCACTATATCTAATAGCTTGTGGACCATGTAATGATAGAAAGTGAACACAAATCAAACATAACCCATTTGCAAAAGGATTTGTAAGGATAAATAAGAATAATGCTCAAAGATGACAAATATAAGCTCTTAGCAATACACAATCAATCAATAGACTCAATCAGATCATTAAAGTTCCAAGAGTCACAAAATGAGCAACAAGCAAACATATTTATACAGGACCTAGTTTCGCATACTGCGAAACTATATGCACTATGGCATGTGAAACTACAGGGCGAAACTGTAGTTTCGCATGCCACAGAATACAAAACAAGACAAATCTAAAGTAGATCCTATTACAACAATATCTAAGCTATAATAAACTATGACTAAACAATAACAAATGACAAGGTGAATACCACCCTATAATTGATCATCAATACTCCCCGTAGGGGGGTATTCACCTACCGGGTCTTCAGGATCAGCTCCAGCCTTTGCTTGCTCCATCATTCTAGCCACATCTCTTACTTCTGCCTCCAGATCCTCATGTTCCTGCATGCTCTTTTTGAACTTCTTAATCTTCAATCTCACACCCCGAGCTTTGTTTGTTACTCTCTCAAACAAGCTGGCCTCAGTCTTAGTCTCTTCTCCTGTCCCAACCTTAATCTGATTCTCATACATCACCTTCATATCATCGTTACTGAATAAGAATACCTCCATAGGATCAAACAACCTTATTTCATCTCCATCCTTCGCCCTCACTACTACTTCACCTGTCTGGTTATCATAATACCACTTCTCGAACTTCTGCAGTCTAAAAGGTTGTTGATATGGTATCCTCACCCTGTTGACGGTCTTAGCAGGCTTTAACTTTAGTACAATCTTTGCTTTACCTATCACCCAGCCCAAATCCTTCTTTAACCTCCTCCTGTCAGGCTTCATGAATCCAAAAGCTACAAAGTTGTCTTGAACGCCCTGACGGATCTCATGCTCTAACATCGTGGCATGTTCGCTCAAACCCTAATTCAGGAGGGGGATCTCTGCCAGTCTTCTCAGATCCCACTTAGGAAGGGTTTTAAACACCTCCCTTTTGTGCAAGTATGAGATCCCACCTCCATGCCTCTTGATCATGAACATTTTCAGCTTTGAGTTGTACTCCCAACTAATAATCTTCTTATCCGTCTCCTTCCTCATTGGTTCTTGAATGTTTTGGAAGAGTGGGGTTAGTTTCTCTGGCCCTTCCTCCTAAAAGAACTAGTCCTCTTTATCCATCTTATTTATATCACCTTCAGCTGAACTCCTCTGAGCCACGTAAGTCATTGGCCTCTCATCAACTACATAAAATTTCAGCTCAGAGTCATAGTCTACTAGCTGCTCTTCCACCTATTCCTCCTCATCTACCATGTTTAGCACAACATTCTCCTTTTCACCTCCTTGTGTCTTCTCCCTTATCACCTTATTCTCGGTAAGATCAGTGTCCAAATCAAACCCCATATCAATAAATCCAGCCTCAAACACCTGATCAGCTTTCTCTTCTTCAGCAACTCCTTCACCACTACCTGCACCAGCCTCAAACCTAACACCACTACCACTATCTTTGTCTCCACGAGCTTCAAATTCATTTATACCACTGCCACTAGCTCCCGATCCTCCTACACCACTACCACCAGCTCCTGATGTTCCTACACCACTACCACCCACTCCTGATGCCTTGTGTATGAATGGGAACTTATATGTGTCAGTCATTTCCCTGATCTACTCAACACTTGGTACATCAACTGCACTAGCATTCCTCCTCAACACACTCACCTCTTGCAACAATCTCCTTATCAGGTCCTATTGACTTTATATCACTTTCTTCATTTCATCAATCTACATATCCCTCAGCTTCTCCCTCTCCTCTGAGTTTATCAGCTTGGTCTTTATCATGCTTAGCTTATTTGATAGGGATGTGTTGACATTACTGATCACATCCTCATCAAGCTCTGATCTTGTATCCCTCTTAGGCCTCTCAAATTCTTTGGTAGACCCAGTCTCAGAGATAACTGGCTGCTTACTTTTTCTCCTCTTCTCTCGAGTGGGAAAGTGTAAGGCCCCGTTCCCAGGACGCTTACAGTTGGACCGTCATCGCATAAAACATTTAAAAGATACATCATTATCGCAGTGGAATTTAGAAACTTCTCATTTATAAATTAAAACATATCATTTCATTACATCATTCATGTAAATTTCAAAATACATCATATCAAAATGTGAATGCCAGCCTCAGTAGCTTATGTATCCATGCCTGCTCCTCCTCAGCATCAACACGAAAATCTGCCAACTAAACTATTATGCATACGAAAAGTCAGCGACGCTGAGTGAGATCTAGTTTTATAAATAAAATACTTTACTTTTGTTAAAACATAACCTTTACGTTCGTTCGTGATTAAACATCATACGTACACATTGATAATAGTTATTATTATCATCATCATCGGTCATCATTATTATTCATTACATCATTTACTATCATCCATATCCTGTCTGATGCAATACCCTTGACACGTGCTCGAAAGCTGCTACTGTGTCGGGGCCTTTAAACAAACCCCTGATTCGTGCCCGAAGGCTGACACAGTACCGGGGTACGTGACCAGGATCCCATCTCGTATGCAACACCCCCGACTCGTGCTCGAAAGCTGATACTATGGGGGCCTATAAACATACCCTCGACTCGTGCTCAAAAGCTGACACAGTACCGGGGCGAGCAACAAGGTCTCATCTCCTTCACATGCCATGCTGTCTCATGCAATACCCCCAACTCATGCTCGAAAGCTGATACTCTGTCGGGGCCTGTAAACAAACCCCCGACTCATGCTCAAAAGCTGACACGGTACCAGGGTACGCGACAAAGATCTCATCGTCTATTACTTCCATTCTCATCATTTGTTATCTTCCACTTTCATTACATAATACTTTACGTATGTACTTATACATAATAGGTAAAGTGACATCATACATATCATAAACATCATCAACAACACAGAAACATGCACAGCACATCAAGCATAACCATCACATCACAAACCCAGAAATTCCTAAGTCTACCAAGAAATGCGGATGAACAACTTAGGCGCATGAGCACTAAATGCGGATGAATAGTCTAGGCGCATGAGCACTATGCGGGCACTTGATCACTATGCAGGCGCATGAATACTGCTTGGGCATATGAACACTTAGGCAGATGAGCAACTCTGGGCGCATGGGCACTGCTGCGGTGCATGGCCAACACTTAGGCGCATGGGCTCTCTGGGTGCATGGGCACTGCTCGGGCGCATGGCCAACACTTAGGCGCATGGGCACTGCTAGGGCGCATGGGGTCAGTTAGGCGCTTGGAAACAATCTGGGCGCATGACCAACAATCTAAAATATAACAAATTCTACAAACAACCCCCAAACATCGATCTAGCACATCTTAACATAAATCTACCATGCTACGAACACTAGAACATGCTAAACATCAAACATAACCTCAAAAACAGCCTAAAAAACATACAACAACAGAGGGCCATCGAACAACATGCTGAAACTCACGGTTACTTCAAAGATTTTTGCTCGATATGCATAATAGCCCCAACAATTTGAAAACCAGTAAACTCACCTATTACAGCCTTCGAGTAGGGCACTTCAAACCCGAGACCCACCTGCAATACATACCTAAAACCCACGAAAACAAGCACTAAACACCCAAAATCTCGGTCTAGAACCCGAAAATTCAGTTGAAACCGAACATATATTCAGGAAAACTCACCTTTCGTAGCTTCTTCTTCTCCTGTCTCTCTAGAACCGGTGAAAACTCTGCTTCTTTCTTCTTTACAACCGAGAATAGGTAGTAAGTAGGGGCATGGGCGGTCATGCCCTCCTTTTTAAACACAATAATACTAAAATTTGCAATCCTGCACAACTTTAGTCCCTCAACTTGGGTTATTTATCCTTTCTTTCTTTATACTTTTCTTTTTAATAAATTTCTGGGTGTTACAACCTGTCACTCCTCGAACAGTTGTGGATAATGCTGTCTCATCTCTTCCTTGATCTTACATGCAGGCTCAGACCCCTTTTTGGGCTCCATTGTATTCGCATAAGTGAAACCACCCTTCTACTTAGCCCTTTTCTCCCATCTACCAGTAATGACCTCTGGTTGCTCCATGTAGTTGAGTCATTCGTCCATCTCGATATTATCCAGTGGCATGATCATGTCCTCCTTGGCTAAGCACTTTCTTAGATGTGATACATGGAACGTCGGGTGAATTCCACTTAACTCATCGGGTAGCTCCAGTCGATAAGCCACTTCTCCTACCTGAGCAACAATTTAGAATGGCCCTATATACCTCTGTAATTGTTTTCCTTACTTTCTGAATTGGATAATCCCTTTCCAAGTCAAGACCTTCATCATAACTCCATCGACGTAGGTTGGCACCAAACTCTTGTCGGGCGCGGTTGGTCAACCCATCTTCTCACGACACTCGATGTTTGTCTCATAGGCTACTAGCCAATCCTTCCCAAGGTATGAATCAATCCACCTAGATTCGTCCAGAACAGTCTAGCAGGAAACACGTGCTCTCCCAATTCCATCGCGCAATCATCTAGGGCATCAGGTAACCTAGTGGACTTACCAATAGCAATTCCTATTTTGAAGGGCTCATCGACCTTCCTACTCCTAACATGCAACTTATCACAGAAGGCAGCAGGAATAAAACTACTACTAGCACCATGATCAAAGCACAGATGCACAATTTAATTTACTAGAAACGTACATGCCGTCATGTCGGAGTCTGCTCTAGCCTCCTCTCGGTCATAGCGAATGCTCTGACCTTCATCCTCTGCTCTCCTTTTCAGCCTCTTTCCTTGCACCAGAGCTCTCTGCCCTTGACTTCTTGCAGTCTCTGCTCATATGCCCAGTCTCACCACATCTATAACATCTAGCCATGTGACAATCCCTCGCCCTATGGCCCTCTTTCCCACACTGGAAGCAAATGTTCGATCCCCACCTGCACTCCACCTCGTGGCCTCTACCACACTTCTTGCATGCTTCTTCCCTCCCTGCTACCATTTTTCGATCATTGACCCTCCTCGTCTTACCTCCAGCCACAAATCCACCGTAATTATCCCGCCTTCCATTCCCATTCTTAACATAGCCCCGCTCCTTCTCTTCATCCACTATCGCCACTACCTCTCGCTCGTCATACAGCCTCCCCGCTAGGTTGACCACCAACCTAAACGTACCTGGCCCGGCAGTGATCAGATGTCTACGGATATCTGCCGGCAGACCTTGAATGTACCTCTTGATCTTTAGTGACACAGGCGTCACCTGATCTGCCGTCTCATTGAACTTTGTGGTGTACTGTTGGTGCGTCATCGTTCCCGCCTCCAACTGCAGGCACTCTCTCTAAACATTGTCAAGCTCCCTATGAGGGAAAAACTCCTCAATTACCAATCTCTTCAGCTCATTCCACCTCATCCTCCCGATTACCCTGGTACCCTCGGCTTGGACAAGGTTATCCCACCAGCACAAGGCTGAATCCAT
Source organism: Flaveria sonorensis (assembly GCA_025506505.1). NCBI lineage: Eukaryota > Viridiplantae > Streptophyta > Magnoliopsida > Asterales > Asteraceae > Flaveria > Flaveria sonorensis. The sequence continues at coordinate 41,636,081 of CM046428.1, forward strand.
AAATGAGTGGGTTGCGAACTTCACCTTCTGATCCTCGCAGCACTCACTAATGTCCAGTACTGCCTCCATCTCCCTCACCCAACGATGAGCAGCAGCCGCACTCCCATTCCCATCAAACGTAGGGGGCCTGCACCTTTGGAAAGCCCATTAGCTGCATCCCTTCATAGTTTCCTACATAGCTTCCTCCTCCTCCTCATTGTCACTGGAGACAACCATATCAGTCTCTGGTTGCTCCCTTCCCCTCATACCTCCTTCTTCGCCTCCTCGTCTAGCGGTCTTCCTCTTCTCAGCCTCCTTCTTCTCATCTTCCTTCACAGCTTTAATAACCTCGATCACTACAGCCGGCAGAATCGTCTGCATTACCTGATGAACCTCCTCAACCACCGCCTCCTTCTTGGAGGCTTTTAGATTAGCACTCTCGTCCTCACCGTCCTGGTGACGAAGCTCTGGCTCTTCAGGAGCCGTCTCAGCAGTCTTAGCTCTGCTCCTCGTGACACGCAGTCTAACACCACGTTCACCCCGACCTCCACCTCGTGAAACCTCAGAAGATCTACCACCAGCCATCACTAAACACTACAAGATTCAAACACCAACAAGGTCATTCAAGGTAATAGCTCAGATTATGTCAAGTATAGTAAGTCCTTAATTACAATGGCCAGGTATGACTAGCCACTTACTTTACTCTTCACTTTCCAAGCATTTCCTATCCTGACTACATCAGTATCTAAATCTACACTAAAGCACATAAACCACATAACACGCGCACATAATTCCCCTTTTTCATTAACTTACATAAGACGTTTTACATAAAACCTTTACCAGCAGGCATGTAGCTACTAGGACTGGCATCCCTTTTATTGGACTCTTTGTAGATGATACTTACCAAAACCTAAGTGCCGAATCTCATGATGATTACCAAAACTGACACGGTGATGCTACGCTGAAAATATGATCAAAACGAAGAAAATTGACCAAAGTCAAACTTGGTCAAACTTGGTCAACCATGGTCAAAGTCAACAGTCAACATCAGCGGACGTCCCGAATGACGTCAGTACCCGGCAGTAATGCATCAGCAGCAGAGAATTTATCAGACTTAAAAGAATATTTATGTAATCATTAAGGCTTAAATGTAGTTTTGTTCATTTATGTAAAGAGTATAAATAGACTAAGTGTAGTCATTTTATACTCTAACCATCACAAAGCAAGCATAAATATGAATGAATGATATATTTTGAATATGTGTTCTTGAATTGTTCATCATTCATTCATCATCATACATTCAATCTTGCATCAGATCTTCACTTGAAATCATCAACGGGTTTGTGAGATTCGGCATCACAGATCCGATAAATGACAACAATATGATTGCAATATTCGATCCATCTTTATCTAATTTCCACAGTTGTTATCAGAGCCTTGGCTTCTTGTTCTTCAAATTTTTCTCAAAAATTTGAACCACAAGTATGATTTGCAAATTGTTTTTGTTTTTGATGAAATCAAGCTACCATTAGCTTAGATTTGTTATTTCGTGAAGGTCTGCAAGTTTTTCACATCAATTGAAGTTCATTTGAGCCATTAATTTGAAGATTTAAGGAAACTTGTTCTTCAAGTCTTCAAATGCTTATGAACGTGAAATTCTGATTTTGTTGTTGTTTGATCAAATTTAAGCTTCTAATAGCTTTAGTTTGTGATAAGTAACACATCTGCAAAGTTTCATATCAATTGAACAACCATAATTCTTGAATTTGAAGATTTTTGAAAATTTTGTGTTCTTGAGAAAAGTTCACTGTTCTTGAGGAAAATCATCAAAAATCACGAATCTGATGTTGTTTAGCTGAAATTGATAGTGGTTTTAGCTTAGAAACATCAAATCTAAGGTTCGTTTTTCATTTTTAACATCCAAATCATACATTTTGAACATTGATTCTTATATCTGGGTTTTTGTTCTTCATTGTATTCTTCATGAGTTCATCATCTAAATCCGAGTTTAGATGATGATTATATGAAATTGATTGTTGTTTTAGCTTAGAATCACTTATCTACAACTGTTATAACCTTTCATTTTATCAAATTCCATTAGAAACCCAAGAATCAAAAGTTTGTTCATTTAAGAACATGAAGTTTGACTTTTTCAGAGTAAAACTGCTTTGAAATTTGAAAATCAGCCAAATCATTGATTTGATTTAGATTTTGAATCATTTGTTCATCATACAATCATTCAAGAGTCATTCAAACAACAAGTTGTGAATTTGAAAGTGAAATTTCATTCATAATCAAGTGTACAAAGATTATACAAATTACATTTGTATTTGATTTTTGACTAAGTGTTCATCATACACAGCTGATGAGCTAATCCTACAGGTGATGTTCTAATTCCACAACTGACAATCTTCATCATTTTTGCAACCAAGTGCCCACAGCTAATATGTTACATCCATAGCTGATACACTAACTCCACAGTTGACAAACATCCATTATGTCTAAATATTCACAGCTGATAAAGAAATACATCCGCAGCTGATGTGTTAACACTCACAGCTGATGTGATAATCTTTCAGCTTTTACTTTATTTCAAAGCAGACGAGCAAAAGTTTGTTCACACTTATTCACCCACCATCAAACATCATACATCACACATAATTCACCAACATCAATTATCATCATTCATAACCACATTCATCATCTTCAAATACAGCAAACAACATCCACAGCAAAACTTTTTCACAGCGGACGAGATTAAACATCCAAAATCAAATCCATAGCCCATGTGTTGATACCAGCATCACACAAAACACTCACAGCGCATGAGCAAAATCAGTCCACAACGGACAAATTGGACCTAAAATCACAACGGACGAACACACTTGAAACATACAGCGGACGTGCGAATTTGAAACATACAGCGGACGTTTTACCTGAACATACAGCGGACGACTAGCAACTTACAACGGACAAATAAATTAAACCCACAGCGGACACACAAGTTGATTTCACAGCAGACGAACAAAATTCTTGAACATACAGCGGATGAACATGTTTCAAACATACAACAGATGAATCAATTGTGAGTTCCCTTTTGATTACTTGTCCACAGTGGACAAGGGAATCCAAATCATTCACAGCGGACACCATCGAACCGACACCAAATCACCACTGTCGACCTTCGATCCGAACAAAAGAACCCCCAATCAACATCAATCGACCTTCGACCACCGGCATCGACCACCAAATCCTTGAAACTGAAACCTTCGGGAGTTGCCTTGAGCGATTGAAAGCTTCGGAGGTTCTGATTGCCTTGACCGACTGAAAGCTGTTGAGATTGAGAGTGAAACTGAAAGCTTCGGGAGTGGAGTTCAAGGTTGAAGGCAGACCGAGAAATTTGTGAATAAAATCACCAATTTTGATTTTTTTTATTATTTCTACTTTGACCAGCAAAATATAAATAATTTTTTTTATTATTTATATTTTTTCATTAAAACAAACAAATCAAAGTTTCTCAATTGACAAAATTTTAAAATCTTGTCTCGAAAGATTTTGATTGTTCAAAATGTTCAACTGGACTAATCTTAAAGTTTGTTCTCGGAAGATTTTAAAGAAGTTGAATTAGTTTGAATCTAGTCACAAAATCATTAAATTTTAATTGATAAGATCCAAATCTTATTACTTTTTAATTAAGCTTGATTAATATTAATTGAGCTTAAATAAATTGTAATCGAACAAAGTTAACTCTTTAATTAGGCTGATCTAATTAAATTGAGTTTCGACGTTCTTTGGATTCAATTAAGTTTAAAATTTGATTTCAGTTTAAACACAAAACAAATTCTCAAATCGTTTTTGTTGTTAAACAAAATGGAAAATTTAACATCATTCGCTGACACTCGTGTTTCAAGAAACCATGCTATCTTTCCTGCTGCAGGTAGAAAGAGGTTTCATGAATTCAAACAAAGCAAACCAAGCTGCAAACAACCAAACAATAGCAGCAAATTAAACAATGGTTGCAATCAACCAAACAACAGCACCAAATCAAACAGAAGTTGCAATCAACCAAACAACAGCAACATATCAAACAATAACAACAATTCATTGTTTGACAAGACAAACATTCAGTTGTACATCAGTCACATTCAGAAAGAACTGATGCACTTACATTTATTTGATCTTGCAAACTCAAGCAACACTTTGTCTAATGATTTGATAAAATGCAGGTCAGAGATGGAACAATCTCAAAGAAATGATCAAGCACAAATCAAGACATTGAATCAACAAAACATCAGTTTAACTCAAGAAATGAACCAGTTGCAAGACAAATGGTTCAACAACAAATCAAACTTGAAAAGTTATCTGCTGAGCTTGCAAAAGCCACAAACATCAACAACAAAAACATACCTCCATTGCCTGAAATTCCTGAAGACAGAAAGATCAATCTATGCTCATCAGCATGCATATATGAAGTTTAGGCATATCGAAAATATTGCAACAATGTATCATACATGATAAAGGAGGAAAGAGCTTCACATGCAGAGGAACTACAAAGTTCTGCAAATCAAATCAGTTCACTGGAGAAAGAAGTTGATAAATTGCTTAAAGAAAATCACAAGCTGAATGCTCAATCAACTGAACTCTCTATGAAGTTAACAAACACAAAGGCTGAAGTTGAAGCCAAAATATCAGAAGCAAGTACAACCAAAACAATCAATAACTTGCAACATTACATTAAGCTTCTAAATCAAGCAATCAATACATAAAAGGCTACAAATGCAGAATTGAAGATACAACATAAAGCCTTTGAAGATAAAATCAATTCTCTTCTCAAGGATGTAGATAAACTCCTTGGAGAAAGATTTAGTCTTCAAGCTCAAGTTGCAAGACTCACTGAGTCTCTAACAAAGACAAAAACAAGTCATGCATCAACATAAGTTGAACTTGAGAATTTAAAGATGACTACTAGTAAGTTAGAAGAACTACTTAATGCAGAAAGAGATCAAAAGAAGAGTGCTGGAACTACATACCATGTTGTTCCTCCTCCTTATAATGATAACTACACAGAAATGCCAACTTCAATGACTAGTCAAGTCAAAGAAGATTCAAATATGCATGATCATCATCCAACACATAAACCATCCACTATCACTCAAATCATTTCTCCTGAAATAGCACCAAAGCTGTACCTCAAACCAGAATCACCACAGAATGAAACCTTTCATTCTTGTGATGGTCAAGATGGAGATCCTGCAAGTGATGACAGTGATGAAGAAATCAATCCAAAACAAACACAACCACATAAATTTAAAGAAATAACGCCTGAAAAGAAACAAAAGGCTATGGTTCTCTATGAGAAATTCAAACCAGCTGGATTTCTTGAACCAGAATTCACAAAGGCTAAACTGAAGGTAAAGATTAAGATGGAGTTAAAGAACAAACAAAAGCCTGAGGTAGAAGAAATCAAAGAACAAGTCAAGAGGAAGAAGACCAGAACTAAAAGAAAGAAGAAAAGTCAGACCAAGTCTTCTACACCTGATCCAGACCAACCATCAACCTCAAAGGCTACAATCAAAACTCTAAAACAATAACCAATTCTCTATGAGACATGCAATTCAGATTCACACAACACTTCCGAGTGTAAAAACACTGAGTGTGATACATATATATATATTCTCACATGAGAAAACAACAAAAACAACCAAGACAAAAGGCTTTGAAGTTCCAATCAAATCCAACTTTATCATTCAAGCCTATGGTAAGAAGATCCAGACCTACTCCTTACTGCTTAAATTGTGACAGGAAGAATCATAACACTTTAGAGTGTTCATACAACAACTCTCCAACATCACAACATAGAAGAGGTCAAAGATCTTATCATCCATCAGAGTCATACTCACCGAGATCAGAGCATGAGTACTACACCAGCCATCAAAGCTACTCTTCTCCTCAATCATATCAACATGGGTATGATTTTAAACATTATGATATTCATGATTATTGGGCACCTAGACATTATCCTAGGTCATACACACAACATAAGTATGACAAATACATGTATAATACTTGGCATAATGGATATCATAGAAGATCACATCCATCAAATTATTATAATCATGATTCTAATTCTTATGATGAATATGATCACATGCCCAGAAGAAACAAACATGATCAAGGACAAAGATCCTTTGCTACACCTCCATAAAACTTTCAAAAGCAAACTAGATTTTCTTAACTAACAAAAAGATTTTCAAAAGCAAAACAAACTCCTTTTGTTAAACAAACAAAAGTTGAGTCAGTCGGTTTAAAAACAAAACAATGTTGGAGAAAGAGAACAATTTCAGGAGGTGACACTGATATATCATCAGATAAAGCAAAATCATACACTGACGAGCAAGTCACATATAAAGATGCTAATGGACAGCTCTAACTGATTTGCTAGTGTGATAGGGACAGTTATGGAGACCTGCCAACCCAAGAAAAGTTAGCAGTGGCTGATCCCTTCCTATGATAGGAATGTTCTTCCTGCTCATGATGCTTATGATGCAACTAAGCCAAATGAAGCAAAAATTAACCATGATTCAATGCAAGACATCAATCATTCACAGAAACTATGATGCCAATGCAAGAAACAATTAATGTTTCATTCCATCTGCTTAGTCTGATTACATTGCTACATGTACTAACTATTGATTATCTCTATTGATTTGATAACACATATGCCTTTTCTTTATTTTCTCAAAAACAAAAATCCTAAAAATTAGAAAATCAAGAAAATTCCAAAAATATTTCTATTGAATCTTCCTGCATTTACATGAGAAATGATAGTACACTCATCTATTATCTTTTGTATCTATTTTTCAAAATTAATAAAGACTGACAAGGCTCTGTTTGATATGTCAGTAGGCTCAGCTTGGATTCAAGATAAGCATATTTGTGATGAACTAAATCAATATGCATTATGGACCAAAACTATCTTTGGGTATTGGTAAGCAATGACTTTTCCAAGTGTTTGCTTGTATGGTTACCCAAACACACCATGCGAAAATAGTTTATAAATTTCTCATTGATAAAAGCATCTGTTTCTCCTTTATTATATGTAAATACAGACCTGGAGTAAACATAAGGATAGCTTTTGTTGAGCTAAGCAAAGACCTAGTTGACCTGCTCCTGCTGAAAAAGTGCTGATGCATGCAAAAAAGGCAAAGAAAAGAGTCTTAATGTGGATCAAAGCTAAAAGAATCCCAATGAGGATAAACTTTCAAAGTGAAGTATAAAAGAATCCTAAAGTGGATCATATCATGAGAATTTATACTCTAAGTATCCTGGTTCAAGTTATGACAAAGTACCACCTTGCATTTCATAAGGAGGGTATTTCTTCCATACTTCTAAGTGTGGGGTACTCAATTAGCATATCTAATCAATCGTAAGCATGATAAATATCACAAAGTGTTGACAATAGATCCCTGTATGTGTTTAAGTGGACAAACATGCTTACAATCAACTTTGTTCTTTGTCTATGTCTATTCCAACATTAAATTCTTAGATGTAGAGGATTTTGGATTAGTATGATCTCATTGCAGGTGAAAGATTCATGCTTGTAAATATCATAATTTTGAAAAATCTAAAATTGCAAAAAGATTTTCATTTTTAGTATTTTCTTAGTTTTGACAGATTTACATGTGTTATTGATATAAGAGTGAAACTTCCATGCAATACCTCTACCGAGAGGATTTAGACTTTTACAGGTGATGAATTGCACAACATGCCTGAGTTTCTCATTCAGTTCAAGATGTCAAGAGAACACTCCTGCTTCCTTTAAAGATCTCCTGCCGGTTGCTGAGAACTAAGAATCCTCCTCTTGGTGTCTCATACACAACAGTTCCTCACCCTCCAAAGCTTTTGTTGAGGGAGAGTATATGTCAAGTTTGAAGAATTTCTGAAGCTTCTCCTTCACTTCTGAAGTTGAGATAAAGCTGCTGATATTGCTATCTGTGCAATCCACAGTGTATACAAATGGGTGAATTTTCAAGTCTTCGATATAAGACTAGAAGATCAAGCTAATGAAACATCCATCAAGTGCCGAAACAAAGTCTTTATATGCCAAAACAAAGCCTATTTCTTAATGCCTTTTTCTAAAGCTTCTAAGAAGATTCTACCAAAAAAGGGGAGAAGACTGCACTCCAAGACTGCACATTAATCAACATACAAGGTTTTGATTCATGAGGTTTTGGCAGCATCATCTTAGGGGGAGTATTGTTGGACTATTTGAAGATGATACTTACCAAAACCTAAGTGCAAATCTCATGATGATTATCAAAACTGACACGGTGAAGCTACGTTGAAAATATGATCAAAACGAAGAAAATTGACCAAAGTCAAACTCGGTCAAACTTGGTCAACCGTGGTCAAAGTCAACAGTCAACATCAGCGGACGTTCCAAATGACGTCAGCACCCGACTGTCATGCATCAGCAATAGAGAATTTATCATACTTAAAAGAATATTTGTGTAATCATTAGGGCTTAAATGTAATTTTGTTCATTTATGTATAAAGTATAAATTGACTAAGTGTAGTCATTTTATACTCTAACCATCACAAAGCAAGCATACAGATTTAGTCTAGTGAGAGAAACATAAGGTTGAGTGTGTGTGAGAGAAGTTTTTCTTACAAACTCCCTTTGTAATCTCCTAGCATCAACATACATATGAATGAATGATATATTTTATGATTATGTGTTCTTGAATTTTTTATCATTCATTCATTATCATACATTCAATCTTGCATCAGATCTTCACTTGAAATCATCAACGGGTTTGCGAGATTCCGCATCATAGATCCGATAAATGACAACAATACGATTGCAATATTCGATCCATCTTTATCGAATTTCCACACCTTTCATTTTCGTGTCCCATTCTCAGTTTAAGTTTAGGTTTTGAAAATATTTTACCCAATTCTCTTAAACATTTGGCTCTAATACCAACTTGTAAGGCCCCATTCTCAGGACGCTTATAGTTAGACCATCATCGCATAAAACATTTAAATGATACATCATTATCGCAGCGGAATTTAAAAACTTCTCATTTATAAATTAAAACATATCATTTTGATTACATCATTCATGTAAATTTCAAAATACATCATATCAAAATGTGAATGCCAGCCTCAAAACGCTCCCAGTAGCTTATGCATCCATGCCTGCACCTCCTCAGCATCAACACCAAAAACCTGCCAACTATTATGCATACAAAAAGTCAGCGACGCTGAGTGAGTTCTAGTTTTATAAATAAAATACTTTACTTTTATTAAAACATAACCTTTACGTTCGTTCGTGATTAAACATCATACGTACACATTGATAATAATTATTATTATCTTCATCATCGTTCATCATTATTATTCATTACATCATTTACCATCATCTAGATCCTGTCTCATGCAATACCCCCGACTCGTGCTCGAAAGCTGATACTATGTCGGGGCCTGTAAACAAACCCCCGACTCGTGCCCGAAGGCTGACACAGTACCGGGGTATGCGACAAGGATCCCATCTCGTATGCAACACCCTCGACTCGTGCTCGAAAGCTGATACTGTGCTGGGGCCTATAAACAAACCCCCGACTCGTGCTCGAAAGCTGACACATTACCGGGGTGTGCAAGAAGGTCTCATCTCCTTCATATGCCATCCTGTCTCATGCAATACCCCCGACTCATGCTCGAAAGCTGATACTATACCGGGGCCCGTAAACAAACCCGTGACTCGTGCTCGAAAGCTGACACAATACCGGGGTACGCGACAAGGATCTCATCGTCCGTTACTTCCATTCTCATCATTTTTTATCTTCCACGTTTATTACATAATACTTTACGTATGTACTAATACATAATAGGTAAAGTCACATCATACATATCATAAACATCATCAACAACACAAAAACATGCACAGCACATCAGGCATAACCATCACATCACAAAACCCAGAGATTCCTAAGTCTACCAAGAAATGCGGATGAACAACTTAGGCGCATGAGCACCAAATGCGGATGAACAATCTAGGCACATGAGCACTATGAGGTCGCTTGATCACCATGTAGGCGTATGAATACTACTTGGGCACATGAACACCTAGGCGAATGAGCAACTCTGAGCGTATGGGCACTGCTGGGGTGCATGGCCAACACTTAGGCGCATGGGCTCTCTGGGCGCATGGGCACTGCTGGGGTGCATGGACAACACTTAGGCACATGGGTACTGCTGGGGCGCATGGTCAACACTTAGGCGCATGGGCTCTCTGGGCGCAATGGCACTGCTGGGGCACATGGGGTCAGTTAGGCGCATGGAAATAATCTGGGCGCATGACCAACAATCTGAAATATAACAAATTCTATAAACAACCCCCAAACATCGATCTAGCACATCTTAACATAAATCTACCATACTACGAACACTGGAACATGCTAAACATCAAACATAACCTCAAAAACAGCCTCAAAAACATACAACAATAGATCGCCATCGAACAACATGCTGAAACTCACGGTTACTTCAAAAATCTTTTGCTCGGTATGCATAATAGCCTTAACACTTTGAAAACCAGTAAAAAAAGGGGATCTAGAAACTCACCTGTTGTAGCCTTCGAGTAGGGCACTTCAAACCCGAGACCCACCTGCAATACACACCTAAAACCCATAAAAACAAGCACTAAACACCCAAAATCTCGATCTAGAACCCGAAAATTCAGTTGAAAAAGAACATATATTCAGGAAAACTCAACTTTTATAGCTTCTTCTTCTCCTCTTCCTCTAGAACCGGTGAAAACTCTGCTTCTTTTTTCTTTGCAACCGAGAACAGGTAGTAAGTGGGGGCATGGGCGACCATTTCCTCCTTTTTAAACACAATAATACTAAAGTTTGCATCTTGCACAACTTTAGTCCCTCAACTTGGGTTTTTTATCCTTTCTTTCTTTATACTTTTCTTTTTTTTTTCTTTTTAATAAATTTCCGGGTCTTACAGAGAGTCAGCTCTATCATGTAAAGTCTATTTCTCTACTCCCTTCTTTTTTCTCTTTTTCCTCAGCTTTTCTATCTCATCCAACTGTCCTTCAAATGTCATATCTGTCTCTTTCGTGTACTTCTTTCTCTTCCTGATCTCCTCTAAATTTCCTGTAGTGGTTGCTGCTCTTCATTCCTTCGAAGGGATCAGAGTCTTAATATAGTTCCATCTCTCCTCAGTATACATGCACTCCGACAGATATGTGATCTTTCCTAAAAAATCATGCCTGGAGGTAGCACAATTAGCAAAAATCCTTGTATTCATTGGAGTCAGCTTCAGTTCATCTTCGAGCTTGGGTAAGTTTGGCTTTAGATAGTCTAGAATAATCTGAATGAATCTTGGATAAAGCAACCATTAATCCTTCTTCAATGCCATGATGTCCTCCAATAAGTAGTCATGGATGATCTAGGCTATGTTTGCCTTCTCACCTTTACAAAACATAATCATAGCTGTGGACCCACCTTAGATTCCGCCCATCTGATCCTCCCTTCCTATGATCTAAGCAACTAATGAAGACATGAGCAATAAACCTCCACTCACTCGAAAGAATGTCTTCTTGATCTCCTTTTGCGTGTCGAACTCATTTCCCTCATATCCAATATCGTTAAAAGCTCTAATAACCTCTGAGTAAGTCATCTCTACACTCTCCGCCATGTCATCCTCCAGTCGCAAGGCTTTAGCCACTGTCTCAGCTGATATCTCAAACAGTTCTCCCTGAACTGACGCTCTAATGATCCTCTCCTTGGCGTCATAGTCGGCAGTTCTCCAGAACCCTCTGATCTGCTTCTCGTCTATAGTAGGGGTGTGAGAAATAGCATAGTGGATGGGTGATCTCTTCACCCAATCTATAGCATTTCGATAACCGGCAGACTTTGGATCTTTGTCGTTCAGGTACGCCACTACATTTGATCTGGAATCAAACTTCAAGCTTCTCATATTGACTGTAGGTGAAACCAAGAGTTTGTTAGATCACAAGAAATTACTAAGCATTTAAAATTTTAAAATTATAATTATTATTATTTATTTATTATTATTAATTAATATATATTTTTTATTTTAAATTAGTTTCGTAGATAATTTCGCACCGAGAAAATATAGTTTCGCAGAAGGTACGAAACTATATTTCACATAGTTTAGGTCAAACTGTCTGTCGAAACTACATGAGAGAGACTACAGTTTCATACATGATCCTATGAAACTATACATTTACACAACCCAGGCGAAATTGTTTGTTGAAAGTACAATTGAGATACTATAGTTTTGCATGGACTACGAAACTATAGAGTCGCAAGATCCGGTCGAAACTGTTCAGTCCACATAGGCAGCATGACTAGACAGTTTCGCACGAATCAGTGAACTTTCGTTCAATTTCGAAACATAACAACTTAGTTTCGCACAATGAATGTACAAAACCCAAAAGTCAAAGGTTCGATTTTTTGTCCAAAAACCCAATCAAAGTCCATTCTACGGTTCGAAACAATCGATTTTGAATTCACAGCAAGCGAGTCTGTTCAAATTCGAAACTTTAGGGTTCTTTCGCAAATGGCGAAACAATGGACGAAACTGATATTTATACAACATAGTTTCGCATAGGCCAAAACTATAGTTTCGCATAGGCCGAAACTATAGTTTCGCATGGATCAAGGTAAAACATATTTCATGCGACACTACTAGCAAATCTATAGTTTCGCATGCAGAACCGGTCAGAAAAAAAGTAGCTTCGCAGTGCGAAACAATAGTTCCGCACAACGAAATAACAGTTTCGCACAACAAAATAACAGTTTTACAAGAGTCATTATTTTAAATGTAAAAAGAAGACTTCTTTACCCATAAGGTAGACTTAAAACAAGAAATGGAAGAGAAAAGACAAAGACAAAGATAAGGATATCAGTCACGCTTTTGCAAGAAATCGTCTAGAGAATCAAGGATTGGCGGGATTGTCAATATGTTTGTCCATTTAAACCCATGCTGTATTCTTTTCAATGGAGACTTGTAACATATTTTATCATGTTTTGGGTTCACCTAAGAATGCTCAAGAAACTTGGTTCCCACAGTTATTCAGCAAAGAAATCATCTTGTCATTATGATTTATTGAGTGTAATCATTGATTTTGCTTGAAATTTTCTGAGATGGACAAAATACAGAGCATATGATGGATGATGCATATGAGATCCATAGATATACATAATGATGCATGATGGGGAAATGATCAGAGCTCCAGGTCTATACTCACGTATAACAAAGAAGATAATCATTTTGAGCATGTTGATGAGAGCCTCAGGTCTATACTCACGTATAATAGAGAGGATCATCACTCCAGGTCAATGCTTTCGCATAGCTGAGGAGTTGGACACGCAATTTATTCATGACATAAGGGTGAGGGAAATTTGGAAATGCAGGATCAAAACAAAAATCAGCCACTCTCAACCAAGTTTTTGACGAGACTTGTAACTTTATGCAAGCTGAGATGGCATGGGAATGAACCTTATTACTGAGGGTTGAATCTTAGTTAAGTTACACAATCACTGTCTAATTCGTTTAAGCCACTGGGTCTACCGACATATCCCAACCCAACGCCTCTGACCTCCTTCAGACACTCTCTAAGCTTTCTGAATCCTACACCAAAGATAGGATAAGTTTATATACATGAAAACTTTAAAAGAGCCAATTTAAAAGTCAAAGTATATTCTCCCCTGAAATTTCTATAAAGTGTAACTAAGGAAATTTTCTTTTTTCAAACTGGAATACACTATGGGGAAGTGTGGGTTTTGAAGTTTCTTAGCATATAAATCATTAAAATTATTTTTATTATAATGTTTATAATTTTTTTTATTAATTTAAGCACTAACAAGATATTAAATATTTACAGATTATCGCAAGAATTTGCTCTTAGAAAGATATTAGATCCAACATGTTGATCAATTCATAAAACTGAGGTTTATCAAAAGTTTTTGTGAAAAGATCGGCCTTTTTACTTTTGGTGTCAATGGGAATAATTTCTATAAACCCCTTTTCCTGTGCATCTCGAATTGCATGAATTCTTGTTTCAATGTGCTTGGTACGTGTATGATGAATTGGATTTTTGGCAATTCCAACAGCCGCTTCATTATCGTAGGATAGTGGCGTGTAAAGAAAATTAATCTCGTAATCCATCATTTGATGTTGAATCCACAACACTTGACATTAGGGGTTAGGCAAGTTTATGCAGAAAAGGGAGTGAGCTTGGGAGAAGCTTCATTCATGTTGTACTTCGATAGGATTTCCAGAATGTATTTCTCTTGATGAATGAGAATTCCATCTAGCTTTTGTATGACCTGTAATCCTAAGAAGAAGCACATCTCCCCCATCATGCTTATTTCAATGCCCTCTTTCATCACTTTTTCAAACTCTCTACACAACTTTTCATTTGTTGATCCGAAGATGATGTCATCGACATATACTTGGACAATGAGTACATCTCCATTAACCTCCTTCTTGAACAAAGTCATGTCTATAGTTCCACGTGTGAAGCCTTTTTCAAGAAGATACTATGTTAGGGGTTCGTACCAGATTCTAAGAGCTTGATGTAATCCATACAAGGATTTATCCAATTTGTGCACTTTCTTAGGAAAATTTGGATCTTCAAAACCTAGTGGTCAACAAACATAGATCTGTTCATCAATGGCTCCATACAGGAATGCACACTTTACGTCCATTTGAAAGATTTTGAAGTTTTTGTGAGCAGCATGAGCGAGAAAAATACAAATGGCTTCAATCTGGCCATGGGGGCAAACATCTTAGTTTCGTCAATCCCCTCCTCTTGAGCAAATTCTTGAACAACCAGATCTCCCACCTCAACAAGAACCTGAACCTGAACATCAAATCCCTTCAACACCATCATAACTATCATAAAAACCTCTTTCTAATCAACCAAGTTTTTAACAACTGGAGGATGACATGGAGGAGAGTGTAGAGATGATTGATTTAGAGGTTATTAGAGCTTTTAAGGATATCGGATATGAGGGAACTGACTTCGAGAAGCAAAAGGAGATCAAGAAGACATTTCTTTCAAAGGAGTGGAGGTTTATTGCTCATGTCTGCATTAGCTGTTTAGATCATAGGAAGGGAGGCTCAGATGGAATCAATCTAAGGTGGTCCATAGCTATGATTATGTTTTATAGTGGTGAGTAGGCAAACATAGCCCAAATCATCCATTACTACTTATTGGAGAACATCATGGCATTGAAGAAGGATAAATGGTTGCTTTATCCAAGATTTATTCAGATTATTCTAGATTACCTAAAGCCAAACTTACCTAAGCTCGAAGATGAACTGAAGCTGACTCCAATGAATCCAAGGATTTTTGCTGATTGTGCTGCCTCCAGGCATGATATTTTAGGAAAGATCACATATCTGCCAGAGAGCATGTATACTGAGGAGAGATGGAACTATATTAAGATTCTGATCCCTCTAGAGGAACGAAGAGCAACAACTACTACAGGAAATTTAAAGGAGATCAAGAAGAGAAAGAAGTGCACGAAAGAGACGAATATGAAATTTGAAGAATAGTTGGATGAGATAGAGGAGGAGCTGAAGAAAAAGAGAAAAAAAGAAGGGAGTAGAGAAACTGTCTTTCCATGATAGAGCTAACTCTCCCACTCGAGAGAAGAGGAGCAAAAGTAAGCAGCCAGTTATCTCTGAGACTGGGTCTACAAGAGAATTTGAGAGGCCTAAGAGGGATACAGATCAGAGCTTGATGAGCATGTGATCAGGAATGTCAACACATCCCTATCAAATGAGCTGATAATGATAAAGACCAAGCTAATAAACTCAGAGGAGAGGGAGAAGCTAAGGGATATGGAGATTGATGAAATGAAGAAAGTGATACTGAGTCAACAGGACCTGATAAGGAGATAGTCGGAAGAGGTGAGTGAGTTGAGGAGGAATGTTGGTGCAGCTGATGTACCAAGTGTTGAGCAGATCAGGAAAATGACTAACACATCTAAGTTCCTACTCATACACAAGGAATTAGGAGCAAGTGGTAGTGGTGTAGGAGGATCGAGAGCTGGTAGCAGTGGTATAGGTGAATTTGAAGTTGGTGGAGGTAAAGCTAGTTGTAGTTGTGTTAGATTTGAGGCTGGTGTAGGTAGTGGTGAAGGATTTGCGGAAAGAGAGAATGTTGATCAGGTGTTTGAGGCTGGATTTATTGATATGGGGTTTGATTTGGACACTGATCTTACCAGGAATGAGGTGATAAGGGAGGAGAGACAAGGAGGTGAAAAGGGGAATGTTTAGCTAAACTTGGTAGATGAAGAGGAAGAGGTGGAAGAATAGCTAGTGGAATATGACTCTGAACCAGAATTTTATGTAGATGATGAGAGGCCAATGACTTACGTGGCTCAGAGGAGTTCAGCTGAAGGTGATGGACAAGAAAATTATTGGATGGAAGTACAACTCAAAGCTGAAAATGTTCATGATCAAGAGGCGTGGAGGTGGGATCTCATACTCGCACAAAAGGAAGGCGTTTAAAATTCTTCCTAAGTGGGATCTGAGAAGACTGGAAGAGATCCCCCTAGATTCGGGTTTGAGAAAACGTGCCATGATGTTAGGGCATGAGATCCATCAGGGCGCTCAAGATAACTTTGCAGCTTTTGGATTCATGAAGCCCGAGAGGGAGAGGTTGAAGAAGGATTTGGACTGGGTGACTGGTAAAGGAAAGATTGCACTAAAGTTAAAGCCTGCTAAAACCATCAACAACAGATCAACAACCTTCTAGACTGTAAAAGTTATAGAAGTGCTTTTATGATAACCAGACAGGTGAACCAGTAGTGAGGGTGAAGGATGGAGATGAAATAAGGTTATTTGATCCTATGGAGATATTCTCATTCAGTAGCGATGATATGAAGGTGATGTGTGAGAATCAGATTAAGGTTGGGGCAGGAGAAGAGACTAAGATTGAGGCCAGCTTGTTTGAGAGGGTAGCAAACAAAGCTCGGGGTGTGAGATCGGAGATTAAGAAGCTTGAAAAAAGCATGCAGAAACATAAGGATCTGGAGGCAGAAGAATGATGGAGCAAGCAAAGGCTGGAGCTAATCCACAGACCCGACAGGTGAATACCCCCCTAGGGGGAGTATTGATGATCAAGTATGGGGTGGTATTCACCTTGCTGTTTCTTATTATTTAGTCATAGTTTATTATAGCTTTGATATTATTGTAATAGGATCTAGTTTAGATTTGTCTTGTTTAAGCTTATGTGATTTCTTTTGTTATTACCTTTAGCACAGGACATGTGTTTTTCAACTACAATTTTTTTTTTTTGAGGTAATCCTTTGACAAGATTATTTTTAACCAATTTGTTAAAATTTTTAAAATTCACATGACCTAAACATCTATGCCAAAGAAAAGACTCAGAAGATGAAGCTTTTAACAAAAGACAAGTCATGGTGGAGGTAGATTCTTTGGAGTTCATATCAAGCAGATATGTGTCACTTTTTTCTTGGAGCTCACATAATCACCAAATCATCTGGAACTGAAAATTCTGGCTTAAGAAACAAACATTTGTTAGATTTAAAAAGCATAGAAATATTCTTATCCTATCATTTTACCTCCTTTCTTATCACCAGCAAAAGCAACATATCCTCCATTTATTATCCGATAATTGGTAAGAAGGTCCTTCAATCCAGTGATGTGCTTGGAGACCCAAACCTTAACCGGCTTGGTTCTAGGAGAAGATGAATTTGTATAAAAGAATCTATCCACAAAATGTTTTATTCTATTTCCTAAAGAACGGTTATCTACATTCCTATTTACAACCTCTGGGCAATGCTTAACAACATGATCATCTTTTCCATAGTTGAAGCAACGTGATTTTAAACTTTTTCTTTTATCCTTTTGAATTGAAATATGATCCATGATAATCTCTTCCTCACACTCAAACATAAGAGAATTACAATCACCGTAAATGACATGCACTTCCTGAGATTTGTTTTTAAGTCAAATGATCTATCATGATTTGTGGATTCTCTTATTTTTGAAATTTTACAATCATGTGAGGATGTTGTTTCAGTTGGTGTAGAGATTCGAATAGGAGTGAAGGTGGGAATGGGAAGAGAGATGAATTTTTCAAAACAATTTGTTTTTGAAGAATTTTTATGGCCTTTATTGAGAACACCAACTTTTTCATTAACACTTGAAACATCAACTCCATTTGATTCAAACATTTTGGAATGAGAACAACTTGAATGTAAACTATCAAAACTACAATCTATGCTACTGAAACTATTGTCTACAAGAGATCTTTTGAAATCTGAAGAACTGGAACTACAACTTCCAAGACCTCTACTTCCTCTATAATCATGATCTTCCCGAACCTCTTTATGATTCACACCTTCTAAACCTACAAATAAACTATTAGTATCCTTTTTAATTAAATCATTTGTAGGGTGAACTGTAGGCATTCAAGAATAGCAAAAGGTGCTAGGAGGTGGGTAAACATAAGTGGTTTCACCATGTAAGGCCCCGTTCCCGGGACGCTTACAGCTGGTCAATCATTGCACATAAAACATAAAACATAAAACATATATTTATGTGTACTAAAACAACGCAGTGGAATAATTTAAAATCATTTCATTCATTACGTTTGCAAAATAATACAACATTCATAATCGTTACAAAATTTTGTTTGTTAGCATTACAATGCAAAAGCGTCATAATTTAAACAATAGATGCCATCCCAAAAACGCCAAGTAGCTGCCCCATGCCATCCTCAGCAACATTACCTGCCAACTGGAAACACATAAAAGTCAGCGTTGCTGAGTGAGTTCTAGTTTTATAAATAAAATACTTTTCTTTCGTTTAAAACCGTACTTTACTTTCGTAAGCGATCATACATCATACGTACACATAGATAATAATTTATTATTATCTTTCATCGTCATTCGTTATCTTTCATTCCGTACATTTCATTCATTAACCTTCCTTCGTTCATTCTTTCCGGATCAATGTCATCGACTATACCCCAAACGTAGGCACAAAGCGGGTACTGGGCCGAAGTTTATCAGACTTCCATTCATTGCGCACAAAGCCTGGCACCAGCACCAGGGTAAGCGACAAAGATTCGTGTCAATCTCAAGGATTGAATCCCTTACGAGTCTTTTATGACAACACAGTCACTCACCTCAACTTTGGCATAAAAGTCTTTTGTGACAGCACAGTCACTCACCTCAACCTTGGGCTTACAAGTCTTTTGTGACAACACGGTCACTCACCTCAACCTTTGGCATACGAGTCTTTTGTGACAACACGGTCACTCACCTCAACCTTTGGCATACGAGTCTTTTGTGACAACACGGTTTCTCACCTCAACCTTTGCTTGCAAGACTTTTCCATTCATTCATTCATTACATCGTTAATGCATGCATTCTCTCACTCCTTACATTCCCTTTTCATTAACTTCCGCTTTACGTTGCATAATACTTGTATAAGCATAATCATACGTTACACCACGTAAGGTCACGACATAAACATAACATGGAACAACATCATCACAATAGCATACAAAGCATGCAAATCGCAAACAAACACAGTCCCCCATAAAACCTCCTTTCTTAACACTTAAGCTCTACATCCCAAAACCTCAGAAAATTCTGGCCCCTTAAAGAAATGCGGATGAGCAAACAAATGCGGATGAGCAAACAAATGCGGATGAACACCTCAGAAAATATTCTAAGTGTCCCAAAGAAATGCGCATGAACACTGTAGCGAATACGCATGCATAAAGCACATGTAAGTTTCCAGAAAATATTCCATCCAATGAAGTGCGCATGAACCAATTGCGGGTGACTGAAGCAAATGTGCATGGACAAAACAAATGCGGATGAACATACAACAAATGCGGATGAACACACAACAAATGCGGATGAACACACAACAAATGCGGGTGAATAAAATAGTCGATGTGTTCATCAAATACGGATGAAGACTTAACTAATGCGGATGAACAACACTTATGCAAATATTCAAACTTAATGCGGATGATCAACTGACCTGAAACCGCATCTTACACTATAATCAGTTCCCAATCCATATTCTTATACATTCATCACACCGATCTAGCATGCTAATCTCTTAGAACAAGCATACAACCACATAAACCGAGCAAAACATGAAGGCCCTGACACACCCACTAAAGAACAGGGCCAAACTTACGGTACAACATACTGGACATATTAAAAAGTTAGTTACATGCAATTCCAGCCTAAAAACAAGTTTAAAACATAGAAACCGGGGATCTAGAAATCACCTTATGAAATCCTTTGGGCAATACTTCCTTCAAACCCGAATGCAATGAGTTCACACACCTAAAACCCAACAAAACACAACCCAAACACAGACAAACACACATAAGCATGCAACCGAGGCATAGGTCGGCCAAGAACAACTTAAAATGATGAATTCTTACCTTGAATTCAATCTCCTTGTTCTTCTTTCTCTCTAAAACCGAAGCTCTTCTCTGCTTTCTCTCTCTACAATCCGGTAAAAAGAAAATATACAGAAAGGTGTGGGCGGTCATGTTGCTTTTGTACAAAATCATATTATATTTTGTACCTTGCACACTTTTAACCCCTCTATTTGGGTTTAATTCCATTTCCTTCTTTTATACACATTTAATCCTTCTTTCTCGTCTTTTAAAATTTTCCGGGTGTTACACATCACAACCCAACCCTGTCTTAATTCTAGCTCCCCTTTGTTTGCTATAGAGTTCCACTTGCTTCATTCTAGAAATTGTCCATTTATCAAGTTTTGTTTTAAGTTTTGTAGTCTCAAACTCAGCCAAAGTTACCCTCTTAGTCAAAGAATTAATTTCCACATTTCTCTCAAAAAGGGTTCTTTTTAAATGATCGTTTTCTTTTAAAGCATCATTTAATTTTACAAAAAACTTTTCTTCATTCTTTTTAAGTTCCTCGTTTATCCTTTTTAGTTCCCCTTCATTTTCATTTAGTTTATTGTTCACTTTATAAATTCCAAACAAACGAATTTTGCAAGTAGATGAACACATGTCTTGAATTACCTCAAATGGAATCTCCATCACCTTCTTCTCAGCATCTAGAGCCTTTTCACAGTTGCACACCCTTGATTTACCTTTCAACTCCTCCTCACTCATAGCTTTTGTAGCTTTAACCTTTTCCTTCCTTTCATAATCATCCCTCATGCTGACCTTCACCTCACTCTCCTTCTCTTTCTCACAAATATTCTTCAAGCTGTCTTTCTCTTTACTCTCCTTCCTTCTATTTGCTTCACTTTTTACTACCTCTGCAATTTCAGCTACTAGGGCATGATTGATTTCTTCTTCAGTCTCGGCTAACTCAGCACTCCAGTTAAAGTTGGTTAGAAGAGCTATTTCTTTCTTCTTCTTGTTCTCTTCTTTATCATCAATTGGAATGACTCTGTTAACCCCCGTTCCTGGTTCAGTGACAATGGGAGATAAACATTCTCTTTTGAAATGCCCGAGGTATTTGCAGTTGAAGCATCTAAGCTTTGATTTGTCAAATCCAACCTTCGCATTCTGGTTTACAAAATTCCTTCTTCCTGTTATCTCGATGAATTTTCTTGCCCATAGAGTGATCATAGCCATCTCCCACTAAAGACCAGCTTCTTCCAGATCATCAGGATCCACTTGATACATGTCTTCCGCAGTCATTGCTCTTCCATTCAGTTCACCAGCCACCAGAGCCTCATAACTATGCACAAAAATACCAAATAAAGTCATACTCTTTGATGGAATCTGTGGGAGATTTGGTGATTTTGATGTAGATCCATTACCGGTGGTCTTGTCAGAAGTTCCAGTCATACCACTATAAGCTGACACGTGCATTGATGATCTAAACTGGATGATATAAGGCTGCATTCTGTTAGTAAGCTTGAGATGGAAGCATTGCTTGGTTGTATTCTCTTTGTTTCAGATCTAACTCAAAGGACTTCAACTTGTTGATTATGTCTATGTGCTTGTAATCCAGAAATCCCCTTTCTTGCCTTAACATCCTCATCTGCAAACTCCATTGTGGTGGTAAAGAATCCATTTTGTGAGTTCATTGTTTGACAGCTTCTTATCATACTTCTTCAATGTGTCTGTAACAAAAAAAAACGATTGGTCAGATTAGTGAGACTCTCATTCTTGTGCTCAACAAAAGAGTTGAATTATTTTTTAGCATGAGCAACTTTATCCTTGACCAATTCCTCATTACCATCATAGAATTCACATAACACATCGTACAAAGACTTTGCACTTTTATATTCACCAAATCTGTTGTAGATCTTTGTTGACAGGCACAAGGTCAGAGCACCAAATGCCTTCTGATCCCGATCAATCAGATTGATGTCTCTCTCTGAATATTTTGTCAGTTCTGCAATTTCAATAGTCACATTGTCTTCTATGGAAAAAGGAACATGAGGTCCTTTCATAATTGATTCCCACTGAGTGTGATCCGTGTACAGGAAGAAAGCTTTCAAATAACTTTTTCAGCCATCAAAGTTATCACCATTGATTAGCTTAGGGGGTCTGTTTGGAGCCACACTCTCAAGATCAGCAAGGGTAAGACTTGTCATCATTGAAATTTGATTAAATCAAAAACTGGTAGTTTTGCACACGAGACAATTGTTTTGCACAAGAAAAAGTAGTTTCACAGTGAGTAGTTTTGCAGACAGGATGTAGTTTTGTAGCTAGTTTCTATAGTAGTTTCGGCAGCAGTTTCACCCGAAACTATTGAACTTTCGTTCAAGGGAAATGGATAGTAGTTTGGCAAGAAAACTGATCAGGCTAATGAACTTTCGTTCTAGGTTCGCAAAGGGGTCACAACCACCAAATTTTTGTAGTCTCGCAGAATAGTTTCGCACAAAGAACTGTAGTGTCGCACTATGAGTCTGAAAACCCTCTTTTTCCTAAAATGACCCAAATATCATCAAAACTTACTAAAATCACAACAAATTTGGAATCTGTTGATTCCACAAGTTTCCCAAGTTCACACCACACATTCTTCAATCGATTTCCATGGATAAGAAATGTAAAACATCTCCAAAATGATTGAAAAGATGAATATGACAAAACTAATCCAAAAACACAAACAATCAAGAGCACAAAGGCTCTGATACCATATTATTGGTCTAGATGATCGTTTGAACGTGCTTTTGATGAATATTTAACACAAGAATCCATAAGATATCACTATATTTAATAGCTTGTGGACCATGTAATGATAGAAAATGAACACAAATCAAACATAACCCATTTGCAAAAGGATTTGTAAGGATAAAGAAGAATAATGATCAAAGATGACAAATAAGCTCCTAGCAATACACAATTGATCAATAGACTCAAATCAGTAATATCATTAAAGTTCCAAGAGTCCCAAAATGAGCAACAAACAAACATATTTATACAGGACCTAGTTTCACATATAGTTTCGCAGACTACGAAATTGTAAGCACTATGGCATGTGAAACTACCGGGCGAAACTGTAGTTTCGCATACAATTTTGCATATAGTTTCGCATGCCACAGAATATAAAACATGAAAAATCTAAACTAGATCCTATTACAATAATATCTAAGCTATAATAAACTATGACTAAACAATAACAAATGGCAAGGTGAATACCACCCTATACTTGATCATCAAAATTCTTCAAGAAGGTAAATTTTTCATGGTGATTCTTATCAGATGCAGTTGGGTTTAAGCTTCTATATGGGTTTCTATGTGTTTCTATGTGTTAAGTTTGAATGTTTATGTGTGTATAGTTATTAGAACTCTAGGTTGCTTGCGGGTTTGTTGTGGTTTTCTCGAAAGCTGGTTAAGGTGAGTTCTAGATCTCCTATTTTACATGTTTTCTACTTGTTTAGGGCTGATATGTGTATTAAAATCAATGTTTCTTGATAAAACTATGTTTTCCATAGTTAAAGATACCTTTTTGCAAAAAATGTGTGTTTTTAAAGTATTCTGTGATGATAATTGATGTTTATTATATGATCGTGTGAATCTGATAGTTTTAAGCTAAGCATACGTTTAGAAATGTTGTATGGAACTAGAAATTGCATAAGTTGGACCGTAAGTATTAAACATGCTGTCTGCTATGGACATTGGTTGTTCACTGTGGACACTTGAAATGACTAAGTGTTGTCCGCTGTGGACACCTAAGCAGTTAGAATGTCCACTGTAGACACTTATGTGTTAAGGTGTCATCCGTTGTGGACACTTAGTGTTTACTTCATCCGCTGTGGACTTTGGTCGTCCGCTGTGGAATTTGGTCATTTGCTATGGAATTTGGCTGTCAGATGTGGACACTTAGCATTTAAATCATCCGCTGTGGACCTTGTTCATGCGCTGTAAACACTTAGAATTATTCTGAATTTTGGAGAAATGGATTTAAGTGACTAGTACTTAAATTTTAATGGAAGAATATGACTTTTATATGTTTTTAATGTTATGATCTTTTAATTGTGCTGCTGTTAAAAATTAATAATTAATATTTCATGTTACGTGATTAAAGACAATGGATATCTTAAAAGTATTATTCATAATCAAGTGGACATAAAGGAATAAAAGAATACAGTAGAACTTAATGAATGTTACCACTGGGCCCTTATGATGAATGAAAAGCCTTGCAAGCAAAATGAAAGGAGGTGTACGACCATGTTGTCATTAGCTCAACTGATATGTGGCTATTTCAGCCCATGAGGATGCACATCTAGGGTCTAATCCTTGTGATTGACTGATTAATGAATGAATGAGACTTGTATTCATGAGCAGGCTTCGTGCCTAGCAGTATGGGTCAACTGTCAGGGGTTGGGTACCATGATAAACGTGTACTAGGAGGGGTTCGGCATTCGTTGCCAACCATGTAATGTAGGCTCTTGCTTTGTGCAATCCTAGTTAATGAAATAGAAAGATAAAGAAAGAAAGAAAGATAATGAAAGCCTTAATGATTATCAGTCATTTTGACTGTTATGCATTATGGATGGGTGATCGCTAATGAAAGCTTTCAAAAATGAATATTTTTATATATTAACAAAACTAGAACTCACTCAGCAACGCTGACTTTTTATAAGCATATCAGTTAGCAGGTGATGAGGTTGCTGGGGATGGCACGAGGATGGAGCTACTTGGCCAATAAAGATCGGCATCCATGTTTTTGCAGAAACAATGTTTTTGTCTTCTAATACAACATAAATGTCTTTTTGTACTTAAAAAATGACAAAGGAGCAAAAAGATGCCAAAAGTAAAAAATGAAAAGAGATAAAGATGAAAATAGATAAAATGAAAAAAGATAAAGATGAAATCCAAGCAAAAACAAAAAAAAATTAAAAAATAACAAAGGAGCAAAAAGATTCCAAAAGACCATATAAGTACAAAAGATGCCAATGTGTACAATAATAAAAGATATGTCAAAGACACAGATACTATATGATAAATATTTTCTTTTTGAGAATATGTTCCGACACAAGAGGAAAAATAAAAATATGGGGCATGTAAGTCTAGATTGGCATATAAGTCCTAAACATCTTGAGAGGGCAAAACATAAGTCCGACTCGCTGTTAATAAGTCCTAAAACTTGTTAATAGTATTTGTTTAGAAATGTTTCTCAAACTAGTTATGCTCTAAATAGATCTTATAAGAAATTTAATAACCTTGGGAATGCTAATCAGAGGTAAAAGGTTTAAGTCAAATTGGGTGACTTGAAATCTTAAGAGTATGTATTGAAGCTGGATTAGAGTTCTATAGGATTTTTGTTTGTCGGATCCATTGATTTCATATAAAGTAAGAAAAACATGATAATAATCATAACATATGTGTCTGAATAAAATTGAAGTATGAGTTTAGTTTGGATAAATCATATTGACAATTAGTTTAACCAGTCTTATTCTAAATACAGCCGGATGATATTAGTTATCAATTTCATAAAAATATGATCCTATACTTGAAAATCCATAAATAAGTATTTAAGTTATAAGTCTAGAATTTTATGTGTTTTACTTTGTTTGTTTTGTTTCTTTTTGTTTTGTTTGATTTACCAAAATTTGTTCATAAGTATAAAAATTTTCTAGTTAATTATTAAAACTTTGTTAAACATGATATTAAATATAATATATCAAAGTATAGAAAAATAAAAATTAAAATAAAGAAAAAGTTTGAATTTTTTTTTAAGAACTTGAACTACTCGCATGCGAGAAGTTCATAAGGTGCGAAAGGTTCAATTGTGCGAGTTCTTACTTCTAGCGCGAGAAGTCAGAAAGCTATAACTTCAACAGTCGTGCGAGTTTTGACTATTCACATCGCATAGCAGCTGAACTTGCTCTCTGAAATTTTTCTAAGTGCTGATTCGATTATTATGATATACATGTTCATTGTGATCGCCTATTGATTACTAAGTGTTAGATAAGGTATACTATTGATTGTTGATTAGATTTAAGTGAGTTTGATGTGTAATTGAATCTAAATGGACAAATACACTTAATATTTAATGAAATTAATCAGAATAAACCTTAATACCAACATAATCAACACTAATCGTACTTGTTTCAATAGACAAAACTCCCTCAAATGGTCTAAATTGAAAACTGAATTTTTGAAGTTGTCGCGTGTGAAAAGTTAACATGAGCACGAACAGACGCGAAAAATTTCAAATTCGCACAGAACTTATCGCATGGGAATCTTTGACTGATCGCGAGAGTAGTTGACATTTGGTCAAGTTTAGTTCATGTGATTGATAAATTGTCATGCAAGAAGTTGAGATCAAATAAAACTAATCGCATGCGATAATCTTTTAGTCGCACGAAAAGTTTAAAACTTCAAAATTTCTGAAATTTTTTCTCGAGAATTTGAGATCAAATAAAACTAATCGCATGCGATAAGCTTTTAGTCGCACGAAAAGTATAAAACTTCAAATTTTCCAAATTTTTTTCTAAGTCTGAATTTTAAAATTTGATATTTAATACTGATAAATGGTTATTCATTTTGGTTCATATGGCTAGAAAAATGGATTTTAACAAAAAACCGCAATGCTGTAGCTTATCTTAGTGATATACCAGATGACAAGGCATTGTTTAGATCTCTTATCTAAGGGCTGAAGACTTCTCGTATATATCATACTATTATAGTCAATCTGACCATCTACACTAATGTAGTAGATCAATTCTGGATATTTGCAGCCAACGAGAGAGATTCTCAGGGAGAACCCTGTATTTCTGCTATAGTAAAGGGGAAGAGGGTTGTGATTACTACAGAGATTATTAACAGTGTCTTATTGTTAGAAGTGCAACCTAATGATCACGAGAAGGTAGACGATGATGTTGCTCGAGATTGTATAAGGAGAATGGGTTATGACCACTGTTATCTTTCTTTGGAGAAGAAACATTTAGCTCTATTCTGGAAGTTTTTATTTGATGTGGTTGTCTACTGCTTAAGAAACCTAAAGGCGGGGTTAGAAAACCTTAGTGCTATTTTCAGATCACTGCTAGTTTCATTGGTTGATGATTTACCATATAGCATATCCAAAGTTATTTTTGCTGAGATGCAAAAGAATATGATTGCATCTGCTGGGAAGAAGTTCATCTTAATCCCTGGTTTATTCAGTTGATTATGAATGCTGCTCATCTTGACTTAGCTGTATCTAATTTATCTACTTATGCTGTTATAGTGATGAAGAAGGATATCGTTACTTATCTGATGGGATCATTAGGAAATGCGTGGAACGGTGATCACTTTGCCAAACTTGGGAGATCTGTTGATGGATATTAGTCTAAAGATCAGCCTTCATAATTGCAAGCTACTACTAAGCCATATCAGAGTAATCAAGCTACTTCTTCTTCTAGAACTCCTGATGATGCTCCAGGAAGTTCTTAGTCAGCTGGAAGGTCTATAGAGGAGGAGATCGAATCATGGTTCAATGATAGTGAGATAGATAGTGAATGGATTGGACAAGTTCCATATGTATTACATGTAAGGATCAACACTTAACAATCATATCGATCTCGTGATAAGAACGCGTAATATAATCATCACGGTAAGAAGATAGAATAAGAAATGAGATGAACACAAGTGTAAATTAACTTCGATTTATATTGCTCTATGATTTGTAAGATACAAGATACATGCGAAATCAGGAAATGACAAAAGCTCTCAAAATTACATCAACTAACAACTATTTATACTAAACTACAAAGTTTTCGTGTAGTTCTCATGCGAGATGAACTTCTCGCGTGGCAACTTTAGGTTCTCACGTGACTTGATCTTTATTATCTTGATTTGATTTTCCAAGCCTCTAGGTTCAATCGCTATAATCTTCCCCTAGCCTCACTAAATCAATGCATTTAGAAGTCCACGTCTGCATCCTTGTACGTAGTGTATTACGCGTGTCCTGTCTCATTTTCACAACTCCACCACATGAGCTTAGATAAGCTATTAACTGGCACAGGAGAGTGTATAGGGATCTTTCTTGCATATCTAGGATGCTTATAAACCAGTATCTTTGTTGGCTTGTTAGTATTAGGGTCTATACGTGTTCATCTTCAATGATTTTGGATTTAACAGTTTTTAAGTCTTTGAAGTTGGTCTTACTCTGCCTCCGTATCATATTCTGTATCCAATTCCCCTTTCCATAATTGCTTGCATTGATAAATGGAACATTAAGCTCTGAGTTTATGAAAGTCAAGCTCATCCTAATAATATTCTAAAACACCAACCTTTCTCTTTATCACATACATCTTCTTTTCTACATCATACGACTAACTAAGAATAGGTTCTAAGTTTTCTCACCTTGTGAAAGGTTTGGAATGTCTTAGCGTGTGTAGGTAAGCTGGTGGGGGAGGAGCATCAACAATAAGATTTTTAACCTAACGTACAACACGTTGACCAGTTCGATCAGTTTCTTTGTCAGTTGTCTCTTTAGCACTTGACTCACCAACTATCTCTCTTTCTTCAATTAATATATCTGAAAATAAGTCCTTAAGACTATTTCCAAACATGTTTGTGTAATCTACCGTCTCCACTAAGTCATCAAACTGACCAAAATCTCCATCAGATTCCTCGGCAAGAATCTGTTGCTGGAATATATAGAACTCCTTCTCATAAGTCTCTTCAGTAGCGGGATTTAATGGAGTATAGTCAACTATATCATCGGGACTTGGTCCGGAGACATTGGTAGAACCCGATGATCAAGAAACACCAGTAGCTGAACCCATATCACCGCCCTAATCATCATCATCATTCGTTTTTTCTCTATTACCATCCTTCTCATTATCATCAACATCATCACCATCAGCATCATCTTCATCATTAATTTCATCTTCCTTATCACCACTAAAATCCACCATTTGCCAAGTCATCATCATCATGAACTCGGTTAGGGATAGGTATGTCATGCTCAGGCACCATAAACGCCTCTCTAGTAAATACTACAGGTCCATACTCAGTAGCCGAAGTAGGAACAGTGGTAGATGGCTCTTGATCAACATTAGTAATGTATGTTATCCTTTCAGTCATAATAGGATCAACGACATGCTTTGTAGCAATAGTGGGATCATCAGCAACTTTGGGACCAGCAAATTGCTGTCCACTTGAATATCCAACTTCCATGGTTTGTTGCTGAGTAAAAGAGAATAGAACACGAGAAGTGAGGTCTCTGATGTTTAGCTCCATGATCTGTATATAACTGAACATAAACTGTTGCTGATGCTCCAGAATCTTTATCCTTTCATTTTTTTCTTGATTTAGAGCATGTAAATCTACTTGTTAAGTTTTTTACATTATCTCTCTCTCCAAAGTATGTACACGTTGATCAAGAGTAACAGGTGTAGGTGAACTAGATGAAGTACTAGCACCATGTCTCTGTGCAGAGGAGTGTTGGGAAAATCTTCCATACCAAATGTCTCATTTATACCCTGATCTCTTGGTGGTGTAGTTAACACATCATCAGTAGCAGGCATAGCAGATGATGTTACAGTTGTTGATTCTATAATAATTAATGGTGTCTCTAATGTAGTAGCATCACTTGCTGTGACTGGAGTCTCTAACACTAGAATATCAGAACTTGTCAACCCAGTGGCCATCACTATCCGATGGTTACGCAACACACCTCGTACTCCACCCCTCCCACATGGACTATCAGAATCAACATGTTTCCTGGCATCCTTTTCTTTATCCTTTGAGTAGAAGGAGAATCTTCATGATCAAAATCAACATCTCTTTCCTTGGCAGTGCATTTGGTAGGAGTTTCTTGCACTCTGGGTCATTCTTGTAGCACATACGGGACATTCCCGATCTGATCACTATCCATCTCACTTCCTAAACTAAACCAGGAATCAATCTCATCATCAACTGACATGTCGGCTAGTTGAGAGCTTCCTAGAGCATCATCAGAAACTCTAGTTAAAAGACCAGCTTGATCAGCTTGTTGAGCTTCAGCCTCATGCTGTTGAGATGTAGAATTAACTTCACTTTGATATCCATCAACAAATCTGCCGAGCTTGGCAAAGTGTGTACCATCCCAGGCATTACGACGAGCTCCCACCAAATAAGTGAATATGTGTTTTTTCATCAACATAATAACATAGGTGGATGAATCAGACACCGCTAGCTCAGGATGAGCAGCATTCACTATCATCTGTATAAATCTAGGGTATATGATAAACTTCTTCCCCGCAACTGCAATCACGTTCTTTTGCATTTCAACAAACATGCCGTGGATATACTGTAAGGTAAATCATCAACAAGTGATACCAGCAGGGATCCGAATACGACACTTAGGCTATCCATCCCAGCCATTAGGTTGCTCAATAGTTAATCACCACATGAAATAAATACTTCTAGAATGGAGAAAAGTATTTCTTCTCCAGTGATGGATACTTGTGATCATAACCCATCCTCTTCAGACAGTCTCTCGCCACGTCATCATCAATCTTAACTGGCATATTTAGCTGATCGTCCAATAGTAAGACACTGTTGATAACTTCTGCTATAATAACAATCCTTTTTCCCTTGATCGTAGTAGAAATACAAGGTTCTCCCTGAGCATCTCTCTCATTAACAGCAGTAATCCAGAACTGATCAACCAAATCAGCGTAAATAGTAGGATTAGTTGTACTAGCATGGTGTATCTGAGAAGTCTTGAGGCCATCAATTAGAGATCTGAATAAAGCCTTCTCAACAGACATGTCTCCAAGAAAAGCAACAACATTATGGTTTTTATTAAAAACCATTTGTCGAGCCAACTGAAAAATTATTATAGATAAAGGTTCATTAGTTACATATAAACAATAATTACAGACTTAGAAAAATTTTGAAATTGAAAATTTTGAACTTTTCACATGAAACTAACTAATCGCATGCGAATAGTTACATTTTAAAACTAACTTTTCGCGTGACAGGTTGACTAATTGCATGAATATGAGTTTGACCATAAGTCACCTATTCGCGCGACAAGTCAGAATGTCAAGCGATAGTTATGAACAATTTGAAAAACTTATTGATCTATTCATGTTCTAACAACTTTTCACACATGACAAGTCTGAACTTTTCAGATTTTCAAATTAAGCATATTTCAGTTTGATTTAACCATTAATACATGTTCAACAAGTGTCGATAAGGTTAAGGTTTCATATGATTAATTTCATACAATTTTATGTCTATTTGTCCTCATTAGTTCGGTTAAAGTTCGAACACACATAAAATCAATCAACAACTTGAAATTTACCTTATCAATCCTTTAACAATTAGTGTGCAACCACAATGAACACGTATATCAACGACAAGGAGTTTTAACAGTTTGAAAATTTGAGAGTGTGAAAATTAGTTGTGTGTTGCGAATAGTTCACTATTCGCACAAATGTTCTTTTTATAGCCCTTTGACTTCTTATGTGAGAAGTCAGAACTTTGCACACTCAGACTTTTCGTAGATTTTCCCTTTTTAAAATTTTGACCTTTTTACCCTTTTAATAATAATTTTTTTAACTTTATTTATTTTGTTTTAGCTTTTAGATTTATTATGATTAAACACCTGCTTAACTAAGTGTTAACAATTAACCAAAAACCCTCAATTTTGTATGACTTTTGGTAAATAAAACAACTGTAAACAAACATAAAGTTTAACAAAACTAAAACTAAAACTTAAAGCAAATTGACATTCATATTTATACTTATAGATAAAAATATTTTCGATAAATTTTTCAATAATAGGATCATATTTTTGTGAAATCGATTAATAGCATCGTCCAGCTTTATTTTGAATTAAGATTGGTTACGCTTATTGTTAATATGTTATATCCATTTTAAACTTTTGACTTCAATCTTTACTTGGACACATATACTATGATATTTATCATGTATTGATAAAGATATATGAATTCAATGGATCCTACAATAAAAAATCTTGTAGAACCCATATCCAGCTTCAAGACACTTTTGAGATTTCAAGTCACCCCAATTTGACTTAAACCTTTTACCTCTAATTAGCATTTTCAGGATTATTATTCACTCTTATAATATCTATATAGAGCATGACTTGCCTGAGAAACGTTTCTGAACACAAAATATTAACAAGTTTTAGGACTTATTAACAGCCAGTAGGACGTATGTTTTCCCCTCGCAAGACGTTTAGGACTTACATGCCAGTTTAGGCTTACATGCCCTATCTTTTGATTTTGTCTCCTGTGCAAAACAAATTCTCAAAAAAAAAAATATATTTATCATATACTATGTATGTCAATGACATATCTTTTATTATTATGCGCATTATCATCTTTTATTCTTATTTTTGATTGTTTTTCATTTGATTTTTTGTTTCATATATTTTTCATCTTTTGAAATTTATATGTATATTTATATATATGGTGCTTTTGAAAGATACTGAGTCAGAAAGTAAGTGGCTTGGTTATGACTAGACTGTAACTCTCAATCTGTTTTAGCATGGAATCAGTTTTACCACAAAACCTTGATGAGTAACCCACATTAGTCATAGAGAATTTTCTTTCAGTGTATCACATATCATAGTGCTTTTCAATCTTGAAAGTCAAGACTATCAACATATCAGACATAATCCAAGTCAGTTTCTTTTAAGCCTTAGTATGTAATATATCAAAATCAAGAAATGTACTATCATTTCCTATTTAGCCTTGAAAAAAGTAATTTTCTTTAATTTTTACTTCCTCTAAGAACAATATCTTTTTCGATACATTTTCATATATTCTCCCCATAAAATTGTGATTATTTAGAAAGAAAAATTACAATTTTTAACTAAAATGAATAGAGAAAAAAATGTTTTTGAGAGAGTATAAGGTTAATCTTTAACCAAAATTAATCATTCCTAGAGATTGAACTAAAAAGTCGAATCAAGAATGATCAAACGCCTTAGTAAACAAATTAGCAATGTTAGCATCAGATTTTACTAGTTCCAGATGAATAAGCTTTCGATCAGAACAATCATTAATAAAATACATTTAGATGTCAATGTGTTTTGTTTATGAATGTTGAAAATGATTCTTCACAATGTTCAACACTGCAGTATTATCACACCAAATCTTAGTGTTATAGATGTTAAGACCACAAAAAAATCATGAATAAATTGCATTCGGATGTTAATGTGTTTTGTTTATGAATGTTGAATATGATTCTTCACAATGTTCAACACTGCAGTATTGTCATACCAAATCTTAGTGTTATAGATGTTAAGACCATAAGCAAGAATTTGTTGTTGAATCCAAATGATCTGAGAACAACAGCTTGATGCAGCCACATATTCAGCTTCTGCAGTGGATGTGGATATCGTCTGCTGCTTATTGTAGTGCCAAGAAATCAACCTATTTACAAGAAATTGACAACCACCTGTTGTTAATTTCCTGTCCAAATTGCATCTTGCATAATCATTGTTAGTATAGGCATAAAATTTGAAATCAGAATTTTTAGGATACTAAAGTCCAAGTTTTGGTTGGCACTTGAGATATGTAAAAATCCGCTTGACTGCTTTCATGTGTGACTCCTTTGGATTACTTTTATATCGTGCACACTAACAAACAAGAAACATGATGTTTGGCCTGCTGGCAGTGAGATACATTAGAGATTCAATCATTGATCGAAACAAATCTTGATTAACATCTTCACCTGTGAGATTAGGAGTTAAAGAAGGACGAGAAGACATCAGAGTTGGTGATCTTGGAGTCTTGAAATTTATATTTTTCCAAAATATTATGAACATATTTCACTTGATGTATTGGTATACCCTGGTCATCTTATTTAACTTGTATACCCAATAAAAAAACATTTCTCCAAGAGAGCTCATCTCAAATTTCTTTTTCATCACAACTTCAAATTCCTTACACAAATCTTCATTGGTAGATCCAAAACTAATGTCATCAACATATACTTGGACAAGGATGAGATCATCACCAATATTCCTTAAGAATAAAGTTTGATCAATA
Source organism: Flaveria sonorensis (assembly GCA_025506505.1). Taxonomy (NCBI): domain Eukaryota; kingdom Viridiplantae; phylum Streptophyta; class Magnoliopsida; order Asterales; family Asteraceae; genus Flaveria; species Flaveria sonorensis. The sequence goes on from CM046428.1 coordinate 41,670,554, forward strand.
GCACCCTGTGTATAACCATTTGCAAGCAAATGTTCAGTGAGGGTGGCATACCAAGCACGAAGTGCTTGATGTAAGCCATATAGTGATTTGTCTAACTTATAGACATAGTCAGGATGATCTTGATGTTCAAAACTAGGCGGTTGACAAACATAGATTTCTTCTTTCATCTCGCTGTACAAAAATATAGTTTTGACATCCATCTAATAGACAGTGAAGTTCTTGTATGAAGCGTAAGCCCGAAAGATACGTATAGCTTCAAGTCTTGCAACTGGAGCATAAACTTCTTCATAATCAAGACCTTCAACTTTATAGAATCCTTAAACAACAAGTCTGGCTTTTTTGCGAACAATCATATCCTTTTTATCCATTTTGTTTCTGAATATCCATTTTGTTCTAATCGGCAGCTTACCCTTTGGAGGTTCTCACAGATGCCAAACATTTAGCTTCTTGAATTGCATCATCTCATCTTGCATAACCTCAACCCAACTATTTTCCTTTAATGTCATCTCAATGTTCTTTGGCACAATTTGAGAAAGAAAGCATGAATACAAACATGTATTTATAGCTCCAGATTGACTTTGAGTTTGGACACCATTTGATAATGAACCAATGATTACTTCAGTTGGATGGTCTTTATGAATTTGAACCGAGGAATGGTGTCTTCAAAAATAACTTCGATTACACATATGACCAACTGGTTCTTCAACAGTTTTTCCCCCTTATGGTTGATACACAATATCTTCCTCTTTATAAATATCATTATCAATAGATAAATATTCAAATAGAACTTCAATGGTATCAATCGGATCATTTTGAGTAGAAGAGGAACTTTGATCAGATACATGTGGATCTTGTTCAATGATTGGATCAGAATGAGCTAATTTGTGACAACCCGTGTTTTTCAGGTTAACCTCGTTTCCTTAATCTAATCTCCCTTGGTAATGTTAGGATTAATTAGATTATGATTAATCAAATTATTATACTATTCAATAATAAAGAGTATTACTATATATACCAATTAAACATTTAGTAACATACAAAATACTAACTAAAAATTTATGAACATGAAATATCAACTAGATCAAATGGAAGGGCCAATTGTGCCAAGTTGGAAAAATATGAATGCAACAAAATAAACATACCCGTAACCACCATTCGGTTCATTCTCTCCGAAAGATCAACCCTAGCAGCTCCCTTCGACGGCAGCCCTTCCATTCACGACCGAGCACCCTCGATAACTACTCGTCTCTCGAATCGCAAACTCAACAATCAACATCACTCCGGCGGTCTCGTAGATCGATCAAGACAGCCGTTCGGTATGATTCTTTCTCTATTTTGTTTCCGTTAGTTCGGTTACGGTTTGGTCGTTTGAACTTGAACGTTTGTTGCAGTTTGGCGTTCGGTTTCGAGCCTGTGAATTGCTTTAAGTGTGTGTTCATGAGTATATATGCATTTATGCTTATGGAAGCGCGCGTGTGTGTATTGCTCTTGCGTGCATGCGTTCTGTTTGGTGTGGAGTTTCGAATTAGGTGTTGTGTGTGCGTTGTGTGTGTTGTGTGTGCGTTGTGTGTGTGTTGTGTGGTTGTGTGTGTTTCTACAGCCGTGAGTTGTGTGTGTGTCATTATTTGGATGGTATAATGGTATGTATGTTACATGTGTCTCCACGTTGGTAGGTGTAGGCCATGGGGTGTGTGTTGTGTACCGATGTATGTGCGTACGTATGTCCTGGTTGAGTCCAAATGGGTTATTGTGTGGTGTGTGTACGTGTGTGTACGTGTGTTGTAGTGGGTGCGTTCGCATTATGTGTGTGTGCCTTCTGCTTGCGTTTGGAGGATAGGTAATGTGTGTATAAGTTATAAATGGGTTTTGCGATGTATACACATACGGATGCATATGTATATTAAATTTATTGGGTGTGGTGATTGTTAGATTAGGGTTGTTGGGATGGTATGCGCTTATATGAATGCTCTTATAAGGATACTGTTTGTACGTGTGTATGTGTTTGATACGATTTTCAATCGTGAACCTTTGGGTGACGTGGATGTATGTATATAGATTTTGTGAGCGTGCATCGCTGAGTAAAATATATATTGATGATCTAGTATAGGTTGGACTTACTATAGTTGATAGGTTTACTTTGTTATGTAATAGGCTAAATGTTAGTTTTATCTTGTAATTTGTTGACTTTTGTGTTCCAGCGAAACTACGGGCGAAACTATAGTTTCGCCCGGAGTCAGCTGCTTCTGATCACTCGGCGAATCTGTAGTTCCCTGCCGGGTGAATCTAGTAGTTAGACATGCAGTTTCGCTAGTCAGCGAAACTACCAGCGAATCTAGGTTACTTATATATTGTAAGTTTTCTATCTTTGTAGGGGACCGATTGCAAAACACTAATACGAAATATCATTGTCGTAATTGTGTGTGTGGCTGGAAGTTCATTTTTGATGTAGCGCACGGAATAAAATCAAAGCCAAACACGTTGATTCTACGAATGCCCGTGATGATCTTCACCCCAAACCCCCAAATTCAACCCCAAGAGTCACGAATTTGAAAAGACAAGATTTCAATTACCGAAATGTTCAACTGTCCCTTCAGATTACATCAAGTAAACTTAAATAACAAAAAAAAGTTTGAACGGGCCTAAAACAAACAACCACGGCCCAAACAAAAGCCCAAAACAAAACCGAAAACTAGAGAAAAACATAAAAGTGGCCCGAAAACCCATTTAGAGGCCTTATTTTGGAAAAATAACGGGCTAACCCACCTACGGCTGGTAGAACGTCAGAAACGGAGACTCATAGTCTTCGTTATGCCTATTTTCGTGCAGTACGGTCTTGAGTCTCCAAAAACAATAAAGCCCGGTCCTTAACACTTGGGCCCGCATCATTCCCCCCCGGGTAGACAAATTTCACCCTCGAATTCACAATAAGTTCATCATCAGAAGAGTCACCATAGTATGGCAACAAATGTTTCACATTAAACACGTCTGAACAATGAATGTGGCTAGGAAGATTCAGCTTGTAAGCATTGGGGTTTATCTTCTACACAATTTCAACAGGCCCAATCTTCTTAGCTGAAAGCTTGTTGTAGTCTCCCACTGAAAAACGATCTTTAGTTAAAACAGCCCAAACGAATTCACCTTCTTCAAAATCCACATGCCTACGTTTTTGGTCAGCAGCCTTCTTATACTTCGCATTGGCTTGGGCTAGATTATCATGAACTACCTTATGAACATCATGCAACCTCTCTACAAAATCTTGAACTTTCTTTGGAACAGGACCAGAAATTGGAAGTCTCATTAAATCAAGTGGTCCTCGGGGCTGAGATGAGTAAACTACTTGAAATGGACTAAACCCGGTGCTCCGATTGATAGCATGATTATGAGCAAACTCAGCTTGACACAATTTTTGATCCCACGCTTTCACATGATCACCAACCAAACACCGTAACAAATTTCCCAAGGATCGATTAACAACTTCAGTTTGCCCGTCTGTTTGTGGGTGGTAAGCACTACTGAAGTTAAGTTGAGTATTCACCATCTTCCATAATGTACGCCAAAAATGACTTAGAAACCGGGTATCTCGATCAGACACCATGACGTAGTCTTCGTTTCCATGGTCGTTTCGACTGGTAGAACGTCAGAAACGGAGACTCATAGCCCAAGTTATGCCCTATTTTCGTGCAGCACGGTCTTGAGCCTCCAAAAACAATAAAGCCCGGTCCTCAACACTTGGGCCCGCATCATTCCACCCCGGGTAGACAAATTTCTCCCTCGAATACACAACAGGTTCATCATCAGAAGAGTCACCATAGTATGGCAACAAAAGTTTCACATTAAACACGTCTGAACAACGAATGTGGCTAGGAAGTTTCTGCTTGTAAGCATTGGGGTTTATCTTCTGCACAATTTTAACAGGCCCAATCTTCTTAGCTGAAAGCTTGCTGTAGTCTCCCATTGAAAAACAATCTTTAGTTAAAACAGCCCAAACGAAATCACCTTCTTCAAAATCCACATGCCTACGTTTTTGTTCAGCAACCTTCTTATACTTCGCATTGGCTTGGGCCAGATTATCATGAACTGCCATATGAACTTCATTCAACCCCTTTACAAAATCTTGAACTTTCTTTGGAACAGGACCAGAAATTGGAAGTCTCATTAAATCAAGCGGTCCTCGGGGTTGAGATGAGTAAACTACTTGAAATAGACTTAACCCGGTGCTCCGATTGACAACATGATTATGAACAAACTCAGCTTGACACAGTTTTTGATCCCACGCTTTCACATGATCACCAACCAAACACCATAACAAATTTCCCAAGGATCGATTAACAACTTCAGTTTGCCCGTCTGTTTGTGGGTGGTAAGCACTACTGAAGTTAAGTTAAGTATTCACCATCTTCCGTAATGTACGCCAAAAATGACTTAGAAACCGGGTATCCAGATCAGACACCATGACGTAGTCTTTGTTTCCATGGTCGTTTCAACTGGTAGAACATCAGAAACGAAGACTCATAGCCTAAGTTATGCCTATTTTCGTGCAGCACGTTCTTGAGCCTCCAAAAACAATAAAGCCCGGTCCTCAACACTTGGGCCCTCGAATTCACAATAGGTTCATCATCAGAAGAGTCACCATAGTATGGCAACAAATGTTTCACATTAAACACGTCTGAACAACGAATGTGGCTAGGAAGTTTCAGCTTGTAAGCATTAGGGTTTATCTTCTGCACAATTTCAACAGGCCCAATCTTCTTAGCAGAAAGCTTGTTGTAGTCTCCCACTAAAAAACGATCTTTAGTTAAAACTGCCCAAACAAAATCACCTTCTTCAAAATCCACATGCCTACGTTTTTGGTCAGCAGCCTTCTTATACTTCGCATTGGCTTGGGCCAGATTACCATGAACTGCCTTATGAACTTCATGCAACCCCTCTACAAAATCTTGAAATTTCTTTGGAACAGGACTAGAAACTGGAAGTCTCATTAAATCAAGTGGTCCTCGGGGCTGAGATGAGTAAACTACGTGAAATGGACTAAACCCGGTGCTCTGATTGACAGCATGATTATGAGCAAACTCAGCTTGACACAGTTTTTGATCCCACACTTTCACATGAACACCAACCAAGCACCGTAACAAATTTCCCAAGGATCGATTAACAACTTCAGTTTACCCGCCTGTTTGTTGGTGGTAAGCACTACTGAAGTTAAGTTGAGTATTCACCCTCTTCCATAATGTATGCCAAAAATGACTTAGAAACTGGGTATCCCGAACTGACACCATGACGTAGTCTTCATTTCCATGGTCGTTTCGACTGGTAGAACGTCAGAAACGGAGACTCATAGCCCAAGTTATGCCTATTTTCGTGCAGCACGGTCTTGAGCCTCCAAAAACAATAAAGCCTGGTCCTCAACACTTGGGCCCGCATCATTCCCCCCCGGGTAGACAAATTTCGCTCTCGAATTCACAACAAGTTCATCATCAGAAGAGTCACCTTAGTATGGCAATAAATGTTTCACATTAAACACGTCTGAACAACGAATGTGGCTAGGAAGTTTCAGCTTGTAAGCATTGGGGTTTATCTTCTGCACAATTTCAACAGGCCCAATCTTCTTAGCTGAAAGCTTGTTGTAGTCTCCCACTGAAAAACGATCTTTAGTTAAAACAGCCCAAACAAAATCACCTTCTTCAAAATCCACATGCCTACGTTTTTGGTCAGCAGCCTTCTTATACTTCGCATTGGCTTGGGCCAGATTATCATGAACTGCATTATGAACTTCATGTAACCCCTCTACAAAATCTTGAACTTTCTTTGGAATAGGACCAGAAATTGGAAGTCTCATTAAATCAAGTGGTCCTCGGGGCTGAGATGAGTAAACTACTTGAAATGGACTAAACCCGATGCTCCGATTGACAGCATGATTATGAGCAAACTCAGCTTGACACAGTTTATGATCCCACGCTTTCACATGATCACCAATGAAACACCGTAACAAATTTCCCAAGGATCGATTAACAACTTCAGTTTGCCCGTCTGTTTGTGGGTGGTAAGCACTACTGAAGTTAAGTGGAGTATTCACCATCTTCCATAATGTACGCCAAAAATGACTTAGAAACCGGGTATCCTGATCGGACACCATGACGTAGTCTTCGTTTTCACGGTCGTTTCGACTGGTAGAACGTCAGAAACGGAGACTCATAGCCCAAGTTATGCCTATTTTCGTGCAGCACGGTCTTGAGCCTCCAAAAAAAAATAAAGCCTGGTCCTCAACACTTGGGCCCGCATCATTCCCCCCCGGGTAGACAAATTTCTCCCTCGAATTCACAAAAGATTCATCATCAGAAGAGTCACCATAGTATGGCAACAAATGTTTCACATTAAACACGTCTGAACAACGAATGTGGCTAGGAAGTTTCAGCTTGTAAGCATTGGGGTTTATCTTCTGCATAATTTCAACAGGCCCAATCTTCTTAGCTGAAAGCTTGTTGTAGTATCCCACTGAAAAACGATCTTTAGTTAAAACAGCCCAAACGAAATCACCTTCATCAAAATCCACATGCCTACGTTTTTGGTCAGCAGCCTTCTTATACTTTGCATTGGCTTGGGCCAGGTTATCTTGAACTGCCTTATGAACTTCATGCAACCCCTCTACAAAATCTTGAACTTTCTTTGGAACAGGACCAGAAATTGGAAGTCTCATTAAATCAAGTGGTCCTCGGGGCTGAGATGAGTAAACTACTCGAAATGGACAAAACCCGGTGCTCCGATTGACAGCATGATTATGAGCAAACTCAGCTTGTCACAGTTTTTGATCCCACGCTTTCACATGATCACCAACCAAACACCGTAACAAATTTCCCAAGGATCGATTAACAACTTCAGTTTGCCCGTCTGTTTGTGGGTGGTAAGCACTACTGAAGTTAAGTTGAGTATTCACCATCTTCCGTAATGTACGCCAAAAATGACTTAGAAACCGGGTATCCCAATCAGACACCATGACGTAGTCTTCATTTCCACAGTCGTTTTGACTGGTAGAATGTCAGAAACGGAGACTCATAGCCCAAGTTATGCCTATTTTCGTGCAGCACGGTCTTGAGCCTCCAAAAAAATAAAGCCAGGTCCTCAACACTTGGACCCGCATCATTCCCCCCCGGGTAGAAAAATTTCTCCCTCGAATTCACAACAGGTTCATCATCAGAAGAGTCACCATAGTATGGCAACAAATGTTTCACATTAAACACGTCTGAACAATGAATACAGCTAGGAAGTTTTAGCTTGTAAGCATTGGGGTTTATCTTCTGCACAATTTCAACAGGCCCAATCTTCTTAGCTGAAAGCTTGTTGTAGTCTCCCTTTGAAAAACAATCTTTAGTTAAAACAGCCCAAACGAAATCACCTTCTTCAAAATCCACATGCCTACGTTTTTGGTCAGCAGCCTTCTTATACTTCGCATTGGCTTGGGCCAGATTATCATGAACTGCCTTATGAACTTCATGCAATCCCTCTACAAAATCTTGAACTTTCTTTGGAACAGGACCAGAAATTGGAAGTCTAATTAAATCAAGTGGTCCTCGGGGCTGAGATGAGTAAACTACTTGAAATGGACTAAACCCGATGCTTCGATTGACAGCATGTTTATGAGCAAACTCAGCTTGACACAATTTTTGATCCCACGCTTTCACATGATCACCAACCAAAAACCGTAACAAATTTCCCAAGGATCGATTAACAACTTCAGTTTGCCCGTTTGTTTGTGGGTGGTAAGCACTACTGAAGTTAAGTTGAGTATTCACCATCTTCCATAATGTACGCCCAAAATGACTTAGAAACCGGGTATCCTGATCAGACACCATGACGTAGTCTTCGTTTCCACAGTCGTTTCGACTGGTAGAACGTCAGAAACGGAGACTCATAGCCCAAGTTATGCCTATTTTCGTGCAGCACGGTCTTAAGCCTCCAAAAAAAATAAAGCCCGGTCCTCAACACTTAGGCCCGCATCATTCCCCCCTGGGTAGACAAATTTCGCCCTCGAATTCACAACAGGTTCATCATCAGAAGAGTCACCATAGTATGGAAACAAATGTTTCACATTAAACACGTTTGAACAACGAATGTGGCTAGGAAGTTTCAGCTTGTACGCATTGTGGTTTATCTTGTGCACAATTTCAACAGGCCCAATCTTCTAAGCTGAAAGCTTGTTGTAGTCTCCCACTGAAAAACGATCTTTAGTTAAAATAGCCCAAACGAAATCACCTTCTTCAAAATTCACATGCCTACGTTTTTGGTTAGCAGCCTTCTTATACTTTGCATTGGCTTGGGCCAGAATATCATGAATTGCCTTATGAACTTCATGCAACCCCTCTACAAAATCTTGAACTTTCTTTGGAACTGGACCAGAAATTGGAAGTCTCATTAAATCAAGTGGTCCTCGGGGCTGAGATGAGTAAACTACTTGAAATGGACTAAACCCGGTGCTCCGATTGACAGCATGATTATGAGCAAACTCAGCTTGACACAGTTTTTGATCCCACGCTTTCATATGATCACCAACCAAACACCGTAACAAATTTCCCAAGGATCGATTAACAACTTCAGTTTGCCCGTCTGTTTGTGGGTGGTAAGCACTACTGATGTTAAGTTGAGTATTCACCATCTTCCATAATGTACGCCAAAAATGACTTAGAAACTGGGTATCCCGATCAGACACCATGATGTAGTCTTCGTTCCACGGTTGTTTCGACTGGTAGAACGTCAAAAACGGAGACTCATAGCCCAAGTTATGCCTATTTTCGTGCAGCACAGTCTTGAGCCTCCAAAAACAATAAAGCCCGGTCCTCAACACCTGGGCCCGCATCATTCCCCCCCCGGGTAGACAAATTTAGCCTCGAATTCACAACAGGTTCATCATCAGAAGAGTCACCATAGTATGGCAACAAATGTTTCACATTAAACACGTCTGAACAACGAATGCGGCTAGGAAGTTTCAGCTTGTAAGCATTGGGGTTTATCTTCTGCACAATTTCAACGGGCCCAATCTTCTTAGCTGAAAGCTTGTTGTAGTCTCCCACTGAAACACGATCTTTAGTTAAAACAACCCAAACGAAATCACCTTCTTCAAAATCCACATGCCTACGTTTTTGGTCAGCAGCCTTCTTATACTTCGCATTGGCTTGGGCCAGGTTATTTTGAACTACCTTATGAACTTCATGCAACCCCTCTACAAAATCTTGAACTTTCTTTGGAACAGGACCAGAAATTGGAAGTCTCATTAAATCAAGTGGTCCTCGGGGCTGAGATGAGTAAACTACTTGAAATGGACTAAACCTGGTGCTCCGATTGACAGCATGATTATGAGCAAACTCAGCTTGTCACAGTTTTTGATCGCACGCTTTCACATGATCACCAACTAAACATCGTAACAAATTTCCCAAGGATAGATTAACAACTTCAGTTTGCCCGTTTGTTTGTGGGTGGTAAGCACTACTGAAGTTAAGTTGAGTATTCACCATCTTCCATAATGTACGCCAAAAATGACTTAGAAACCGGGTATCCCAATCAGACACCATGACGTAGTCTTCATTTCCACAGTCGTTTTGACTGGTAGAACATCAGAAACGGAGACTCATAGCCCAAGTTATGCCTATTTTCGTGCAGCACGGTCTTGAGCCTCCAAAAAAAATAAAGCCCGGTCCTCAACACTTGGACCCGCATCATTCCCCCCCGGGTAGAAAAATTTCGCCCTCGAATTCACAACAGGTTCATCATCAGAAGAGTCACCATAGTATGGCAACAAATGTTTCACATTAAACACGTCTGAACAATGAATACGGCTAGGAAGTTTAGCTTGTAAGCATTGGGGTTTATCTTCTGCACAATTTCAACAGGCCCAATCTTCTTAGCTGAAAGCTTGTTGTAGTCTCCCTTTGAAAAACAATCTTTAGTTAAAACAGCCCAAACGAAATCACCTTCTTCAAAATCCACATGCCTACGTTTTTGGTCAGCAGCCTTCTTATACTTCGCATTGGCTTGGGCCAGATTATCATGAACTGCCTTATGAACTTCATGCAATCCCTCTACAAAATCTTGAACTTTCTTTGGAAAAGGACCAGAAATTGGAAGTCTAATTAAATCAAGTGGTCCTCGGGGCTGAGATGAGTAAACTACTTGAAATGGACTAAACCCGGTGCTCTGATTGACAGCATGATTATGAGCAAACTCAGCTTGACACAGTTTTTGATCCCACGCTTTCACATGATCACCAACCAAACACCGTAACAAATTTCCCAAGGATCGATTAACAACTTCAGTTTGCCTGTTTGTTTGTGGGTAGTAAGCACTACTGAAGTTAAGTTGAGTATTCACCATCTTCCATAATGTACGCCCAAAATGACTTAGAAACCGGGTATCCCGATCAGAAACCATGACGTAGTCTTCGTTTCCACAGTCGTTTTGACTGGTAGAACGTCAGAAACGGAGACTCATAGCCCAAGTTATGCTTATTTTCGTGCAGCACGGTCTTGAGCCTCCAAAAAAAATAAAGCCCGGTCCTCAACACTTAGGCCCACATCATTCCCCCCCGGGTAGACAAATTTCGCCCTCGAATTCACAACAGGTTCATCATCAGAAGAGTCACCATAGTATGGCAACAAATGTTTCACATTAAACACGTCTGAACAACGAATGTGGCTAGGAAGTTTCAGCTTGTAAGCATTGGGGTTTATCTTCTGCACAATTTCAACAGGCCCAATCTTCTAAGCAGAAAGCTTGTTGTAGTCTCCCACTGAAAAACGATCTTTAGTTAAAACAGCCCAAACGAAATCACCTTCTTCAAAATTCACATGCCTACGTTTTTGGTTAGCAGCCTTCTTATACTTTGCATTGGCTTGGGCCAGATTATCATGAACTGCCTTATGAACTTCATGCAACCCCTCTACAAAATCTTGAACTTTCTATGGAACAGGACCAGAAATTGGAAGTCTCATTAAATCAAGTGGTCCTCGGGGCTGAGATGAGTAAACTACTTGAAATAGACTAAACCCGGTGCTCCGATTGACAGCATGATTATGAGCAAACTCAGCTTGACACAGTTTTTGATCCCACGCTTTCATATGATCACCAACCAAACACCGTAAGAAATTTCCCAAGGATCGATTAACAACTTCAGTTTGCCCGTCTGTTTGTGGGTGGTAAGCACTACTGATGTTAAGTTGAGTATTCACCATCTTCCATAATGTACGCCAAAAATGACTTAGAAACTGGGTATCCCGATCAGACACCATGATGTAGTGTTCGTTTCCACGGTTGTTTCCACTGGTAGAATGTCAAAAACGAAGACTCATAGCCCAAGTTATGCCTATTTTCGTGCAGCATGGTCTTGAGCCTCCAAAAACAATAAAGCCCGGTCCTCAACACCTGGGCCCGCATCATTCCCCCCCGGGTAGACAAATTTCACCCTCGAATTCACAACAGGTTCATCGTCAGAAGAGTCACCATAGTATGGCAACAAATGTTTCACATTAAACACGTCTGAACAACGAATGCGGCTAGGAAGTTTCAGCTTGTAAGCATTGGGGTTTATCTTCTGCACAATTTCAATAGGCCCAATCTTCTTAGCTGAAAGCTTGTTGTAGTCTCCCTTTGAAAAACAATCTTTAGTTAAAACAGCCCAAACGAAATCACCTTCTTCAAAATCCACATGCCTACGTTTTTTGTCAGCAGCCTTCTTATACTTCGCATTGGCTTAGGCCAGATTATCTTGAACTGCCTTATGAACTTCATGCAATCCCTCTACAAAATCTTGAACTTTCTTTGGAACAGGACCAGAAATTGGAAGTCTCATTAAATCAAGTGGTCCTCGGGGCTGAGATGAGTAAACTACTTGAAATGGACTAAACCCGGTGCTCCGATTGACAGCATGATTATGAGCAAACTCAGCTTGACACAGTTTTTGATCCCACGCTTTCACATGATCACCAACCAAACACCGTAACAAATTTCCCAAGGATCGATTAACAACTTCAGTTTGCCCGTCTGTTTGTGGGTGGTAAGAACTACTGAAGTTAAGTTGAGTATTCACCATCTTCCATAATGTACGCCAAAAATGACTTAGAAACCGGGTATCCTGATCAGACACCATGATGTAGTCTTAGTTTCCACAGTCGTTTCGACTGGTAGAACGTCAGAAACGGAGACTCATAGCCCAAGTTATGCCTATTTTCGTGCAGCACGGTCTTGAGCCTCCAAAAAAATAAAGCCCGGTCCTCAACACGTGGGCCCGCATCATTCTCCCCCGGGTAGAAAAATTTCTCCCTCGAATTCACAACAGGTTCATCATCAGAAGAGTCACCATAGTATGGCAACAAATGTTTCACATTAAACACGTCTGAACAACGAATGTGGCTAGGAAGTTTCAGCTTGTAAGCATTGGGGTTTATCTTCTGCACAATTTCAACAGGCCCAATCTTCTTAGCTGAAAGCTTGTTGTAGTCTCCCACTGAAAAACGATCTTTAGTTAAAACAGCCTAAACGAAATCACCTTCTTCAAAATTCACATGCCTACGTTTTTGGTTAGCAGGCTTGTTATACTTCGCATTGGCTTGGGCCAGATTATCATGAACTGCCTTATGAACTTCATGCAACCCCTCTACAAAGTCTTGAACTTTCTTTGGAACAGGACCAGAAATTGGAAGTCTCATTAAATCAAGTGGTCCTCGGGGCTGAGATGAGTAAACTACTTGAAATGGACTAAACCCGGTGCTCCGATTGACAGCATGATTATGAGCAAACTCAGCTTGACAAAGTTTTTGATCCCACGCTTTCATATGATCACCAACCAAACACCGTAACAAATTTCCCAAGGATCGATTAACAACTTCAGTTTGCCCGTCTGTTTGTGGGTGGTAAGCACTACTGATGTTAAGTTGAGTATTCACCATCTTCCATAATGTACGCCAAAAATGACTTAGAAACTGGGTATCCCGATCAGATACCATGATGTAGTCTTTGTTTCCACGGTTGTTTCGACTGGTAGAACGTTAGAAACGGAGACTCATAGCCCAAGTTATGCCTATTTTCGTGCAGCACGGTCTTGAGCCTCCAAAAACAATAAAGCCCGGTCCTCAACACCTGGGCCCGCATCATTCCCCCCCGGGTAGACAAATTTCGCCCTCGAATACACAACAGGTTCATCATCAGAAGAGTCACCATAGTATGGCAACAAATGTTTCACATTAAACACGTCTGAACAACGAATGCGGCTAGGAAGTTTCAGCTTGTAAGCATTGGGGTTTATCTTCTGCACAATTTCAACAGGCCCAATCTTCTTAGCTAAAAGCTTGTTGTAGTCTCCCTTTGAAAAACGTTCTTTAGTTAAAACAGCCCAAACGAAATCACCTTCTTCAAAATCCACATGCCTACGTTTTTGGTCAGCAGCCTTCTTATACTTCGCATTGGCTTGGGCCAGATTATCTTGAACTGCCTTATGAACTTCATGCAATCCCTCTACAAAATCTTGAACTTTCTTTGGAACAGGACCAGAAATTGGAAGTCTCATTAAATCAAGTGGTCCTCGGGGCTGAGATGAGTAAACTACTTGAAATGGACTAAACCCGGTGCTCCGATTGACATCATGATTATGAGCAAACTCAGCTTGACACAGTTTTTGATCCCACACTTTCACATGATCACCAACCAAACACCGTAACAAATTTCCCAAGGATCGATTAACAACTTCAGTTTGCTCGTCTGTTTGTGGGTGGTAAGCACTAATGAAGTTAAGTTGAGTATTCACCATCTTCCATAATGTACGCCAAAAATGACTTAGAAACGGGTATCCCGATCAGACACCATGACCTAGTCTTCGTTTCCACAGTCGTTTCGACTGGTAGAACGTCAGAACGGAGACTCATAGCCCAAGTTATGCCTATTTTCGTGCAGCACGGTCTTGAGCCTCCAAAAACAATAAAGCCCGGTCCACAACACTTGGGCGCGCATCATTCCTCCCCGGGTAGACAAATTTTGCCCTCGAATTCACAACAGGTTCATCATCAGAAGAGTCACCATAGTATGGCAACAAATGTTTCACATTAAACACGTCTGAAAAATGAATGTGGCTAGGAAGTTTCAGCTTGTAAGCATTGGGGTTTATCTTCTGCACAATATCACTAGGCCAATCTTCTTAGGTGAAGCTTGTTGTAGTCTCCCACTGAAAAACGATCTTTAGTTAAAACAGCCCAAACAAAATCACCTTCTTCAAAATCCACATGCCTACGTTTTTGGTCAGCAGCCTTCTTATACTTCGCATTGGCTTGGGCCAGATTACCATGAACTGCCTTATGAACTTCATGCAACCCCTCTAAAAATCTTGAACTTTCTTTGGAACAGGACCAGAAATTGGAAGTCTCATTAAATCAAGTGGTCCTCGGGGCTGAGATGAGTAAACTACTTGAAATGGACTAAACCCGGTGCTCCGATTGACAGCATGATTATGAGCAAACTCAGCTTGACAAAGTTTTTGATCCCACGCTTTCATATGATCACCAACCAAACACCGTAACAAATTTCCCAAGGATCGATTAACAACTTCAGTTTGCCCGTCTGTTTGTGGGTGGTAAGCACTACTGATGTTAAGTTGAGTATTCACCATCTTCCATAATGTACGCCAAAAATGACTTAGAAACTGGGTATCCCGATCAGATACCATGATGTAGTCTTTGTTTCCACGGTTGTTTCGACTGGTAGAACGTTAGAAACGGAGACTCATAGCCCAAGTTATGCCTATTTTCGTGCAGCATGGTCTTGAGCCTCCAAAAACAATAAAGCCCGGTCCTCAACACCTAGGACCGCATCATTCCCCCCGGGTAGACAAATTTCGCCCTCGAATACACTACAGGTTCATCATCAGAAGAGTCACCATAGTATGGCAACAAATGTTTCACATTAAACACGTCTGAACAACGAATGCGGCTAGGAAGTTTCAGCTTGTAAGCATTGGGGTTTATCTTATGCACAATTTCAACAGGCCCAATCTTCTTAGCTAAAAGCTTGTTGTAGTCTCCCTTTGAAAACCGTTCTTTAGTTAAAACAGCCCAAACGAAATCACCTTCTTCAAAATCCACATGCCTACGTTTTTGGTCAGCAGCCTTCTTATACTTCGCATTGGCTTGGGCTAGATTATCTTGAACTGCCTTATGAACTTCATGCAATCCCTCTACAAAATCTTGAACTTTCTTTGGAACAGGACCAGAAATTGGAAGTCTCATTAAATCAAGTGGTCCTCGGGGCTGAGACGAGTAAACTACTTGAAATGGACTAAACCCGGTGCTCCGATTGACAGCATGATTATGAGCAAACTCATCTTGACACAGTTTTTGATCCCACGCTTTCACATGATCACCAACCAAACACCGTAACAAATTTCCCAAGGATCAATTAACAACTTCAGTTTGCCCGTCTGTTTGTGGGTGGTAAGCACTAATGAAGTTAAGTTGAGTATTCACCATCTTCCATAATGTACGCCAAAAATGACTTAGAAACCGGGTATCCCGATCAGACACCATGACCTAGTCTTCGTTTCCACAGTAGTTTCGACTGGTAGAACGTCAGAAACGGAGACTCATAGCCCAAGTTATGCCTATTTTCGTGCAGCACGGTCTTGAGCCTCCAAAAACAATAAAGCCCGGTCCACAACACTTGGGCGCGCATCATTCCTCCCCGGGTAGACAAATTTTTCCCTCGAATTCACAACAGGTTCATCATCAGAAGAGTCACCATAGTATGGCAACAAATGTTTCACATTAAACACGTCTGAACAACGAATGTGGCTAGGAAGTTTCAGCTTGTAAGCATTGGGGTTTATCTTCTGCACAATATCAACAGGCCAATCTTCTTAGCTGAAGCTTGTTGTAGTCTCCCACTGAAAAACGATCTTTAGTTAAAACAGCCCAAACAAAATCACCTTCTTCAAAATCCACATGCCTACGTTTTTGGTCAGCAGCCTTCTTATACTTCGCATTGGCTTGGGCCAGATTATCATGAACTGCCTTATGAACTTCATGCAACCCCTCTACAAAATCTTGAACTTTCTTTTGAACAGGACCAGAAATTGGAAGTCTCATTAAATCAAGTGGTCCTCGGGGCTGAGATGAGTAAACTACTTGAAATGGACTAAACCCGGTGCTCCGATTGACAGCATGATTATGAGCAAACTCAGCTTGACAAAGTTTTTGATCCCACGCTTTCATGATCACCAACCAAACACCGTAACAAATTTCCCAAGGATCGATTAACAACTTCAGTTTGCCCGTCTGTTTGTGGGTGGTAAGCACTACTGATGTTAAGTTGAGTATTCACCATCTTCCATAATGTACGCCAAAAATGACTTAGAAACTGGGTATCCCGATCAGATACCATGATGTAGTCTTTGTTTCCACGGTTGTTTCGACTGGTAGAACGTTAGAAACGGAGACTCATAGCCCAAGTTATGCCTATTTTCGTGCAGCACGGTCTTGAGCCTCCAAAAACAATAAAGCCCGGTCCTCAACACCTGGGCCCGCATCATTCCCCCCCGGGTAGACAAATTTCGCCCTCGAATACACAACAGGTTCATCATCAGAAGAGTCACCATAGTATGGCAACAAATGTTTCACATTAAACACGTCTGAACAACGAATGCGGCTAGGAAGTTTCAGCTTGTAAGCATTGGGGTTTATCATCTGCACAATTTCAACAGGCCCAATCTTCTTAGCTAAAAGCTTGTTGTAGTCTCCCTTTTAAAAACGTTCTTTAGTTAAAACAGCCCAAACGAAATCACCTTCTTCAAAATCCACATGCCTACGTTTTTGGTCAGCAGCCTTCTTATACTTCGCATTGGCTTGGGCCAGATTATCTTGAACTGCCTTATGAACTTCATGCAATCCCTCTACAAAATCTTGAACTTTCTATGGAACAGGACCAGAAATTGGAAGTCTCATTAAATCAAGTGGTCCTCGGGGCTGAGATGAGTAAACTACTTGAAATGGACTAAACCCGGTGCTCCGATTGATAGCATGATTATGAGCAAACTCAGCTTGACACAGTTTTTTGATCCCACGCTTTCATATGATCACCAACCAAACACCGTAACCAATTTCCCAAGGATCGATTAACAACTTCAGTTTGCCCGTCTGTTTGTGGGTGGTAAGCACTACTGATGTTAAGTTGAGTATTCACCATCTTCCATAATGTACGCCAAAAATGACTTAGAAACTGGGTATCCCGATCAGACACCATGATGTAGTCTTCGTTTCCACGGTTGTTTCGACTGGTAGAACGTCAGAAACGGAGACTCATAGCCCAAGTTATGCCTATTTTCGTGCAGCATGGTCTTGAGCCTCCAAAAACAATAAAGCCCGGTCCTCAACACCTGGGCCCGCATCATTCCCCCCCGGGTAGACAAATTTCACCCTCGAATTCACAACAGGTTCATCATCAGAAGAGTCACCATAGTATGGCAACAAATGTTTCACATTAAACACGTCTGAACAACGAATGCGGCTAGGAAGTTTCAGCTTGTAAGCATTGGGGTTTATCTTCTGCACAATTTCAACAGGCCCAATCTTCTTAGCTGAAAGCTTGTTGTAGTCTCCCTTTGAAAAACAATCTTTAGTTAAAACAGCCCAAACGAAATCACCTTCTTCAAAATCCACATGCCTACGTTTTTGTCAGCAGCCTTCTTATACTTCGCATTGGCTTGGGCCAGATTATCTTGAACTGCCTTATGAACTTCATGCAATCCCTCTACAAAATCTTGAACTTTCTTTGGAACAGGACCAGAAATTGGAAGTCTTATTAAATCAAGTGGTCCTTGGGGCTGAGATGAGTAAACTACTTGAAATGGACTAAACCCGGTGCTCCGATTGACAGCATGATTATGAGCAAACTCAGCTTGACATAGTTTTTGATCCCACGCTTTCACATGATCACCAACCAAACACCGTAACAAATTTCCCAAGGATCGATTAACAACTTCAGTTTGCCCGTCTGTTTGTGGGTGGTAAGAACTACTGAAGTTAAGTTGAGTATTCACCATCTTCCATAATGTACGCCAAAAATGACTTAGAAACCGGGTATCCCGATCAGACACCATGATGTAGTCTTAGTTTCCACAGTCGTTTCGACTGGTAGAACGTCAGAAACGGAGACTCATAGCCCAAGTTATGCCTATTTTCGTGCAGCACGGTCTTGAGCCTCCAAAAAAAATAAAGCCCGGTCCTCAACACGTGGGCCCGCATCATTCTCCCCCGGGTAGAAAAATTTCTCCCTCGAATTCACAACAGGTTCATCATCAGAAGAGTCACCATAGTATGGCAACAAATGTTTCACATTAAACACGTCTGAACAACGAATGTGGCTAGGAAGTTTCAGCTTGTAAGCATTGGGTTTATCTTCTGCACAATTTCAACAGGCCCAATCTTCTTAGCTGAAAGCTTGTTGTAGTCTCCCACTGAAAAATGATCTTTAGTTAAAACAACCTAAACGAAATCACCTTCTTCAAAATTCACATGCCTACGTTTTTGGTTAGCAGGCTTGTTATACTTCGCATTGGCTTGGGCCAGATTATCATGAACTGCCTTATGAACTTCATGCAACCCTCTACAAAATCTTGAACTTTTTGGAACAGGACCAGAAATTGGAAGTCTCATTAAATCAAGTGGTCCTCGGGGCTGAGATGAGTAAACTACTTGAAATGGACTAAACCCGGTGCTCCGATTGACAGCATGATTATGAGCAAACTCAGCTTGACACAGTTTTTGATCCCACGCTTTCATATGATCACCAACCAAACACCGTAACAAATTTCCCAAGGATCGATTAACAACTTCAGTTTGCCCGTCTGTTTGTGGGTGGTAAGCACTACTGATGTTAAGTTGAGTATTCACCATCTTCCATAATGTACGCCAAAAATGACTTAGAAACTGGGTATCCCGATCAGACACCATGATGTAGCCCAAGTTATGCCTATTTTCGTGCAGCATGGTCTTGGGCCTCCAAAAACAATAAAGCCCGGTCCTCAACACCTGGGCCCGCATCATTCCCCCCCGGGTAGACAAATTTCAACCTCGAATTCACAACAGGTTCATCATCAGAAGAGTCACCATAGTATGGCAATGAATGTTTCACATTAAACACGTCTGAACAACGAATGCGGCTAGGAAGTTTCAGCTTGTAAGCATTGGGGTTTATCTTCTGCACAATTTCAACAGGCCCAATCTTCTTAGCTGAAAGCTTGTTGTAGTCTCCCTTTGAAAAACGAATCTTTAGTTAAAACAGCCCAAACGAAATCACCTTCTTCAAAATCCACATGCCTACGTTTTTGTCAGCAGCCTTCTTATACTTCGCATTGGCTTGGGCCAGATTATCTTGAACTGCCTTATGAACTTCATGCAATCCCTCTACAAAATCTTGAACTTTCTTTGGAACAGGACCAGAAATTGGAAGTCTCATTAAATCAAGTGGTCCTCGGGGCTGAGATGAGTAAACTACTTGAAATGGACTAAACCCGGTGCTCCGATTGACAGCATGATTATGAGCAAACTCAGCTTGACACATAGTTTTTGATCCCACGCTTTCACATGATCACCAACCAAACACCGTAACAAATTTCCCAAGGATCGATTAACAACTTCAGTTTGCCCGTCTGTTTGTGGGTGGTAAGAACTACTGAAGTTAAGTTGAGTATTCACCATCTTCCATAATGTACGCCAAAAATGACTTAGAAACCGGGTATCCCGATCAGACACCATGATGTAGTCTTAGTTTCCACAGTCGTTTCGACTGGTAGAACGTCAGAAACGGAGACTCATAGCCCAAGTTATGCCTATTTTCGTGCAGCACGGTCTTGAGCCTCCAAAAAAAATAAAGCCCGGTCCTCAACACGTGGGCCCGCATCATTCTCCCCGGGTAGAAAAATTTCTCCCTCGAATTCACAACAGGTTCATCATCAGAAGAGTCACCATAGTATGGCAACAAATGTTTCACATTAAACACGTCTGAACAACGAATGTGGCTAGGAAGTTTCAGCTTGTAAGCATTGGGGTTTATCTTCTGCACAATTTCAACAGGCCCAATCTTCTTAGCTGAAAGCTTGTTGTAGTCTCCCACTGAAAAACGATCTTTAGTTAAAACAGCCTAAACGAAATCACCTTCTTCAAAATTCACATGCCTACGTTTTGGTTAGCAGGCTTGTTATACTTCGCATTGGCTTGGGCCAGATTATCATGAACTGCCTTATGAACTTCATGCAACCCCTCTACAAAGTCTTGAACTTTCTTTGGAACAGGACCAGAAATTGGAAGTCTCATTAAATCAAGTGGTCCTCGGGGCTGAGATGAGTAAACTACTTGAAATGGACTAAACCCGGTGCTCCGATTGACAGCATGATTATGAGCAAACTCAGCTTGACAAGTTTTTGATCCCACGCTTTCATATGATCACCAACCAAACACCGTAACAAATTTCCCAAGGATCGATTAACAACTTCAGTTTGCCCGTCTGTTTGTGGGTGGTAAGAACTACTGAAGTTAAGTTGAGTATTCACCATCTTCCATAATGTACGCCAAAAATGACTTAGAAACGGGTATCCCGATCAGACACCATGATGTAGTCTTAGTTTCCACAGTCGTTTCGACTGGTAGAACGTCAGAAACGGAGACTCATAGCCCAAGTTATGCCTATTTTCGTGCAGCACGGTCTTGAGCCTCCAAAAAAATAAAGCCCGGTCCTCAACACGTGGGCCCGCATCATTCCCCCCGGGTAGAAAAATTTCTCCCTCGAATTCACAACAGGTTCATCATCAGAAGAGTCACCATAGTATGGCAACAAATGTTTCACATTAAACACGTCTGAACAACGAATGTGGCTAGGAAGTTTCAGCTTGTAAGCATTGGGGTTTATCTTCTGCACAATTTCAACAGGCCCAATCTTCTTAGCTGAAAGCTTGTTGTAGTCTCCCACTGAAAAACGATCTTTAGTTAAAACAGCCCAAACGAAATCACCTTCTTCAAAATTCACATGCCTACGTTTTTGGTCAGCAGCTTCTTATACTTCGCATTGGCTTGGGCCAGATTATCATGAACTGCCTTATGAACTTCATGCAACCCCTCTACAAAATCTTGAACTTTCTTTGGAACAGGACCAGAAATTGGAAGTCTCATTAAATCAAGTGGTCCTCGGGGATGAGATGAGTAAACTACTTGAAATGGACTAAACCCGGTGCTCCGATTGACAGCATGATTATGAGCAAACTCAGCTTGACAAAGTTTTTGATCCCACGCTTTCATATGATCACCAACCAAACACCGTAACAAATTTCCCAAGGATCGATTAACAACTTCAGTTTGCCCGTCTGTTTGTGGGTGGTAAGCACTACTGATGTTAAGTTGACTATTCACCATCTTCCATAATGTACGCCAAAAATGACTTAGAAACTGGGTATCCCGATCAGATACCATGATGTAGTCTTTGTTTCCACGGTTGTTTCGACTGGTAGAACGTTAGAAACGGAGACTCATAGCCCAAGTTATGCCTATTTTCGTGCAGCACGGTCTTGAGCCTCCAAAAACAATAAAGCCCGGTCCACAACACTTGGGCGCGCATCATTCCTCCCCGGGTAGACAAATTTTGCCCTCGAATTCACAACAGGTTCATCATCAGAAGAGTCACCATAGTATGGCAACAAATGTTTCACATTAAACACGTCTGAAAAATGAATGTGGCTAGGAAGTTTCAGCTTGTAAGCATTGGGGTTTATCTTCTGCACAATATCACCAGGCCAATCTTCTTAGCTGAAGCTTGTTGTAGTCTCCCACTGAAAAACGATCTTTAGTTAAAACAGCCCAAACAAAATCACCTTCTTCAAAATCCACATGCCTACGTTTTTGGTCAGCAGCCTTCTTATACTTCGCATTGGCTTGGGCCAGATTACCATGAACTGCCTTATGAACTTCATGCAACCCCTCTACAAAATCTTGAACTTTCTTTGGAACAGGACCAGAAATTGGAAGTCTCATTAAATCAAGTGGTCCTCGGGGCTGAGATGAGTAAACTACTTGAAATGGACTAAACCCGGTGCTCCGATTGACAGCATGATTATGAGCAAACTCAGCTTGACAAAGTTTTTGATCCCACGCTTTCATATGATCACCAACCAAACACCGTAACAAATTTCCCAAGGATCGATTAACAACTTCAGTTTGCCCGTCTGTTTGTGGGTGGTAAGCACTACTGATGTTAAGTTGAGTATTCACCATCTTCCATAATGTACGCCAAAAATGACTTAGAAACTGGGTATCCCGATCAGATACCATGATGTAGTCTTTGTTTCCACGGTGTTTCGACTGGTAGAACGTTAGAAACGGAGACTCATAGCCCAAGTTATGCCTATTTTCGTGCAGCACGGTCTTGAGCCTCCAAAAAAATAAAGCCCGGTCCTCAACACCTGGGCCCGCATCATTCCCCCCGGGTAGACAAATTTCGCCCTCGAATCACAACAGGTTCATCATCAGAAGAGTCACCATAGTATGGCAACAAATGTTTCACATTAAACACGTCTGAACAACGAATGCGGCTAGGAAGTTTCAGCTTGTAAGCATTGGGGTTTATCTTCTGCACAATTTCAACAGGCCCAATCTTCTTAGCTAAAAGCTTGTTGTAGTCTCCCTTTGAAAAACGATCTTTAGTTAAAACAGCCCAAACGAAATCACCTTCTTCAAAATCCACATGCCTACGTTTTTGGTCAGCAGCCTTCTTATACTTCGCATTGGCTTGGGCCAGATTATCTTGAACTGCCTTATGAACTTCATGCAATCCCTCTACAAAATCTTGAACTTTCTTTGGAACAGGACCAGAAATTGGAAGTCTCATTAAATCAAGTGGTCCTCGGGGCTGAGATGAGTAAACTACTTGAAATGGACTAAACCCGGTGCTCCGATTGACAGCATGATTATGAGCAAACTCAGCTTGACACAGTTTTTGATCCCACGCTTTCACATGATCACCAACCAAACACCGTAACAAATTTCCCAAGGATCGATTAACAACTTCAGTTTGCCCGTCTGTTTGTGGGTGGTAAGAACTACTGAAGTTAAGTTGAGTATTCACCATCTTCCATAATGTACGCCAAAAATGACTTAGAAACCGGGTATCCCGATCAGACACCATGATGTAGTCTTAGTTTCCACAGTCGTTTCGACTGGTAGAACGTCAGAAACGGAGACTCATAGCCCAAGTTATGCCTATTTTCGTGCAGCACGGTCTTGAGCCTCCAAAAAAATAAAGCCCGGTCCTCAACACGTGGGCCCGCATCATTCTCCCCCGGGTAGAAAAATTTCTCCCTCGAATTCACAACAGGTTCATCATCAGAAGAGTCACCATAGTATGGCAACAAATGTTTCACATTAAACACGTCTGAACAACGAATGTGGCTAGGAAGTTTCAGCTTGTAAGCATTGGGGTTTATCTTCTGCACAATTTCAACAGGCCCAATCTTCTTAGCTGAAAGCTTGTTGTAGTCTCCCACTGAAAAACGATCTTTAGTTAAAACAGCCTAAACGAAATCACCTTCTTCAAAATTCACATGCCTACGTTTTTGGTTAGCAGGCTTGTTATACTTCGCATTGGCTTGGGCCAGATTATCATGAACTGCCTTATGAACTTCATGCAACCCCTCTACAAATCTTGAACTTTCTTTGGAACAGGACCAGAAATTGGAAGTCTCATTAAATCAAGTGGTCCTCGGGGCTGAGATGAGTAAACTACTTGAAATGGACTAAACCCGGTGCTCCGATTGACAGCATGATTATGAGCAAACTCAGCTTGACACAGTTTTTGATCCCACGCTTTCACATGATCACCAACCAAACACCGTAACAAATTTCCCAAGGATCGATTAACAACTTCAGTTTGCCCGTCTGTTTGTGGGTGGTAAACTACTGAAGTTAAGTTGAGTATTCACCATCTTCCATAATGTACGCCAAAAATGACTTAGAAACCGGGTATCCCGATCAGACACCATGATGTAGTCTTAGTTTCCACAGTCGTTTCGACTGGTAGAACGTCAGAAACGGAGACTCATAGCCCAAGTTATGCCTATTTTCGTGCAGCACGGTCTTGAGCCTCCAAAAAAATAAAGCCCGGTCCTCAACACGTGGGCCCGCATCATTCTCCCCCGGGTAGAAAAATTTCTCCCTCGAATTCACAACAGGTTCATCATCAGAAGAGTCACCATAGTATGGCAACAAATGTTTCACATTAAACACGTCTGAACAACGAATGTGGCTAGGAAGTTTCAGCTTGTAAGCATTGGGGTTTATCTTCTGCACAATTTCAACAGGCCCAATCTTCTTAGCTGAAAGCTTGTTGTAGTCTCCCACTGAAAAACGATCTTTAGTTAAAACAGCCTAAACGAAATCACCTTCTTCAAAATTCACATGCCTACGTTTTTGGTTAGCAGCTTGTTATACTTCGCATTGGCTTGGGCCAGATTATCATGAACTGCCTTATGAACTTCATGCAACCCCTCTACAAAGTCTTGAACTTTCTTTGGAACAGGACCAGAAATTGGAAGTCTCATTAAATCAAGTGGTCCTCGGGGCTGAGATGAGTAAACTACTTGAAATGGACTAAACCCGGTGCTCCGATTGACAGCATGATTATGAGCAAACTCAGCTTGACAAAGTTTTTGATCCCACGCTTTCATATGATCACCAACCAAACACCGTAACAAATTTCCCAAGGATCGATTAACAACTTCAGTTTGCCCGTCTGTTTGTGGGTGGTAAGCACTACTGAGTTAAGTTGAGTATTCACCATCTTCCATAATGTACGCCAAAAATGACTTAGAAACGGGTATCCCGATCAGACACCATGATGTAGTCTTGTTTCCACAGTTGTTTCGACTGGTAGAACGTCAGAAACGGAGACTCATAGCCCAAGTTATGCCTATTTTCGTGCAGCACGGTCTTGAGCCTCCAAAAAATAAAGCCCGGTCCTCAACACTTGGGCCCGCATCATTCCTCCCCGGGTAGACAAATTTTGCCCTCGAATTCACAACAGGTTCATCATCAGAAGAGTCACCATAGTATGGCAACAAATGTTTCACATTAAACACGTCTGAACAACGAATGTGGCTAGGAAGTTTCAGCTTGTAAGCATTGGGGTTTATCTTCTGCACAATTTCAACAGGCCCAATCTTCTTAGCTGAAGCTTGTTGTAGTCTCCCACTGAAAAACGATCTTTAGTTAAAACAGCCCAAACGAAATCACCTTCTTCAAAATCCACATGCCTACGTTTTTGGTCAGCAGCCTTCTTATACTTCGCATTGGCTTGGGCCAGATTATCATGAACTGCCTTATGAACTTCATGCAACCCCTCTACAAAATCTTGAACTTTCTTTGGAACAGGACCAGAAATTGGAAGTCTCATTAAATCAAGTGGTCCTCGGGGCTGAGATGAGTAAACTACTTGAAATGGACTAAACCCGGTGCTCCGATTGACAGCATGATTATGAGCAAACTCAGCTTGACAAAGTTTTTGATCCCACGCTTTCATATGATCACCAACCAAACACCGTAACAAATTTCCCAAGGATCGATTAACAACTTCAGTTTGCCCGTCTGTTTGTGGGTGGTAAGCACTACTGATGTTAAGTTGAGTATTCACCATCTTCCATAATGTACGCCAAAAATGACTTAGAAACTGGGTATCCCGATCAGATACCATGATGTAGTCTTTGTTTCCACGGTTGTTTCGACTGGTAGAACGTTAGAAACGGAGACTCATAGCCCAAGTTATGCCTATTTTCGTGCAGCACGGTCTTGAGCCTCCAAAAACAATAAAGCCCGGTCCTCAACACCTGGGCCCGCATCATTCCCCCCGGGTAGACAAATTTGCCCTCGAATTCACAACAGGTTCATCATCAGAAGAGTCACCATAGTATGGCAACAAATGTTTCACATTAAACACGTCTGAACAACGAATGTGGCTAGGAAGTTTCAGCTTGTAAGCATTGGGGTTTATCTTCTGCACAATTTCAACAGGCCCAATCTTCTTAGCTAAAAGCTTGTTGTAGTCTCCCTTTGAAAAACGATCTTTAGTTAAAACAGCCCAAACGAAATCACCTTCTTCAAAATCCACATGCCTACGTTTTTGGTCAGCAGCCTTCTTATACTTCGCATTGGCTTGGGCCAGATTATCATGAACTGCCTTATGAACTTCATGCAACCCCTCTACAAAATCTTGAACTTTCTTTGGAACAGGACCAGAAATTGGAAGTCTCATTAAATCAAGTGGTCCTCGGGGCTGAGATGAGTAAACTACTTGAAATGGACTAAACCCGGTGCTCCGATTGACAGCATGATTATGAGCAAACTCAGCTTGACACAGTTTTTGATCCCACGCTTTCACATGATCACCAACCAAACACCGTAACAAATTTCCTAAGGATCGATTAACAACTTCAGTTTGCCCGTCTGTTTGTGGGTGGTAAGCACTACTGAAGTTAAGTTGAGTATTCACCATCTTCCATAATGTACGCCAAAAATGACTTAGAAACCGGGTATCCCGATCAGACACCATGATGTAGTCTTAGTTTCCACAGTCGTTTCGACTGGTAGAACGTCAGAAACGGAGACTCATAGCCCAAGTTATGCCTATTTTCGTGCAGCACGGTCTTGAGCCTCCAAAAAAATAAAGCCCGGTCCTCAACACTGGGCCCGCATCATTCCCCCCGGGTAGAAAATTTCTCCCTCGAATTCACAACAGGTTCATCATCAGAAGAGTCACCATAGTATGGCAACAAATGTTTCACATTAAACACGTCTGAACAACGAATGTGGCTAGGAAGTTTCAGCTTGTAAGCATTGGGGTTTATCTTCTGCACAATTTCAACAGGCCCAATCTTCTTAGCTGAAAGCTTGTTGTAGTCTCCCACTGAAAAACGATCTTTAGTTAAAACAGCCCGAACGAAATCACCTTCTTCAAAATCCACATGCCTACGTTTTTGGTCAGCAGCCTTCTTATACTTCGCATTGGCTTGGGCCAGATTATCATGAACTGCCTTATGAACTTCATGCAACCCCTCTACAAAATCTTGAACTTTCTTTGGAACAGGACCAGAAATTGGAAGTCTCATTAAATCAAGTGGTCCTCGGGGCTGAGATGAGTAAACTACTTGAAATGGACTAAACCCGGTGCTCCGATTGACAGCATGATTATGAGCAAACTCAGCTTGACACAGTTTTTGATCCCACGCTTTCACATGATCACCAACCAAACACCGTAACAAATTTCCCAAGGATCGATTAACAACTTCAGTTTGCCCGTCTGTTTGTGGGTGGTAAGAACTACTGAAGTTAAGTTGAGTATTCACCATCTTCCATAATGTACGCCAAAAATGACTTAGAAACCGGGTATCCCGATCAGACACCATGATGTAGTCTTAGTTTCCACAGTCGTTTCGACTGGTAGAACGTCAGAAACGGAGACTCATAGCCCAAGTTATGCCTATTTTCGTGCAGCACGGTCTTGAGCCTCCAAAAAAAATAATGCCCGGTCCTCAACACGTGGGCCCGCATCATTCTCCCCCGGGTAGAAAAATTTCTCCCTCGAATTCACAACAGGTTCATCATCAGAAGAGTCACCATAGTATGGCAACAAATGTTTCACATTAAACACGTCTGAACAACGAATGTGGCTAGGAAGTTTCAGCTTGTAAGCATTGGGGTTTATCTTCTGCACAATTTCAACAGGCCCAATCTTCTTAGCTGAAAGCTTGTTGTAGTCTCCCACTGAAAAACGATCTTTAGTTAAAACAGCCTAAACGAAATCACCTTCTTCAAAATTCACATGCCTACGTTTTTGGTTAGCAGGCTTGTTATACTTCGCATTGGCTTGGGCCAGATTATCATGAACTGCCTTATGAACTTCATGCAACCCCTCTACAAAGTCTTGAACTTTCTTTGGAACAGGACCAGAAATTGGAAGTCTCATTAAATCAAGTGGTCCTCGGGGCTGAGATGAGTAAACTACTTGAAATGGACTAAACCCGGTGCTCCGATTGACAGCATGATTATGAGCAAACTCAGCTTGACACAGTTTTTGATCCCACGCTTTCACATGATCACCAACCAAACACCGTAACAAATTTCCCAAGGATCGATTAACAACTTCAGTTTGCCCGTCTGTTTGTGGGTGGTAAGAACTACTGAAGTTAAGTTGAGTATTCACCATCTTCCATAATGTACGCCAAAAATGACTTAGAAACCGGGTATCCCGATCAGACACCATGATGTAGTCTTAGTTTCCACAGTCGTTTCGACTGGTAGAACGTCAGAAACGGAGACTCATAGCCCAAGTTATGCCTATTTTCGTGCAGCACGGTCTTGAGCCTCCAAAAAAAATAAATGCCCGGTCCTCAACACGTGGGCCCGCATCATTCTCCCCCGGGTAGAAAATTTCTCCCTCGAATTCACAACAGGTTCATCATCAGAAGAGTCACCATAGTATGGCAACAAATGTTTCACATTAAACACGTCTGAACAACGAATGTGGCTAGGAAGTTTCAGCTTGTAAGCATTGGGGTTTATCTTCTGCACAATTTCAACAGGCCCAATCTTCTTAGCTGAAAGCTTGTTGTAGTCTCCCACTGAAAAACGATCTTTAGTTAAAACAGCCTAAACGAAATCACCTTCTTCAAAATTCACATGCCTACGTTTTTGGTTAGCAGGCTTGTTATACTTCGCATTGGCTTGGGCCAGATTATCATGAACTGCCTTATGAACTTCATGCAACCCCTCTACAAAGTCTTGAACTTTCTTTGGAACAGGACCAGAAATTGGAAGTCTCATTAAATCAAGTGGTCCTCGAGGCTGAGATGAGTAAACTACTTGAAATGGACTAAACCCGGTGCTCCGATTGACAGCATGATTATGAGCAAACTCAGCTTGACAAAGTTTTTGATCCCACGCTTTCATATGATCACCAACCAAACACCGTAACAAATTTCCCAAGGATCGATTAACAACTTCAGTTTGCCCGTCTGTTTGTGGGTGGTAAGAACTACTGAAGTTAAGTTGAGTATTCACCATCTTCCATAATGTACGCAAAAAATGACTTAGAAACCGGGTATCCCGATCAGACACCATGATGTAGTCTTAGTTTCCACAGTCGTTTCGATTGGTAGAACGTCAGAAACGGAGACTCATAGCCCAAGTTATGCCTATTTTCGTGCAGCACGGTCTTGAGCCTCCAAAAAAAATAAATCCCGGTCCTCAACACGTGGGCCCGCATCATTCTCCCCCGGGTAGAAAATTTTCTCCCTCGAATTCACAACAGGTTCATCATCAGAAGAGTCACCATAGTATGGCAACAAATGTTTCACATTAAACACGTCTGAACAACGAATGTGGCTAGGAAGTTTCAGCTTGTAAGCATTGGGGTTTATCTTCTGCACAATTTCAACAGGCCCAATCTTCTTAGCTGAAAGCTTGTTGTAGTCTCCCACTGAAAAACGATCTTTAGTTAAAACAGCCTAAACGAAATCACCTTCTTCAAAATTCACATGCCTACGTTTTTGGTTAGCAGGCTTGTTATACTTCGGATTGGCTTGGGCCAGATTATCATGAACTGCCTTATGAACTTCATGCAACCCCTCTACAAAGTCTTGAACTTTCTTTGGAACAGGACCAGAAATTGGAAGTCTCATTAAATCAAGTGGTCCTCGGGGCTGAGATGAGTAAACTACTTGAAATGGACTAAACCCGGTGCTCCGATTGACAGCATGATTATGAGCAAACTCAGCTTGACAAAGTTTTTGATCCCACGCTTTCATATGATCACCAACCAAACACCGTAACAAATTTCCCAAGGATCGATTAACAACTTCAGTTTGCCCGTCTGTTTGTGGGTGGTAAGCACTACTGATGTTAAGTTGACTATTCACCATCTTCCATAATGTACGCCAAAAATGACTTAGAAACTGGGTATCCCGATCAGATACCATGATGTAGTCTTTGTTTCCACGGTTGTTTCGACTGGTAGAACGTTAGAAACGGAGACTCATAGCCCAAGTTATGCCTATTTTCGTGCAGCACGGTCTTGAGCCTCCAAAAACAATAAAGCCCGGTCCACAACACTTGGGCGCGCATCATTCCCCCCGGGTAGACAAATTTGCCCTCGAATTCACAACAGGTTCATCATCAGAAGAGTCACCATAGTATGGCAACAAATGTTTCACATTAAACACGTCTGAAAACGAATGTGGCTAGGAAGTTTCAGCTTGTAAGCATTGGGGTTTATCTTCTGCACAATTCACAGGCCAATCTTCTTAGCTGAAGCTTGTTGTAGTCTCCCACTGAAAAACGATCTTTAGTTAAAACAGCCCAAACAAAATCACCTTCTTCAAAATCCACATGCCTACGTTTTTGGTCAGCAGCCTTCTTATACTTCGCATTGGCTTGGGCCAGATTACCATGAACTGCCTTATGAACTTCATGCAACCCCTCTACAAAATCTTGAACTTTCTTTGGAACAGGACCAGAAATTGGAAGTCTCATTAAATCAAGTGGTCCTCGGGGCTGAGATGAGTAAACTACTTGAAATGGACTAAACCCGGTGCTCCGATTGACAGCATGATTATGAGCAAACTCAGCTTGACAAAGTTTTTGATCCCACGCTTTCATATGATCACCAACCAAACACCGTAACAAATTTCCCAAGGATCGATTAACAACTTCAGTTTGCCCGTCTGTTTGTGGGTGGTAAGCACTACTGATGTTAAGTTGAGTATTCACCATCTTAAATAATGTACGCCAAAAATGACTTAGAAACTGGGTATCCCGATCAGATACCATGATGTAGTCTTTGTTTCCACGGTTGTTTCGACTGGTAGAACGTTAGAAACGGAGACTCATAGCCCAAGTTATGCCTATTTTCGTGCAGCATGGTCTTGAGCCTCCAAAAACAATAAAGCCCGGTCCTCAACACTAGGCCCGCATCATTCCCCCCCGGGTAGACAAATTTCGCCCTCGAATACACTACAGGTTCATCATCAGAAGAGTCACCATAGTATGGCAACAAATGTTTCACATTAAACACGTCTGAACAACGAATGCGGCTAGGAAGTTTCAGCTTGTAAGCATTGGGGTTTATCTTCTGCACAATTTCAACAGGCCCAATCTTCTTAGCTAAAAGCTTGTTGTAGTCTCCCTTTGAAAAACGTTCTTCAGTTATAACAGCCCAAACGAAATCACCTTCTTCAAAATCCACATGCCTACGTTTTTGGTCAGCAGCCTTCTTATACTTCGCATTGGCTTGGGCTAGATTATCTTGAACTGCCTTATGAACTTCATGCAATCCCTCTACAAAATCTTGAACTTTCTTTGGAACAGGACCAGAAATTGGAAGTCTCATTAAATCAAGTGGTCCTCGGGGCTGAGACGAGTAAACTACTTGAAATGGACTAAACCCGGTGCTCCGATTGACCGCATGATTATGAGCAAACTCAGCATGACACAGTTTTTGATTCCACGCTTTCACATGATTACCAACCAAACACCGTAACAAATTTCCCAAGGATCGATTAACAACTTCAGTTTGCCCGTCTGTTTGTGGGTGGTAAGAACTACTGAAGTTAAGTTGAGTATTCACCATCTTCCATAATGTACGCCAAAAATGACTTAGAAACGGGTATCCCGATCAGACACCATGATGTAGTCTTAGTTTCCACAGTCGTTTCGACTGGTAGAACGTCAGAAACGGAGACTCATAGCCCAAGTTATGCCTATTTTCGTGCAGCACGGTCTTGAGCCTCCAAAAAAATAAAGCCCGGTCCTCAACACGTGGGCCCGCATCATTCTCCCCCGGGTAGAAAAATTTCTCCCTCGAATTCACAACAGGTTCATCATCAGAAGAGTCACCATAGTATGGCAACAAATGTTTCACATTAAACACGTCTGAACAACGAATGTGGCTAGGAAGTTTCAGCTTGTAAGCATTGGGGTTTATCTTCTGCACAATTTCAACAGGCCCAATCTTCTTAGCTGAAAGCTTGTTGTAGTCTCCCACTGAAAAACGATCTTTAGTTAAAACAGCCTAAACGAAATCACCTTCTTCAAAATCACATGCCTACGTTTTTGGTTAGCAGCTTGTTATACTTCGCATTGGCTTGGGCCAGATTATCATGAACTGCCTTATGAACTTCATGCAACCCCTCTACAAAGTCTTGAACTTTCTTTGGAACAGGACCAGAAATTGGAAGTCTCATTAAATCAAGTGGTCCTCGGGGCTGAGATGAGTAAACTACTTGAAATGGACTAAACCCGGTGCTCCGATTGACAGCATGATTATGAGCAAACTCAGCTTGACAAAGTTTTTGATCCCACGCTTTCATATGATCACCAACCAAACACCGTAACAAATTTCCCAAGGATCGATTAACAACTTCAGTTTGCCCGTCTGTTTGTGGGTGGTAAGCACTACTGATGTTAAGTTGAGTATTCACCATCTTAAATAATGTACGCCAAAAATGACTTAGAAACTGGGTATCCCGATCAGATACCATGATGTAGTCTTTGTTTCCACGGTTGTTTCGACTGGTAGAACGTTAGAAACGGAGACTCATAGCCCAAGTTATGCCTATTTTCGTGCAGCATGGTCTTGAGCCTCCAAAAACAATAAAGCCCGGTCCTCAACACCTAGGCCCGCATCATTCCCCCCCGGGTAGACAAATTTCGCCCTCGAATACACTACAGGTTCATCATCAGAAGAGTCACCATAGTATGGCAACAAATGTTTCACATTAAACACGTCTGAACAACGAATGCGGCAAGGAAGTTTCAGCTTGTAAGCATTGGGGTTTATCTTCTGCACAATTTCAACAGGCCCAATCTTCTTAGCTAAAAGCTTGTTGTAGTCTCCCTTTGAAAAACGTTCTTTAGTTAAAACAGCCCAAACGAAATCACCTTCTTCAAAATCCACATGCCTACGTTTTTGGTCAGCAGCCTTCTTATACTTCGCATTGGCTTGGGCCAGATTATCTTGAACTGCCTTATGAACTTCATGCAATCCCTCTACAAAATCTTGAACTTTCTTTGGAACAGGACCAGAAATTAGAAGTCTCATTAAATCAAGTGGTCCTCGGGGCTGAGACGAGTAAACTACTTGAAATGGACTAAACCCGGTGCTCCGATTGACAGCATGATTATGAGCAAACTCAGCTTGACACAGTTTTTGATCCCACGCTTTCACATGATCACCAACCAAACACCGTAACAAATTTCCCAAGGATCGATTAACAACTTCAGTTTGCCCGTCTGTTTGTGGGTGGTAAGCACTAATGAAGTTAAGTTGAGTATTCACCATCTTCCATAATGTACGCCAAAAATGACTTAGAAACCGGGTATCCTGATCAGACACCATGACCTAGTCTTCGTTTCCACAGTCGTTTCGACTGGTAGAACGTCAGAAACGGAGACTCATAGCCCAAGTTATGCCTATTTTCGTGCAGCACGGTCTTGAGCCTCCAAAAACAATAAAGCCCGGTCCACAACACTTGGGCGCGCATCATTCCTCACCGGGTAGACAAATTTTGCCCTCGAATTCACAACAGGTTCATCATCAGAAGAGTCACCATAGTATGGCAACAAATGTTTCACATTAAACACGTCTGAACAACGAATGTGGCTAGGAAGTTTCAGCTTGTAAGCATTGGGGTTTATCTTCTGCACAATATCACCAGGCCAATCTTCTTAGCTGAAGCTTGTTGTAGTCTCCCACTGAAAAACGATCTTTAGTTAAAACAGCCCAAACAAAATCACCTTCTTCAAAATCCACATGCCTACGTTTTTGGTCAGCAGCCTTCTTATACTTCGCATTGGCTTGGGCCAGATTATCATGAACTGCCTTATGAACTTCATGCAACCCCTTTACAAAATCTTGAACTTTCTTTGGAACAGGACCAGAAATTGGAAGTCTCATTAAATCAAGTGGTCCTCGGGGCTGAGATGAGTAAACTACTTGAAATGGACTAAACCCGGTGCTCCGATTGACAGCATGATTATGAGCAAACTCAGCTTGACAAAGTTTTTGATCCCACGCTTTCATATGATCACCAACCAAGCACCGTAACAAATTTCCCAAGGATCGATTAACAACTTCAGTTTGCCCGTCTGTTTGTGGGTGGTAAGCACTACTGATGTTAAGTTGAGTATTCACCATCTTCCATAATGTACGCCAAAAATGACTTAGAAACTGGGTATCCCGATCAGATACCATGATGTAGTCTTTGTTTCCACGGTTGTTTCGACTGGTAGAACGTTAGAAACAGAGACTCATAGCCCAAGTTATGCCTATTTTCGTGCAGCACGGTCTTGAGCCTCCAAAAACAATAAAGCCCGGTCGTCAACACCTGGGCCCGCATCATTCCCCCCCGGGTAGACAAATTTCGCCCTCGAATACACAACAGGTTCATCATCAGAAGAGTCACCATAGTGTGGCAACAAATGTTTCACATTAAACACGTCTGAACAACGAATGCGGCTAGGAAGTTTCAGCTTGTAAGCATTGGGGTTTATCATCTGCACAATTTCAACATGCCCAATCTTCTTAGCTAAAAGCTTGTTGTAGTCTCCCTTTTAAAAACGTTCTTTAGTTAAAACAGCCCAAACGAAATCACCTTCTTCAAAATCCACATGCCTACGTTTTTGGTCAGCAGCCTTCTTATACTTTGCATTGGCTTGGGCCAGATTATCTTGAACTGCCTTATGAACTTCATGCAATCCCTCTACAAAATCTTGAACTTTCTTTGGAACAGGACCAGAAATTGGAAGTCTCATTAAATCAAGTGGTCCTCGGGGCTGAGATGAGTAAACTACTTGAAATGGACTAAACCCGGTGCTCCGATTGACAGCATGATTATGAGCAAACTCAGCTTGACACAGTTTTTGATCCCACGCTTTCACATGATCACCAACCAAACACCGTAACAAATTTCCCAAGGATCGATTAACAACTTCAGTTTGCCCGTCTGTTTGTGGGTGGTAAGCACTAATGAAGTTAAGTTGAGTATTCACCATCTTCCTTAATGTACGCCAAAAATGACTTAGAAACCGGGTATCCCGATCAGACACCATGACCTAGTCTTCGTTTCCACAGTCGTTTCGACTGGTAGAACGTCAGAAACGGAGACTCATAGTCCAAGTTATGCCTATTTTCGTGCAGCACGGTCTTGAGCCTCCAAAAACAATAAAGCCCAGTCCACAACACTTGGGCGCGCATCATTCCTCCCCGGGTAGACAAATTTTGCCCTCGAATTCACAACAGGTTCATCATCAGAAGAGTCACCATAGTATGGCAACAAATGTTTCACATTAAACACGTCTGAACAACGAATGTGGCTAGGAAGTTTCAGCTTGTAAGCATTGGGGTTTATCTTCTGCACAATATCACCAGGCCAATCTTCTTAGCTGAAGCTTGTTGTAGTCTCCCACTGAAAAACGATCTTTAGTTAAAACAGCCCAAACAAAATCACCTTCTTCAAAATCCACATGCCTACGTTTTTGGTCAGCAGCCTTCTTATACTTCGCATTGGCTTGGGCCAGATTATCCTGAACTGCCTTATGAACTTCATGCAACCCCTCTACAAAATCTTGAACTTTCTTTGGAACAGGACCAGAAATTGGAAGTCTCATTAAATCAAGTGGTCCTCGGGGCTGAGATGAGTAAACTACTTGAAATGGACTAAACCCGGTGCTCCGATTGACAGCATGATTATGAGGAAACTCAGCTTGACACAGTTTTTGATCCCATGCTTTCACATGATCACCAACCAAACATCGTAACAAATTTCCCAAGGATCGATTAACAACTTTAGTTTGCCCGTTTGTTTGTGGGTGGTAAGCACTACTGAAGTTAAGTTGAGTATTCACCATCTTCCATAATGTACGCCAAAAATGACTTAGAAACTAGGTATCCTGATCAGACACCATGACGTAGTCTTTGTCTCCACGGTCGTTTCGACTGGTAGAACATCAGAAACGGAGACTCATAGCCCAAGTTATGCCTATTTTCATGCAGCACGGTCTTGAGCCTTCAAAAACAATAAAGCCCGGTCCTCAACACTTGGGCCCACATCATTCCCCCCCGGGTAGACAAATTTCGCCCTCGAATTCACAACAGGTTCATCATCAGAAGAGTCACCATAGTATGGCAACAAATGTTTCACATTGAACACGTCTGAACAACGAATGTGGCTAGGAAGTTTCATCTTGTAAGCATTGGGGTTTATCTTCTGCACAATTTCAACAGGCCCAATCTAATTAGCTGAAAGCTCGCTTTAGTCTCCCACTGAAAAACGATCTTTAGTTAAAACAGCCCAAACGAAATCACCTTCTTCAAATTCCACATGCCTACGTTTTTGGTCAGCAGCCTTCTTATACTTCGCATTGGCTTGGGCCAGATTATCATGAACTGCCTTATGAACTTCATGCAACCCCTCTACAAAATCTTGAACTTTCTTTGGAACAGGACCATAAATTGGAAGTCTTATTAAATCAAGTGGTCCTCGGGGCTGAGATGAGTAAACTACTTGAAATGGGCTAAACTCGGTGCTCCGATTGACAGCATGATTATGAGCAAACTCGGCTTGACACAGTTTTTGATCCCATGCTTTCACATGATCACCAACCAAACACCGTAACAAATTACCCAAGGATCGATTAACAACTTCAGTTTGCCCGTCTGTTTGTGGGTGTTAAGCACTATTGAAGTTAAGTTGAGTATTCACCATCTTCCATAATGTACGCCAAAAATGACTTGGAAACCTGGTATCCCGATCAGGCACCATGACGTAATCTTCGTTCCACGGTCGTTTCGACTTGTAGAACGTCAGAAACGGAGACTCATAGCCCAAGTTTTGCCTATTTTCGTGCAGCACGGTCTTGAGCCTCCAAAAACAATAAAGCCCGGTCATCAACACTTGGGCCCGCATCATTCCCCCCCGGGTAGACAAATTTCGCCCTCAAATTCACAACAGTTTCATCATCAGAAAAGTCACCATAGTATGGCAACAAATGTTTCACATTAAACACGTCTGAACAACGAATGTGGCTAGGAAGTTTCAGCTTGTAAGCATTGGGGTTTATCTTTTGAACAATTTCAACAGGCCCAATCTTCTTAGCTGAAACCTTGTTGTAGTCTCCCACTGAAAAATGATCTTTAGTTAAAACAGCCCAAACGAAATCACCTTCTTCAAAATCCACATGCCAACGTTTTTGGTCAGCAGCCTTCTTATACTTGGCATTGGCTTGGGCCAGATTTTCATGAACTGCCTTATGAACCTCATGCAACCCCTCTATAAAATCCTGAACTTTCTTTGGAACCAGACCAGAGATTGGAAGTGTCATTAAATCAAGTGGTCCTCGGGGCTGAGATGAGTAAACTACTTGAAATGGACTAAACCCGGTGCTCCGATTGACAACATGATTATAAGCAAACTCAGCTTGACATAGTTTTTGATCCCACACTTTCACATGATCACCAACCAAACACCGTAAAATTTTTCCCATGGATCGATTAACAACTTCAGTTTGCCCGTCTGTTTGTGGGTGGTAAGCACTACTGAAGTTAAGTTGAGTATTAACCATCTTCCATAATGTACGCCAAAAATGACTTAGAGGTATCCCGATCAGACACCATGACGTAGTCTTCGTTTCCACGGTCGTTTCGACTGGTAGAACGTCAGAAACGGAGACTCATAGCCCAAGTTATGCCTATTTTCGTGCAGCACGGTCTTGAGCCTCAAAAAACAATAAAGCTCGGTCCTCAACACTTGGGCCCGCATCATTCCCCCCCGGGTAGACAAATTTCGCCCTCGAATTCACAACAGGTTCATCATCAGAAGAGTCACCATAGTATGGCAACAAATGTTTCACATTAAACTGTTGCTTCTTTGGAACTTTTGATTTGTTCTTCTTGTTAAAGTAGCATTCTTGAGTAGAATGGTTGTTCTTATTGCAAATAGCATAGTGTTTGTTAAAGTAACAATCAGTAATCATGTGATTGTTCATGTTGCATATGGAGCAATAGCTGCTGAAGTAACAATCACTTGTGTTGTGGTTATGCATGACACACCACTTATAATATTTTTCTTCAACTTCACTCCCATACTCCACTTTCTTCTTCTGCTTCTTCAATTCTCTCTTAATTTTTGCAGCTGAAGGATCTTCTTCTTGTTGATTAGGATTCACAACTCTCTGTTGTTTGTTACCTTTCTTGTTTACATTGTGTGATTCAGTAGATGATTGCTTCTTTTGTAGATCTTCTACGGATGTTGACTGTTTTGAAAGAACATTTGTCTTCTTCCGTGGATTTTCTACCGATGATTCTGAGATGGTCTTCTTCTTTGGATTTCCTATGGATGGTTCCGAAATGGTCTTCTTCTTCAGCATGTGTTCTGCGAAAGTCATTTTCTCTTCTTCCGTGGATCCAACAGTTCTTTTTGATGAATGAGTTTTGTGCTTCTTGTTAAGCTCATGAATTCCTTCATTTAATTGAGCAATTCTTGTGTAGATGGTCTTCAACATATTTCTTTGTTTGGGAGGATAAGGTAGCTTAATCTCCTCAAGAACTTCGGGAATTATAGGTTCAATTAACACATTCTTCCCCAAACTAACACATTTTTGCTCATTAGGCTCATCAAACTCATCTAGGTCATCACAATCATCAAAATCAAGTTCTGATTCAATTTGTTTTAAACATTCTCATTTAGATGAATTAGTTTCACTGACCTCAGTATCCTCACCACTTATCAATTCATTAATTTCAATTTTTGGTTCAGTTTTGGTGCTTGATACAAAATGGTTTCACAAACTATTGGTCATTGACTCAGGTAATATGGTGTAGTTATCATTCCATAGGGGTGCAACACCATGAAATCCCAACCCATACCTATTCTTTGTTTCAATATGAATATTCAAAAGTTTCTCATATTGTTGAGATGATAATTGAAACTTCTGAAGTTTCACTTCAGTGGATGCATGATCAGACATTGATTTTGTTAAAGAGGTGGTCAGATGCTCAATTTGTGCTTTCAAATTATATTTTTCATATAAAAGTTTATCCAAATTCGTTTGTAGAGAATTGATTTTGACATGATATAATTTGTGTTCTTTCAAATGAGATTCATTATAAAATAATGGTTTCTTTAATTTTATCAGCTAATTGTGAAGCATGGACTCTATATCTTTCAACCTCTTCAACACATCTGGATGAACATAATCTATCACTTACCTCTTTTGCCATAGGTGGAATTTTGTTCTCCATGTTAGCCATCAGTGCTTGATTTTCCTCCAGAACTTCTTTCTCATATATGCTCCAATCACAAGTACCATCCTGCAAGATAATTAACCCAGTTTCTTTAGTGTTACTTGTACCTACTGAAGAACTTGTTGTTGGTGGGGATGAGTTTATAAGTTGAGGTTGCTTGAAGTTTCTTTGGTTTGCTTGTCTCGAGTCACTTGTTGATTGCTGGTCGCATTCTCTTGAAAAGTGACCATACAAATTGCACTTGTAGCATCTCACTTTGGATTTATCAACACCAATCTTTGTAGTTCTACCTGCAACAACCAATCCCTTACTCCTTCTCATATACATCTTAGCTCTGTATGCAATCATGGCCATTTGCCATTGTAAATCCATTTCCTCCACTTCATCAAGATGAAGTTCTTCAAGGTCTTGTTGACAAATGTGAGCAGGGGTCAAAGTACTACCCAGATAAGCATGAAAGCTTGAAGAGAAGGCTGCAAATGCTGCTTTTTGCTCTTCTGATTCTAGTACCATAGTGATTGGTTTAGATTGAGCGTTGCTTTTGTTGGTTGTGGATCCCTTTGTGGCTTCAGCATTTGAAGGTTTTGAATCATCATGTTCCCTTTCACTTTCTTGTTTGAACTGCTTTGAGAGTTTGATTTAGAGGACTTTGCTGCATAGAAAGCTGCTTCATCTTCATCATCACTCTTAACAGAAGAGCTTCCATCATCATCATTGGAAATAAATGCACTTCCAGCACCCTTTGTTTCTTTAAATTGATATGGTGTAATTGGTGCTTTTACACTTTTGTTTCTTGTTTTCTCATCCAACTCCAGAGCTTCCACCTTTGCTACCAAAGTATCTAGACCAATTGCTTTTAGATTAAGTGTACTCTTGAACGTAGACAAAGTTTGAGTCCAACTTTCTGGCAAAGTATGGAGCATCTTTTTGTTTAACTCCTCATTACCATACTTCAACTCAGAGATGTTCATTTCATTAACAAGTTGCATTTATCTATGGAGTTGTTGAGGAATAGATTCACCTTCAATATGATGAAAAGTCTCATATTGTAAACAAAGGGTATCCTTCCTAATGCCTCTAATCTCATCACTTCCTTCACACAAAGTGTGAAGAATCTTCCACAAAGAGTGGGCTGTTTTGTAAGATTCATATCTGATCAAAAGGTCTTCAGGTAAAGCCATAGTAAGCATACTATAGGCCTTATTATCAATTTTGACCCTCTTAGCATCTTCAGAAGACAGATCTTTCAAACTTATGGGCTGATTATTGTCATTATAATTAGGTCCAAGAGCAGTGGAATGTATGGACCTTTAGTCATAGACACCCATAAATCAGAATCAGTGTAGTTAACATGGTTCCTAAATCTAATTTTCCATGTTTTAAAATCGGCTTTGTTTTCCAAATTTGGGAGTTGATAAGCTAAGCCAACAATTGAATTACTCATTTTTAGTTATCTTGGAAATTATCAAATTATCAACTGATCTAATACAATATGAATGTGTAAAGTAAATGTAATGCAAACACACTCAAACAGTAAAAAGAAAACACTGATAATACTGATGTCAAATCAACTAAGATAGAAATTCCTTTGAATTAGTGGCTTTCGTTGAGAATAAGCTAATTAATGACAAACTCTTAATTATTAAACCTTTTAGTAAATTCTCAAATGATTTGAATTTGAGATGTTAGATGATGGGATGTGTTCAAATTTCTTAGAACAACCTTCAAATATCGAACAACAACACAGATCCACGAATCAAAATGATTTTGATCTAGATCAGAGTTAATCGAGCAATGGAACAGTACTCGA
Organism: Flaveria sonorensis; assembly: GCA_025506505.1. Lineage (NCBI taxonomy): Eukaryota > Viridiplantae > Streptophyta > Magnoliopsida > Asterales > Asteraceae > Flaveria > Flaveria sonorensis. The sequence continues at coordinate 41,711,712 of CM046428.1, forward strand.
TGATCGATATAACAGGGTTTGATGATTTTAACCAATTACACCTATTCGTTGAGTAAAATACCTTCGTTAGCTATTTATTAGCTAAACTCAACTTGTGTTTTGATTAAATTGTTCAACAACACGCTTAAATCTGAGTTATAAACTCTCAAGCTGTGACGAACACTTCAAAAGCAATTTCAAGGGAAATTATCATATCTAATCAAAAACTGATAGATCTAATGAAATTAACAACAAATTAGACTAATCAAAACTGATAGATCAATTGATCTAAATCAATGAGCATGAGGCTCTGATACCACCAGTGAATCCAAGGATCAAAACAGGAATTATTAGTTTGATTGAACAAATAATGATCACGGAATTATCATCACTCGTTGTTTAATTAATTGTCTAAGAGATTGTAATTGTAACGTAAATCGATGAATAACAGATGAGAGAAATGGAAAACAAACTAAAGTAATATGATAAACAAATTTGCTTTAAATGATTTCCATTAATACTGAATTGGTTACAATCAGTTTTGATCTTTATTGATTTGATAATTGCTAGGTGATGTTCTAGGTGTTCTTGGTGTATTAATGGTGTATATTGCTAGTCTATTGTTAATATTGATTGATAAGGATGCTATTGATCTGGTGTTGTTGTGTATTTCTGAGTATGAAATGAGTGCACCCATGCCTTCTATTTATAGGCAAAGGGATTCACTTTTTACATGGGTAAAAGTAACTTTTCTAATTTAGTAAGAAAGTTACACAAATAAAATTCTTGACGTGACATGCAATATTCGTTTCGGACAGAAGTGCAGTCTTCCACAGATGTTGACTTGATGACGTCACTCCAGAGAATTTGACTTGTTGACTTCATGAGACCTCCTGGATGAATGGAGTTCATGAAAGTATTTTGTTCTTTCGTAGGAGACAACCTTCCGTAGGAGTTGGTTCTTTGATCTTCATGTTGAACATCATCCGCAGGAGCAAGCTTTCTTCTTTCTTAGGAGCAGCAGTAACTTGGATCTCATAAGCAGACTTGTCCTTCCGTAGATTTTACAATGCTTCAACAGATGTTCTTGGACTTGGTCAAATTTCAAAATTAACCAAGTATGATGTTTTCCTGCAATTACACATATAATCAACACAAAAAATAATTCGGGTTAACATATGTATATCTTGCATACAAAAATATAAATATGTACAAGAGTTCATTACAAGAAATGAATAATCTTCTAAACCTATACATTAATCTAGACCTAACATGACTATCTAACTTTAGAACTGCTATTGAAGCTATGTATATGAAAGAGTTTTAAACATTCCAACAATAGATACTTGCTGAGGAATCAAATGAAGATATTAGTGCTTTTGATGATCTAGATAAGACTATAGATTACACAGATGTATTTGGGAACGGTCTTTAGAGTTTATTCTCAGGCATTTTGGTTGAAGAAGGAGAAATTGTTGATGAGTCTGGTGCTAATCAACTTATTTACAAGACTGATGATCTTACTAGGAATCTTACTGTTGATGCACATCCACTACTAGCCTATGTACATACACTAAGACATTCCAAACCTTTCACAAGGTATGGAAATTCAGAGTCGATTATTAGTTGGCCTTATGATAGTGAAAAGAAGATTTATGTTGTGAAACGACGAGGAGGAGTAATAGAGTATTATCAGGACAAGCATGATTTTCATATTTTGAGAGTGTTCAATCTTTATGCTATGGGCCGTTTTCCATTTAAAACCCCTGGTAACAATGGTAAAGCCAATTAGATAAAGAATTTGATATGGAGACAAAATAAATCCAACTTAAATGTCTTTAAGAATGCAAAATCCAAAGTTATTGAGGATGAGACTCGTATTGATCTGCACACCAACAAGCCAATGAAGATACGAGTTTACTAGCATTCTAGATTTGCATGGAATATTCCTATTCATGCCCTGGTACCAGTTAACAACTTGGCGAAGTTCATGTGGTCGGGTTGTGAAAAGGAGACTTAACATGCGTTTATTAATTATGTGGATAAGGATACCATATCATCGACCCTATGGATCTACTCCAGTTTGGAAGAGACGATTTGATGAAGTTGCAGGCTTGTCCAATTACCGCTGATGAATCTGTTCACTTTTTAGGAGTACGGTATGGTTGGTTGATTACAAAGACCCTAGACAAAAAGATGTATGCATATGGGGGCAGTTACAAAGTTGTAGATGTGGAATTCTAAAGATTTGATACACCAAGCCTAGGGGGAGATTGTAGGGGTTGAACCTAGAGGCTCAGGAAATTAGAAGTAGATATTGAAGATCAAAGTCGTGTGAGAACTTTTTGATCCACGTGAGAAATTAGGTCTCGTGTGAGACCTTTTTGTTTTGCTATAAATAGATTTTTTTTTGATGTAATTAAGTAGTTTTTCCTGATTTGTGCAAACCCTATGTAACTTTCAATTAGAGAGCAATAGAAATCAAAGTTTATTTACATGTGTTGCTTGAATATTCTTCATATTCTTGTTTAACCATTCTAGTTACTATTCTGTGAGCGATTACATTCCATATTCTCCTCACGAGATCGATCTGTATTGATTTTCAAGGTCCTTACATAAGTTGTCTAGCAATACCATTTTCTTTGCAAAACAGATTACATTCACCAGACGTGAATTCTCCTCCTCTATTAGTTCTTAGTATTTTTAATTTAGTTCCAACCTTATATTCCACCATTTGTGTGAATTCTCTAAAACTTTCAAAGCCTGATTGCGAGTACATTCGTCTACAAGTAAGAAAATATATTTCATTTTAGAATGAGTCAGTGGTGATATGGAACCACAATGATCTCCATAAACCAAGTCTAAAGGTTTAAGTAATTTGGACTTGGATTGGTTTGGGAATGGAGCTCTAGCGTGTTTCCCCAATAGACATGCATCACATATTTGACTTGCATGACTTATATGAGGAATTCCTTGAATAATTTTTTTTGCGTCATAGATTTAATAGAATTAGAGTTCATATGACCCAAACGAGGATGCCATAGCCATGCCTTTTCATCTAGTTTGGACAATGTACACACTATTACACCAATCTTTAAATTGATGATGTAAGGTCTGTTCCTTGAGCGAGAGACTTTTAAGAGCAAAGTTTGATTATGATCATACAAATATAACAAATCACATTCTAACAAGACATTGCATCTATTTTAAGTCAATTGTCCTAAGCTGAGAATGTTACTTTTCAAAGTTGGAATGTAATAAACATTAGAAACAATTTTTTTGTTCTTTATTTATACATTCAAACAAGATTAAGCCGCTTCTTTTAATCTCTACAAATGAACTATCCTCAACACAAACCTCTCCAGATATCTTTTTTTTTATTTCTCTGAAGTCTTCTTTCTTACTAGTCATATGGTTAATTGTACCATTGCCCAAGTACCATAGACTTTCATTGGTAGGCATATATCGATTTGGTTCAATTTTTTTTCATTTAAGAAAATTTCTTGATGGTCTTCTTGTTCGTTATGAAAAAACATCAGTAGAGTGGGCTCATCATCTTCTTCCACTAGGTTAGATTTTTTGTGTGTTTGCTCATTTTGAGGACACAAATTCGGATAGTGCTCGTGCTTCTTGCACATCTGACATCTAACCCTACTTATATCTCTTTAAGTTTTCTTTGATTTATTTTAATGTGATTTTTGAGAAGATCCCTCATCCTTATCTTCTTTCTTTCCTTTGCCATCTCGCCAATTCGTTTTTGACGAATTTAACCTCTTTGGTCCATGATTTCCAAAATATGTTCCAGACTATTATTCTTGTCATGATACGTGAACAAAAGTTTTTCTTGAGTCTCAATTATGATTCCTTGTTTGGATTTGATCCTTTCTTTAATGTTGTTTAGTCTTGCGATAGTATCATCTAGATTTATAATGTCTAGATTAGTGAACCGCCCAATGGAGGCAATTATCTGAATGAACCTATCTGGCATAGAGGTCAAGACTTTTCTCACTAGTATAGACCGATCGTATTTTGCACCAAAACATGCCGCTTTACTAACAATACTATTTAGTCATGATGTGAACACATGAATGGTCTTATCATCTTTTGTTTGCAACTTTTCAAACTCAGACTTAATACTTTGCAATCATGCTTGTTGCACTCAGACATAGTACTTTGCAATTTACAATTTTGTACGTGCAAAATTAAGTCTTTGGAAAGTGTTCGGCTTATGAATGCCATTGAACACTTATCTTTTTTCTTATCAAAACTCGTTTGAGTAGTGGGCTCTATAGTTTCCCAAAGATCATTTGCATCTAGCATGATCTTCATTCGAATGCCCAACTTGTGTAATTTGTAGATTTCAACATAGGGCATTGAAAATTCGAAATATTTATTCCCGCTTCCTTGTATGCTACAGCGGGATTCTTCTTTTGGTGGTTCCATCATGGTTACCACTTAATATTAAATCTTATACACAGAGTATAAAAAAAAGCTTTAAGAATTTAAACAACCTTTTAATAATTTCAAGAATCAAATTAAATTATTGACAAGGCTTGGTTCTAAATAAAAAAGATCAATCCTTTGTTTATGAAATATTAATTTGACCATAAATAGCCAATGCTTATGACCGAACAATACTTGGTCAATGATAAAAAATAACTATCGAACAATCAATTATTTCCAGAACCAAAGCTCGTATTATTGTAAACCAGAAACACAAATGGGTCTGCGCATATATGGCCCAACAATACTGGGTCAAAAATTTTCAGGTAACTTTGAACCGAACAAATATTTGGGTTCTTAATAATACCAAAAATGGTGTTGCCTTTTTGTATGTTTTAAAATCTTTGCAACATGAAAAACGAATTTCTTAGTCTTATTGAACAAATCCAATTTTTTCCAAACTGTGATATGTAAATCGATGGAACAAATCCACAAATTTAGGTTGCTTCTAAAACAATATTCAACAAAGGTATATTTCGATTTCCAATTAACAAACCAAAATCAAATGAGGCACAAATAACTGCTCTTATTGATCGAAAACAATAAGGGTTCTAATCATAAAATGAAAACCAAACCGATTAAAATAACAAATTCAATTCCAATCAAAACAAGTCTTATTTGGAATCACAATTTGAGTGAAATCGATACTGGCCTTATATGCATGTTTGTAATCTGAATTGGTTTATACAATACTTGATTTCCCTATGGCAAGAAACAATTTGAGTAGGCCTACTTGCCTTAGAATTAAATCAAGAATATGTGTATTGTCAGATTCGTATCGATGTGTCCTTGTAAGTATGATCAATTCAAAACAGACCTAATTGCCTTTTGAATTTCAAATCAATAGGGTAGTAATCGATCTTTTTTGATGAACAACAATGAACCATTAAGATGGCTCTGACAAATTGTTTCCCAAGACTAGAATTAAGAAGAATAGAAAGAACAATTGCAACCAACATACATGATTTCCATTGATATGGATATGCATATACATAAATCGATAGTTACAAATCAAGTTTTGATATATACAAGTTTGACCCTTCAACATACATAATTGAGAATTCTAAATAAACATACTTTGACTAATTACATACATAGCCCCTAATGTTTAATTTATAAGTGATTCACACTAACAATTTCTATATTGCATGGGAACAACATCCAAAACCCTAAAAAAGAGATCAACCTGTTGCTTCAATCCTTGTGACTACATGATAGTTTACTACAAATACTACACAATACATGGAGGAGTTATTTGCTAGTCCATCACATGGTTCTACTTCTAGATTTGTTGATGCTGATGTTGTTTTAGTGATTTGCAATAACGTTTTATTACTTTGAGTACCCACGATGAGGTGCTATTTAAGATTGTGGGAACCCAATTTACTTTGATTTCTAACTTATGAGTTGCAAAATCTATGCAACAGAGGGTGATTGAGAGACAGTATATCCAAATCTTAGAGTAACAACAACAGATTAATCTTCTTTCTGAGCAAATGATGAAGATTATAAAGAACATGGACACCGAAGCACTGGCCGATAGGAGTAAAGAGATGGAGATACCTAAATCTAGTGACTATGATGATCAGAACAAGGATACTGAAGCACCGGCTGGTGGGGGTATCTAGTTTCTTCTAATATGCAAACCATAATTAGTGTTGAAGGGGTGTTTGCTCAGACAGGGGGAGATGGGTGATGGATCTATGAAAGGAAAGCAAAAGGCAATAGAGGGAGATGTTGAGACTGAGACATAGTTGATTGATTCTAAAGCCGAGAAACTAGAGTGCTTGTTAATATTGTTGAAGATAATGACTAGATAAGTGATGAAGATGTTGGAGTGATTCAAATAAAGTTTGATGGTAAAGTTAGTGTTCACTAGACAATTGAAAGAGATGAGACTTACATGAAAGTTATTGAATATTTTAGTTTGATGATTAAAACTGCTAAGATTCTAGAGTTTGATCAAACAAATATTACGATTATAAAAGCTAATTTGACTGAAGTTCAAGCTAATACGTATTGTCTGAAGTTTTTTGAGAAGGGTTTAAGGAAAGTGGGAGGTAACAAGTTGCCACTGACACCACCCAAAGCTATGCCAAAGTCTAAGGATGCTTCTATGGTTAACTGTGTTGGTAGGATTTTGAGAGGATATTGGATCAGAGCTTGATTAGTTTGCTATGAAACAAACAAAAGGAGTTCAGTATTTCAGGAACAAAATTTAATGCTTTTAGTTCTTTGACTTAACGAGAGTTGATTAATATTCTAGAAACCTATTTCCTAGATTTATAGCTTGGGTTATCAGAGAGGAAGTGAACTATAATAGGTTTGTGAAGGTGAAACCACAAGCAGGTCGGAGGATTTAAGACAAGAAGAAGACAGAATCATTCATAAATAAACCTTTTATTCCCATGGTGTTTAAACATGCTAAAACCTTGAAGAATATTCTTTTATGAAGATATCCACTAGAGTCTATGGGAAAGCTCAAATGGTGGTACATTGATGGTGTGACCGGAGAAACAGTTACGGAGAATACTAATGGAAAAGAGCTTACACATGTGTATAATCCAATGAATCTTATCAAATTTGATTGAAAGGATCAACATATTTAAGACAATAACTTGATAATGTATCATCTTGAGTGGAAGGATTTAAGGTTGCTTAGTATTAGAAAGTAGTAGAAGCTTCCATCATACATGTTATATGTGTACAGAGCATGCAAATTGCCAACTACTTGGAAGGAAAACTAAAGACGTCATTCAAAGCTATTATCAACGAGGAGTGTGATAGTACTTAGCGTTGTGACAATAACTTGGATGTTTGTATATTTTGTATTTGATTATGTTTTGTTTAGCTTTATGTTAGTCTTATATCAAGCCACGGTCTAGTGAGCGAAACTTTTAAGTTCAAGCAAACTTAGTAGCGTAGTGAAACTACGAAGCATAACTATCACCTGAGCATGTTCAGGCAAAACTAACTAGTAGTTTTCTAACTTTTGCTTTTTTGTTTTAAATAGGATTTAGTAATTAGTTTTTAATGATGACTGAACTAACAACATATATGTATTGAAGTTGTATTATACTGAATAAAACATCAATTTTTACATGATTGTGTTGATTTCATGTTCATCCATATCGTATTGTGTTGCTTGCACACATGTGACACTTACATTATGATTTTGCATTTGTGTTTGTTACTATTAATCTAGGTTCTAAAGATCCATCTTGCACTAGGGACCTATAGATAGATCTTGTGGCTATCAAATTAGATCGTTAAGCCCTCATCAATGTCTAAACAAACATATAACACCATATTAGGATCGACAAGAATTCTATGCCTCCGGCCCCACAAAGCACATGCATGTGATCAACAGGATCTATCATCTTTTCATATTTCCCAATATTGGTAACAACTTTAATTTAAATGCAATTTGGAATTCACAATCCTTGCCATAAATTTTGACTTACTTGTCGATATTATGGTCTGAATCCATCATTCATTTATTACTATCATAAGAGTTACCGCACCTAAACTTGTCATGATAACCCAAGATACAAGAACCATTAGAATGGAACATATCAAACATGGGACGACACTTGGATCTTGATGAGTGTTCCTAGTAGAGTTGTCATATCCATCACTCCATCAGTAAAATAATCTCCTCACCTCAGACATAGAGTCATCTTTCCCCCTTATTATTATTATTTTATTTTTTTATTGGTTTTCTTGTTAGTGGAAGTACTACTCTAAGTCAGGTCCTATGGCTTTCCATCTCCTTCATTTTATTGGACTGATACTCTTTATTTATCTTTCCAAGAAGGTGTTGACGATGGTGGTAGTGATATAAGTGTCTAATATACTAGATTTGTTAGGATAGTAGCAACAACTGAAGTTGCACCACTACCATAACTACACAAAACCCTTGCTAGAGGTGATATTAGGAAAATTGTAGTTTTGATAGGACTTCCTTCAATAATAGTTCGTGATCCTGTTGCGCTTTTAACAACCACAACACCTCTCTATTTCTTCACAAGAAGTATCATCGAATTCTTCTATTTTAGTAATATCCTCCATCATAACCATCAAAGTGGATCATTCTTCATATTGCACCATATAACCCATTACCGTTCTCCTTATATATTCAATCATTGATTGAGTGTTAGGCATCTAACTAATGCTGTCAGCAAGGATAGAATATTAGCCACCAATCAATTAAAATAAAATGTAGCATATTAAAATAAACTTAGACTTTGATAGCGCCAAATGAAGAAGTAAAGATGGAGCTCTTTATCAAAAGGATCAGTTTCCCAAATTTTTTAGGGTGAACTCTAGGGGTTTTCTTTTTGATGCAACTATGATGTGAGATTAAGTATTTTTTATGGATAAAGTAAGGAATATTTAAGGGTAGAGTGAAAATGACTATTACCTTAAAAGAGAGAAAACTTCATCTATCATAGTCTTGGCCTGTATGGAATACACTTAAAGGCTGATGCAACCATAGAACAACCAAAGAGCTCTCAGCATGCACATGTGAAGTACAAGGAAGTTACTTCAGAAGATTTGATATAACTAAGTGAATTATGCTAAGTATCAAATCTTTCGAAACCAAAAGACCATATCTTCCGAAGCCAAAGAGGAAGTCTTCCAAAGCTTCAAAGACAAAGTCTTTCGAAGCCAAAGACTGATTATTTTTTTCCAAAGACAGAGAAGACATGCTTTCTCTGAATCACCTTTTGATAAAAGCTTAACAACTTTCCGCTACCACTTCTGAAGACTCACCAACTTATATGAGTTGGTGAAAAGTCCATGCTTTTGTCAACTGTAGATTAAGGTCTTTTGTCTATAACTTTCTACTCTTATACTTTTATCCTTTTTGCAATATATTAGATATGAGTTATGGCATGTCATAGTCACAACTCTAAATGTAATCTGCCTTTTGACTCTATATTGGTCTTGTTGTTTAGATTAGTGTTTCCAGCTGGCCTTCAAAGTATGGCCAGCTGTAGGATGTAATGTAAAGTGTCTGAAGTACTTCTATTCGCAATGGAAGCTTTATAACACTTGTAAGAACTTGAGAGGAATATACATCATTCTTGAAAACCATATTTGAGTGTTCTTGTTTTTTTTTCTTGTTTCTTGTGTTCATTGTTTCATTCTAACCGGTTCCTTATTTGATCTGTTAAGTGTTCTAAATCTCTCCACCTATGATACAGTTGCATTGACCACCCCTCAATGGTCATGGAATTAGTATTAGAGCATTTCAAGCTCTTGATTGTAAGATCACTATCTTAAATCCCCACCAGTTTCACAAAAAACTTATCAACTCAAATGGTAGCTATCTCTAAGACTGATATGGAAACCGGTACCATGACAAAGTCTCCACTGATCACTCTTGATGACTTTGATACTTGGTGCCAACGTATGGAAGGGTTCATCAAGTCTCAAGACAGCAAGATGTGAAGATCTGTTATTGAAGGGCCTCACATCCCACGCACCTCTTCAGCCACTGCTGGAGGTGGCATCTATTGGGAACGGTCCGCCCAAGACATATATTGAATTGATGTGGCTAGTACGTTATGATCCAAGTCGGGTCATACCCAATATCAAGCTAAACAAACACCCATTATATTAATTTTATGATATGATCATGTAAATAAATATTGACACTTGAAGTATTTAGAAATTGGTTTTCTAAATATTTGCACTAGTGTTATGAATAAATTATATGGATAATTTATTCTAGAGATAGAGTACTTTGTATTGTTATTGAAATGGTTGAACAAACAATACAAGTGATTTTTGTCTGCATTTCTTTGTTACTCATCCGCATTTACTAATGTGGATGTGTTTTAAGGAAATGCGGATGAATGTTCCTCATCTGCATTTACAAAAGCGGATATGCATTTTGGGAAATGCTAAAGGAATTACTTCATCTGCATTTGCAAATGCGGATGAACATTTATGGAAATGCTGTGGAAACTGATCATTCGTATTAACAAATGCAGATGAACATTATGGGAAATACGGATGAAATTTCTTCATCCGCATTAACAAATGCGGATGAGCATTTTGCGAAATGGGGATGAAATTTCTTCATCCGCATTAACAAATACGGATGAGCATTTTGGGAAATGCGGATGAAATTTCTTCATCCGTATTAACAAATGCGGATGAGCATTTTGGGAAATGCGGATGAAATTTCTTCATCCGTATTAACAAATGCGTATGAAATTTGTTCATCCGCATTTACAAATGCGGATGGATTTTGTTCATCCGTATTTGCTAATGCGGATGAAATCTAGGGAAATGTGGATGGGTTAAAGGATTGGTCCCGCCCACTTTTCTCTCAATCTGATATTCAGTTTCATAGGACGTGCAATATATGATTGCACTCAACCACTCTCTCTGATAACTTACAAGACATACAAAAGGTGTAGATCGGTGTTCCTGTTACTTTTCTCTCAATTGGTACAAGAAAACCAAGAACACAACTCGATTCAAGTGAAGAAAATCCTAGCAACCTGGTGTTTTGTTGGAAGCTTGGGGTAGACAAGCTTGAGGTCTCCTACTTTGGAAGCTACCGATCGAAGATCTTCTTCCTCTGTCCCATTCGAGAGGTAGATTTCTAAACACCCTATGGTTGTTTGTAAGAATTGTGTTTCATATAACGATTCATTACGGGTTTTAACAGTTATACAAATTGGTTTATATATATTAACTGTAACAAGTTTTTCATTCAAATTCTACTGCATTTTTCATTTTTCATATAACGATCCATTACGGGTTTTTCATATAACGATCCATTACGGGATTGTCTCACAGCTTGCTCCACCCAGAACAGCACCGCATAATGGTGTGTCCGAGAGGAGAAACTGAACCCTATTGGATATGGTTTGATCTATGATGGCTAGAAGCACACTACCTCTGTCATTTTAGGGTTTCGCATTGCTCTTCACGGCCTGTATTCTGAATATGGCCCCAACCAAGAAAGTGAATAAGACACCTTTTGAAATATGGCATGGAAGGGTTCAATTGTTGTCATATTTAAAGGTATGGGGTTGTGAAGCTTATGTTAAGCAGAACAGCCCAAACAAGTTAGAAAGCCGATCCACTAAGTGTATCTTTGTAGGATATCCCAAAGACTCGATGGGATATTACTTCTACAATCCAACAGAGCAAAAGGAATTTATTGCTCGAAAGGCTGAGTTCTTGAAAACTAAATTCCTTATAGAAGGAACTACCGATAGAATAGTGGAACTTGATGAGGATCGAGAACCACAAGTTGATACATGTTTGGCTGATACTAGTAATCAACAAGAGGTTGTTGATAATGATCAAGTGGTTTATCAATACACACAAAACGTTTGCAGATCTGGTACAACTAGGTATCCACTCGAAAGATATGGATTTTTCATGAAGGGATGCTATGTAGTTGACTTGGATGAACTAACTACGTACCATGATGCAATGTCCAATTCAGATTGTGACAAATGGCTTGAGCATGAACGTAGAGATGCAATCCATGTATGACAACCAAGTGTGGGAATTGGTTGTGCCACCACTTAACTCCAAACCGGTTGGATATAAGTGGGTTTTCAAGAAGAAAAATGATATGCATGGAATATTGGATACTTATAAAGCAAGACTTGTAGCAAAAGGTTTCACTTAGACTCAAGGGGGTTGATTATGATAAGACCTTCTTGCCTGTGGTAATGCTAAAGTGAATTAGGATATTATTTGTCATAGCTATATATTATTACTATGAGATTTGGCAAACGGATGTCAAAAATGCTTTCCTTAATGGACATCTTGAAGAGAATGTCTATATGGTTTAGCCCGAAGGTTTTGTCGATCCATAATATCCTAATAAAGTATGCAAGTTAAAGAAATCAATTTATGGATTGAAACAAGCATCAAGAAGTTGGAATCGACGTTTTGATGAAGAGATCAAGAAATTTGGATTCATCAAGAATGCTGATGAAGCTTGTGTGTATAAGAAAGCTAGTGGGAGCATCATCACATTCTTAGTCTTGTATGTTGATGATATATTACTGTTTAGAAATGACATTCCAACCATGGAACGTGTTAAAACCTGGCTTGGAAGTTGTTTTTCCATCAAAGATCTCGGTGAAGCCACCTATATTTTGGGAATAAAGATCTATAGCGATAGATCAAGGCGGTTGATAGGTATAAACCAAAGTGCATATATTGATAAAATATTAAAAAGGTTTAAGATGGAGAACTCTAAGAAAGGTTTGGTACCTATTCAAAGAGGGACAATATTGAGTGCATATCAATGTCCAAGCTCAAAGGATGAGCAAGAAAGAATGAAGGATATCCTATATGCATCTGCTATAGGATCCATCATGTATGCAATGATATGCACTAGACCGGACGTGTCATGCGCTTTGAGCATGACAAGAAGATATCATCAGAATCCAGGAAATAGCCATTAGATGGCTGTTAAGAGTATATTGAAATACCTTAGGAGGACTAATGATATGTTTCTGATATACGAATCTGGTGAAGAGGAACTCGTTGTAAATGGTTACAAGGATGCGAGCTTCCAACTGATTGAGATGATTCTCGATCACAATCGGGGTATGTCTTCATTATGAAAGGAGAAGCAGTATCCTGGAAGAGTTCAAATCAGGATGTGGTAGCATTGTCCACTACAGAATCAGAATACATCGCCACTTCATTGGCAGCATAGGAAGCTGCATGGTTGAAGAAGTTCATTGCCGATCTAGGGGTAGTCTCTACCATTAAAGATCCCCTAGAGATCTTTTGTGACAACGAGGGTGCGATTGCTTAAATCAAGGAACCCCGTGCACATCAAAAGACAAGGCACATTGAGCGGAGATTCAACTACATAAGGGATGAAGTTGAAAAAGGAACGATATGTAGTCGCAAAGTTCACACTGATCAAAATATTGCGGATCCACTCACGAAACTTCTTGAAAGGCCAAAGCATGAGAATCATACTTGTGCCTTAGGACTTTGATATTCTCGTGATTGGATATGATCTATTTAGTATTTAAATATCGGAACAATTGTTATTTTGACTCATATATATATATATATATATATATATATATATATATATATATATATATATATATGATTATGATACTATGAGTTATGTTCCATTTTAGCATGTTTAGATCCATTAATATGTTTATTATTCTAAATGTCCGTAGTCGGTCATATTTGTGGGAAAAAATATGATGTAAGACTATTATGAACTTGGATTGGTGGATATTCATAAGGTATGAATATAGAGCAAGAGGTTGCTACCAAGGTTCATAGATATTTGTGGGACACAAATATTGGAAAGACCCGCTCTCAAACTTTACTGCATGGAATTATGTAATTGATCATAAGTAAATTTGAGTAAAGGAGAATATCATTGTATCCTCCGACCTGAGATACATATTGGGTTTCGATATTCACCAAATATTATACTTTGATCTAGTTCTTCGCTCTTTTGAAATAATAGACAGTACATAAGGCTAGTTTCAAGTGTGATACAAGGTGATTGTGAAAAACATATGTAGTCAAGTTAGGATTTGTTCCTCTTATTCGTTGAGAGTATGATGTCTAAGGCCTGATAAAGTTGAACCAATAGGGAATGATCATTCTGTGTCTCTGGATTTAACATGAGCCCTGTAACAAAAGGATAAATGATTGATTCACCAAAATCATTTTCAAGTAAGGGACTTGAGGAAGATGATGTTATTGAATGGCACTTCGTCATGCGTATTAGGGGTAGTAAACCATTGTTAGGCGGTATTTACTACTTGCATCAATTCTCTATGTATCTTGTGCAAGTGGGAGATTGATGGGAACGGTCTGCCCAATACACATATTGAATTGATGTGACAAGTACGTTATGATCCAAGTCGGGTGATACCCAATAACAAGCTAGACAAACACACATAATATTTATTTTATTATATGATCATGTAAATAAATATTGACATTTGAAGTATTTAGAAATTGGTTTTCTAAATATTTGCACTAGTGTTATGAATAAATTTTATGGATAATTTATTCTAGGGAGAGAGTACTTTGTATTGTTATTCAAATAGTTAAACAAACAATACAAGTGTTTTTGTCCTCATTTCTTTGTTACTCATCCGCATTTAATAATGCGGATGTGTTTTGAGGAAATGCGGATGAATGTTCGTCATCCGCATTTACAAATGCGGATGTGCATTTTGGGAAATGCTGAAGGAATTTCTTCATCCGCATTTGCAAATGCGGATGAACATTTAAGGAAATGCTGATGAAACTGATCATCCGCATTAACAAATACGGATGAAATTTCTTCACCCCCATTAACAAATGTGGATGAGCATTTTGGGAAATGCGGATGAAATTTCTTCATCCGCATTAACAAATGCGGATGAAATTTGTTCATCTGCATTTACAAATGCGGATGCAGTTTGTTCATCCGCATTTACTAATGTGGATGAATACTAGGGAAATGCGGATGTGTTAAAGGGATTGGTCCTGCCCACTTTTCTCTCACTCTTATATTTAGTTTCATAGGACGTGTAATATATGATTGCACTCAACCACTCTCTCTGATAATTTACAACACATACAAAAGGTGTAGATCGGTGTTCCTGTTGCTTTTCTCTCGATCGGTCGAAGAAAACCAAGAACAGAACTCGATTCAAGTGAAGAAAATCCTAGCAACCTGGTGTTTTGTTGGAAGCTTGGGGTAGACAAGCTTGAGGTCTCCTACTTTGGAAGCTACCGGCCAAAGATCTTCTTCTTCTATCCCATTCGAGAGGTAGATTTCTAAACACCCTATGGTTGTTTATAAGCATTGTTTTTCATATAACGATCCATTACGGGTTTTAATAGATATATAAATTGGTTTATATATATTAACTGTAACAAGTTTTTCATTCAAATTCTACTGCATTTTTCATTTTATAAGGATAAAATGACTCTGATAAACTTGTGAAAACCCCAACAACATCATACCAAAGGAAATGGCTAACTACTCTTAAGAATACCGGAAGAAAATAGTTGTAGATTAGAAAACCATGACCTCTCTTCAAACTGCTCTTACAAACTCCATATACAGAGGCTTCAAAAAGTGCAAGACTGCTAAGTAACTTTGGGATGCACTAAAGCTCCTGTATGAGGGGTCTGAGGAAGCAAAGGAAAATAAGAAAGATATTATGAAGTAGTAGTTTGAGAACACCTACATGATAGGTGAAACCATGACTCAACAGTACTTAAGGTATGTTGAGATTGTGGATATTGTAATGGATGTTGGAGTCAAGCTTGAGAATAGAGACAAAGTGAGGAAGTTCATGTTCTCTCTTCCCAGACAATGGACTCACTACTGTATGGCCAACAAGAGAACTTAGTACCTCTCTACTCTTATTCTCACAGAGCTTTATGGTATCCTTAGTGGCTACCAGATGGAGATGAACTTGCAAAATTCATCAAGCAACTCTTCTAACATTCAGCAGAGTTTAACCCTTCATGTAGTTGAAAGGGATAGCAGAGAACCACAACATCATCTATTCTGTTCCCTGAAATGTCATAAAAGTGTCCTTTCATCACCTTCCCTAAGACACCAAAGGAGAGCTACATCCAAGGAAGTCTATTCCAAAAGACAAGCTCTGCTCAAGCCTTTATGTCTACTGGTGAAAGTTGTGGAAACTTTCTCTTCACTCTTGAAGACTTAGACTGGATCCATCCAGATGATCTGGAGTACATGAAGATAGTTCAACAGATGGCTCTCCTCACTCATAGAGCCAAGAAGTTCTACAAGAGAACAGGAAGGAAGTACCCAAGCAATATGGCTAGTGGAAAGTTTGGTCTGGATAAAAGAAAGGTGAAGTGTTACAACTGTAACCAAATAGGACACTTTTCTGGAGAGTGCAAGGCACCAAGGACAAATGGTGGCCATGCACAATCCAGACCAAACTACACTGATGTAGCTACAAGAACTGAGTAGCCAAGCCAACCAAAATAACGCTGCTGTTACTGTTGAAGAAGGAGACTTCGACTGATATGGAAAACGGTACCATGGAAAAGTCTCCACTGATCACTCTTGATGACTTTGATACTTGGTCCCAAAATATGGAAGGGTTTATCAAGTCTCAAGACAACAAGATGCGAAGATCTGTTACTGAAGGGCCTCACATCCCAAGCAACTCTTCTGCCACTGCTGGAGGTGGGATCATACAAAAGGAAATGGCTGACTACTCTAAAGAAGACTGGAAGAAAATAGATGTAGATTAGAAAGCCATGACCGCTCTTCAAACTGCTCTTACAAACTCCATATATAGAGGCTTCAAGAAGTGCAAGACTACTAACCAGCTTTAGGATGCACTAAAGCTCATGTATGAGGGGTCTGAGGAAGCAAAGGAAAACAAGAAAGACATTATGAAGTAGTAGTTTGAGAACTTCACCTACAAGATAGGTGAAACCATGACTCAACAATACTTAAGGTATGTTGAGATTACGGATACTCTAATGGATGTTGGAGTCAAGCTTGAGAATAGAGACAAAGTGAGGAAGTTCATGTTCTCTCTTCCCAGACAATGGACTCACTACTGTGTGGCCATCAAGAGAACTTAGAACCTCTCTACTCTTATTCTCACAGAGCTGTATGGTATCCTTAGTGGCTACCAGATGGGATGAGCTTGCAAAATTCATCAAGCAGCTTTTCCAACATTCAGCAGAGTTTAGCCCTTCATGTAGTTGAAAGGGATAGTAGAGAACCACATCATCATATCATCGGTTCCCTGAAAATCCATAAAAGGGTCCTTTTATCACCTTCACTAAGACACCAAAGGAGAGCTACATCCAAGGAAGTCTATTCCAAGAGACAAGCTCTACTCAAGCCTTTATGTCTACTGGTGAAAGTTGTGGAAACTTTCTCTTCACTCTTGAAGACTTAGACTGGATCCATCCAGATGATCTGGAGTACATGTAGATAGTTCAACAGATGGCTCTCCTCACTCACAGAGCCAAGAAGTTCTATAAGAGAATAGGAAGGAAGTTCCCAAGCAATATGGCTAGTGGAAATTTGGCCTAGATAAAAGCAAGGTGAAGTGTTACATCTATAACCAAATGGGACACTTTTCTAGAGAGTGCAAGGCACTAAAAACAAATGGTGGCCAAGCACAATCTAGACCAAACTATACTGATGTAGCTACAAGAACATAGAAACCAAGCCAACTAAAATAACATGTTGTTGTTACTGTTGAAGAAGGAGACTTTTATTGATATGGAAACCGGTACCATGACAAAGTCTCCACTGATCACTTATGATGACTTTGATACTTGGTGCCAACATATGGAAGGGTTCATCAAGTCTCAAGACAGGAAGATGCGAAAATCTGTTGCTGAAGGGCCTCACATCTCAAGCACCTCTTCTACCACTACTGGAGGTGGGATCATACCAAAGGAAATGGCTGACTACTCTAAAGAAGACTGGAAGAAAATAGATATAGATTAGAAAGCCATGACCGCTCTTCAAACTGCTCTTACAAACTCCATATACAGAGGCTTCAAGAAGTGTAAGACTACTAAACAGCTTTGGCATGCACTAAAGCTCATGTATGAGGGGTTTGAGGAAGCAAAAGGAAAATGGGAAAGACATTATGAAGCAGTAGTTTAAGAACTTCACCTGCAAGATAGGTGAAACCATGATTCACCAATACTTAAGGTATGTTGAGATTATGGATACTCTAATGGATGTTGGAGTCAAGCTTGAAAATAGAGAATAAGTAAGGAAGTTCATGTTCTCTCTTCCCAGACAATGGACTCATTACTATGTGGCTATCAAGAGAAATAAAAACTTCTCTCCTCTTATTCTCATGGAGCTGTATGGTATCCTTATTGGCTACCAGATGGAGATGAACTTGCAAAGCTCATCAAGCAGTTCTTCCAACATTCAGTAGAGTTTAGCCCTTCATGTAGTTGAAAGGGATAGCAGAGAACCACAACATCATCTCATCTATTCCATGAAAAGTCATAAAGGGTCCTTTCATTAGCTTCCCTAAGACACCAAAGGAGAGCTACATCCAAGGAAGCCCATTCCAAGAGACAAGCTCTGCTCAAGCCTTTGTGTATGCTGGTGAAAGTTATGGAAACTTTCTCTTCACTCTTGAAGTCTTGGACTGCATCCATCCAGATGACCTGGAGTACATGGAGATAGTTCAACAGATGGCTCTCATCTCTCACAGAGCGAAGAAGTTCTACAAGAGAACAAGAAGGAAGTTCCCAAGCAATATGGCCAGTGGAAAATTTGGCCTGGATGAAAGCAAGGTGAAGTTTTACAACTGTAACCAAATGGGACACTTTTCTGGAGAGTGCAAGGCACCAAGAACAAATGGTGGCCAAGCACAATCCAGACCAAACTACACTGATGTAGCTCCAAGAACTGAGAAGCCAAGCCAACCAAAATAACACGTTGTTGTTACTGTTGAAGAAGGAGACTTTGACCGGAGCTTTCAAGTAGAAGATGTTTCTTTAAGCCAAGCACTGATGGCTGATCATGAAGAAGCCAAGGTATTAGAACATCTCTGTACTCACGAATGCATTGCTAAAGTTAATCTGTACAGGTTCTACAACTTAGAAGTGAGATCTGAACTTGAGTCCTTAAAAATTTTAAAAGCTAACTTAAAAGAGCTGAAAATGACTATACACTTAGAATAAAAGATTTTAAGAAAACCATTTCAACTCTTAAGCATGAGCATATAAACTATAGGACTCAAATAAAAGATCTCATTACCAAGTTAACTAAATACTAGATTGAGCTTATGATCAACAAATTCAAGGCAAAAAAATGTGTTCTCGAAGAAGAAACCTTCAAGAACATATATCCTCATCCTTGCATGCAAAGATTTGTTATCAGAATAGGTAAAGATTAGGATCAAGTGAGATAGCTCCTCCACACACACTCTTATCTATTAGATCTCCATGATGTGGAACTTGTCAAGATGAGCTGCCTCCTATTGATCCTATCCTAGAGAAGGATGAAGATGTAGAGGAGATAGTGAAGGATGAACTTGAGGTGAGTGATAAGGGCTTTCCTAAGAAGGGACACTATTCTCCTAGAGAGAAGAAAGAACCAAGGATGACCAAGTCTGCAAGGAAGAACTTGATAAGGGTAGCCAAAAGAAAGTCCAAGAAAGCCCAAGTGATCAAGGCCAGTTTTAACACCCAGCAAAAGAAAGTTTTCATTTCTGCTGGATTTGAAGTGGTCAAGACTGAAGACTCAACAATGGACTCTAGTACCAGAAGTCCTAGTTCATGTCCAAATCATCTTGGTCAAGAGAAGAAGGATGATAAAATGTACACCACTACTGCCCAGCCTGAACCATCCAGTTCCAAAAGCAAGCCTCATCCCAAGAAGCATGCTGATCATCTAAGAGATGAAGAAGGAAATGGAAATTGATCAACCTCAGCCTCCCACGCTAAAGAAGACTCACAGAAGCATGCCAACTGAATGCATCATGAGTGGTAGTACTTCTGACTTTGCCAAGGATTGCATCTACAATCCTAAAAGTACTATCCACAGGACTAAGAAGAAAACTTCTAAGAAAAAAAAGAGGAAATAGCTTTAGAAGGAAATTCTCTTCCTTTTGGAAGCTCCAAAGTGAAGAAGAAGATAAGTAAAAACTTACCTTCGGAAGAAAAATTGGTCTCGGAAGAAAGGAATGCTTCCAAAGTACTCAAGTCTTCTGCAGTGGATGCAAAAGCTTTCGAATGTCCAGTCTCCAAAACTTCCGAAGTCATCAAAACTTCCAAAGTATTGAAAGCCAAGTCTAGTCCTTCAAAGATGGTGTCGAAGATGAAGCAAGGCCATGTGACTGAAAGTTCTTCATCAACAACAATAGATGATCCTCGGAACTTGCATATAGGATCAATTACTATTGCATTATCTTCTTTTCACTTTGACAAGCCCAAGACCAGCGAAGCTTGGGTTTCCAAATGTAACTAACCATCTATTTATGTGCAAGAATACCTAAGGACTAAAGGGAATGTATGGATCATTAAGAGTGGTTGTTCCAGGCACATGACAGACAACGGTGTTGGTTCATGTGATCGATAATCAGTGCAAATGATTTAGAAAACACAATGAATCCCACTGAATAACAACAATCTATCAATCTAAGCAAAAAAAGTTTCAAATATTTGTCCTTAATCTCCAAACAATAACAATAAGGATGAAATAAGGCTTAAAGATGATAACAATATGCTCCTAGCCAATACACAACAATCACACACTTACAATAACAAGATTTTTGTATTAGGGTTTTTCACAAAAAAATAATTACAATAAGAGAAATAAAGACTGTATAAATAGACTACAGTTTCATTGAGAGTTTCGCTTCCAAGTGAATCTGTCTTGCCCCAAAACCTAGTTTCACCCAGTGACGAAACACAGTTTCACTAGGTGACACAAACATGCTGACTATGAGTGAAACTCGGTTTCGCTCGTAGTTTCACTAAGACAAAAGCTAATAAATTACATACCAAATAAACTAACATTTCTACTATTACAATAATAAGAAAACATAAACAAAATTGGTGAGTCCAACCTATTCTTGATCATCAATACTCCCCTAGGTTGGACCTCACCCTTTGGGTCTTTTGTTTGAGCTCCTGTTGTTTCTTCAACTTGCTGAACATCTTTTGCAGATTTGTCAGTTGTTTCTTTTTTCAGCTCCAGCTGTACTCTTTTCTTCTACCCTTGCACTAGCCTTTTCTAGTTCTCTTGTCAAATCCTACACATCCATTCTTTGTTCGTCAGCTTGAAAAACTTTATCTACAAGCTCCTCGACCTCAGCCCTTACCCCACGAGCCCTGTTTACAACCCTTATAAACAGGCTGGCTTCAGTTCTAGTTTTAGCCCGGCTCCTGCCTTGATGTGGTTCTCACACAAAACCACAAGATCTTCATCACAGAATAAGAACACTTCCGTTGGGTCAAACAATTTGATTTACTCGGCATCCTTGACTCTTATCACAACTTCCCTAGTATTGTTATCGTAGAACCACTTTTCAAATTTTTGCAGCCTTGGAGGTTGCTGATTCGGTACCCTCACCCGATCCATTGTCTTGTCAGGCTTCAACTTCAATACTATTATCCCTTTGCTAATCTCCCAATCCGTATCTTTCTGTGACCTCCTTCTCTTAGTCTTCATATATCTAAATGTCTCAAAATTGTCCTGAAGCTCCTTTTGAATATCGTGTTTTAGCAATGTAGCCCTCTCGCTTAGGCTTGAATCTAGCAAGGGAATCTCAGCTAACCTTCTCAAATCCCACCCTGCAGGATCGGTTTTGACTCTAAACACATAACTCACTAAGTCTCACTTGATCGATGAAACACAGAATCTCAAACTAAAGTTGATAATAATATGCGAAGTTAATGAACGAGAGAATGGTTTTCAAGATACTTGTATATGTTACTTCTCAACTCAGTATTACAAGACACTTAAGCTCATGTCTACTTAAGTTACAATGAGAAACTATAGATACTACTATCTACAGCCGGTTATACTTGGAAAACAAGCTGGAATCTACAACTAGACAAATACTACATTGCTAGAATGAAAGTATATAAGACAAATTAATATCCTAGATAAGGTAGTCATGACAGATCCATGACTTACCTTTTGTCACCAACTAAAGATGGCATCTTTACTAAGTTGAAAAGGCAAACAGTGGATTAAAGTATGGTCAACTACATGGGTTATGAAAAGCACCATGCAGTGTATTAGAGTCTGTCAGATAGACCATACTTATGTCCACTGGTTCATAGTTGATTCTTCTGAAGCTAAATGTCTTCAAAAGAATAAGTTCTTCCGAGGCCATTTACACTTCGGAAGAAACAACTTCTTTTGAATCTTCTACAGGTCTTTATGACTATTCTTCGGAAGACTTTGTCTTGGATCTTCTAAGTGTGAATGCTTTAGAAGGAGAACTGCTTGGTCTCGGAAGATTTTGTTCTATCCTTCGAAAGTTTTTCATATACTTCGGAAGGAAAACTATAATGCTTTGGAAGATCTTTGACATAGCTGCGAAAGAGTAGTTTTGTCTTCGGAAGACTTCTTCAACTTGTACACAAAATTGTTCTAAGTGTTGTTTTGGTTGCACCAGCCTTATATGATCCAACAACCCCGACAAGGTCTTAAATGCCTTCCTTTTGTGCAGATATGAGATTCCTCACCATGCCTCTTAATCTTGAACATCTTTAATTTAGGATTGTATTTCCAGCATATGATCTTCTTATTAGATTCTTTCCTGTTTGGTTCTTTGATGTTCTGAAATAGTGGGGTCAGCTTTTCTGGATCTTTCTCCTTGGTGAACCAATCTTCCTTATCCATTTCTATGATATCTCCCTCAGTTGAACACCTTTGAGCCACATATGTCATTGGTCGCTCGTCCACCTCATAGAATTCGGGCTCCAAATCATAGTCCACTAGTTTCTCTTCAATCTCCTCTTCTTCATCTCTTAACTTAAACTCTGCATCTATCTTTTCTCTTCCTGTTTCCTCATCTCTGATCACTTCATCACTAGTCAAATCAACATCTATATCTAGCCCCATATCACAAATCCAGCCTCTATAACATCATCAACATGTCCTCCTACATCTCCTTCTCCACTTCCTCTAACTCTAATAGTTTCAACACCAATTTCATCTCCATCAACTCCAGATCTACCAACACCACTACCACCAGCTCCAGCTCCACCAACATCAACACCACTAACACTAGCATCAGCTCCACTCATGCCCTCTCCTGTCCTAGTTGAACTGCCTACTTTCTAGAAAATAATACTTAGACGTATCAGTGAGATCCTCCAACTCTGCTTGGGTTAACCGATTGGGCGAGCCAGCATTTGCTTTTAGCTTATTTACTTCTCTGAGTAGCTTCCTAATTAGATACTGTTGATCCAGTATCAATCTTTTCATGCTTTCCATCTCTTTATCCTTCTCCTTCTCTCTTAACTCTTGATTCACCAATTTCGTCTTAATCATCCCTAATTCATTAGCCAACGATGTATTCATGTTTCGAATAACATCTTGATCTAACTATGATCTAGGATCCCTCCTTTCAGAAGCTTTAGAAAACACTTGCTGCTTATGTTTGGTTCTCCTCTTAGTAATATCAGTCGGCTCCCCCTGATTTGCCTTCTTCTTAGTCCTTTTCTCTCTCTGAACCCTTAATTCTTCTTCAACCTCATCTATCTCATTATCCAGATCATACTCTTTGTCCATGGCATATCTCTTCCTCTTCTTCATAGCCTTAGCTTGATGTTCCTGGTTTTCTGCTGCATCTTTGTTTTCATATTCTATTAATCTTTTGATATAATTCCACCTTTTAGCTGGGTACATATTCTCCCAAAGATATGTGATTTTCCCAGTGAAATCATGTCTTATAGCAGAGCAGTCAGCAAAGATTCTGGTGTTCATTTAAACCAGTCTCTTAATTTCTCCATGTTTGGGCAAATCAGGCTTCAGACCATCTAACAGCATCAGCATGAATCTGGGATACAACAACCATTTATCCCTCTTTAGAGCCATTATGTTTTCAGTCATATAATCAAATATCAGCTTGGCAATATTGGACTTTTGCCCTCTGCAGAACACTATCACGACCCTAGCGCAATACAGATTCAGTCAATCCTATCCTCCTTTCCTGTGGTCCAAGCATATGATGAAGACATGTGCAATGTATCACCATTTCTTGGACAAGAAGGACTTCTTAATCTATTTCCTTAAGACAAAAGGTGTTCCATCATATCCGATGCTCCTAAATGCTTCCAAAACTTGTGCCTCAAACATCTCTACCTCCTCTCCACAATCCTCCTCTAGCTTCAATACTTTAGCAATAGTTTTCATAGTGATAGCAATGTCATGACCACGAACCCAAGCTATGATCTGGTGTGGACTAGTCCCAAGGTCATACTCTGCTGTCCTCCAGATATCTTTGATGTAAAGACCGTAGATAATAGGCATGTGGGATATAACATAACTGATATTGGACTCCTTTAGCCACTGATACAATCACTAAATACAATGGTCTTATGATTGCTGTCATCCAGTAGTGCCAGTATATTGGTTCTATCATCAAACTTTAGATTTGCCATTTGAACATGAAAAACAAAAATAACTTGGTTAGTTAAAGCGTTGTTATAAGACTTACTCAATGAAATAGAACAAAAGCATAAAAATTCTAAAAATTTAACAGTTTCGCTGATGCTGAAACTATAGCTTCGTAGCAAAGAAAGTATAGATTCGCTGTGACTCGGACACACATTATATGTCCGAGTGAATCTATAGTTTCGTTGATGTCGAAATTATAGTTTTGCAGCTGAGAAAGTATAGATTCTCTATGACCCAGACATAAAATTACATGTCTGAGCGAATCTATAATTTTGCTGAAACTTGTCCTGGCAAAACTGTCAAGTACGTGTAGGCAGCATGACTAGACAATTTTGCTCGAAAATATTAAACTTTCGTTTAGTTTCGCTGGTCAAAGACATAGTTTCACTGATCATATCAGCAAAACTCCAATGATGCAAATCAAACTAAATCACAAATTTATCTGTCAAAAGCTTGATTAATGTTATGAAACGGGTTCGAAACACCAATATTGGGACTTAGAAACAATAAAACGCTACGGAAATCAACAATAAAAGGGTTTGATTGCTACGGCTCAAACTAGGGCTCAGTTTTGTCGATTCGTGAATATGGGAAGCTGATGTAACACTGTTCTATATATGTACCCTAGTTTCACTGAGAGCGAAACTATAGTTTCGCTCGGTAGAACATTTGAAATCATGTTAATCAGTACTGAGCGAATGTGCCGGCGAATCTATAGATTCGCTTAGTGAAAGAGCCAGCGAAACTAAGTTTCGCTATGACTTAACACTTAGCAAAAAATTTTATTTATTTATTTTAATTTTTGATATTTTTAATTTTTATGAAATTTTTAAGGATTTATAAACCAAAGCTTTCAAAAAAAATTTCTTCGCCCCGTAAAACATACACAAAAACAAAAAAAATAAAATAAAATAGAAGTTAATAAATAAAAACAAAAACAAAAAGAATAAAAGGATATAAGCACTTCTTTTTCAAGAAATTTTCCAGAGAGTCATAGATTGGTTGGATTGTTGATATGTTTGTCTTTTTAAACTCATGCCTTATTCTTTACAACACGTAATCTGCAGCTGTCTTTATCATGTTTTGGGTTTGATTAAAGAAGCTCTAGTAACTTGGTCCCCACAAACACTTAGCAAAGCACTCATCCTGTCCTCATGGTTTATTGAGCAATATGATTAACTTTGCTTAATTTTCTTTTGATATTTCGATAATGATCTTGATTTTAGAAGTATTGTGACTTTATTTTGGGGGAAAGATGACGAGAGCTTCAGGTCTATACTCACGTATAATTGAGGAGATGATCATCTGAGCGTGTTGATGAGAGCTGAAGGTGTATACTCATGTATAACAAAGAAGATCATCACTTCAGGTCAATGTTCACACATAGCAGAGGAGATAAGCATGAGATATAATTCTGAAGAGCTAACGAGAAGCTTCAATTTAGAGACTTTTATGAAAAGCTAGACTAGGACTTGTAACTTTGTGCAGGCCAAGATGTCAAGGGGATAATCCTTATCACCAAGTTCTTAAACTTTAGTTTGGCTACACGATCACTGTTTACTTCGTTTTCAGGCTGAGCCTACCATGCATATCCTAACACAAAGCTATTGACCTCCTTCAAACCCCTTTTCTAGGGTTCCTGATAAGACAAAATTGAAAAACTTTAAGAGGTTAGACTTTATTCTCCCCCGAAATTTCTATTTGATTATAATCTAAGAGAAATTTCTGTTTTTCATATTATTTTTTTCTTTTTTTAAAGAGCAAAAAGAGTGAAGGAATATGGGACATGAAGTTTCTCAAGCTTGAAAGAAAGAAAAGATGAATATAAAAGAATTATTTACACCTTTTACATAACTTTTTATGAAAAGAGTTTTCAAAAAGATATTAATCCCAGCATGGAGATCAATTCATAAAAACAAGGTTTGTCGAATGTTTTACTGAAAAGATCAGCTTTTTGATTCTTTAAATCAATTGGGATAATATCAATGAAACCCTTTTCCTGAGCATCCCGGATTGCATGAATCCTTCTTTCAATGTGCTTGGTACGAGTCTGATGAACTAGATTTTTAACGATTCCAATAGCTGCTTAATTATCATAAAAGAGTGGTGTATGAAGGAAATTGATTCCATAATCCATCATCTGATGTTGAATCCAAAGCACTTGGCAGCAGCTTCTTGATGCAACAACATATTCAGCTTCTCTTATGGATAAAGATACTATTGTCTGCTCTTGCTCTCCCATGAAACAAGGTAATCCTCGAGATATTGACATCCACCAGTGACGGATTTCCTGTTAAAGTTCCTTCCTTTTAGATACCAAAGACCCAAACAAGAGGAACACTTTAAGTAATGAAAGATGCGTTTAACAGCTTTTTCATGTGATTCTTTAGGGTTTGCTTGATAACGGGCACAATAGCACACGAAAAATGTAATACCCAGACAGCTTGCAATGAGATACATGAGAGATCCAATCAAGGAACAATAACGATGAGCATCCACGGATTTCCTATTATCATCTGGAGTTAAGAAGGTTTGAGCAGTGAATGGAGTGAGTTCTGGAGAAGCATCATCCATCTTGTACTTCTTATGAATCTCCTGAATGTACTTTTATTGGTGATTCAGAATACCTTAAAGCTTTTTTTCAACCTACAACACTAAGAAAAATCACATCTCCCCCATCATGCTCATTTCAAAGTGATCCTTCATTACCTCTTCAAATTCTCTACACAATTTCTCATTTGTTTACCCCAAAATGATATCATCAACATACACTTGAACAATTAACATCTCACCATCAACCTCCTTCTTGAATAGTGGCATATGTATAGTACCACGAGAGAAACCCTTTCTAAGCAGATACTGTGTCAATGTTTCATACCAGATGCGGGGAGCTTGATGCAATCCATATAAGGATTTATCAAGTTTATATACTTTTCCTGGAAAATCTGGATCCTCAAAACCTGGTGGCTGACAAACATAAATTTCCTCATCATTGTTCCCGTAGAGAAAAGCGCACTTCACTTCCATCTAAAAAACATTAAAGTTCTTGTGAGCAGCGTGAGCAAGAAAGATTCTAATGGCTTCAATGCTGACAACTGAAGCAAACACTTCAGTGTAGTCAATTCCCTCCTCCTGAGCAAATCCCAAAACAACCAGTCTTGCTTTGTTTCTTACTACCACACCTAGATCATTTGGCCTATTCCTGAATACCCATTTGGTATTGAAGGGAAATTTGTTTGGAGGAAGATCAACTAATTACCAAACTTTTAACTACATGAACTGTTGAAGCTCCAACTGCATAGATTCAACCCTACTTGTGTCTTGAAGTGCTGTTGAGATATTTTTAGGAACAGTTTGAGATAAGAAACATGCATAGAGGCATTCATTTATCAATCCAGAATGACTCTGATTCCTCGCACCATCTTTAATGGATCCAATGATGTAATCATGTGGGTGATCATTTAAGGTTTTGAAATTAGTGGTAAGGGTTAATGGGTTGGATAGAGAAGAAGATGCGGTTTGTGATGGTTGTGAAGGGGAAATTGGTTGTGATGGAGGAATTGGTTGTATTGGAGGTGTAGGTGGA
This sequence comes from Flaveria sonorensis, assembly GCA_025506505.1. NCBI lineage: Eukaryota > Viridiplantae > Streptophyta > Magnoliopsida > Asterales > Asteraceae > Flaveria > Flaveria sonorensis. The sequence continues at coordinate 41,739,932 of CM046428.1, forward strand.
GGATCAAATGGAGGTGTACGTGGAGGGTCAATTAGTGATTGTGGATGGAGTTTAGGTGGAGGAATTATTTGCACATTGGTTTAAAGAACAACATCATCATCAAATACTAGAAGGTTGAATGATTTGAAGATAGTGTTTGAGTCATAGAACCATTATGGGTCAGAACCCATGTTTGGTGAATTTGACTCCTGCCAATCAACATAGAAGGACTCCTGCACAATACGTGTTCTTTTGATGTTCACCTTATACGCCTTTTGTGAGGTAGAATAACCAACAAAGAAACATTCATCAAAAATTGCATAAAACTTTGACTTCTGAGCTTGAGTATTCAGCAAAGTCCACGAGCAACCAAAAGGACAGAAGAAGTCAATCAAGGGTTTCCTTTTACGGATAAGCTCATAAGGAGTCTTCATCTTGTCTTTCATAATTAGAACCTTATTTAGTACATAAGATGCACAGTTGACTGCTCTACCTAGAAAATAATTAGACAGCATAGTCCTCGCTGCCTCAGTAAGGGTCTGATTCTTCCATTCTGCATTAACATTTTGGTGAGGTGTCCTAACAGCACTAAACTGTCTGAGAATCCCTTTGCATGCACAGAAGGAATCAAAGATATGGTTTCCGAATTCAGTTCCATTATCAGTTCTATTGGCCATAACCTTCCTTTTGTTGATGGTTTCAATTGAGAGGATCAGCTTCTGCAACTCTTCAACAGTTTCTCCCTTGTGTGCAAGAAATCATACCTAAGAGTATCTTGAATAATCATCTGTCACAACCAAACAATAAGATTTCTTAGCAATAGATTTAACACTAATAGGACCGAATAAGTTAGTATGTAACAATTCAAGGGGTTTTGAAATTGTATTTTCAACTTTAAGCTTGTGTGGCTTTTTGTGCTGTTTTCCTTGAGCACAAGCCATGTACTTTTCTACCACTAAGAAATCTTTAAGTGGCAGCCCTCTGATAAGATTGTTCTTACCCAACTTATTGATATTCTTAAAATTAACATGTCCTAATCATCTATGCCACAAAATGGATTCAGAAAATGAAGCTTTTGACAGGAGACATGTCACGGTTCAGGTAGATTCTTTTGATCCCATATCCAGCAGATAGGTATCATTCTTCCTTGGAGCACGCATGATCACTAAATCTTCTGGGATAGTAAACTTTGGTTTAAGGAACAAGCATTCATTGGACATAAATAGCACTGGAATATCTTTATCACAGATTTTTGATACACTTAAGAGATTAAATGCTAGCTCTGGGACATAGTTCACTTTCCCTTGAGTTAAAGAACCATTCGATACTTCCCTTTGACCAATCATCTTTCCTCCTTTCTTGTCTCCAGCAAAAGCAACATATCCTCCATTTACTATACGATAATTAGTAAGCAAGTCCGTCAACCCGGTCATATGCCTGGAACATCCACTATCAACATGCCAATAGCTATTGATAGCTTTTTTAGAATGATCCTAGCATTTGAAGAAAAGTTATTAAGAGTTGGAAATTGGGACCCAAGTTTTGACTAACTTAGGTCTCAGAACTGATGATTTTTTACAAAAAAATTATTGAAAAAATTATTTAATCTATGTCCTAATGAAATATTATTTACATTTCTACCAATAGTCTCAAGACAATATTTAACTACATGATCATCCTTCCTACATCTAAAGCAGTGAGATTTTAAACCTTTCTTCTTACATTTTAAAATAGGAGCTCGATCTATTGATATCTCTTCCTCACATTCAGACATGTGTGAATTAGAATCGCTATAAGAGTCGTACATTTCTTTTAATTTTCCTTTTGTGACCTTAATTTTAGCAGGTTCTGGTTCATTTACATTATTGTTATTGACATTTGAGGAAGTTGTCTCTTTTTCCTTAGGTTTAGAAATCAAAATTGGTGTAATAAATGAATTGGATGAGATAAGAACTTTTCAAAAACCATTTGATTTTGTTTGTTTATTGAAAACTTTACTCGAATAACTATCATTTTCATTAACAAAAGCATTTCAAACATCACGATTCAATTCATAAACATCTAAAGATGAACACGCTAAACTAGAGCTAGAACTACATAAACCATTGTCTGTATTAGACTTTTGGGAAACAGATCTACTTAAACTATTATCTATAGAAGACTTTTTGGAATCATAAGTACTAATTTTAGAGCTGCCAAGGCCACTACTTGCACCATAACCATACACCTCCCAGATCTCTTTATGATTTACTCCCTCTAAACCTGCATACAAATTGTTAGTATCTTTCTGAATTAATTCATTAGTTGGATGAGGTGTAGGCATAGGAGAATAACAATAAGTACTCGAAGGAGGATAAACATGAGTAGTTTCTTCACTTCCCAAACCAGTCTTATTTCTAGCCCCCTGTTGTTTCTTGCAAAGATCCTCATGTTTCATCCCAGATATGGTCCATATTTCAAGTTTGGTTTTCAATTTGCTTGTTAATTGCTCATTTTATTTTAAAGCCTCATTTAAAGCAATTATTTCAAAGCACTTGGCAGCAACTTCTTGATGCAGCAACATATTCAGCTTCTCTTATAGATAAAGATACTATTGTCTGCTTTTGCTCTCCCATGAAACAAGGTAATCCTCGAGATATTGACATCCATCAGTGATGGATTTCCTGTTAATCCTGCAACCACCATGATCACTATCAGAATAAGCATGTAAATCAAAGTTCCTTCCTTTTAGATACCAAAGACCCAAACAAGAGGAACACTTAAAGTAACGAAAGATGCGTTTAACAGCTTTTTCATGTGATTCTTTAGGGTTTGCTTGATAATGGGCACAATAGCACATGAAAAATGTAATATTCGGACAGCTTGCAATGAGATACATGAGAGATCCAATCAAGGAACAATAACGATGAGCATCCACTGATTTCCTATTATCATCTGGAGTTAAGCAGGTTTGAGCAGTGAATGGAGTGAGTTCTGGAGAAGCATCATCCATCTTGTACTTCTTATGAATCTCCTGAATGTACTTTTATTGGTGAAACAGAATACCATCAGGCTTTTGTTCAACCTGCAACCCTAAGAAAAATCACATCTCCCCCATCATACTCATTTCAAAGTGATCCTTCATTACCTCTTCATATTCTCTACACAATTTCTCATTTGTTTGCCCAAAAATGATATCATCAACATACACTTGAACAATCAACATCTCACCATCAACCTTTTTCTTGAATAGTGGCATATGTATAGTACCACGAGAGAAATCCTTGCTAAGCAGATACTGTGTTAGTGTTTCATACCAGATGCGGGGAGCTTGATGCAATCCATATAAGGATTTATCAAGTTTATATACTTTCCCTGGAAAATCTGGATCCTCAAAACCTGGTGGTTGACAAACATAAATTACCTCATCATTGTTCCGGTAGAGAAAAGCGCACTTCACGTCCATCTAAAAAACTTTATAGTTCTTGTGAGCAGCATGAGCAAGAAAGATTCTAATGGCTTCAATGCTGACAACTGAAGCAAACACTTCAGTGTAGTCAATTCCCTCCTCCTGAGCAAATCACTAAACGACCAGTCTTGCTTTGTTTCTTACTACCACACCTAGATCATTTGGCCTATTCCTGAATACCCATTTGGTAGCAAAGGGAAATTTGTTTGGAGGAAGATCAACTAATTCCCAAACTTGTGTCTTGAAGTGTTGTTGAGATATTTTTGGGAACAATATGAGATAAGAAACTTGCATATAGGCATTCATTTATCAATCCAGACTGACTCCAAGTCCTCGCACCATTTGTAATGGATCCGATGATGTAATCATGTGGGTGATCATTTAAGGTTTTGAAATTAGTGGTAAGGGTTAATGGGTTGAATTAAGAAGAAGATGCGGTTTGTGATGGTTGTGAAGGGGAAATTGGTTGTGATGGAGGAATTTGTTGTATTGGAGGTTTAGGTAGAGGATCAAATGGAGGTGTAGGTGGAGGGTCAATTGGTGGTTATGGATGGAGTTTAGGTGGAGGAATTATTTGCACATTGGTTTAAGGAACAACATCATCATCAAATACTAGAAGGTTGAATGATTTGAAGATAGTGTTGGAGTCATAGAACCATTATGGGTCAGAACCCATGTTTGGTGAATTTGACTCCTGCACAATACGTGTTCTTTTGTTGTTCACCTTATACTCCTTTTGTGAGGTAGAATAACCAACAAAGAAACATTCATCAGAAATTGCACAAAACTTTGATTTATGAGCTTGAGTATTCAGCAAAGTCCACGAGCAACCAAAAGGACGGAAGAAGTCAATCAAGGGTTTCCTTTTACAGAGAAGCTCATAAGGAGTCTTCATCTTGTCTTTCATAATTAGAACCATTTTTAGTACGTAGGATGCACAGTTGACTGCTTCTGCCCAGAAAATAATTAGACAACATAGTCCTCGTTGCCTTAGTAAGGGTCTGATTCTTCCTTCCAGCAACAACATTTTGATGAGGTGTCCTAACAGCACTAAACTGTCTGAGAATCCCTTTGCTTGAACAGAAGGAATCAATGATATGGTTTCTGAATTCAATTCCATTATCAATTCTATTGGCCATAACCTTCCTTATGTTGATGGTTTCAATTGAGAGGATCAACTTCTGCAACTCTTCAACAGTTTCTCCCTTCTGTGCATGAAATCATACCTAAGAGTATCTTGAATAATCATCTGTCACAACCAAACAATAAGATTTCTTAGCAATAGATTTAACACTAATAGGACCGAATAAGTTAGTATGTAACAATTAAAGGGGTTTAGAAATTGTATTTTCAAGTTTAAGCTTGCGTGGCTTTTTGTGCTGTTTTCCTTGAGCACAAGCCATATACTTTTCTACCACTAAGAAATCTTTAAGTGGTAGCCCTCTGACAAGATTGTTCTTACCCAACTTATTGATATTCTTAAAATTAACATGTCCTAATCATCTATGCCACAAAATGGATTCAGAAGATGAAGCTTTTGACAGGAGACATGTCACGGTTGAGGTAGATTCTTTTGATCCCATATCCAGCAGATAAGTATCATTCTTCCTTGGAGCATGCATGATCACTAAATCTTTTGGGATAGTAAACTTTGGTTTAAGGAACAAGCATTCATTGGACATAAATAGCACTAGAATATCTTTATCATAGATTTTTGATACACTTAAGAGATTCAATGCTAGCTCTGGGACATAGTTCACTTTCCCTAGAGTCAAAGAACCATTTGATACTTCCCTTTGACCGATCATCTTTCCTCCTTTCTTGTCTCTAGCAAAAGCAACATATCCTCCATTTATTATACAATAATTAGTAAGCAAGTCCGTCAACCCGGTCATATGCCTGGAACATCCACTATCAACATGCCAATAGCTATTAATAGCTTTTTTAGAATGATCCTAGCATTTGAAGAAAAGTTATTAACAGTTGGAAATTGGGACCCAACTTTTGACTAACTTAGGTCTCAGAACTGAAGATTTTTTACAAAAAAATTATTGACAAAATGATTTAATCTATGTCCTAATGAAATATTATTTACATTTCTACCAATAGTCTCAAGACAATATTTAACTACATGATCATCCTTCCTACATCTAAAGCAGTGAGATTTTAAACCTTTCTTCTTACATTTTAAAATAGGAGCTCGATCTATTGATATCTCTTCGTCACATTCAGACATGTGTGAATCAGAATCGCTATAAGAGTCATACATTTCTTTTAATTTTCCTTTTGTGACCCTAATTTTAGCAGGTTCTGGTTCATTTACATTATTGTTATTGACATTTGAGGAAGTTGTCTCCTTTTCCTTAGGTTTAGAAATCCTATTTGGTGTAAAAAATGAATTGGATGAGATAAGAACTTTTCAAAACCATTTGATTTTGTTTGTTTATTGAAAACTTTACTTGAATAACTATCATTTTCATTAACACAAGCATTTCAAACATCACGATTCAATTCATAAACATCTAAAGATGAACACGCTAAACTAGAGCTAGAACTACATAAACCATTGTCTGTATTAGACTTTTGGGAAACACATCTACTTAAACTATTATCTATAGAAGACTTTTTGGAATCATAAGTACTAATTTTAGAGCTGCCAAGGCCACTACTTGCACCATAACCATACACCTCCCAGATCTCTTTATGATTTACTCCCTCTAAACCTATATACAAATTGTTAGTATCTTTCTGAATAAATTTATTAGTTGGATGAGGTGTAGGCATAGGAGAATAACAATAAGTACTCGGAGGATGATAAACATGAGTAGTTTCTTCACTTCCCAAACCAGTCTTAATTCTAGCTCCCTGTTGTTTCTTGCAAAGATCCTCATGTTTCATCCCAGATATGGTCCATATTTCATGTTTGGTTTTCAATTTGCTTGTTAATTGCTCATTTTATTTTAAAGCCTCATTTAAAGCATTTATTTCAACATTTCTTTCCAAAAGATTTCTTTTTAAGTGCTCATTTTCCTTTAAAGCCTTATTTAATTTAACAAAATATTTAGACTCATTTGTTTTAAGTTATTTCTTAATTTTTTTAATTCCTTTTCATTTTCTAATAAGAACCAGTTAGCTTTATAAACCCCGAATAAACGAATTTTGAAGGGAGGAGAACACATGTCTTGAATTACCTCATAAGGAAGACCCATAACCACTTTTTCAGCAGCTAGGGCTTTTTCACATTGACAGACGGGAGTGTTCCTTTTGTATTCTTCCTACTCAACAGCTTTCTTCCTTGCTTCTTCAGCTTGACTTGCCTCTTGCTCATCTTGGTTATTAACCTCCAGCTTCACTCCACTTGTTTCACTTCCCTGTTGCTTCTGAATCTCAGTCGCTTCACTGTTTTGAACTTGAAATACATCCATATTTTCAACAGCTTCACAAACTTGAACCCTTTCCATAACGGCTTCACATAATCCCTATCTTCAAGAACCTTACCAACCTTTACCTCTTGAGCTTGAACATGTTGTACACCAGCTTCACAAACACCTTCATCTTGAGTTTCACACTTGAACTCCTTGAAAGGATCAAAATCTTCAACTGAATCCACGTCACTATCCTCGACCTCAGCCACCAGAGTATGATTAATCTCTTCTCCAGTTTCTTTGATTTCAACACTCCAATCAAAAGTTTGTGATTAGTGTTGTTTCCTTCTTTGGCTTGGCTTCTTCTTTGTCAGTGATCGGGATGATTTTTGAAACTCTAGTAGTTTCGTGTTCAGTGATGATTGGAGATGGACATTCTCTTTTCAAGTAACCCAATTGATTGCAGTTGAAACATCTCAATTTAGACTTATCATCCCCAAGTTTTGAGTTTTGGTTCTATTGCCAAAGTTTCTCCTGCCAGTTCTTTCCATAAACATTCTTGCACGCTGTGTGAGCATGGCCATCTACTACTGAATATCAGTTTCCTCCAAGTCATCAGGATCCACCTGATACATTTCTTCCACAATCATTTCTTTGCCTTTCAACTCCCCCACAACCAAAGCTTCATAACTATGTACAAACATCCCAAAAACCGCCATAAAATTAGACGGAACTTGAGTAATGACTATTGCCTTTGAGTTTGAACCAGCACTTGATGATCCAACACCAGACTTTTCTGATACACCATATCCAGAAGACCCACTATAAGATACACCATACATTGAAGAGTTTGCAGCGGATGAAATCAATGCAGCATTTTGTGGATAAACTGTAGATGGCACCATGGATTGATTGTATTCTCTCCTTTTCATATCCAAATCGAATGACTTCAGCTTGTTGATAACATCCATAAGTTTATAGTCAGCAAAATTCCTTTCCTGCTTTTGCAGCCTAACTTGCAAGCTCCACTGCAGTGGAAGGGAATCCAAGAGTTTTGTGACTTGTTCATGGTTTCCCAACTGTTCATCATATTTCTTTAAGTTGCTTGAGACAGACAGAAATCTGTTGGTAAGATTTGTAAGGCTTTCATTTTTGTGTCAAACAAATGAATTAAACTCTTTTTTAGCTTCAGCTTTCTTGTCCTTTTTCAAATCCTCATTACCATCATAAAATTCACACAATGAATCATACAAGGACTTTGTATTCATGTGTTCGGCAAAATGGTTATAGATGTCTTAAGATAAGCATTGAGTTAAAGCCCCGAATGCTTTCTGATCAAGGTTGATTAACTTAAGGTCTCTTTCTGTAAAGCTTTCAAAAAACATTTCCAGTCCTCAAAACTATCACCAATGATAAGCCTCGGGGGCCTATTGGGTGCTACACTTTCCAAATCAGAAATGGTGACATTTGATGTTGTCATTTTTGAAGCAGAAGATAGTTTCGCTGGGCACCTCCACATTCGCAGTAACTTTTGCTCGGGAACACAAACACACAATCGCTGTTAGTTTCGCTCGGAAATCAGGCAACAGTTTTGCTTGAACAGATGCTCGGAAACACTAGTTTCGGCAATAGATTTGCTTGAAATCATTAGAACTTTCATTCTGAGGACAATTTAGCAGCACTATCACGTGTCTTGGAAATCAAAAGTCACTAACTTTCGTTCAAAATCAGGTACTTTCATTGAGTGTCGAAGATCAAATCCTAAAACCATGGATTCTGTAGTCTCGCTGAAACAAGGTGTAGTTTTGCTGGAACAATTTATAGTTTCGCTGTTTGAATCTACAAACTTTTTGAACATGAAATCAACCAAAAAATCACCCAAATCACAATAAATTTATGATCATATGATTGGGATAGCTTCCTATGCAAATAACAGATGATCCTAAATTCATTTCCATTCCAAAAACACACAAAACAAGATCCAAAATGAATGAAATAGTGTTTTAGCTAAAAAACCAATCAAAACTCAACAAATCAAGAGCACTAAGGATCTGATACCATATTGTTGGTCCATGTTATCGATAATCAGTGCAAATGATTTAAAAAACATAATGAATCCCACTAAATAACAATAATCTATCAATCTAAGCAAAAACAAGTTTCAAATATTTGTCCTTAATCTCCAAAAAATGACAATAAAGATGAAATAAGGCTCAAAGATGATAACAATATGCTCCTAGCCAATACACAACAATCACACACTCACAATAACAATTTTCGTATTAGGGTTTTTACTAAAAAATTAATTACAATAAGAGAAACGAAGACTATATAAATAGACTACAGTTTCGTTTCTTGACCCAAAACCTAGTTTTACCCGACAACGAAACACAATTTTGTCGGGTGACACAAACATGCTGACTACAAGTGAAACTCAGTTTCACTCGTAGTTTCATGAAGACAAAAGCTACTAAATTACATACCAAATAAACTAACATTGTTCCTATTACAATAATAACAAAACATAAACAATATTGGTGAGTCCAACCTATTCATGATCATCAATTGGTTCTTTGCTTTAAAACTACAAGAAAATTGATGGAGAGCCAGTTGCTTTTGGAGGAGAATCAGGTGAATACATCACTGGAAGGGGTAGTGTCACAAATGGTAAGCTCAATATTGAAAATGTAAACTTTGTTTTGGGGCTTGGGTAAAATCTTCTGAGTGTATCCTAATTTTGTGATCAGAGACACAACATGATATTCACTGAGCATGAGTGCATTGTTCTCAAGCTGTAAGGCCCCGTTCCCGGAAACCTCACAGTTGGACCATCACAACATTTTTCATATAAAATAAATACATTTCATAAAAACATCGCAGTGGAATAAGTCATCAAAAACCATTCATGCATTAATACTTGATGTTGCTAAATAATACATCATTGTATTTTAAAAGTTACAAAAAGAGCCATTCAGTTGTATTACAAAACAACAATATCATTAAGCACGAATGGATGCCTGTCTTTGCCCACCAAGTAGCCTCACCCGCGTGCCATCCCCAGCAACAAGTTACCTGCCAACTGAAAATTCATAAACGTCAGCGTTGCTGAGTGAGTTCTAGTTTTAAAATTAAAGTCCTTTGTATATATATAAAAATATCATTTTTCTTAAAATACTTCCTTTTCATAAAATCCATTACTTTCGTACGTGTTCACGCATCATACATACAACAAGATGACATTCATTATTATCTTTCATCATTCTTCTCATTTAGTTCATACTTTCATCATTATCTTTCACTTTCTTCCGAACCAATGTGCAATACCCCAAACATTGTGCATGAAGCTGGTACTGGGCCTAGGGCCTATAAATAGACCCCGAACATTGTGCACGAAGCTGACTCCACTACCTGGGGCAAGCAACAAGGGTCCCGTCAATCTCTAGGATTGACCCTGTATGCATCCTTCGGGTTAGCTAAACCGCACACAGTTGAGCTAACAACCCAATGGTTGTGAACCTCCTTTCATTTGGTTGCAAGACTTTCATTCATTCGTTATGTTCCACTTTTCGTTATCATTAATCTTTCGCTTCTTTTATGATAATACTTTACATAAACAAGCATAAACACACCACGTAAAGTCACATAATAATATGTAATATGGAACATAAAAACAGACCACAAACATACCAAACACCAACAAACATAACCACCAAAACATTCCAGGGCTAGTCCTTCAAATTTCTATTTCCCAAAATTCAGAAATTTTTCAAAGGCATTAGGCGCATGAGCACTATGTTGGGCGCATGAGCACTATGCAGGTGCACGACACTTAGGCGCATGGGCACTGCTTGGGTGCATGAGCCTTACTTAGGCGCATGAGCCTCATTTCGGCGCATGAGCAGTGGGCGCATGAGGTACTATTTGGGCGCAGGGGCTAAATTCTAGGCACATGGGCACTATATTAGGCGCATGGGCAGTTATAAATTCGAACTTACACTACTTTTCAGACCCAATCACCGTTATAACATGTTCTTAACCCAAATCTAACATACCAAACACCTAAGACAAACATATAAACATAAATCATCCACTAAACATACATAAACATACATTCACCCGCATAACAGACGGTTAAAACATGCTGAAAAGAATAAAAGTTAGTTACATGCATTTTTAGCCCCAAAACAGGTATAAAACATAAAAACCGGGGATCTAGAACTCACCTATTGCAGCCTTCAAGCAAAACTCCACAAACATAGGGGCACAAAGAGTTCAAACGCCTAAACACACCAAAACACAAAACTGAACACAAAAGAACTCATAAGAATCGGTCCCAAAGTGAAAAACTCAGCTGAAACTGAACAAAAACGTAAGAAAACACTCTGCTTCGAAGGATTCTCTCACTAGAAACCGATGAAAACCCTAATCTTCTTCTTTTTCTCTTCCTTGCAACCGAGAGGAGGTCAAATGCAGATGTAGTGGGCGGCCATGCTTCTTTTAAACATAAATTAATAAGGTTTTGTCCTTTATACAACTTTAGCCCCTCCACTTTTTCAAATTCTCCTTTCTTTCTTTATACTTTTCTTTTCTTTTAGAAAATTTTTGGGTGTTACACAAGGCCGGGGTGGTAATTCCTCAAGAACATATCCTGCTCAGAGCTCCCATGAAAGGGAACATATACAAGATTGATTTGTAGGAAACATCCCCTTCAGGAGAAGTTTCTTGCTTTCTATCTAAAGCCAATAGTGATGAGTCTTTCCTCTAGCGTAAAAGAATGTGCCATGTAAACTTTAAGAACATGAATAAATTAATTAAGAATGATTTGGTAACTAGAATGCCAAAGAAAGAGTTTACCAGTGATGACCATTGTGTTGCATGCCAGAAAAGGAAGCAAAACAAGGTGCCTCACAAGCCAAAGGAAATGAACTCCATCATTACTCTGCTACACTTATTACATATGGACGTCTTTGGCCCCACCAGTGTAGTGAGTCTAGGAAGGACCTTTTTTTGTTTGGTGATCACATATGGCTTTATAAGATATACTTGGGTCTTCTTCCTTAGAACTAAGGATGAGACTCCTGAGATATTGAAGAGCTTCATTCTAAAAATTAAGAATCAATATGATCACAAGGTCAAGATCATAAGATGTGATCAAGGAACTGAATTCAAAAATCAAATACTTGATGCATTTTGTGATGAAAAGGTTATTAAAAGACAATATAGTGCTCCCAGGACTCCTCAACAAAATGGTGTTGCTAAGAGGGGTAACAAGACACTTATTAATGCTGCAAGAAGCATGTTATCTGACTCTAAACTGTCTATCACCTTTTGAGCAGAGGCAGTCAACACTGCCTACTATGTGCAGAACAGGGTTTTAGTAATCAAGACTCATGGTAAGACTATTTATGAACTACGCCATAAAAGCCAAGGATCAAATAGCTAAATTTGCTAAGAAATCAGATGATGGACATTTTATTGGATACTTTTCCCAAGCTAAGCCTTATAGTGTATACAATCTCAGAACTAGCGTAGTTTAGGAGTCAGCCAATGTGACCTTCAATGAGCACACACCCAGTGCGAAAGATTCTGGTCCTGATTGGTTGTTTGATCTTGACTTAGTTACAAATTGTTTTAACAAATCTTATGAAGATGTTTCAAGATCTATAAGTACCTTATCAATAGGAGATTCTGATCCAAGATTTGAGCTAAGATGACCAAGTTTTCAAACTACTTTGGCTCTAGTGGTAACTAACCCTGCAGTTGGAAATCCTGTCAGCACAACCATGACAAATTCTTTAGTTGATAAATCTAAGGTGCCTATAAATTCCAACACAAAGGCATAGAACACAAATGAAGGAATTTCCAATATAGGAGGAGATAGAGGTGGAGATAGTGATAAAAAAATTTCTTGATGCTGATAACCACTCCATAGAAGACAACATCAATGATGTGACACACTCATTGGATCAAGTTTCTTTTGATAAGTGTGTTGATGTAGTTGATGATATTCAAGTTTCGGATCTGAATTCACAAATTTAGATATTTCCAATCAACTTTCTATGATTCCTTAACTAAGAATCCACAAGTCACATCCCACCATAAACATTAGAGATGTTATACAGGACTCAAAGACAAAGCACATCAACATCAGGTATCATTTGGTTAGATATAATTTTAAAAAAGGATTGATAAAACTAGTCAAAGTTAACACAAATGAACAATATACTGATCTGTTTACAAAAGCTTTTGATGATAAAAGATTTAAATATCTTGTATCAGCTATTGGGATGATTATCTTTAAGTAGATTTTTCTTAAACTAAACTCTAGATTATTTTTTAATAATATGTGTGTCTTAAGTTGTCTATATAATCACCATATAAGCCCTGTTTATTTTGGAAGGAACTTTTCAAAATGATATCCCTTAGAATTTTGAGAATTTTGGATATATTTTCTTTCGAAAGACATCAAGTTGTCTTCGGAAGAAAATTCTGTCTTCAAACCAATTAACTACTTCTGTGAAACTAACCTTCAGAAGAAATTTTGATATATCTTTTGAAACTTATATTTGTCACCAAGTACTTATATGTATTGAAGGACTATTTTCTTTCGAAAGCAATTAATCCTCGGAAGCTTTATTCTCTCATTGAATAAAATTTATGATATTTGATATCTTCTGAAGCAAAATTTATCTAGGAAGTAAAAAACACTCTAAGAATTTTTCTTCCGAATCAAAATTCTTGAACGCCTAAGGAATATCTTCTGAAGCCAAATTGGCTTCGAAAGTTTTGTCAAAACTTCTGAAGACAAATTATCTTCGGAAGATTTTAGACTTCCAAGAAAAATACCTTTTTGGGCACTTTTTCAGAGGTGGGACCGATATCCAGATTTCAAAGTTTATCCATTTGTGTTAACTTTGTCTCGAATCCTTACCATGTACATATTCGTACAACGGTTCCCCCTCTTTCACTTTCTATTTCATTAGCAAAAAAATTCTAACCCTAAAATCATCCACAAACCAACTTTGTTCTTACCTTTCTTCACTTCAAAGCTACTCAAAATGGCCAACCCAGATCCCCAAAACCAACCCGATTTCTCCATGTAGTTATATAGGTAACACAACCAAGTTACTATGTTGTCATCTATGAAAGATCCAGGTTTCTCAGATGTTTGTCGCTTCTTATCTCTATCCAACTACCTCATCGCCCTCACAATAGACCCTCCATTGTATGAAGATCAACTTTAAGAGTTCCGGAGGACCTGCCAAGAGGTTATGTTGGACGGTGGGAAGGCACTGTCTGCCACAGTGCAGGGGAGGACAATATTCATCACTCCAGCCACCATCAACTCTCATTAAGGGCTGGATCATGAAGAAGGTTATTTGTCCTTCCCTAAATTTTTTATGAACAACTCATTCCTGCAGATGGGCTATGAAGGGGACTACTCCATAAGATCCATCAAAAAGGGTAAAGTTTCCTCCTAATGGAAGTACCTCCTCCATGTGGTCATCAATTCTTTGTCAAACAAACATGGAGTGTTGGTGCAACTGATCGTTTAAACGTGCTTTTGATGAAGATTTAACACTGAGATCCACAAGATATCACTAATTCTAATATCTTATGGACTAAGTAATAATGAAATATGAACACAAATCAAACATAATACCCATTTGTAAGAGAATTTGCGAAGAATAAGAAGAATAATGCTCAAATATGTGAAATGTAAGCTCCTAGCAATTCACAAACAAGAAAAAAACTCAAATCTGTAATAATCAATAAAGTTCCAAGAGTTACATAATAAAGAACAAAGAAACATATATATACAGGACCTAGTTTCATGTACAGTTTCGCATACTGCGAAACTATATGCACCATGACATGCGAAACTACTAGGCGACACTGCAATTTCGCATGCAGTTTTGCATGCCACAGAATACAAAACAAGACTAAACTAAACTGGATCCTGTTACATTAATATCTAAGGTATAAAAAACTATAACTAAACAAAAACAAACGGCAAGGTGAATACTACCCTATAGTTAATCATCAATACTCTCCATAGGGTGGTATTCACCTGCCAGTTCTTCGGGATCAGCTCTAGCCTTTGCCTGCTCCATCAATCAGGCTAAATCTCTAACTTCCACCTCCAGATCCTCATGTTCTTGCACACTCTTTTCTAGCTTCTTGATTTCCGATCTCACGCCCCTAGCCTTGTTCGCTACCCTCTCAAACAAGCTCACCTTTGTCATCGTCTCTTCTCCAGCTCCAAATTTAATCTGGTTCTCGCATAGTGTCTTCAGATCTTTGTCACTGAATAAAATACTTCCATAGGATCAAACGGCCTTATCTCATCTCCATCCTTTACCCTCACTACAACTTCTCCAGTCTGATTATCATAGAACCATTTCTCAAATTTCTGTAGCCTTGAAGGCAGTTGATCAGGTATCCTCACTTTGTTGATGGTCTTTACAGGCTTTAGTTTCAACACAATCTTTCCTTTCCCGGTCACCCAATCAAGATCATTCTTTGACCTTCTCCTCTCGAGCTTCATGTATCCAAAAGCTTTAAAGTTGTCCTGAACGCCAATACGGATCTCATGCTCTAACATTTTGGCACGTTCACTCAAGCCCAAGTCAAGGAGGGGAATCTCAGCTAGTCTCCTTAAATCCCACTTAGGAAGGGTCTTTAACGCCTTCCTTTTGTGCATATATAAGATCCCGCCTCCATGCCTTTTGATCATAAACATTTTCAGCTTCGCGTTGTATTTCCAGCTCACTATCTTCTTGTTCGTCTCCTTCCTACCTAGTTCTTGAATGTTTTGGAAGAGAGGTGTTAGTTTCTGTAGTTCTTCCTCCTTATAAAACCAGTCCTCTCTGTCCATTTCAACCACATCTCCTTCAACTAAACTCCTCTAAGCCACATAAGTCATCGGCCTCTCATCAACTATATAAAACTCTGGTACAAAATCATAGTCCACTAACTATTCCTCCACCTCTTCCTCCTCATCAATCAAATTTAGCTCAACATGCCCTTTTTCTCCTCCTTGTTTCTCATCCCTTATCACCTCATTCCCTGTCAGATCGGTATCTAAATCAAAGCCCATATCAATGAATCCAAACTCAAACACGTGATCAACATTGTCTTTATCACCGACTCCTTCACCACTACCTCCAGCAACACCTCCAGCAACACCTCTACCAACTTCAACACAACCACCAGCTTTATCACCTTTATCAGCTTCATCACCACCTACACCACTTCCACTAGCTCCAGAGATTCTAGCACCATTACCTCCAGCTCCCGATCCTCTTACACTGCTCACACCTACTCCTGATGTCTTATGAATAAAAGGGAACTTGGATGTGTTAGTCATTTCCTTGATTTTTACAGCACTTAGTACATCAAAAGCACCTGTAGATCTCCTCAGATCACTTAGTTCCTCTAACAACCTTCTGATCAGATCCCGTTGGCTCCATATAACTTTCTTTATCACCTCTATCTCTATATCCCTTAGTTTCTCCCTCTCTTTTGAGTTAATTAGTTTGGTTTTTATCATGCTTAGATCATTTGATAAGGATGTTTTAGCATTTCTAATCACATCCTCATCAAGCTCTGATCTAATTTCCCTCCTTGGCCTCCTAGCTTCTCATGCAGGCCTAGTCTTAGGAATGACTGGCTGCTTGCTTTTACTCTTCTTTTCTCTTGTAGGGGAATCAGCTCTAGCATGTGAAGATGATCTCTCTGCACCCTTCTTCTTCCTCTGCTTCCTCAGCTCCTCCTCAATCTCATCCGGTTGCTCTTCAAATCAGTCTCCTTCATGTACTTCTTTCTCTTTCTAATCTCCTCCACATTTCCTCAATTCTCTGTTGCTCTTCTTTCCTTAAGAAGGATCAGAGTCTTGATATAGTTCCACCTTTATTTAGTGTACATACTCTCCAGCAGGTATGTAGTCTTTCTTGAAAAATCATGCCTGGAGGCAGGACAGTCAGCAAAGATCCCCGGGTTCATCAAATTCAATCTCAGTTCATCTTCGAGCTTAGGTAAGTTTGGCTTTAGATAGTCTAGAATGATCTGAATGAATCTTGGATAGAGCAGCCACTTATCCTTCTTTAGAGCCATGATGTTCTTTAACAGATAGTCATGAATGATCTGGGCTATGTTTACCTTCTCACCTTTATAGAACATAATCACAGCTGTGGACCATTGCAGATTTAGCCCATCTGATCCTCCCTTCCTATGATCCAAACAACTAATGAAGTCATGAGCGATGAACCTCCATTCTTTCGAGAGAAACGACTTCTTGATTTCCTACCACTTCTCAAAGTCGGTTCCCTCATAACTAATATTTTTAAATGCTCTAATAACCTTTGAATCAGTCTTCTTAATGCTCACCCCCATCCGAGAGTGAGAAATGACATAGTAGATGGGAGATCTATTCAGCCATCGATGGCATCTCTATAGCCGGCAAACTTTGGATCTCTATCGTTTGGGTACGCCACCACGTTTGATTAGGGATCAAACTTCAAACTCTCCATAATGACTACAGGTGAAACCGAGAATTTGTTAGATCACAAGAGATTACAAAACAATTAAAATTTTATAATTTTAATTATTATTATCTATTTACTATTTTTTTATATATATATATATATATATATATATATATATATATATTATTAGTTTCGTAGATATTTTCGCATGTAGATTTTCATTGAGGAGGAACATGAGAGAAACTATAGTTTCGCAAATGAAAACATAGTTTCACAAGGTGTTTGAGAAACTATAGTTTCGCATTCAGAAACTCTACATGGTCTATGAAACTATAGAGTCACAAGATCCGATCGAAAATGTTCAGTGCACACGGGCCGCATGACTAGATAGTTTCGTACGGATCAAAGAACTTTCGTTCAGTTTCGCAACATAACACCTTAGTTTTGCACATTGAATTTGTGAAACCCAAAAGTCAGCGAATCAATTTTTTGTCTTAAAATCCAAACAAAATACATTCCATGATTCGAAACATGTTCAGGAATGAGGATTGCCGGTTAGTTTTGCAACACACTACAGATTGCTGATTTGATTTCAGGGTCAGAAAACGGTTCGAGTTCAAAATTTTTTGGGAATTTCACTAATGGCGAAAGAACCTACAAAACTGGTTTATATACACCACAGTTTTGAATATTCTAAAACTATAGATTTGCATGGCGAAACAATGGTTTCTCATGGCTAACAAAACTATAGTTTTGCTTGTAGAACCAGGTCAGCAAAAGAGTAATTTCGCACGGCGAAACACTAGTTTCGCACTGCAAAATAATAATTTCACATGAATCAAATTTTTTATATTATCATAATTTTTTTATGTAAAAGGAAATACTTCTCAACCCATGAGACTTGACAAGAAACAAAAGGATAATTTGAAAATAAAGCACAGAGGCAAGGATATCGGGCACGCTTTTGCAAGAAATCATCTAGAGAGTCATGGACTGATAGGGTTGCCAATATGCTTGTCCATTTAAACCCATTTTGTATTCTTTTCAATGAGGACTTGTAACATAATTTTATCATGTTTTGGGTTCTCTTAAAAACACTCAAGAAACTTGGTTCCCACAGTCATTTGGCAGAGAACTCATCTCGTCATCATCGTTTATTGAGTATAATCAATTATTGTGCTTGAAATTTTATGGGATGGACATACGACAGATCATTTGGCACCTATAGATGTACAACATAATGAAGTATGAGGGGAGGATAATCAGAGCTCCAGGTCTATACTCACGTATAACAGAGGAGATAATTATTTAAGCCAAATAATGAGAGCTTCATGTCTATACTCACGTATAACAGAGATGATCATCATTTGCGCTTGTCGATGAGAACTTCAGGTCTATATTCATGTATATTAGAGAAGATCATCACTCCAGGTCAATGCTTATGCATAGTAGAGGAGTTGGAAGCACAATTTATTCAAGGCTTAGAGATAAGGGAAATTTGAGAATTCTAGGTCAAACACAAACATCAACCAGTCTCAACACAGATTTTGACAAGGCTCATTACTTTGTGCAAGCCGAGATGACATGGGAATAAACCTTATCACTAAGGTTAATTCTTAGTTAAGTCACACAATCACCGTCTACTTCATTTTAGGCCACCGGGCCTACCGACATATCCCAACACAAAGCCTCAGACCTCCTTCAGACACTATTCCAAGCTTCCAAAATCCTACACCAAAAATAAGATGACATTATATACACAACAACTTAAAAGGAAAAAGTAAAGAAGAATTTAAAAAGATCAAAATCTATTCTCCCCTGAAATTTCTATGAAAGTGCAACAAAAGAAATTTCTTTTTAAACGTGATACACTTTGGGGAAGTGTGGGTTTTGAAGCTTTTTAGCACATGAATTAGAAAGAGATTTTTTTTTGAACTCAAACTCAGAACAGATATTAAATATTTATAGTTCACTGCCAGAATTTTCCCTTAAGAAGATATTAGACCCAACATGCTAATCAATTCATAAAAACGAGGTTTATCAAAAGTTTTTGTGAAAAGATCGGCCTTTTGACTTTTGGTGTCAATGGGACAAATATCAATAAAACCCTTTTCTTGTGCATCTCGAATTGCATAAATTCTTGTTTTAATGTGTTTGGTGTGAGTATGATGGATTGGATTTTTGGCAATTCCAACAGCCACTTCATTATCGTAGAAGAGCAGTTTGGGAAGAAAATTAATCCTGTAATTCATCATTTGATGATGAATCCATAGCACTTGATAGCAATAACTTGATGCAGTAATATACTCAGCCTCCCTTGTGGATAAAGAAACTATTTTCTACTTCTAACTTTGCCATGAAACCAGACAATCCCCTAGATATTGACATCCGTCGGTAACAGACTTTCTATCAAGCTTACAACCTCCATGATCGCTGTTAGAGTACACATGAAGATCAAAATTTTCTCCCTTTGGATACCAAAGATCCAAACGTGGAGAGCCCTTCAAGTAGCGGAATATACGTTTAACAGCTTTTTCATGAGAGTCCTTTGGATTGGCTTGATATCAAGCGCAGTAACAGGCAGCAAATGTAATATCTGTACGACTCACGGTGAGATACATTAACGATAACGGTGAGCATCAACTGGCTTTCCATTGTCATCAGGGGTTAGGCAGGTTTGTGCAGAAAATGGAGTAAGCTCAGGAGAAGCGTCATTCATGTTGTACGTTGATAGGATTTCCAGAATGTATTTCCCTCGATATATGAGAATTCCATCTGGCTTTTGTTTGCCTGTAATCCTAAGAAGAAGCAAATCTCCCCCATCATGCTCATTTCAAAGCACTCTTTCATCATTTCTTCAAACTCTCTACACAACTTCTCATTCATTGAGCCGAAGATGATATCTTCGACATATACTTGAACAATAAGCACATCTCTATTAACCTTTTTCTTAAGCAAAGTCATGTCTATAGTTCCACATGTGAAGCCTTTTTCGAGGAGATACTGTGTTAGGGTTTCGTATCAGATTCTAGGAGCTTGATGTAATCCATACAAGGATTTATCCAGTTTGTAAATATTTTCAAGAAAACCTGGATCTTCGAAACCCGATGGTTGATAGACATAGATATCTTCGACAATAGTTACATACAGGAATGCACACTTGACGTCCATCTGGAAGACTTTGAAGTTTTTGTGAGCAGCGTGAGCTAGAAAAATCCGAATGGCTTCAATCCGAGCCACAAGGGCAAACACCTCAGTACAATCAATCCCCTCCTCCTGAGCAAATCCTTCAACAACCAGCCTTGATTTGTTTATAATCATAAACCCATGATCATCTGGTTTGTTCTCGAATACCCACTTTGTACCAATTGGATATTTATTTGGAGGAAGATCAACTAATTGCCACACTTTCAAATTTTTAAATTGTTAAAGCCCTAATTACATTAACTCCACCTAGCTTGGGTCTTAAAGAGCCATGGCCATATTTTTCAGGACAGTTTGAGATAGAAAGCAAGCAAAGGGTCATTCATTGTTTATCCCTGATTGGCTTCGAGTTCCTGACACTGTCAGATATTGAAGCAATGACATAATGATATGGGTGATCTTTTAGGGTTTTACAGTTAGTGTTGAGGGTTGAGGAATTGGATGAAGTGGATTGTGGGGAAGATGGTTGTGATGTGGATGACTGTATGGTGGATAGTTGATTGGAAATAAGACTTTGTGGCATTTGTGATGGTGTTGAAGGGATTTGGTTTTCAGGTACAGGTTGATGTTGAAGTGGGAGATCTGTTGAAGATGACTTGTGACATGCTCAGAAGATTGAATGCTAATTCAGGTACGAAGTTTACCTTTTCCAAATTTAAATAACCAATGGATACCTCACCTTGACCTATCATTTTACCTCCCTTTTTATCATCCGCAAAAGCAACATATCCTCTGTTGATTATCTGATAATTGGTAAGAAGGTCCTTCAATCCGGTCATATGATTCGGACATCCACTATCTAAGTGCCAAGTGCTGTTGATAGCCCTTCTTGAATGTTCCTGGAAAATGAAATTAAAAAATCATTTAGATACGGGGACCCAAACCTTAACCGGCTTGGTTCCGGGAGAAGATGAATTTGTATAAAAGAAACTATCAGCAAAATGTTTTATTCTATTTCCTAAAGAATGGTTATCCACATTTCTATTTAGAACCTCTGGGCAATGCTTAACAATGTGATCATCTTTTCCAAAGTGAAAACAACAAGATTTTAGGCCTTTTCTTTTATCTTTTTAAATTAGAATATTATCCATAATAATCTCTTCCTCACACTCGGACATAAGAGAATCACAATCACTGTAATTGACGTGCACTTCCTGTGATTTGTTTTTTGAGTCAAATGATCTGTCATGATTTGTAGATTCTCTTATCTCTGAAATTTTACAATCATGTAAGGATGTTGTTTCACTTGGAGTAGTGATCCGAGTGGGAGTGAAAGTCGGAATAGGAAGAGAAATGATTATTTCAAAATAGTTTAATTTTAAAGAATGTTCATTACCTTTACTGAGAACACCAACTTTTTCATTAATACTTATCAACTTCATTGGAATGATAATAACTGGAATGCAAACTATCCAAACTACAATCTGTGCTACTAGAACTATTGTCTACAAAAGATTTTTTGGAATCTGAAGAACTAGAACTACTACTGCCAAGACCTCTACTTCCTCCATAATCATAATCTTCCCGAACCTTTTTATGATTCACCCCTTCTAAACTTGCAAACAAACTGTTAGTATCCTTTTTAACTAAATCATTTGTAGGATGAGGTGTAGGAATTAGAGAATAGCAAAAGGTGCTAGGCGGTGGCTAAACCTATGTGGTTTCACTACATCCCAACCCTGTCTTAATTCTAGCACCCCTTTTTTACTATAGAGTTCCTCTAGCTTCATTCCAGAAATTTTATCAAGTTTTTTTTTTAAGTTTAGTGGTCTCGAATTTAGCTATGTTACCATTTCCGTCAAAGTATTGATTTCCATGTTTCTCTCAAAAAGGGTTTTTTTTTTAAATGATCATTTTCTTTTAATTTTACAAAAAAATTTGCTTCATTCTTTTTAAATTCCTCATTTACCCTTTTTAGTTCCCCTTCATGTTCTTTTAATATATTTTTTAGTTTATAGATCCCAAACAAACGAATTATGCAAGCAGATGAACATATGTCTTGAACTACCTCATAAGGAATCTCCATCACCTTCTTCTCTGCAACTAGGGCCTTCTCATAGTTGCAGACCCTTGATTCCACTTTCAATTCCTCTTCCCTCGTAGCTTTTCCATCTTCAACTTTTTCTTTCTCTACACAAACATCCACCACATTGACCATCACCACACTCTCCTTCTCCTCCTTCTCACAAGCATTCTTCAAACTTTCTTTCACTTCACACTCCTTCCTTCTTCCTGCTTCATTCTTCACTACCTTTTCAATCTTAGCTACCAGGGCATGATTGATTTTTTCTTCAGTCAAAGTTAGTTAGCAGAGATGTTTTCTTCTTCTTCTTGATCTCTTCGTTATCATCAATCGGAATGACCCGGTTAACTCCCGTTCCAGGTTCAGTGATGATGGGAGATGGACATTCTCTTTTAAAATGCTCGAGCTATTTGCAGTTGAAGCACCTGAGATTTGATTTGTCAAATCCAACCTTTGCATTTTGGTTTCCAAGATTCTTCCTTTGTGTTCTCTCCATGAATCTTCTCTCCCTTAGAGTGATCATACCCATCTGCCACTGAAGATCGGCTTCCTCCAAATCATCAGGATCCACCTGATACATATCTTCCGCAGTCATTCCTCTTCCCTTTAGTTCACCAGCCACCATGATCAAGAATAGGGTGGTATTCACCATGTTGTTTGTTTTTGTTTAGTTATAGTTTATTTTAGCTTAGATATTAATGTAATAGGATCTAGTTTAGTTTAGTCTTGTTTTATATTCAATGGCATGCGAAACTATAGTTTCGCCCGGTTGTTTCGCATGCCATGGTGCATACAGTTTCGTAGTATGTGAAACTGTATGCGAAACTAGGTCCTGTATATATATATGTTTCTTTTTTCTTCATTATGTAACTCTTAGAACTTTATTGATTATTATAGATTTGAGTTCTTTTCTTGTTTGTGTATTGTTAGGAGCTTACATTTCACATATTTGAGCATTATTCTTCTTATTCTTCATAAATTCTCTTACAAATGGGTTTTATGTTTGATTTATGTTTATATTTCATCATTATTTGGTCCACAAGCTATTACACTTAGTGATATCTTATGTATTTTACTGTTAAATCATCATCCAAAGCACATTCAAACGATCAGTTGGACCAACATAGAGGTTGGGACCAAATTCCTGAGGACCTTTTCTACATAGTCAATGGGATGGTTTAAGGGGTCAAGTTTAGGTACTCTTAATTTGTTTGTACAAACTTACTTGCAAACTTTGACTCAGAATATTATATGCTCCCTAGATATGTTCAACACATTCTTAACTGTGAACGGGGATCCCAGTTAAGGGGAACAAATAATATTCTTAAACTACGACAGACGAAGCCTGACATCTTCAAAACAATGAGAAAGCCAACTTTTGGCTTCTCTGGGGTAGAAACAACCCTGGTCCTAAAAATGTTAGAGCTCATTACTCAAGGTGAAAACTAGGCAGAAGAAGCCAATATTGAACCCCACCTTCTACATCTGCACTACCCACACAGCCACAAATCACCATCACCTACCAAAGAAAATCCAAACGAACCCCTACTCTGTCTACTCAGGTTGAGCAGGCTCCCAAATCACCAACCATGCAGGAAGAAGTAGACACTTGAGCTCCCACTTCTCTTGAGAAGCAGACCACTCCCATCATTTCATTGATCAGTGTTGAGGTTCCTCATGCTCAACTTGATGAGCTCACAACGCCAACGTTAAGCCTTCACTCAGAGTCTCAAAACTCTACTGATCAACGTTCATAGGAAAGCTACCATCCATAGTAGCTTGTCTTAACCAACCAATCCTCAACCTTGAATTCTATGATGATGAAGATATAGGTTTCAGTGAGTACCATGAGTCTTTCTTCTCCATCCCTGCTCAAAGAGAGATGAGTGCTCTTGAATCACCCATATCTAGCCCACATCACCTACCCACAATTGCGGTGGACCTCCTTGAACCTATTTAAGAGGCCCGTAAGAAAGAGGCTCTCACTTTTGCAAGTGATTACATTTTAAGACCTCAACCATGGCAGCCTAGCCCATTAACACTTTCTTTGAAGCTGTCAGTGTGCAGTGGAAATCCAACAGCCAAGAAACATAAGCAGGTGATGAGGAAGAAGACCTTGGTCCTATTCTCTCATCCCCCATGATTCTTCTGAAGAAGATGAGGGGAGTCTGCAACTAAAGGTGCACAAGCTGTCCAAACTTCACACCTATTTAGTTTCCAAGGTTAGTCACCTTGAATCTCAGGTGACTACCTTACAAAGAAGGGTTAATTACCAGCAACTTGAGATCACCGATCTCAAGGGCAAGTTAGCTTAGAGACCCATCCAAAGGACTTAACCAGGCCCATAAGAACATGTGGATGTGGTGTACCTAACCCTTTGCTCCCCTGTGCAAGAGGGTGATAATACTAAAAAGAGGGAGAAAGTCCTACCTACAATCACAGAACATGGGAGTTCCTCTTAGAGTATGGACATAAAGGACTCACCACCCTCACATGTAGTAGTCCATACTCAACAACCTCTTTAGGTCCATATTGATGTGGACTCACCCTTCTAAGAATCTAATAGTGGGATAGAGGTATGATGCTAAAAAGAGAGCCATGGTAATCTCTAGGTCTTAGGGACAATGAGAAATGCAGCACCGTTAAAAAAGGACTTTGCATTTAGTTAACACACTTAGGAGGATCTTAGGATCACTTAACAATTCAAGTGGGGAACCTAGAACTTTAACAGATGATACAATGCACAACACAAGTAAAGTAAGAGCAAGAACACAAGAAAATAATTTTCATGGTAGTAGTATATTGCTTCTTCAGTTCTATTACAAGTGTTTGCACTGATATTTGAAATACAAGAACCTTTGACTCTTTATACTAAACCTACAACCATCAATATGCAAAAAGACAGTTGGATGTGACTAATCTAGACAACAAGATCAGCCTAAAGTCAAAACGTAGATTGCCTTTTGACTAGTGACTATGACAAGCCATAGCTCACTGACTTTCCTATTACAAAGGCCAAACAGGAAACAAATACAGAAACTTGCAGACAAAGACCCTATCTACTTTATCATAAAGCATGGAGGTTTCACCAACTTATCATAGTTGGTGAACCACCAGAGCGTGCAGCGGACACGAGGTTGCTTTATGATAAAGTTGACAGAAAAATGTGTCTTTTCTCTCTCTTCTAAAGTAATCAGTCTTATCTTTATTCAGCTTCGGAAGACTTTGTCTTGAGAGCTTCGGAAGACTTCATTTTTAACCTTCGGAAGATTTGAGTCTTTGGCTTCGGAAGACTTGACACTTAGTGTAAGGTTTCCTCAGTAGTTTCTTCTGAACATTGGCTTCGGAAGATTTTACACTTAGCATTTTTCTTGAGTGTGTAAAACTTTTGAAGCTAGTTCTTCTTTGTTCCTTAGTGCATGTTGGAAGACCTGGTTATTTTGGCATCTTTTGATTGATCCATTGGTTGCATCAGCCTCTTAACCTCAGAGGTTCCTACAAACTCCCCCTAGGCTGATGCTACCAAAACAGAGAGGTCTTCAGATTGGGATAGTCCATATGAGAATCTTCAGAACTGCTTTCTTCATCAGTAGATCAGGATTCTTCAGACTCATGAACTACCTTCACATGTCATAGAGATCATGCAGAGGGAGTTCAAGCATGTCACTAGTGAAGTAGATATGTGGTTCTCCATGATCTCTAGTGACATACCATCTATCTGGGTTTTCATTGAATGCCCAGGATAGAATTGGTCTTCCAATAGAGAGAGGCTCTACTATGATAGGAGTTGGTTGAGAGCCCTCTTCATGCACTTCCTCAAGATGTTTGACTCATCCTGAGGTTGGGAGGAGGATGCCTTTCTTGTTTTCTTCTTTGAAGATCTTCTTCTGGCCATCCTCTTTCTTCTCCCAGATGATTTTGACTGAGAGGGTTGGTTTTCTCTACCAACTTTTTCAGTGGATTCCCTCTCAGTTGGGATCTCCTCTCTCCTAGGTTCAGAAAGAGAGGGCGGAGAACCCTGCTGTGGGTTAGAAGATGAAGTTGGCTGTTGTGTAGCTTTAGGTGCAGGTGGTGTTGTCTCTGTAGGTTCCACCTTTACCTCAACTTCAGGTTGAGGTTGAGCTAATGATGAATGAAGATCCATAAGCTCTCCCCATTTAATCTTCTGCTTGATCATCCTTATGTGCTCATCCATTGTAGATAGAGACATGGGACCAAGCCTCCTTCCGGAGAACCCATACAACTTCAAGAAGCTCATCATCTTCTGCCTATCTGCAAACTTTTCAGACTTTTCTGGATGATGTCTCTTGATTTAGCAGTCTCTTCCTTTTGCCTCTTTCTAGCAGCTTGTTTTTCTCTTTTAGCTCTCTCTTCTAGCTGCATGTTATATTCAAATAAGATGTAGTCATGTGGCAAGGGAAGAAGTGCTGGTGCCTGATAGAGACCTGTGGCACTCAAGTAGTTGATCATCTTTAATCTTTCTTCTTCATCAACTACTTGAGGTTGTTCAGCAACCATAGTCTCTTCCTCAAGACTTTCCTGAACTAGGGAGAGAATAGGAATGTCTTTATAAAGCCTTTTCCTCCTCAATTCTTCTTTGTGTTTGAGGTTTAAGGCTGCATCCTCAGCTTCCTTTCTCTCCTTTGACAGCTCTGTGTCTGCCAGTTCATTTAACTCATCCAAGGGGAGAGAGATGAGTTCATCAACATTGTAGTTCCTGGTCCATAGATAATTGAGTCTGGCTGCCCTTAGTTCATCTTTTTGAGTGTTTAGAATATTGGTAGCCCTGATTGCAGCTTGCATAAATCCTGGGGAACCACTAGAACTCTCTCCCCTTAGCTTCATCTTCCTCTCTCTTTTTTCTTCTTCAATCTCCTCAGCAGTGAGTTTTCTTTTGCCTTTGTCTGCCACAGGCTAAGGAGAGCTTTGGCCTTCATTGCTTGGTTTAGCGGACAAGCTCTGGCCAGAGAGAAGTTGTGATGCACCATCACCAGCTGGTGCCTCATTGAGGGTATGGGATGCTGGAGGAGATGTTGTCTTAAGGTTCATAGTTTCAGCCTCTGGGCCTTCAGTCAAGGCTTTCCCTTTGAAGCTAATCTTAGGGTCCACCTCAACATCTAGTTGACCAAAGGCTTCCACTGCTAGCCTCTGTCTATATAGTGCTGATCTCCTTTTGAATTCTTCCAGCACCCAATCTTGAATTTTACTGGCTAGTCTGGCAGCTTGTCTGTTATTGCTTGGGTTGACAAGTGCCAAATGTACCAGATTTATGCCTTCATAGAAACTCAGGTTTGAAATGTTTAAGATTTCTAGTTGACCTTAAGCTCTAGAGAGTACAAGAGCTTTCCTTTCACTGTCATACCCCCAACCCCAGATTGGGTTCTCAGAAGGGGCAGACATTGCTCTTGGTATTCCCTCCTCAAACATTTGTTGTATTAACAGATGTTGATCACTGTCTAGAGGAGGTTGCTAAGTATGGACAATGGCAAGAGAGGATGGTGAGTCCTCTATGTCCATTCTCTGAGAGGAACTCCCAGGTTCTGTGATTGTTAGGATTTTCTCCCCCTTTTTGGTAGCATCACCCTCTTGCATAGGTGAGCTGGGAGATTGATCCATGACATCCACAGGTTCTTGTGGACCTGGATGAGTTGATCTCATTGGTCTCTTAGCGAGCTTACCCTTGAGATCGGTGATCTCAAGTTGCTCGTCATTGACCCTTTTCTGCAAGATAGTCACCTGAGATTCCAGGTGAGCTATCTTTGACACAAAGTAGGTGCACATGTTTGAAAGTTTGTGCACCGTTTATTGCAGACACCCCTCATCGTCAGATGAAGAATCATAGGGGGATGAGAGGATTAGACCTGGGACTCTCCCTCATCACCAGCATAGGTTTGTTGGCTACTAAATTTCCCCTATCCAATGACATCTTTAATAGAAGTGTCAAGAGGCTGGGTTGCCATGGTAGAGGTCCTAGTGATGTTATCACTGACAACAGTGATAGCCTCTGCCACATGGATCTCCTGGACAATCTGATGTATCTCCTAAACAATCTGAAGATCCACCTCAGTTTGGGGTGTCTGATGTGGGCTAGAGATGGGTGAGGCAGAAGCACTCATCACTCCTTGAGTGTGGGAAGAGAAGAGAGACTCATGGTACTCACTGAAACCCAAATCTTCATCAGAGTAGAAATCAACGCTAGGAAGTGGTTGATTTAAATCAAGAAGCTGGGGATGGTAACTTTCCCCTGAAGGTTGATCACTAGAGTGTTGAGACTCAGAGTGATGGCTTAAGGCTATTTGAGAGGGTGTGAGCTCATCAGGCTGAGCATGAGGAACCTCAACACTGATAGTTGAAAAGATGGGAGTGGTTTGCTCCTCAGGGGAAGTGGGAGCTCTAGTGTCCACTTCCTTCTGTGTAGGTTGTGATATGGGGGCCTGCACATACTCAATAGCAGGTGCAGGGGTTTGTTTGGATTTTCTGGTGTAGGTGATGGTTATGTTGGGCCTTGATGGTGGTTGAGAAGTGGAGGGTGTTGGTTCATCACTAGCTGGTGCTGCTAGGATGTCAGCCTGAGCAATGAGCTCAAACATTTTTAGGACAAGGGCTGTTTCTACCCCTGAGAACCCAACAGTTGGCTTTTTCAATATTTTGAAAATGCCAGGCCTCATATGTGCAAGTTTAAGAACATTATCTTTTCCCCTCAACTGTGGTCCCATTTCACAGTTGTGAATATGTTGAACATACCGGGGAAACATGTAATATTCTAGGGAGTCCAAATTTGTAAGTAAATTTGTGAAAACAAACTGAGAATACCTGAATTTGACCCCATGAACCATCCCATGGACAATGAAGGAGAGGACTTCTGGAATCTGGTCCCATCCTCCATGTTTATTAGACAAGCTGTGGATGACAACATGGAGGAGGTACTTCCACTGGTATGAGACCTTCCCCTTCCTGAAGGTCTTGATTGTGAAGTCACCTTCATATCCCATCTGCTCAAAGGAATGGTTGACAGTAGCTTTTGGGAAGGACATTTCACCTTCTTCATCATCCAGCTGAAGATGGGTGTTAATGATGGCTGGAGTGATGAACAGTGTCCTCCCCTGCACTGTGGCAGACAGTGCCTTCTCCCCATCCATGGTAACCTCTTGACAGGTCCGCCAGAACTCAAACAATTGATCCTCATAGAGAGGAGGATCGATTGTAAGGGAGGTGTAGTAATGAGACAAATAAAGAAACCTACAAACGTTTGAGAAGCTTGGATCCTTCTCAGGGTCTAACAGAGCAACTTGCTTGTGTTGCCTATGCAGGTGCATGGAGAAACCCGGGTCGTTACGACGATCAGGGTTGGCCATTTGGAAGCTTTGTTAGAGAAGGAAGGTAGAAGAAGATGAAATTTAGGGGTAAGTTAGGTTAAAGATTTATGAGAGAGGTGAAAAGAAAGAGAACCGTTTGGAAAGATATACACTGGATTTGAGATAAAGTTAATTGATAAGATAAACTTTGAAATCCGGATGTGGGTCCTACTTTCAAAAAAGCGCCCAAAAAGTTAGTTTTTTGGAAGTAGAAAATAACTTCCGAAGACAATTGTGGCTTCGGAAGGTAAATTATGCTTCGGAAGATATCCCCAAGAATTTTGAAAAATTTGACTTCGGAAGAAATGAGTAAGTCTTCCGAGACTAAATTGCTTTCGGAAGAAATTTGTTCTTAAAATATATTAAATTGTTTATAAGAGACTTAAGCTTCGGAAGATACTTCAAGAATTTCTTCCGAAGGTAAATCTTAGATAAACAAGTTGAAGGAATTTTTGGACATAAATTTCTTTCGAAGACAATTTCTCGTCTTCCGAAAGTAAAATTTTTATTATCATTCTAAGGAATATCAGTCTAAAATTTTATTTTCTTCCAAAGAGAACTGGGCTTATGAGGTGAGTTAATAGACCACTTAGGACACACAATTTTTAGGAGAAAAATTTGATTAAGTTATTTTAGAAAATCTATTCAAAGTTAATCATCCCAATAGCTGATACAAGATATTTAAATCTCTGTTCATCAAAAGCCTTTGTGAACAGATCAGCATATTGTTTATTTGTGTTCCCTTTGATTAGTTTTATCAAGCCCTTTTCAAAGTTATCCCTAATCAAATGATGCCTGATGTTGATGTGTTTGGTCCTTGAGTGCTGCACAGGATTCTCTGTAATAGAGATAGCACTGTTGTTGTCTATGTGGATGGGGGTCTCCTTAAAGTTGAATCCATAGTCAAACATCTGATTCTGAAACCAAAGCATTTGAGCACAGCATCTTGCAGCAGCAATGTATTCAGCTTCAGCAGTTGATGCAGACACACAGGATTGTTTCTTGCATTGCCAGGAGACTATCCTTCCACCAAGAAATTGACATCCACCAGAGGTTGACTTTGCAGTCATATTGCAGCCACCATAATCACTGTCTGTATATGCATACAAACTGAAGTCAGGATTCTTTGGATACCAAAGGCCTAAGTTTGGAGCACCATTGAGATACCTAATAATCCTTTTGACAGTGATAAGGTGTGACATCTTGGGGTTGGCTTGATAATGCATGTAGCAAACATAATATCAGGCATGCTACTAGTAAGGTATATGAGTGACCCAATCATGGCCCTGTAGAGATGTTCATCAACAGACTCTCCCTCAAGATCAGGACCAAGGGAGTGATTTCTGGCTATGGGTGTCTTTGTAACCTTACAGTCAGTCATCTTGAATCTTGTGAGTATGTCCTGAACATACTTTGACTGACTTATGAAGATGCCATCTTCAACTTGCGTCACTTGAATACCCAGAAAGAAATTTAGTTCCCCCATGGCACTCATTTCAAATTTGTTCTTCATCAGCATCTCAAAGTTTGTGTAGAGCCTTGGATTGGTCGAACCAAAGATGATGTCATCTACATATATCTGAACTAGCAATGTGTCATTTCCTGTATCTTTGATGAAGAGAGTCCCATCAATAGTACCTCTTTTGTATCCGTGCTGACAGAGGTATGTTGATAGTGTCTCATACCACTTTCTTGGAGCCTGATGTAGCCCATATAGAGCTTTATCAAGCTTGCAGATATAATCAGGATGATCCGGGTCTACAAAGCCAGGTGGTTGTCTAATATAGACTTCTTCATCAATCACCCCATACAGAAAGGCACACTTCACATCAAGCTGGTAGACCTTGAAGTCCTTAGATGCAGCATAAGCTAGAAATATTCTTACAGCTTCAAGTCTAGCTACTGGAGCAAAGACATCAGTGTAGTCAATTTCTTCTTCTTGAGTGTATCCTTGGACAACTAGTCTTGCCTTGTTCTTGATGATATTCCCTCTATCATCTTTCTTATTCCTAAAAACCCACTTGGTACCTATAACAGTCTTCCCTTGAGGAAGAGGGTATAAGTTCCAAACCTTCTGTCTTTTGATTTGAAGCAATTCTTCTTGCATTGCTTCAATCTAGCTTACATCCTTTAGAGCCTCATCAACTTTCTTTGGCTCAATTTGGGATAAGAAACAAGAATGTAGACAAACATGACTGTCATGAGTTTGTGCTCTTGTCTCACCCTTGAGTCAACATTTCCAATGATATTTATGGTGGGATGTGACTTGTGGATCCTGAGTTGAGGGATCACAACAAGTTGGTTGGACAGATCAAGACTAGAGAAATTTTGATCTGGAAAAGAAGAGTCCCCCACCACATCAGCACACTTATCAAGAGAAACTTGATCCAATAAGTGTGTGACATCATTGATGTTGTCTTCAATTGAGTGGTTATCAGCATCAAGAAATTCTTGATCACTGTCACCACCATCCATTCCTCCTACATTGGAGGTTCCTTCACCTGAATTCTGAGCCTCTAAACTAGACTTTGAGGGTAATTCAGTTGAATCAGTAGTATTTGTCATGCTTGTGCTGATTGGAGCCTCAATGACAGGGTTAGTCACCATTGGAGCTGAAGTAGTCTTCTTGTTTGGTCTTCTCAGCTCAAATCTTTGGTCAGGATCCTCTGTTGACCTGTTATTCAAAGATCCTGAAACATTCTCACAAGATTTGTTAAAACAGTTGGTAACTAAATCAAGATCAAATAGCCAATCCGGACCAGAAGCTCGTTGCTCAAGGTGACAACTTGGCCGCACCAGCCAATGTTGAACCCACACCTTTTACATCTGCAACCCCACACATCCACAAATCACCATCACCTACCAAAGAAAATCCAAACGAACCCTTGCTCAGTCTACTCTGGTTTAGTTGGCCCCTAAATCACCAACCATGCTGGAAGAAGTGGACACTAGAGCTCCTCCTTCTCCTGAAGAGCAAACCACTCCCATTGTTTCTATGATCAGTGCTGAGGTTCCTCATGCACTCAGAGTCAGAAAACTCACAACCCCAGCCTTAAGCCTTCACTCAGAGTCAGAAAACTCTAGTGATCAACCTTCAGGGGAAAGTTACCATCCCCAGCCGCTTGACCTTAACCAACCAATACCCAACCTTGAATTCTATGATGATGAAGATGTAGGATTCAGTAAGTATCATGAATCTCTCTTCTCCACCCCTACTAAAGGAGAGATGAGTGCTCCTGCATCACTTATATCTAGCCCATATAATCCACCCACAACTGAGGTGGACCTTCTTGAAATTGTTCTGGAGGCCCATATGGAAGACGCTCTAACTTTTGCAAGTGATTACATCATTCAAAACTCAACCATAGCAACCCAGCCCATTGACACTTCTTTTGAAGCTATCAGTGTGCAGGGGAAAACTAGTAGCCAAGAAACTAAAGCTTATGAAGAGGAAGAAGACCTTGGTCCTATTCTCTCATCCGCCCGTGATTCTTTTGATGAAGATGATGGGAGTATGAAACTAATGGTGCAAAAACTAACTAAACTTTGCACTTATTTAGTTTTAAAGGTTAGTCACCTAGAATCTTAGGTGACTACCTTACAAAGAAAGGTCAGTGACCAGCAACTGGAGATCACCGATCTCAAAGGCAAGTTAGCTGAGAGACCCATCTAGAGGACTCAACCAGGCCTATAAGAACCTGTGGATATGGTGGACCTAACTCCTAGCTCTCATGTGTAAGAGGGTGATGATACCAAAAAGGGGGAGAAAGTCTTACTTACAATCACAAAACCTAGGAGTTCCTCTCAGAGTATGGACATGGATGACTCACCAACCTCACTTGCAGTTGTGCATACTCAACAACCTCCTCAAGATCACATTGATGTGGACTCACTCATTCAAACTTGTTTGAGGAGGGTATACCAAGGGCTATGTCTACTCCATCTCACCCTACTGAAAATCCAATAGTGAGATGAAGGATGATGATCAAAGGAGAGCCCTGATACTCTAGATCTCAGGGTAAATAAGTGATTTTCAGCTTCTTTAACCTGAGATACAATAAGAGCACCTATCTAGTTGGCCTCCCACTTGCCAACCCTAGTCAAAATAGGCAAGCTGAAAGGTTAGCTGATAGGATTAAACATAGGTGCTTGTAGAGTTCAAGCTGAGAACAAGATTATATAGACAGAGGCTAGCAAGTAAGCTAAAAGGCAAGACTATTGATCAACTGGATGCTGAGGTGGACCCTAAGATTAGCTTCAAAGGGGAAACCTTAGCTAAAGGCCCAGTAGTTGAGCCTATGAACCTTGAGACAGGAGCTGCTTCAGTACCCTCAACACCCATTACCCTCGATAAGGCACCAGCTGGTGAAGGTGTCTCACAACCTCTCTCTGGCCTGAGCTTAAATGTAGAACCAAGCAATGAAGGCTAAATCTCTCTCCAATCCGAGTCACACAGGCCTGTGAGTGAAAAAGGGAAAAGAAACATGACTCCTAAGGAGATTTGGGAGTAAAGAGAGAGGAAGAGGAAGGCAAGAGGAGAGAGTTCAAGTGGGACCCATGGCTTCATGGAAGCTACAATCAAGGCTGCTCCCAGGCCAAGCACTTCAGATGATGAGTTAAGGGCAACCAAATTAAACTATTTGGGGTCTAGAAACTACAACATTGATGAACTCATCTCTCTCCCCTTGGAGCAATAAAATGAACTGGATGACATGGAAGTGTCAAGGGAGAGGAAGGAAGCTGAAGATGCATAATTGCTCCTCAAGATAAAAGAAGAAAGAAGAAGAAAAAGACTCCACAAAGCTCCTACACTCTTCCCAGTTCATGAAAGTCCTGAGAAAGAGGCTGTGGCTGCTAAACAACAAACTCATGAAGGTAGGGAACAAGATAGACACAACATGATCACCAACCTGAGTGGCACAGGCCTTTATCAGGCAGCATACCTTCTTCCCGTGCCGTATGACTACATTGAGTTCAAATACCTCAAGAAGCTTGAGGAACAAGTTTAAAAAGAGGAAAAAGCTACAACAAAGAAGATAAGGGAAAATGCTGCAAAGTCAAGAGTCACCATAAAGGCAAACTTGAAGAAATCTGCTGACAGACAGAAGATAGTGAGGTTTTTGAAGCTGTATGGATTCTCTGGAATGAGATTTCATCCAATGTCTCTATCCACCATGGATGAGCACATTAGAGTGATCGAGCAGAAGATCAAGATGGGTTAGTTGGTTGACTTGCATTCTCCACCAAGTCAGGCTGTACCAGAAGCTGAGGTCAAGGTTGAACAATAAGAGACGACACAACCTGGACCTAGTGCTACATCACAGCCAGTTTCAACTTCTAATCCATAATAGGGTCCTGATTTTTCTCCTATTAAACTAGTGAAGGACAAGGACCTAACTAAGGAAGACAAACAAGAACAATCTGGTACTAAAGGACAGTCTCCTCAGTTGAAATATAGAAATAGGAAAAGGATGGCCATCAGAAGTGACAAGAAGAAGAAGAATATGAAGTCCAAGGCATCCACCTCTACACATCAAGATGGGTCAGAACATCCTAAGGGTGCTCAAGAAAAGGCTGCTCACTCAACTCCTGTTAAAGTAGAGCCTCTTGCTGCTGAGAGACCCATCGTGTCTTGGATGTTTGCCACAAATCCAAACAAATGGTTTGCCACAAACCCATCATGTCCAAGGCATCCACCTCTACACCTCACTTTTGGCAAAACATAATTGACCTCCCTCTGCATGATTTCTATGACATCAGGAGATACTTTAAGAGTCTAAGGAATCCTGACTAGCTGATGATAAAAAGAATGGTCTTGATTCTGATGAAAACTGTCAACAGATGAAGATCAAGAATCAAAGGTTTTTCTTGTTTTGGTAGCATCAGCCTTGGGGGATTTTGTATGGAATACACTTAGAGGCTGATGCAACCAAGATCAACCAAAGAGCTCTTAGCATGCACAGGTGAAGTACAAGGAAGTTACTTTGGAATATTTGATATAACTTAGTGAATTATGCTAAGTATCAAATCTTCCAAAGCCATAAGACCATATCTTCCGAAGCCAAAGATGAAGTCTTACGATGCTTCAAGGGCAAAGTCTTCCGAAGCCAAAGATTGATTTCTTCCAAAGACAGAGAAGACATGCTTTCTCTGAATCAATTTTTGACTAAAGTTGAACCCCTTTCCGCTACAACTTCTGAAGACTCACCAACTTATATGAGTTAGTGAAAATCCATGCTTTTGTCAATGGTAGATTAAGGTCTTTTGTCTGTAACTTTCCAACTATGTACTTTTATCCTTTTTGTAATAGATAAGGATATGAACTATGGCATTTTATAGTCACCACTCAAAAGGCAATCTGCCTTTTTGACTCTACATTGATCTTGTTATCTAGATTAATGTTTCCAGCTGGCCTTCAAAGTATGGCAGGCTGTATGATGTAGTATAAAGTGTCTCAAGTACTTGTATTTTATTCATGCTTTGTAACACTTGTAAGAACTTGAGAGCAAAATACATCATTCTTGAAAACCATATTTGAGTGTTCTTGTTCTTGTTGTTTTACTTGTGTTCATTGTTTTATCAATAGTCAGTTCCCTATTTGATCTGCTAAGTGTTTCATATCTCTCCACCTTATGAAACTATTGCATTGACCACCCTTCCCGGTCCTGCAACACATCAACATCCAAATGTATTTTATCCGTGATTGTTTTGATCGAAAGCTTATTTATCTAGAGCTAGTCACATCAGATAACAACTTTGCTAATCTGTTTTCTAAGGCGTTTGATCATTTCCTATTTGACTATTTAGTTGAATCTCTGGAATTATTAACTTTGGTTAAAGATTAACCTTATGCCCTCTCAAAATATTCTTTATGTTCATTTTCGTTAAAATTGTTATTTTCGTTCTAGAAAATCACAATTTTAGGGGGAGAAAATACGCAAATGTCTCGAAAAAGATTTTTTCTTAAGTTTTGAAGAAAATTTACAAAAAGATTTTATTTAAAACTTCAGAATATTAAATTTTCAAGGTTACATAGGAAATTATAGTAATTAAATTTTCAAGTTTACATAGGAAATGATAGTATATTTATTGATTTTGATATATTACATACTAAGGTTTAAAAGAAATTGATTTGTATTATGTTTGATATGTTGATAGGCTTGACTTTCAATAATGAAAAGCACTATGATCTGTGATACACTAAAAGTAAATTCTCTATGACTGAAGTGGGTCACTCATCAAGGTTTGTGGTAACACTGATTCAATGCTAAAACAGACTGAGAGTTACAGTCTAGTCATACTCAAGCCGGTTAGTTTCTGATTCAGTATCTTTCGAAAGCACTATACATATACATATAAAATTCTAAAGATGAAAAAAATATGAAACTAAAGAAAATTAATCAAAAAGAGCAAAAAGATGCTATAAGGCCATATAGGAATAAAAGATGCCAATGCATACAATAATAAAAGATATGTTATAGACATACATACTATGTGATAAATATTTTTCTTTTTGAGAATATGTTCCGACACAGGAGGCAAAATCAAAATATGGGACACGTAAGTCCGAATTCTCATGTAAGTCCAAAACGTCTTGCGAGGGCAAAACATAAATCCGACTGGCTGTTAATAAGTCCTAAAACTTGTTAATATTCTGTGTTCATAAACATTTCATAGGCTAGTTATGCTTGATATAGATATTATAAGAAGAGAAAAAATTATCTTGAAAATGCTTATCAGAGGTATAAGTTTAAGTCAAATTGGGGTGACTTGAAATTTCATAAGTGTCTTGAAGCTGGATAAGGGTTCTACCGGATTTTTGAGTGTGTGATCCATTGATTTCATATATATTAATTAAAACATGATAAATTTTATAGCATATGTGAATAAGTAAAATTGAATTCTATGTTTAAAGTGGATACAACATCTTGACAATCAGCGTAACCAGTCTTATTTGAAGTAAAGCTGAACAATATTAATAATCGATTTCGCGGAAATATGGTCCTGTACTTGAAAATTTATCAAAAATAGTTTTAAGTTATAAGTAAAATTTGAATATCAATTTATTTTTGTTTTAGTGTTGTTAAAAACTCATGTTTGTTTACATTTTGTCTTTGTTCAACAAAGTTTTACAAAATTAAGGGATTTTGGTAAGTTACTAACACTTAGTTACACATGTTTTTTTTAACTTAACAAATCACAAGCTTAAAGAAATGAAACAAAATGGTTAAAATTTTTTTTTAATTTGAAAAGAAGTTGAACTTATCGCGTGCGATAAGTTCAAAGGATATGAATGTTCATTGATGTGACTAGTTGAACTAGTCACACACGAGAAGTTAGTGTATTATAAAAGGAATAGCTATGCGATAAGTCCTTCATTCATACGAAAACTCTCTAACTTCACAATCTCAAAATTATCTAAGTGCAAAATTTGTTTGTTGTTGATATTCATGTTCATTATGGTCGCACGTTGATTGTTTAAGGATTGATAAGGTAGATTTCTAGTTGTTGATTGTGTTTACGTGTGTTCGAACATTAACCGAATGAATGAGGACAAATAGACAATAAATTGAAACAAATTAACTATACGAAACCTTAAAATTGACCTAATAAACAATTGTTGAATATGTACTAATGGTTAAAATCAACCTAAAAATGTTTAACTTGAAAATCTAAAAATTCAGACTTGTCACGTGCGAAAAGCTGCTAGAACATGAACATACGCTATAAGTTTTTCCAATTTCTTAGAACCTTTTGCTTGATTTTATGACTTGTCATGTGAACAGTTGAGCTATGGTCAAACTTTGTTTCATGCAATTAGTATTCTTGTCACGCGAAATGTTAGTCTTGGAAAATTAACTATTCACATGTGAATAGTTATAATTATGCCAAAAGTACAAAATTTTTATTTTAAAATTTTTCTAAGTCTGGAATTAATGTATATGAGTAACTAATCATTCTTTGTCTATAATAATTTTTCATATGTGTTGACAAATGGTTTTTAATAAAAATCATTATGTTGCTGCTTTTCTTGGAGAGTTCCTGATGATAAGACATTATTAAAATCTCTGATTGAAGGCCTCAAGACTTCTCGAATACACCATGCTATTATAGCTTATCATACTATCTACACTGATGTGGTTGATTAGTTCTAGATTACTGCAACTAATGAGAGAGATACTCAGAGAGAACCTTGTATTTATCCTATGGTCAAGGGGAAGAGGATTGTTATTACTGCAGAAGTTATCTACAGTGTATTACTATTGGAGGATCAACCAAATACATAGTAAAGATTGATAATAACATGGTGAGAGACTGTCTCAAGAGGATGGGTTAGGATCACTGGTATCTATCACTTAAGAAAAAATACTTGCCTCCATTCTGGATGTATTTATTTCATATGGTGATTCACTGTCTGAATAACTTGAAGGCTGGGATGGATAGCCTAAGTGCTGTATTCGGATCACCGATTGTATCACTTGTCGTTGATTTACCTTACAGTATATCCAAGACTATGTTTGCTGAGATATAGAAGAACGTGGTTGCTACTACGGGGAAGAAGTTTATCATGTACTATAGATTTATACAGATGATAGTGATAGTTGCTCACCCTGAGCTAGTAGCTTATGATTAATCCACCTATGCTGCCATAGTGATGAAGAAAGACATATTGATATATTTGACGGGAGCTCGTGGTAATGCATGGGATGGTACTCACTTTGCTAAGCTCGACAGATTTTGCTGAATAAAATTTCAGATTCATTGAGCCTGGATCTTAGGATTCATCATGTTCAGATTTAAAAATTCAAAATTAAGATGGGTGTGTATGTGTGAATCAGAGAAAAAAGAGAAGGATAATAATAACGCTATGATTTCATTGATGTTGATGAACAAATTACAATGAGAATCATAGACGGATTATGGAATCAAACCCACCCAAAGAAGGAGTTCTCCTTGGGTGGTGGTTCCCACCATCAGAAACACACACAAGAACCACACTTGCAAAAATGTACTAGTGGGTCTATTTATACTATTATTACATCATGACCTAATTTTGACTTTTCTTTTTCTTGATTTTGACTTTGTCTTGTTGACTTTGTCTTCTATTGTTGTTCTTGTTGAGATCAACTTGGTCTCTGAACTTGTACAATGAGATGTTTAGTTGGCTGTGATTATCATTTGGTAAGCTTTAGTTTATTCAATTGTTGAACCCAACAATGCTCCCCCTAAACCAATGCTTGCCAAACTCTAACTTTGAAGATCTTCTCTGTCACATGTCTTCTTGATCAACTAATGTTCTGACACAGTTCACTGTAGTTCTCCCCCTCAGATTAAGCTTCTCCTAATATATTTTTGACAAAGGATAGAATCTCTTTAAGAATACTTAGCGCATTGGATATGGGTCGTAAGAATACTTAGCGCATTGGATATGGGTCGTATAACTTTTGGATTACTGTTCATATCACACTCAAAGGATTTGAATGTATCAGGCATATCATGAGGCTTTGAACTTCAATAAACAACATCAGGAACATAAATCAATTTTGAAAACACTTCCTCTCTTTCAATTTCTGAAATGACTTAATAAAATCATTCTTTAGTTGACTGTCATTTCCCTTGATTAAAGTCTGTCTAACTGCTCCACTCAGTAGATAGACACGGGTGCTGAAAGTCATCACAGAAGATGAATCCAAGTACTTTGGAAAGAGTATCTGACAGATTTACAGATTCCTGAATAAATCAATGATGATGTGACCAAAGTTGATTTCTTCTTTTGGTTTGAATGCTTAAAATGGATGTGCCTGTTGGTTGCATTCATCCGCATTCATGATAATGTCTTATTCTTGTTTGTTGTTGTCAACTGTTCATCATCTTGTTGATGGATGAATTGCATTTGAAGTTAACTCATCCGTATTAGGTGAGTAACTCATCCGCACTTGTTATACTAAAGCAACCACATTTGTTACACACGTGTAATGTAATGAATCTACATTAGTGTACAACCATCCACATTTGTATGATGATCAGCTGCATTTGTATGATCATCATCCATATTTATGTGATGATCAGCCGTATTTGTATGATCATCATCCGCATTTGTGTGATGATCAGTCGCATTTGTATGATCATTATCCGCATTTGTGTGATGTTCATCCGTATTTATTTGTAAAACATCAGCATTTGTTTGCACAACATCAGCATTTGTTTGCATAACATCAGCATTTCATACTTAAACAAATATGAGTACTAGTGTTATTCTTCGATTTGAATGTATCAATTTGAGTTTCGATCTGAATCATTCAACACATTCAATTTAATGAGAGAATAATTAATGTATCATCTTCAAAAGCAAGTAGATTTATCTAATCTTGCAAGCCAATTGAATTTATTGATAATCCTTGATGAACAACATGGTCGAACTCATTTTCTTCTTGTATCTGATTTGGATCCAGTTCAATTGTATTACATGTTGAAGTGATAATTTGTGGAATGATTTATCAGCTTCGAATAGTACAAAATTCACTAGATGTTTTAATTTCTTCTTGATTTTGAGATGAACAGATGGGTTTTTCTTCTTTTTGAAGAACAGTGACTTTGTTCTTCATTTTTCTGATTTTCTTCTTTGTTCTTGACATCATAAAGTTGAAATCAGATCTAAAAAATAGATGAATCCAACAACCAACAACTCTGATACCATTTTGTTAAATCAAAATTTCAAATTCATTGAGCCTAGATCTTAGGATTCATCATGTTTAGATTTGAAAATTCAAAATTAAGATGGGCGTGTGTGTGTGAATCAGAGAACAAAGAGAAGGATAATAATAATGTTATGATTCCATTGATGTTGATCAACAAATTACAATGAGAATCATAGATGGATGATGGAATCAAACCCACCCAAAGGAGGAGTTCTCCTTGGGTGGTGGTTCACACCATCAGAAACACACGCACAAGAACCACACTTGCAAAATTGTACTAGTGGGTCTATTTATACCATTATTACATCATGACCTAATTTTGACTTTTCTTTTTGTCTTGATTTTAACTTTGTCTTGTTGACTTTGTCTTCTATTATGTTTCTTGTTGAGATCAACTTGGTCTCTGAACTTGTATAAAGAGATCTTCAGTTGGCTGTGATTATCATTTGGTAAGCTTCAGTTTATTCAATTGTTGAACCCATTAGATTTGTTAAAGGATATCTCTTAATAATAGAGTATTAGGGTTAGATAGGGAGATGATGGAGAAAACTCAACTATTTTAATGATCTACATGCTGTAAATCAACAACAGGATGAGAGGATCATGAGTATGGAACATCAACAATAGTTTATGTTCAGTTATATACAGATCATGGAGCAGAACATCAAAGACCTCACTTCTCGTGTTCCATTCTCGTTGGAGAGTTAAGTGGACATCAATATACTGGTTCTGAAGTTGCTAGTGATCCTAGTACTACTACAGAGCATGTTGTTGATCCTGTTATG
Source organism: Flaveria sonorensis (assembly GCA_025506505.1). Taxonomy (NCBI): domain Eukaryota; kingdom Viridiplantae; phylum Streptophyta; class Magnoliopsida; order Asterales; family Asteraceae; genus Flaveria; species Flaveria sonorensis. Next base: position 41,782,277 of record CM046428.1, read on the forward strand.
ACTGAAAGGACAACTAAGACTGCTAATGTTGATCAAGAGCCATCTACCATTGTTCCTACTTTGGCTACTGAGGATCGACATGTAGTATTTACTAGAGAGGCTTTTGTGGAGCTTAAGCATGACATACTTATCCCTAACCCAGTTCATAATGATGATGACTTGGAGATGGTGGATTTTAGTTGTGATGAGGAAGATGACCTTGATGATCAAGATGATGTTGATGATGATGGTGATGATAATGAGAAGGATGGTAATGGAGACAAGAAGGATGATGTTGATCAGAGCCGTGATATGGGTTCAGCTGCTGGTGCTTCTGGATCATCGGGTTCTACCAATGTCTCCGAACCAAGTCCCGATGATACAGTTGATTATACTCCATCGGTTCCCATTACTAAAGAGACTTATGAGAAGAAATTCTATACCCTCCAGCAACAGATTCTTACTGAGGAATCTGATGAGGATTTCGGTCTTTTTGATGACTTGGAAGAGACTGTAGATTACACTGATATGTTTGGAAACAGTCTTAAAGAATTATTTTTAGATATCTTAATTAAGAAGGAGAGATAGTTGGTGAATAAAGTGCTAATGAGACAACTGACAAGGCAACAGATCTAATTGGTCAAAGTGATGTACGTCGGTTGGAAATCTTATTGTTAACACTCCTCCTCCACCAGCTTATGTACACATGCAAAGACATTCCAAACCTTTCATAAGGTATGAAAACTCAGAACTTATTATTAGTGGAATGTATGATGCTGAGAAGAAGATGTTCATGGTGAAGAGAAACGCTGGTGCTATAGAGTATTATTTGGATGAGCATGACTTTCGTAAACTCAAAGCTTCTGATTTATATGCTATGGGTCTTGTTCCGTTTATCAATCTGAGCAACTATAGAAAGTTGAAATGAATCAGGAATATGATATGGAAACATAGTAAGACCAACCTCAAAGACTTCAAAACTGCTAAATCCAAAGTCAATGAAAATGAGATGCATATAGACCCGAACACTAACAATCCTAGGATCGGGTTTTTAAGCATTCAGGATATGCAAGGAAGATCCCTATACATGCTCCTATGCCAGTTAACAGCTTGTCTAAGTTCATGTGGAGGGCTTGTGAAAAGGAGACAGGACACGCGTTGATACACTGTGTAGATGAAGATTACCGTATCGTCGACCATGTGGATCTGCTTTAGTTTGGAAAGTATGATTTGATGAGGTGGTAGGTTTGTCTGATTACAGCTGATGAATCTACTCACTTTTGGTGGCATAGTTCGGTTGGTTGATTACGAAGGCCTTGAATAACAAGATGTCGCTTATGGGTGCAGTTACAAGGTTGTGGACGTGCACTTGTAAAGCATTGATTCACCGAGGCTAGGGGGAGATTGTAGGGATTGAACCTAGAGGCTTGGAAAACCAAATCAAGATGATAAAGCTCAAGTCGTGCGAGAACCTGAAGTTGCCGCGTGAGAAGTTTATCTCGCGCGAGAACTACGAGAGAACTTCGTGGTTTAGTATAAATAGTTGTTAATTGATGTAATTTAGAGAGCTTTTATCATTTTCCTAATTTTAATTGTATTTGAAATCTTTTAAATCAGAGAGCAGTACACATCAAAGTTTATTTACACTTGTGTTCATTTCATTGCTTATTTTATCTTCTTACCATGATGATTATATTCCGCGTTCTTGTCACGAGATCAATCTAATTGTTAAATGTCTTTATCCTTCTCAGTTGGGTCCTTTTCCCTTATAGAATTAGAAGGAGAGGATCAGGACCCTGTTGTGGGTCAGAAGATGAAGCTTGCTGAGATGCAACACTAGGTCCTGGTTGAGTTGTCTCTTGTGGTTCAACCTTGACCTCAGCTTCAGGTGCAGCCTGACTTGGTGGAGATTGCAAGTCAACCAGCTCACCCTTCTTGATCTTCTACTTGATCACTCTAATGTGCTTATCCATACTGGATAGAGACATCGGACCAAGTCTCCTTTCAGAGAACCCATACAGCTTCAATAAGCTCACCATCCTTTGTTTATCAGAAGACTTATTCTGATTGGCTCAGATGATGGCTCTTGACTTTGCAGCCTCTTCCCTCATCTTCCCCTTAGCAGCCTTTTGCTCTTTCAGCACTTCTTGCTCAAGTGCTTGAGTTATTCAAATTATATATACTCATAGGACAAGGGAAGTAGGTCTACTGACTGATAGAGGCCTGTGGCACTCAGGTAGGTTATCATGTTTTGCCTATCTTGTTCCCTACCTACCTGAGTTTCTTTTTTAGTGGCCACAACCTCTGCCTCAGGGCTTTCTTGAATTGGGAGAGGGTAGGAGCTTTGTATAATCTTTTCCTTATTCTTTCTTCTTTGATTTTGAGGAGCAATTCTGCAACCTCAGCTTCCTTCCTCTCTTTTTTGACAGTTTAGTGTCAGCTAGCTCATTGAGTTCCTCCAAGGGAAGAGAGATGATTTCATCTATATTGTAGTTCCTAGACCCTAAATAGTTTAATATGGCTGCCTTCAACTCATCCTCTTTAGTGTTTGGCCTGGTAGCAGCCCTGATTGCAGCTTGCATAAAGCCAAGGGTCTCACTAGAACTCTCACCCCTTGCCTTCCTCTTCCTTTCCCTTTTCTTTTCCTTAATCTGCTTAGAGGTTATCTTCCTCTTCCCTTTGTCAGTCATTGGCCTGTATGACTCAGGGTGGAGAGAGCTTTGCCCTTCATCACTTGGGAACTTGAGCTCTGGTTAGGAAAAGGTTGTGAGACACCTTCACCAGCTAGTGCCTCACTGAGGGTACTTGGTGCTGAAGTAGTTCATGTCTCAAGGTTCAAAGGTTCAACAACTGGGCCTTTTACTAAGGTTTCCCCTTCGAAGCTAATCATAGGGTCTGCCACAGTATCCAGTTAACTAATAGTCTTGCATGCTGGCCTCTGTCTATATAATTTGGACATTTTTTGAACTCTTCAAGCACCCTATCTTGAATTCTTTTAGCTAACCATTCAGCTTGCCTGGATTTCTGCTTGCCTGGATTGACTTGGGTTGGCAAATGGCAGATCAACTGGACAGAAGTTCTCATAGTATCTTAGGTTTTGGATTTTGAAGACCTCTTGTTGTCCCTGAGATCTAGAGAGTACTGGCCTCTTCTAGAAGCATCATACATCCATCCTACTATTGGATTTTGGATAACTGAGGAGGTTGTTGAGTAAGATGGGGTAGACATAGCCCTTGGTATGCCCTCCTCAAATAGGCTTTCAATAAGGGCTTCCATATCAATGTTGGCATGAGGAGGTTGTTGAGTATGGATAACTGAAAGTGAGTGGTGAGTCCTCTATGTCCATACTCTAGGTAGAACTCCCAGGTTCTGTGATTATAGGTAGGACTTTCTCCCGCTTTTTGGTACCATCACCCTCTTGCATAAGGCAGCTAAGGGTTAGGTCCAACACATCCACAGGTTCTTGTGGACTTGGTTGAGTTTGCCTGGCAGGTCTCTCAACTAACTTTCCCATGAGATTGGTGATCTCAAGTTGCTGGTCACTAACCTACCCTAGCAAGGTAACCATCCAAGATTCCAGGTGACTTACCTTTGAAACTAAATAGGTGCATATTTTAGAAAGTTTTTGCACCTTTAGTTGCGTACTCCCTCATCTTCATTAGAAGAATCACAGAAGGATGAGAGAATAGGAGCAAAGTCTTCTTCCTCATCACCAGCTTAGGGTTCATTCCTGCTAGATTTCCGCTACACCATGACAGCTTCAAGAGAAGTGTCAACAGGCTGGGTTGCCATGGTTTAGGTGTTAATGATGTAATCACTTGCAAAACTAAGAGCCTCTTCCATATGGACTTTTTAAACATGTTTAGGGAAGTCCACCTCAATTTGGGGTGGTTGATGTGGGCTAGACATGCGTGATTCAGGAGAACTCATCTCTCCTTGAGTAGGGGAGGAGAAGAAAGACTCTTGGTACTCAGTAATTCCCATATCATAATCATCATAGAATTGAAGGTCAGGGATGGTTTGGTTTAAGTATAACGATTGGGGATGGTAGCTTTCCCATGAAGGCTGATCTCTTGAGGTTTGAGACTTAGAGTGATGGCTTAAGGGTTGGCCAATGTGCTCATTAGGCTAAGCATGAGAAACCACATCATTGATTAATGAAGTAAAGGGAGTGGTCTGCTCCTTGGTGGAAGTGGGAGCTCTTGGTTCCACTTCCTCTTGCATTGGTGATTGTATTGGAACCTGCTTAATCTAAGTAGACTGAGTAGGGGTTCGTTTAGATTTTCTAGTGTAGGTGATGGTTATTTTAGGCTCTATGGGTGGTGCTGATGTAGGAGGTATGGGTTCAACATTGATTGTTGCTGCCAAGTTTTCACCATAAGCAATAAGCTCTATCATTTTTGAGACTAGGACTGTTTCTACCCTGAGAAGCCAATAATGATCTTTCTTATGATTTTAAAGATGTCGGGCTTCATCTGTCGTAATTTAAGAGTAGCACCTATTCCACTTAATTATGAGCCAAGTTCACAGTTAAGAATGTGTTGAGCCAAGGACTCTAAAGAGTTCAAGTTAGCAAGCAAGTTTGTGTAGACAAATTGAGAGTACTTGAAGTTGACCCGTTGAACCATTCCATGGACTATATAGGATAAGTCCTCAGGAATCTGGTCCCTTTTTAAAGGTTCTGACTTTGTAGTCCCCTTCATAGCCCATCTGCCGAAATGAGTCATTAACAGTAGATTTGGCGAAGGACAACTCGCCTTCTTCATCATCCAGCCTTAGATTAGAGTTGATTATGGCTGGGGTGATGAAAATTTTCCTCCCCTTCACTATGGCAGACAATGCCTTCTCACCGTCTAATATGATCTCCTGGTAGGTCCTCCAGAACTCTAGGAGCTGTTTTTCATACAGTGAAGGGTCTATTGTGAGTGCGGTGAGGTAGTTTGATTGAGAAAGGTAGCCGCAAATATCTGAAAAACCTCGATATTTTTAGATGACAATAGAAAAAATTGATTATGTTGCCTGTGTAAGTGCATGGAAAAATCTGGTTGGTTTCAGGGTTCAGGGTTAGTTATTTTAGAATGCTTTGAGGTGAAGAAAGCTAAGAACAGTGGCGGTTTGTGGGTGAATTTAGGGTTGGAACTTTTGTAGATGAAGAGGAAGGTGAAAGAGGCGGAACCGTTGTACAAATACATATATGGTTGGATTTGAGAAAAAGTTAATGCAAAAAGATATACTTTGTAATCCAAATGTCGGTCCCACCTCTGAAAATGTGCCCAAAAATGTAGTTTTCTTGGATGTCTAAATCTTTCGAAGGTAATTTGATTTCGGAAGTTTTGAGAAAACTTCCAAAGTCAATTTGGCTCTGGAGATATTCCTTAGGTTTACAAAAATTTGCTTCGGAAGAAAAATACTTATAGTATATTTAAGCATCGGAAGATGTATCAGAATTTCTTCGGAAATTAAATTTCTTAGTAAGTAGTTATTAGTTTTGAAGACATAATTTTCTTCCGAAGCAAACTTAATGTCTTCTAAAAGAAAACATAACTTAAATTCTCAGATTCTAAGAGATATCATTTTGAAAAAGTTTCTTCCATAGTAAACTAGGCTTACATATAGGTGATAATATAGACAACTTAAGACACACCTATTTGAAAAATAATCTTGAAATTAATTTTAGAATATCTACTCAAAGTTAATCATCCCAATAGTTGATACTAGATACTTAAATCTTTGTTCATCAAAAGCTTTTATAAACAGATCAGTATATTGTTCATTTGTGTTAACTTTGACTAGTTTTATCAATCCCTTTTTAAAATTATCTCTTTTCAAATGATACCTGATGTTGATGTGCTTTGCCTTAAAATGCTGTATAGGATTCTCAACGACGGAGATAGCACTGTTGTTGTCTTTGTGGATGGGAGTCTCTTTGAAGGTGAATCCATAGTCCAACATCTGATTCTAAATGAAAAGCACTTGAGCACAGCAGCTTGCAGCTGCAATGTATTCAACTTCAACAGTTGATGTAGACACACAGGATTGTTTCCTGCATTGCCATGAGACTATCCTTTCACCAAGGAATTGACATCCCCCAGATGTAAACTCAGCAATCATGTTGCAGCCACCAAAGTCACTATCTGTATAAACATACACATTGAAGTCAAAATTCTTTGGATACCAAAGACCCAGTTTGGGAGCACCTTTGAGATATTTGAGAATTCTTTTAACACCAACAAGGTCTGACATCTTGGGGTTGGTTGATATCTTGAACAAATGCATGTGGCAAACATGATATCTGGCCTGCTGGCTATGAGGTACAAAAGAGACCCAATCATAGCCCTATAGAGATGTTCATCAACACAGTCCCCCTTAAGATCAGGTCCTATAAAGTGGTTTCTGGATATCGGTGTTTTGCAACCTTACACTCAGTTAGTTGAAATCTGGTATCTATGTATTGCACATATTTTACCTGGTTTATGAAGATGTCATTATCAACCTACTTCACTTGAATTCCTAGAAAGAAATTGAGTTCCCCCATGCCACTCATTTCAAATCTATTCTTCATCAGCTTCTCGAGTCTGCTAAACAATATACTATGACAGTGTCTCATACCACTTCCTTAGAGCTTGTTATAGCACATACAGAGCTTTGTCAAGCTTGCAGACATAATCAGGATGATCTAGGTTTGCAAAGCCAGGTGGTTGTTTGACATACACTTCCTCATCTATCACACCATATAAGGAGGCACACTTGACATCAAGTTGGTAGACCTTTAAATCCTTGAATGCAGCAAAAGCATGGAATATCCTAATAGCTTCAAGTCTTGCAACAGGAGCAAAAACATATGTGTAGTCAATCACTTCTTCTTGTGTGTACCCTTGAATAACTAGCCTTTCCTTGTTCTTGATGACAAGTTCTTCTATCATCTTTCTTATTCCTGAAAACCCACTTGGTACCTATTGGTGTGTCTAATGAGGAAGAGGGCATAAGTTCCAAACCTTTTGTCTTTTGAATTGATGCAGTCCCTCCTACATTGCTTCAACCTAAGTTCCATCCTTCAGAGCCTCATCAACTTCCTTTGGCTTTATTTAGGACAAGAAAAAAGAGTATAGGCAAACATTTTTGTCATAGATTTATCCTCTTGGTCTCACCTTGTCTCAACATCTCCAATGATGTTTGTGGTAGGATATGACTTATGGATTCTCAGTTGATGAATCACAACAAGTTGGTTGGACATATCTAAATTGGTGAAATTTAGATCTGGTGATTGAGTATCACCCTCCACATCAACACACTTGTCAAGAGAAGCTTGATCCAATGAGTGTGTGACATTATTGTTTTTGTCTTTTACGGAGTGTTTATCAGCATCAATAAATTCCTGATCACTATCACCACCTCTATCTCCTCCTACATTGGAAACCTCTTTATTTGAGTTCCGTGCCTCATTGCTGGAATTTGTAGGCACTTTAGATGTGTCAGCGGAAGAGTTTGTCATTGATATGCTAACAGGATTTCCAACTACAGGGTTTGTTACCACTGGAGCTGAAGTAGTTTTCTGACTTCGTCTTCTCAGCTCAAATCTTGGGTCATGATCTCCTGTTGATAAGCTACCTGTAGATCTTGAAACATCTTCACAAGATTTGTCAAAATAGTTGGTAACTAAATCAAGATCAAACTGCCAACCAGGACCAGAACCTTTCACACTAGGTGTGTGCTCATTGAAAGTCACATTGGCTAACTCTTGAACTACTCTAGTTCTAAGATTGTATACTCTATAAGTCTTAGCTTAGGAAGAGTACCCAATAAAATGTCCATCATCTGATTTCTCGACAAATTCGGCTATCTGATCTTAGGTATTCAAGATGGTGCATGGAAATCCAAATGATCTGAGAAAATCAATAAAAGTTCTCCTTTTGTGCCACTGCTCATAAGGAGTTTTACCATGAGTTTTGACTACTAAAACTCAATTCTGCACATAGCAGGCAGTGTTGACTGCCTCTGCCCAGAAGGTGATGGACAGTTTAGAGTTAGAGAGCATGGTCCTTGTAGCATCAATAAATGTCATGTTTCTCCTCTCAGCAACACCATTTTACTGAGGAATCCTGGGACCAATATATTGTCTTGTAATACCTTTTTCATCTCAAAATGTATCAAGGATTTGATCCTTAAATTCTGTTCCTTGATCACATCTTAAATTCTATTCCTAAATTTCAAAATGAAGTTCCTCAAGATATCAGAGGTCTCATTCTTAGTTCTAAGAAAGAAAACCCAGGTGTATCTTATGAAATCATCTGTTATCACTAGGCAATATGAAGTTCTTCCTAAACTCATTACATTGGTGGGACCAAAGAGATCCATATGTAATAAGTGTAGGGGAGAAGTGATGGAGTTCTATTCCTTTGGCTTGTGAGACACTTTGTGTTGCTTCTTTTTCAGACATGTAACACTGTAAGGCCCTATTCCCGGGATGCTTACAGTTGGTCAATCATCGCATAAAACATTTATTGTATATAAACAATGGAAAGAATTGCAGCAGAATAATTATCAAAAACCATTTCATGCATTAATAATTTCTTTTGCCAAGTAATACATCGTTGATTTAAAGTTACAAAAGAATATTTAATTGTATTACAAAACAATAATATTATATCTGCATGAAGTGGATGCCAGTCATTGCTTGCAAGTAGCTTCACCCCCATGCCATCCTCAGCAACAACATTACCTGCCAACTGAAAATGCATAGAAAAGTCAGCGTTGCTGAGTAAGTTCAAGTTTTTATAAATAAAATACTTCATTTACATAAAAAGTTCCTTTAGTTTCGTTTGTGATCACACATCATACGTACATCTAGATAATAATTATTATTATCTTACATCAACATTCGTCATCATTCATTTCCATACTTTTCATTGTTATCTTTCACTTTTTTCTGGACCAATGTCATATGCCACACCCCAAACATTGTGCGCGAAGCGGGTACTGGGCCGAAGTATATAAATAAACCCCTAACATTGTGCATGAAGCCTGACCCAGTACTGAGGCAAAAGACAAGGGTCCCGTTACGTACATATTAGTCAATCACAAAGATTGACCCACGTGTGCATCCTCATGGGTTAGCTAAACCGCACACAGTTGAGCTAACAACCCCTCAATGAGTTGTGAACTTTCATTCATTTGCTTGCAGGACTTTCGTTTTTCATTCATTATATTCCAATTTCATTAAATTTTTCTTTCTCTTTTGTTAAGATAATACTTTCCGTACAATGGTATTAACACACCACGTAAAGTCACACAGTAGTACGCAATATAGAACAAAACATCTGCGGGTGAACAAGACATCTGTGGAGGAACAAAACATCTGCGGATGAACAAATCAACTGCGGATGAACAAAACATCTACGGATGAACAAAACATTTGCGGAGGAACAAAACATCTATGAAGGAACAAAACATCTGCGGAGGAACAAAACATCTGCGGATGAGCAAAACATCTGCGAATGAACAAAACATCTGCAGATGAACAAAAACATCTGCGGATGAACAAAACACATGTGGATGAACAAACATCTGCGGATGAACAAAACATCTGCGGAGGAACAAAACATCTGCGGAGGAATAGAACATATGCGGAGGAACAAAATATCTGCGGAGGAACAAAACATCTACGGATGAACAAAACATCTACGGATGAACAAAACATCTGCACATGAACAAAAACATCTGCGGAGGAACAAAACATCTATGGATGAACAAACATCTGCGGATGAACAAAACATCCGTGGAGGAATAAAACATCTGCGGATGAACAAAACATCTGTAAATGAACAAAACACTTAGCTATTGAACATAAAACCCATGCGGTTGAATGTTCAGCAAATGCGGATGAACAACAAATGCGGATGAACAACAAATGTGGATGAAGTCCAACAAATGTGGATATTTCCCCTTCTTTTTGAACCCATAATAAACAAGTTTGCCACTTGCACACTTTAACCCCCTCTACTTGGAATGTTTTCCCTTTCTTTCTTTTTCTTTTCCTTTTAAATTTTCGGGTGTTACAACTCCACCCCCCTATATAGATTTTGTCCCCGAAACCTGTCACTCCTCGAACAGTTGTGGGTAATGCTGCCTCATCTCTTCCTTAGTTTCCCACATATCTCGGACCCGTTCCTGTGCCTCCACTGTACTCGCACCAGTGGAACAACTTTATTTCGTAGCCTCTTCTCTTTTCTGTCAATGATGGCCACTGGCTGCTACACATAGTTGAGCCGTTCATCCACCTAAATATCCCCAAGTGGCACAATCATATCTTCGTCGGCTAAGCACTTTCTTAGATAAGATACATGGAATGTCGGATGAATTCCACTTAACTCATCGGATAGCTCCACCCTGTAGGCCATCTCTCCTACTCGAGCAATGATTCGGAAAGGCCCTATATACCTCGGGCTCAGGTTACCCCGCTTTCTAAACTGGATGATCACCTTCCAAGGTGAAACCTTCAACATAACTTTATCACTCACCTTGAATTCAATCATTCTACGCCTCTTGTCAGCATACGACTTTTGTCTATGTTTTGCCTCCTTCATAAAGGCCTTGATCTTCTCTAATTTTTTTGGTCGTAGCCTTGATCACCATGATGCTCCCTAAATCCTTCTGCCTAATGTCACCCTAACATACAGGCGTTATACACTTCCTACCATATAGCATCTCATATGGAGGCACACCAATGTTGGCATGATAACTTGTCAGGATCAGCGATCTAAGTTTGATCAATTAGAGTTGAATCGCAGCGGAATTAGAACAAGAATTAGACAAATATAGCAAGAACACAATAGATATTCAATGGAACAGTACACGGTTATAGAGAAAGAGGGTTTTCTTCAAAATGGATAATATCATTCATGCACAATGCTTCGGTGTGGCGGCTGCTAAGCTTTTCTAAGTATGCTATAGCTGCGCAGGGCCTCACACCTTACAATTAGGTCAACATTCCTTATATAGAGGAATGTGACGTCTGCTGATGTTACTTGATAGTGACATCTAACAGAATTATTACAAACAACTGAAAGTAAGCAAACTACTAAGAATGTTCACAACAACTGAGAACATCTCAGAGTGCTAAGTACAAGATGAAACTAAAATTACTGAAACTACAAGTACTGATTACAAAAAACATAAAACTACTGAAAGGAAACCATCACAACTACTGAAGAGGTCTTCTTCAGCTGTTGTGATAACATCTGAAACTTTGTCTTCAGACTGTCTTCAGCTCTTTCACTTCAAACTTTGTCTTCAGCTCTTTCACTTCAGACTTTGTCTTCAGCTCTTTCACTTCAGACTTTGTTATCAGTTGATGTCTTCAGCTGTTGCAGACTACTTCAGTTGTTGTAATGTCCGTGGGACTTAAAGGTTTTTCTGATCAGGCTCATTGGTTCTTTTGGTCCAACAAACTCCCCCTGAACCAATGCAGCCAAAACCTTTAAGCTTATTAAGGTCCCACTTATTCTTGGCAGAAATACTCTCTTGATCAGCTTCAGAGATATCGGATAAGCACAGGCCAGGGAACAGGTTTCAGTAGATGTGAATGTCAAAGGATGGAAGGGAACTCTGTCTTGGGGAACTGGACACAGAGCTGTTATCCCAACCATGAAACCTACTTCCCATTGATGAGTCTATAAGACTCTCTGACGTAGGCCTCAAGGAGAACAACTTGTTCCTCCTTAGTGAGTTCTTCTGCTTCTCCTTCGAAGAAGAACTCTGGGCCATAGTACTCTGATAGGTACTTTACCGTCTTTCCATTTTTCAACTCAACAGTTGTTATCTCTCTGTAAGCAAATTCATCTGGGTGAGTCCCTTCTAATAACAACTGGAGTTCATTTTTCTTGATCTCTTCAAGCCTCTTGTATAACAACCCCTTCTTGACCATTTTGTTCTCCATTAGAGTTTGAGGGGTCATCTTTGACTTGTAGGCTCTCTTGAAGTCTTCAAGTATCTCCCAGGGTGAGACTACAATGGCCAACATAATAACAACATCTATGGTCTTTCTCACTTGGCCATTGTATCTACTTGGTATGGATTTCTTATGAATTCTAGAACTAACCCTGGGGTCTGGCCAAATCCTTACTCTCTCCTTTTGATATTGAAAGGTATACCTGAGAGCATACAGCCTTTGAGCGTGTTTCTTCATGGCTTGTATAGATGATGACTGAGGAAACTCTTTGTCAACCATCTTCAAAAGTTGCTCATCGTGCTGTTTCTGCTGTTCTTCTTCTTCAATCTTAACTTTCACCATTTGCCTCTGAAAGTCTGGTGTGATCATTTGTTGACTTCTGGGCTCAGGTATTTTTAGAACAGCAGAGATTGGCAGACTGTCTTCTTCATCATCTTCTTCTTCTTCTTCCATCCTCAACACCCTTCTCCTCCTTCTGGGTGCATCCTTGGATGTGGTTTGAGGTGGTTTTTGGGGTAAGGGAGTTGGTTTTGAAGGTTGAGTTGGTTTAAGTTTAGGTTTAGGGATTGGTTTGGAGAGTTGTGGGGTTGGTTGTTTTTGAGTGGGAGTTTGGGAAGGCTGATCTAGCATTTTTGTGGTAAGTTTGGCTTTGGAAAGCTTGGCCATATCAGATCTCTTCCCAGCACCTGCTTCATCTAAGCTTCGATAATCAACCCTTTATTGAATGCTTCAGAAGCACAGATTCTGGTGGTTATTGCCAGAATACTGTCTCTGGTCCATGATTTAATCTCAATTAATGATCTTCCCAAGTATTTTGCAATAAACCTGATCATTATCTCCAACCTCTCCCTTTCCATCACACTGTAACTGGCCCATCTCTCTTGTATCTCTTTAATCTCCAGCCTTCTGATCTCAGTGTCTAAAGTAGCTGTATCAAACCCTGTCTGAAGAGTTGGTCTATTATTTTGTCCATTGATCTGCTGTGAGCTTCATCAGCTTCTTTAACCAGATCATCCAATGATTTCTCTTCATCAGGCTTTTGAGTTTCAGCACTTTTCTTTCTCTTGTATGTGATCAGCTGTTTTTCCTTTTCTAACTCCTTTTCTTTCTCTTGTTGTTTCTCATCTTCCACTCTCTTTCTCTTTCTTTCTTTCACTGCCTTAGACTCCCCCTTTTTGGGTGCATTGGGTTCAGGGGTTTGAATGGCAGAAAGCTTCTTTTGCACACATCATCAACAAGTGTTTGTAGATTTGAGGAGATCCTCTCGTCAATGGCTTTATGCACAATCTCATTGATGATGGGAGTGATGAGAGGTAAGGAATGTTGAAAAGTAGCAACCATCTGCTCAGAGGGGTTCTGTCCCTGAGAGGTGGTGCCAAAAGCAGTGGCTGGTGGCTCAGTTGAGTGTAGTGGCTGAGTGTTTGGTGAACCTTCAGATGAAGGTGCCATCTGTGGGTTTATTGGGGCAGATGGACTTTGATCCTGAGACATTTTGGCAAGCAGTTCTTTGAGTCTGCTCACCTCAGCCTCAAGGATTGTGTTATGGGCTAAGACATCGTAGAAAAAGCCCAGGTCATCATCAGTCTTTGCTGAATCACCTGACCTCCTGATTGAATCAGGATGTACATGCCCTGAGTGTAGATCAGTTGTAGCATGTGCCCCTTGTTCTTGGTTCTGGGGACTTCCTGCCTCAGGACTGAGTCCTTCATCGGCAGTTGCCTCTGGTGAGGTCTTAGAGATGTTACCAACTGCATCCTGTTCATTTGCTGAATCAGTAGAAGTGGCAGCCTCACCAGATGTTCTAACCTCCTCCTCTACACGGGGAGATTGAACATTATAACCCCTGTGCTGTGGGTTATCAGCAGCATTTTGGTCCTCTTCCTCAGCTGTTGTGGTTCTCCCCATTGTGATTGGTTTCTGGGGAGGAGGAGAGGAATGCAGCTGACTCAGCACTTGTGCAACTATAATGGTTGGACTTTGAGGGGCGGTTGCATTTGGAGATAGGTTTGAAGCAGATTGCACCCGGGGTGACTGGTGCTCTTCAATGGTAACCTTCTCAATTGAGATAGGTTCCAGCATTGTGGTATCCCCAATTATGGTTGCATCAGGATCCTGTTGAGAGGATGCCTGAGCGGCTAGGGCTGGTGGAGTCTTTGACACTACTGGGGGGTTAGAACCAGTAAGTGTTTCCTGTATTGGTGTTACAGGGGCATCCTCAGGGGACTCATCTCCCTGAGTAGCCTTTTTGGGCTTTTTGGTGTTGGGTTTGGTGGGGACTTTGGATCTGGAAGTGGAGGCTGTGGGTTCCCGCTGCTTGGGTTTTAGCAGCCGGGCAGCCCCTTTCAGTGTAGGGTCAGAGTTGTGCCTGGAGTATACTTCAGGCAATACAGCCGGAGCAGGGACTCCAAGGCCAACAAGGCCGTCTGATTTTAGCTGATTTAAAATTATGGCCATGAGAAACCTGGGATATAATATCCATCTGTTTGCCACAGGTTTCAAAGCCAGATCCTTTAGTTCCATAAAAACTATCTCAGAAAAATTTAGATTTTGTCGTTCAAAGATAGAGTATAATACCTGTTGCCATCGGGAGGACATCTGATCCCATGAGGAGGTTTTTGGTGCAAGGCAGACATTCACCATGTGGAATATAAGACGTTCAGCATCATGGAAGTGCTTCTTCAGAATGGTGGTAGCACTTAAGTCTCCTTCATACCCGTTATTGATGAAAGACATATCAGTTGTGCCTTTCGGGTATTCTGTGACGCAGGTGGCATCATGTAGATTTAGGGTTTGTCGAATGATGTCTGGAGTGATGACCACCTGTTTCTGGTTAACCAACGACTGGAGAGTGATTTGGCGATCATTCTCACCAGTTTGCACAGAGACGTTGGTCCAGAATTGGCTTAGGGAATCGGGGTATATGGTAGGATTCAGAAGAAAAGCGGTTCGGTACTGGGAATCTACCATAAGATCGATGGCATTATCAAATTTGTTCCAAAAGGCCGATTTCGAGAGGTAGGCAACACAGTTGTGTCTGGGTTTGAGTTTCATGGTCGCCATTGTTGAGAGAGTAAAGGATATGAAACGGCTAATGAAACGTTTGAAATTAGGTTTAGGTATTTATAGGGTAAGAAAAGGCTGATATAAAACGACTGAAAGTGTTGGTGCTGTCATCAGTTGTTTGAAAACAACTGAAGACCTGGTTTTAACTTTCAGAAGTAACAACTGAAGACTTGGTATTAGTCATCAGTAGTTGTGAAACTACTGAAGACATGGTTTTGGCTTCAGGTGTTGTAAACAACTGAAGATTTGGTGTTAGTCATCAGTAGTTGTAAAACTACTGAAGACATGGTTTTGGCTTCAGTTGTATAAGTGAAACAGCAGTTGTAGAAACAACTGAAGAGAAAAGTTTCTCATCAGCTGTTGTCGTCAATTCTTAGCTCATCAGCTGTTTCATTCTGACCTCAACACTTATCAGACTCTGATTTTCAGATGTTTCATTGGTCATCAGTACTTATCTGTTATACTGACATCAGTAGTTGTAACTACATCAGTAGTTGTAACCACATCAGTTCTTTTCAACAGATAGAGTACTTCAGTACTTTTAAGTAATTTAGTCTTCAGTAGTTATGAAAACTACTGAGGATAAAAGAACTTATCAGTACTTATTTGTGACAATAGTATACGAATGCTCATCAGTACTTGTTGACTGAGATCATCAGTAGTTGTCACTTATTCTAGCTGCAGCATACCAAGCCTTAACACTAGGTTTTGGAAAGTTGAACTGTCCAAAGGCTTAGTAAATATGTCTGCAAGCTCATCAGCACTAGGAACAAACTTTGGATCAATCAGACCTTTTTCAAAACAATCCCTAATAAAATGTGTCTGATCTCAATATGTTTGGTCCTAGAGTGCTGGACTGGATTCTTGACAATACAAAGAGCTGAAGCACTATCCATTAGTAATGGAGTCTTAGTCTCTGTAATGCCATAATCCAATAATTGATTCTGAAGCCAGAGTACCTGAGATGTACAACTTGCAGCAGCAATGTACTCGGCTTCAGCAGTGGATGTAGCAACAGATGTTTGTTTCTTACTCTGCCAAGAAACCAAACAGTTGCCTAGGAATTGACATCCACCAGAAGTTGATTTTCTAGTTATTTACACCCTGCATAGTCACTATCAGAAAAAGCAACTAATTTGCAAGAGTGCCCAGTGGAATACCAAAGACCTAGAGATTGAGTACCTTGCAGATATCTAAAGATCCTCTTGACTGCAATCAAATGAGACTCTTTAGGAGCAGCCTGAAATCTAGCACAAACACAAGTTGCAAACATAATATCTGGTCTAGAAGCTGTTAAGTACATCAAGGACCCAATCATACATCTGTAAAGTGTTTCATCAACAGCTTTACCTTTCTGATCTGCATCCAGTTGTGTGGTGCTGCACATGGGAGTAGAACAGGGCTTACAGTTTTGTAAATCAAACTTTTCCAAAAGACTCTTTGTGTATTTTGACTGATGAATGAAAGTTCCATCAGCCTTTTGTTTGATTTGCAAACCTAGAAAGAACTGTAATTCTCCCATGGCACTCATTTCGAATTTTTGTTGCATCAACTTTGTAAATGCATCACACAACTGTGGATCAGAGGATGCAAAAATAATATCATCAACATAAATTTGAACAAGGAGCTTATGCTGACCCACTTTCTTAATGAACAAAGTTTTATCTATGGAGCCTCTAGTGAAATTATTCTGAAGAAGAAAATTTGACAGTGTTTCATACCAGGCTCTAGGAGCTTGTTTCAACCCATAAAGAGCCTTATCAAGTTTATACACCCAATCAGGATGTTTATTATCCTCAAAACCTGGTGGTTGACACACATAAACCTCTTCTTTTATTTTACCATATAAAAATGCACTTTTGACATCCATTTGAAAAACTTTAAGATTGTGGAATGCAGCATAGGCTAAGAACAATCTAATTGCCTCCATCTGGCTACAGGGGCAAAGGTTTCATCATAATCAATACCTTCTTCTTGTGAAAACCCCTGGACAACCAGTCTGGCCTTGTTCTTGACAATTTGCCATTGTTCATCTGTTTTATTCCTAAACACCCATTTAGTGCCTATTGCATACTTACCTGGGGGTAGAGGAACCAGTTCCCACACTTGCTGCTTTTTGAACTGAAGAAGCTCAAGCTGCATGGCATCAACCCATCCATTGTCTCTTAATGCAACATGATAGTTCTTTGGCTCTTGCTGACTGATGAAGAGAGCATAGAAGCAGAAGTTGGACAGTTGACTTCTAGTTGAGACACCAGCATTGATATCACCAATGATTTGAGACATTGGGTGATTCTTCAGCTCTTGGTACACTATGAGATCTGTGCAAGTGTTTGTAGCACGCTCAGCAGCAACAGATGTTGATCCAGATTCTTGAAACCAAGTATTAGATGGCAAGTCAAATGAATTAGAGGATTCAAAAATCTCATCAGCATTTGTTGTGGATGGTGCTACTGAAGCTACAGGAACATCAAGTTTAGTAGACTCAGGCAGTTGATCACAAAACTTGAATAGGTGAGTACTGGGATCATCATCAACATCAGTACCACCAGATGGATGACTAGCTGCAGAAGGTGATGAATTCACATGATCTGCAACAGCTGGAGGCTGATAAGGAACATATTGCAGTATGTCCAGATCAAACAACTCCACAGGGTTTTGTGGAATTTTGTCCTTAGGGGATTCATTGAACTTCACATGCAAGTTTCTTCAACCATCTTTGTTCTGCAGTTGAACACTCTGTAAGCCTTGCAAGTGGATGAATACCCAACAAAATACCCTGCATCCACCTTAGAATCAAACTTTTGGAGTTGATCCTTTGTGTTGAGAATGTAACAAGGACACCCAAATGCTCTGAAGAATGAAATTAGAGGAGCCAAATGATGTAGAACTTCATAAGGAGTCTTCATCAACCTCTGATTCACTAAAGCTCTATTTTGCACATAGCATGCTGTGTTGACAGCTTCAGCCCAAAAGGTCAGTGGCAAACCAGAGTCAGCCAACATGGACCTTGCAGCTTCAATTAGGGTCCTGTTCTTTCTCTCCACTACTCCATTTTGTTCTGGAGTCCTTGGGATGCTATACTGCCTCTTGATTCCTTTTGAAAGGTAGAAATCATCAAGTGTATGGTTTCTAAATTCAGTTCCATTATCACTTCTTATACACTTGACTGATAGGGAATACTGCTTCTCAACATACAACACAAAGTTAATAATTGTCTGAGCAGCCTCATCCTTTGAATGCAAGAAGAAGGTCCATACAAATCTGGAGTAATCATCCACAATTACCAGACAGTATTTCTTCTTTGCCATGCTCATTACTCTCACAGGACCAAAGAGATCCATGTGCAGTAATTGCAAGCAGGCAGTGGACTTTGGTTCTTCTATAGGAGGGAATGAAACTTTGTGTTGTTTTCCTTTTAAACAAGCAGTGCAGGTTTCATCACAGTGGAACTCCTTTATTGGTAGACCTCTCACTAAACTATTGTGGATCAGCTGATTCATGTTTTTGAGATTAACATGACCCAGCCTTCTATGCCACAGTTTAGATTCCTGAGGAGAGGCCTTGGAGAACAGGCAAGGATGACCTTTTATATCAATCTTCTTTGACAAATCCAAGGCATATACTCTTCCTATCCTGTTGGCCTTCAGGAGAGTATGTTCATCCAATACCTTGTCAATCAGCCTCAGAACTTTGGAAGACAGAATCCGGCAGTTCTGGCTTGTGAAAAGTGCAACATGCCCTTTATCACACATCTGACTGACACTCAGTAGATTATACTTGAGATTCTCCACATGGTTAACATCATCAAATCTGATTTCTCCATTTGACACAAATCCTTTCCCGATGATGTAACCTTTAGCATCATTTCCAAATGAGACAAATCCCTTCTTTCCTTGAGAGTAGTCATTAAGAAGAGAACTGCTCCCAGTCATATGCATAGATCCTCCACTGTCTACATACCAGATGCTTCTTTGGCATGCTGAAGAACCCTGCATTTATCATAAGAAACTAGTTAGCTTTAGAGACCCAAACCTTTTTGGTTTTGGGTCTGTTTTCATCAACAGATTTAACCATAACTTGTTTCTCATGATTAACAGCTGATGAAGGTGGAGATGGTGCTGAAATGGATTTCTTAGATTTGGGCTTGGATTTCCTTTTCAGTGGTTTGATCACAGGTGCATCTAGTTGGTTAACTCTCCCCAACAAATGCTGAACCATCATAACAAGTTGTGTCTGATTTGTTGCTAAAGCCTTCAGCTCATTTGACACATCAGTACTTGTTTTTGATGAGTTCCTGTGACCCACCATTTCCTCCTTCTTGAAATTCACAGACTTAGTCTGATGTTTATCATGAGGAACACTATCAGCTGTTTTCTGATAAACCCCATCCTTCTTTTTGGATGTTGGCGAGGCCTTGGGTTTATCAGTTTGAGATGACTGTGGTACAAACTTGGTCTCAAACTCATTTTTCATTTTATTAATCTCTTCTTTAATGAGCTTATCTCTGTTGAGTTTGGAACCCTTTTTGTACCAGCATTCATCAGATAGATGATTGAATTTACCACATATTTCACATGGCTTATTCTTCATCTTGGATTGATCAACTGCTGAAGTGGAAACTACTGAAGGTGTGATCTTCAGTACTTTCCTCCTTTCAGTACTTGTGTTAAGTACTGAAGGATCGGTAACAACTGAAGACTTGTTCTTCAGCTGTTCTCTATCCGTCCTGAAAGACCGTATGATAGATTCCTCAGCAGTTGTTAATCCTTTTATTTCAGCAGATATGAAATGCTTTTCAGATGTTGTGACTTGCCCTTCAGTACTTGGAGTACTTTGAGGGACAACATCTGAATTGCTCAGCTTCATGTGTTTATCAGCATTTAAACCATCAGGCAATTGATTTGCTGAGATCTTAACACTGACTTCATCCTCTATTTTGTATTATCATTTGAGGATGAATCACATGATGATGTGGTTTGGAAATTACTTTCACCTTCAGATTTTACTATTGATTTTGAAGTAAAATCAGTAGGTGGTGCAGTATGATTGTAACCTATTCCAAACTTCACATTTGAAGCTGTTTGCTTGCTGAGAAGCATTTCAAATCCCTTGCAGGATGTTACCCAGCGGTCACACTCAACTTGGGTATCTGCAAGTGTCTCTTTGAGACTTCTGTGGTTCTCAAGTATGACCTCTACCTTAGCCTTTTCATCATTAAGTTGACATTTAAGCTTGTAAATCTCATCATCTTTGTCATTAAGAACAGACTCATACTCAGCTTTTCTTTTGGAAATAGTTTTCTCAAGCTCAAGATTTTGATTGATTAAAGCTACATTTGCCTCTCTAATAGAGACAAAGGCAGCTATGCATGATTCAGAACATAACTTGGCTTTAGCCTCAGAAGATACCTGGGTTACCTGTGAAGATGATGCATCGGAGCAGGAACCCTCAGTAGACTCCAGGGCCATGAGAGCAAGATTCCCAAAAGGATGTTCACCACCATGTTGACCAGCACCAGCAAATAATTGCTCATTGAAACCAGAAAGATCATCTGGTGAGCTGCTCCAGTCAACAACTCCTGGTGTGAAGAAGCTGTGATGAGGTTGAGATTGTGATGGAGATGGTTGAGGCTCAGGTAGGGCTTGAGGTTGTTGTGCTATAGGAACTTGAACTGGATTTGGCTGTGGCATGTAATAGCAGGGATATGGATATGGCATTGGACCCTGAGGGACAAAATATGCAGGAGATTGAGGTTGTGAGTGATGACCAGAACTAGCAGGATGTTGCCCTTTGTTTTGTGAACTATTGCTTGGAAAGGTCATAAAGGGTGCAGAGGAGTTAGATCCAGTTGATCTACACTCTCTTGCAAAGTGCCCAAGCCTGTGGCATTTGTGACACCTCAACTTACTCTTGTCAAAACCAACTTTGGTTTTGCAGAGAGTCCTGGAAATTTCCTACCAGTTCTCTTGTAGAACTTTTGAGATCTGATATTGATCAAGGCCATTTGGCTCAAAATATCCATCTCTTCTAAATCATCATCAGCAATACCCATTAAATCATCCATGATAAAGCATAAATTATCACTATTACACCCAGAATGACTGTCAACACCAACAAATGCATGATCAGAACTGTTTGAAGAGAAATCTATATGCTCATCATAATGGCTTTCTGATCCAGCATATTCTGACTCATGACCGACCAAGGCAGTGTTCCCTGGTACAAAGTCATCAGTGAGCTTTCCTGATGATGCCAGTTTCCTTTTCTGCTCTATCTCTCTTTCAAATGTAAGCAGTTTCCCATGGAGTTGGGTGAGAGATAGGCTATCCAGATTTGCACTGGAGCGTAGGACAATGGTGTATGTGTCCCATCTCTCAGGCAGTGATCTGAGGAATCTGTTGTTCATCTGGCTGTTAGTATACTCATGCTTGACCATTTTCAGCTCAGAGATCAAGCAGGAGAAACGCTCAAACTGTTGAGTCAGTGTCTCACCCTTCCTATGAGAGAATGTCTCATATTGTTGGGCGAGGATTTCTCTGTTGTTTGCTAAGACCTCATCAGTTCCTCCAAATTGTTCCTTCAAAGCATTCCAGAGGTCATGAGCAGTTTCATGATGCATAAGCCCAGAATAGATTTCATTAGGCAGTGCCATGGCCAGAATTCCATGGGCTTTAGCATCAATCTCAAACAGTTTACGATCTTCATCTGAGTATTGCTCCTTCTTCTTCGGAACCATTTGGTTGGTCTCCGGATTGTTCACCATAGGCTTGTGTGGACCGTGAACCACAGATGTCCAACAACCTGAACTGTTAACAGACAGGTGATGGAGCATTCTTCGTTGCCATATGTTATACTCACTCCTAACCAGCATCGGAGGCTTGGTTGAGGAGCCAGTATTGTTAGGGTCATTAGAAGGAGTAGTCATTCTCAGATTCAAACCAATTCAATCAAGTTTCAAAAGATTTAGCACAAAAACACAACAAACTCAATATGAACCAAGAAGAAACTCAAATTGACTAACCAGAAGCAGCAGAAGACCAATCTCTATAACCAATTCTTGCAAATATGCTATTTCGATCAAACTTTAGATATCGAAATAGCAGTTTTAATGATCAATTGTTAAACCGATCAATGATTAACCTGCTCTGATACCATTTGTCAGGATCAGCGATCTAAGTTTGATCAATTAGAGTTGAATCGCAGTGGAATTAGAACAAGAATTAGACAAATATAGCAAGAACACAATAGATATTCAATGGAACAGTACACGGTTATAGAGAAAGAGGGTTTTCTTCAAAATGGATAATATCATTCATGCACAATGCTTCGGTGTGGCGGCTGCTAAGCTTTTCTAAGTATGCTATAGCTGCGCAGGGCCTCACGCCTTACAATTAGGTCAACATTCCTTATATAGAGGAATGTGACGTCTGCTGATGTCACTTGATAGTGACATCTAACAGAATTATTACAAACAACTGAAAGTAAGCAAACTACTGAGAATGTTCACAACAACTGAGAACATCTCAGAGTGCTAAGTACAAGATGAAACTAAAACTACTGAAACTACAAGTACTGATTACAAGAAACATAAAACTACTGAAAGGAAACCATCACAACTACTGAAGAGGTCTTCTTCAGCTGTTGTGACAACATCTGAAACTTTGTCTTCAGACTGTCTTCAGCTCTTTCACTTCAAACTTTGTCTTCAGCTCTTTCACTTCAGACTTTGTCTTCAGCTCTTTCACTTCAGACTTTGTTATCAGTTGATGTCTTCAGCTGTTGCAGACTACTTCAGTTGTTGTAATGTCCGTGGGACTTAAAGGTTTTTCTGATCAGTCTCATTGGTTCTTTTGGTCCAACATAACTGTTGTTGTATGAGAATTCGGGTAACGGTAAGTGTTCGTCCCAACTTCCTCTAAAGTCAATGATGCATGCTCGGAGCATATCTTCAAGAGTCTGGATGGTTCTCTCTAACTGACCATCTTTCTGAAGATGGTAAGCAGTACTGATGTGCAACCTCATCCCCATCGCTTCATGGAATCTCTTCCAAAACTTAGAGTTAAACTGAGTGTCACTGTCAGAAATTATAAAGACCGGTACACTATGACGAGTCACAATCTCTTTGATGAACAGATCCGCCAACCTCTCAGATGAGTACATCTCGCGGATCGGTAGAAAGTGAGCACTCTTCATCAAACAATCAACTATCACCCATATGGCATCGTACCCCCTTGCCGTACGTGGTAACTTCGTAATGAAATCCATGGTGATGTGCTCCCATTTCCACTTAGGTACATCCAAGTGTTGGATCTTCTTGTATGGCTTCTGATGCTCAGCCTTAACCTGGAGACAGGTCAAGCACCTTTCTACATACCTTGCTACATCAACTTTCATTCCTGGCTCCAATAGTTTCTCTTCAGGTCTTGGTACATCTTGTTGGTTCCCGGGTGAATGGAGTAGCGAGTCCTGTGAGCTTCATCCAACACTTTCTCTCACAGACCTCCACGTCTAGGAATCCACATGCACACAAACCTAGTTTTGACACCATTGGCGTTTTCTTCCAGGTTCGTGATCTCCCCTTTCATACTTTCTTCATTAACGTGCTCGGGCTTTAGAGCCTCTTCCGGTGCTTCACCCACTTGCTTTATCACATCAGCAGTCACAATCAACTGGTAAGATCTCACCCGGATTGGTTCCCGGTGTTCCTTCTGGCTTAGAGCATCAGCTACCACATTAGCTTTACCCAGGTGTAATGAATCTCACAATCGTAGTCCTTTATGAGCTCCAACCTTTGTCTTTGTCTCATATTTAGATCCTTCTGCTTGAAGAAATACTTTAAGCTTTTGTGGTCTGTGAAAATCATACATTTGACACCATATAAGTAGTGTCTCCATATTTTCAAAGAGAATAACATAGCAGCCAGCTCCAGATCGTGGGTAGGGTAGTTCACTTCATGAATCTTTACTGTCGAGATGCCTACGCTATGACTTTACCTTGCTGCATTAGTATGCACCCTAACCCTTGATAAGAAGCGTCGGAATAGACAACCAAGTCCTCATTCCCTTCTGATAACGTTAGCACTGGGGCTTGTGCCAGTCTTTTCTTTAGTTCCATGAACGCATTCTCTTGACTGTCGCCCGAGTGGAACTTTACATCCTTTCTCGTCAACTTGGTTACCGGCGAGGAAATCTCGGAAAAATCCAGAATGAATATCCGGTAATAACCCGCCAAACCCAAGAAACTGTGGATCTCGGATGGCGTCGTTGGAGTCTTCTATTGCATCACTGCCTCCACCTTTTTCGGGTCAACCATAATCCCTTCAGAATTAACCACATGACCCAAAAATTGAACTTCTTGCAACCAGAACGCTCATTTGGAGAACTTAGCATACATCTTCTCTCTTCTAAGCGTCTCCAATACCTCACGAATGTGACCAGCATGCTCTTCTTTGCTCTTCGAAAAATCAGGATATCATCGATAAACACAATCACTTATTTATCCAACATCGGCCGACACACCCGATTCATCAAATCTATAAAAGCAGCTGGCGTGTCAGTTAAACCGAAAGACATAACGAGGAATTCGTAATGCCCTATTGCCTTCGAAACACGGTCTTCGGGATATCCTGTTCCTTAACCTTTAGCTGATGATAACCAGATTGGAGATCTATCCTTGAGAACTAACTGGCACCTTGGAGCTGATTAAACAAGTCATCAATCCTCGGTAGTGGATACCGGTTCTTCACTGTCAACTTGTTCAACTGACGGTAGTCGATGCATAGCCTCATGCTACCGTCCTTCTTCTTTACAAACAAGACCGGAGCACCCCAGGGAGAGATACTCGGTCGAATGAACTCCTTATCCAGCAACTCTTGCAATTGGACCATCAGTTCCTTCATCTCGAAGGGAGCTAATCAATACGGTGCCTTGGCAACAGGTTTGGCACCTGGTATCAAATCTATCTGGAACTCGATCTCACGGTCCGGTGGCACACCTGGTAGATCCTCAAGGAATATATCCGGGAAGTCACACATTACTGGTACGTCGGACAATCATGGTATTCACGCATCCACATCCATCACGTAATCCAGGTAGGCACTACATCCATGCTTCATGCACTTCTCTGCCACCACCATTGAAATTACTTTCGGAACCGTACTGAACCTATCGCCGTAAATCATCACCGAACTCCTATCAGGTGCGGTCAAACAAATCATCTTCTTGTGACACACAATGTTTGCCTCATAGGATGCTAGCCAATCCACCCTAGAACCACATCGAATCCGCCTAGGAGCATCACGAATAACTTTGCAGAGAACCTATGGCCTTCCAACTCTATGTCACAATCCTCTATCAGATTAGAAATCCTGGTAGACTTACCAATGACAATTTCAATATTGAAGGGCTCATAAATCTTTCTACTCCTAACAGGCAACTTATCACAGAAGGCAATAGAAATAAAACTCTTACTAGCACCAGAATCGAAAAGCACAGAGGCGTAAATTTGGTTTACTAGGAAGGTACCTAACACAACATCGGGTCCACTCTAGCTTCCTCCCGGGTCATAGTAAATGCTCTTGCCTTTGCCCTCTGTTCTTCCATCTCCTTCTCGTTCCCCTTTCTCGCCTCGGAGTTCTCAGCCCTCGGTTTCTTGCAATCCCTGCTCAAATGGCCCACTTCACCACAGTTGTAGCACCTTATCACCCTACAATCCCTTGCCATATGACCAGGCCTTCGATATTTGAAGCAGACGTTCAGTCCCCACTTACACTCTCCCATATGTTCCTTCCCGCACTTACTACACCTCCTCGTCCCTGTACCCGCCGACAGTACCCTCCGGTCATCCACCTTGGCTTTTTATTGTTCGGAGTGAAACCACCACGACCAAATCGTTTTCCTTTCCAGTTCCTATCACCACCACCCTTCTTACTCACTTCTACTACTGCCATCTCCTCCCTTTCATCATACAAACTACTTGCTAGATCAGCCACCGACCTAAACATACTCGGCCGGGCAGCGATCATGTGTCTGTGGATATCCACTGGCAGACCCTAAATGTACATCTTAATCTTCCATGACACAGGCGTCGCCTGATCTGGCACTAGCCTTGCCATCTTATTGAACATAGTCATGTACTGCTGGTGTGTTATGGTTCCTGCTTCCAACTGTAGGAACTCCCTCTTAATCTTGTCGAGTTCCCTGTGAGGATAAAATTCCTCAATCACCATCTTCTTCAGTTCACTCCACCTCATTCTCCTAATCGCCCTGCTACCCTCGGCCTGGACAATATTGTCCCACCAATACAAGGCCAAATCCATAAATGAGTGGGTAGCAAAGTTCATATTTTGATCCTCTCGGCACTCGCTAATATCCAACACAACCTCCATTTCTCTCACCCATCGATGAGCAGCAATAGCATTCCCATTCCAATCAAACATTAGGGGCTTGTGTAGGAACCTCTGAAGTTAAGAGGCTGATGAAACCAAAAGATACCAAAACAACCAAGTCTTCCAACATGCACTTCGGAGCAAAGTTGAACTAGCTTCGGAAGTTTTACACACTCAAGAAAAATGCTAAGTGTAAAATCTTCCGAATCCAAAGTTCAAAAGAAACTGCTGCGGAAGCATTACACTCAACTTGGAAAATATTCTAAGTGTAAAGTCTTCCGAAGCCAAAGACTCAACTCTTCCGAAGGTAAAAGATGAAGTCTTCCGAAGTTCTCAAGACAAAGTCTTCCAAAGCTGTTTAAAGACAAGACTGATTTTCTTCTGAAGAGAGAGAAAAGATACCTTTTCCATAAACTTTATCATAAAGCAACCTACTTTCCGCTGCATGCTCTGGTAGTTCACCTGCTATTACTAGTTGGTGAAACTTCCATACTTTATGATAAAGTAGATAAGGTCTTCGCCTGCAAGTTTCTGTTTTTGTTCCTTCTTGGCTTTTTTTAATAGGAAAGTAAGTGAGCTATGGCTTGTCATAGTCACTAGTGAAAAAGCAATCTGCCTTTTGACTTTAGGCTAATCTTGTTGTCTAGATTAGTCACTTCCAACTGTCTTTTTGCATATTGACGGTTGTAGGATGTAGTATAAGTAGTCTCCGGTTCTTGTATTCAAAATATACTTGTACAACACTTGTAATAGAACTAGAGAAGCAATATACAACTTCCTTGACAATTTTATCTTGTGTTCTTGCTCTTGCTTTTACTTGTGTTTGTCTTGTATCTTCAGTAAAAGTTCACAGTTCCCTATTTGAATTGTTAAGTGATCTTAAGATCCTCCTAAGTATGTTAACTAAGGGCAAGCTTAAGTATCCTTTAACGGTCCTACATTTGGTATCATAGCATTACAGGCTCTTGATTGTAAGATCTCACCATCTTCAAATCCTCTTAGTTACACACATCACTTAACTCTTCAAATGGAAGCTATCTCCAAAGCTGATATGGAAACTGGAACTATGACAAAGTCCCTACTAATCACTCCTGAGGATTTTGACACTTTGTGTCAAAGAATGAAAGGCTTTATCAAGTCTCAAGATTCTAGGATGTGGGAGCCTATTTTCAATGGACCTCATGTACCATGCACCTCTTCAGCTACTGCTGGTGGTGGCATGATACCAAAGGAGAGGGCTGACTTTTCTGATGAAGACTGGAAAAGAATTTACATTGATCAGAAAGCCATGACAGCCCTCCAAACTGCCCTTCCAAACTCCAACTACAGAGGTTTCAAAAAGTGCAAGACCGCTAAAGAACTATGGGATGCACTGAAACTAATGTATAAGGGTTCAAATGAAGCGAATGAGATCAAGAAGGATCTCCTGAAGTAGCAGTTTGAAAATTTCACCCACTTAATAATACTTTAGGTATGTTAAGATTATGGATACTCTGGCTGATGCTGGGGTAACTATTTAGAACAGGGATATTATTAAGAAGTTCATGTCCTATCTTCCAAGACAATGGACACACTACTATGTCGTCATTAAGAGGACTGAAATTCACAAGACCCTTATTCATCAGTTCCTGTAGCTGATCCATCAATTCTTTCATCTCGTCGGAGCTAACCGATACGGTGCCTTGGTAACGGGTTGCTCACCGGGTATCAGATCGATCTGAAATTCAATCTCACGGTCCGGTGGCACACCTGGTAGATCTTCCGGAAACACATCCGGGAAATCACGTACCACTGGCACTTCTGATAATTGTGGTATCGACACGTCCACATCTTTCACGTATGCCAAGTAGGCACAACATCCGCGCCTCATACACTTCTCTGCAACTACCATCAAAATCACTTTCGGAACCGTAGTGACGCGATCACAATAAACTATCACTGAACTCCCATCGGGTGCAACTAACCAAATCATCTTCTTCCGACACACGATGTTTACCTCATAGGCTGCCAACCAATCCATCCCGAGAACTACATCAAACCCGCCTAGGGCATAACAAATAGTTTAGCAGAGAACCTATGGCCTTCTAACTCTATGCCACAATCCTCAATCATATCAGAAATTCTGGTAGACTTACCAATAGCAGTTTCTACATCAAAAGGTTCATCGATGCTCCTACTACTAACATGCAATTTAGCACAGAAGGCAGTAGATATGAAACTCCTGTAGCAGACATTCATTCCCAAACGGAATTCCTCGCTATGTTCCTTCTCACACTTATCACACCGCTTCAACCCCGAGCTTGCAGTAACCACTCGGCGATCATCCACCCTCGGTCTCTTACTGTTCAGGGTGAAACCACCACGCCCGAATCACTTCCCGTTCCAACTCCTGTTGTTACCACCCGTCTTCTTCACCTCCATTTCTCTTTTATCATACAGCCTGCCCGCCAAATCCACTGCCGACCTAAAAGTGCTCGGTCGAGCAGTGATCAAATGCCTGCGAATGTCAGCCAGCAACCCCTGAATATACCGCTTGATCTTCCTTGAAGCCGGTGTAACTTGTTCGGGCACCAGTCTTGCCATCTCATTGAATTTGGTAGTGTATTGCTGGTGGGTCATGGTTCCCGCCTCAAGCTGTAGGAACTCTCTCTCTAT
The DNA here is from genome assembly GCA_025506505.1 of Flaveria sonorensis. Classification (NCBI taxonomy): domain Eukaryota; kingdom Viridiplantae; phylum Streptophyta; class Magnoliopsida; order Asterales; family Asteraceae; genus Flaveria; species Flaveria sonorensis. The sequence goes on from CM046428.1 coordinate 41,811,310, forward strand.
CTTGTCAAGTTCTCGATGTGGACAGAATTCCTCAATCACTAGCCTTTTCAGTTCACTCCATCTCATCCTCCAGACAGCCCTGTTGCCCTCGGCTTGGACCAGATTGTCCCACCAACACTGTGCCGAGTTAATGAATGAGTGAGTGGCAAATTTCACCTTCTGATCCTCCCTGCACTCACTAATATCCAACACTGCCTCCATCTCTCTAACCCGGCGGTGGGCAGTAGCAGCGTTACCGTTGCCGTCAAAAGTAGGGGGTTTACGCCGTTGGAATGCCCCGTAGCTGCATCCCCTCGTGGTTTCCCGCACCTCTACATCTTCTTCATCACTGGACGCTCCCCTTTCAACATTTATCTACTCCTCAACATCATGATCTCCCTCATTCTCCCTTCTCCCAACAGCAACCCTTCTCTCTTCCTCCTTTTCCTTCCTCTCATCCTTCTTTACGGACCGGATCACCTCGGTCACGACAGATGGTAGGATCGACTACATGGCTTGGTGAACCTCCTCCACCACCGCCTCTTTCACTAAGGCCCTCAAATTGGCACTCTCATCCACTCCCTCCGGGTGATGAAGCTCAGGCTCAGCAGGAGCCGTCTCTACAGTTCTCGTCTTGTTCTTTGCGGCCTGGGGTCTACCAGCATGACCACCCCGTACACCACCTCTAGAAGCCTTAGATGATCTACCTCCAGCCATCCTCTAACACTATAAGATTTAAACACTCACACGGTCATTCAAAGTAATAGCTCAGTTAATGTTAAGTATAGTAAGTCCCTAATTATAGTGGCCAGTTATGATTAGCCACTTACTTTACTCTTCGTTACCCGAGCATTTCCTATCCTGACTACATCAGTATTCGAATCTACTAAAGCACATAAATCAAATAGCATGCGCACATAATACCGGTTATCACTATGAAAATAAATACCTGATGGCACATAGCTACTCAGGCTGGCATCCCTCCATTCGGTCCTATTTTCATTTTAAGTTTAGGTTTTTGAAAATAGTTAATCATTTCTCTTAAACTTTGGCTCTGATACCAACTTGTAAGGCCCCGTTCCTGGAAACCTCACAGTTGGACATTCACAGCAGAACTTATAAAACATTTCATAACTTATCAAACATTATAGCGGAACTTAAATATCAAAAGCCATTCATTAGTTTAAAACCACTGTTGCTAAGCAATACATATTTTTTAATAGTTACAAAAGATCATTAGTTTGCATTAGAAAACAACAATGTTATATTCATAAATGGATGTCAGCCTTGTCCCGACGAGTAGCCTCCCCGAGTGCCATCCTCAGCAAATTACCTGCCAATTGAAAACGCATAAAAGTCAGCTTTGCTGAGTGAGTTCTAGCTTTAAAATCATAAAAATATCTTGATAGATTTGTATACAAAATACTTCTTAAAGAAAATATCTTTTCTTTCTTTCGGATGTGATCACACATCATACATACAAATCATATCCATTACATCATCACCATTCTCTTTCTTGCTTATTTATTATTATCTTTCACTGTCGATATGGACCAAAGTGCTATACCCCCCATATAATGCGCATAAACCTGGTACTGGGCCTTGAAGTCTATAAATAGACTCCATCCGTGGTGCACATATGTTGGCACCAGTACCGGGGCCGCAACAGTGGTCCCCTCAATCTTAAAGATTGACCCTGTGTACATCCTTTGGGTTAGCTAAACCGTACATAGTTGAGCTAATGACAACATGGTCGTGCACCTCCTATAAATTTTTTCTTGCAAGTCTTTTCATTCTTTATGTTCCACTTTCTGTTAATATTAATCTTTCACTTGATTAATAATAATACTTTATGATCATAGGCAAACCACATAAAGTCACATGTTAATATCATAATAGGCACATAAGGACAGCCTACAACATGCATAAGATAATCAGATACAAGCATCAACTCAACCGTGGTCAAACCCTAATTTCTGATCTTCCAAAATCGCAGAAAATTCCTTAAGTCTTAAAGAAATGCAGGTGAACAAAACCAATGCGGGTGAACACTAGCAAATGCAGATGAACAAAAGTGAATGAGGGTGAACACTTGCAATTGCGGATGAACAAAAGTGAATGCTGGTGAACACTTACAAATTCGGATGAACAAAAGTGAATGCGGGTGAACACTTGGTAATTCTTTTGTCTTAAAAGAAATGCTGATGGACACTATAGCAAACGTGTTTGTATAAAAAGAAATGCTGATGGACACTTAGGCTAATGCGGGTGAACAAAACACTAAGGCAATTATCACAGTGTAAATGCGGATGAACCATCAGACCTGTAAATGAGACTTATGTTATAACCAGTTCTAAAACCTCATTTTCATACATTCTTAACATCGATCTATCATGCTAAACTCTTAGAACAAGCTTACAACCTCATAGAACATAGAAGTTCATAAACATACATACACAGTTATCATACATAACGGTTGTAAAACATTTTACATGCATTTTCAGCCCCAAAGAAGTTTAAAAACATAGAATCGGGGTCCTAGAACTCACCTATTGCAGCAAACAAGTGAATCTCCTCCCAACTTGCATGCACAAGAGTTCAAACACCTGGAACAAGCCAAAACAAACACCCAAACAGCAAGAACACATAGAAATCTATTTCTAAGGGTGAAACCTCAAAGAAACCAAACCAATTAATCACAAAAACCTACTAATCTTGAATATTCTTCTTCTTCTTCACAATTCGACCAAGAGAAAAAACAAAACTCAACTTTCTTTCTTTCTTTTCTTCTTCGGAAAGCAGCAGTAGAAAGAGCATGGGCGACCATGCTCTTTATACACCCACTTTTGACTTTTGTACTATTTTACACTTTTCACCCTTCAACTTTGGCCTTTATAAAAATTCTGGTGTTACAAGTCTACCCCCCTTAAAGAGGTTTCATCCTCGAAACCTGTCGTTCTTCAAATAACTAAGGGTAGTGCTGCCTCATTTCTTCTTCGGTCTCCCACATAGACTCGGAACCCTTTCGATGCCTGCACTGTACCCGCACAAGTGGAACCACTTTATTTCTCAACCTCTTCTCCTTTCGGTCGATGATTGCCACTGGTTGCTCCACATAATTGAGCCGTTCATCCACTTCAATATCATCCAATGGTACAATCACATCTTCGTCAGCTAATCATTTTCTTAGATGAGATACATGGAACGTCAGGTGAATCCCACTTAACTCATCAGGCAATTCTAGATGGTAGGCAACCTCTCCTACTCATGCAACGATTCGGAAAGGCCCTATGTATCTTGGACTCAACTTGCCCCTCTTCCGGAATCGGATGATCCCTTTCCAAGGCGAGACCTTTAGCATGACTTTATCACCCACATTGAACTCGATGGGTCTACGCCTCTTATCAGCATACGACTTTTGCCTATCTTTGGCTGCCTTCATAAAGGCATTGAACTTTTCCAGTTTCTCAGTCGTAGCCTCAATCACTTCGATGCTTCCTAATTCTTTCTGCCCAATGTCTCCCCAACACACGGGCGTTCTACACCTCCTACCGTATAGCATCTCGTATGGCGGCATACCAATACTGGCATGATAACTGTTGTTGTACGAGAACTATGCTAACGGTAAGTGATCATCCCAATTTCCCCCAAAGTCGATCATGCAAGCACGAAGCATATCCTTGAGCATCTGGATTGTCCTCTCTGACTGACCGTCTGTTTGAGGATGGTAAGCCGTGCTAATATGTAGCCTCGTCCCCATGGCATCATGAAATCTCTTCCAGAACTTCGACGTGAACTGGGTGTCACGATCCGACACGATAGACACCGGCACACCATGATGAGCTGCAATCTCTTTGATGAACAGATCCGCCAATCTCTCAGATGATTACGTCTCGCAGATCAGTAGGAAGTGAGCACTCTTTGTCAATCGATCAACTACCATCCAAATAGCATCGTACCCCTTTGCAGTACGGGGTAGCTTCATGATAAAATCCATAGTGATGTGCTCCCACTTCCACTTGGGTATATCCAACGGTTGAATCTTCCCATATGGTTTCTGATGTTCTGCCTTCACTTGCAAGCAAGTAAGGCACTTACTTACATACTCTGCCACGTCACGTTTCATACCCGGCCACCAGTAGTCTTTCTTCATGTCTTGATACATCTTGGTAGCACCGGGAAGAATGGAGTATCGAGTTTTATGAGCTTCGTCCATAATTCACCCACGTAGATTCCCATATCGAGGAATCCACATTCGCCCAAAGCGGGTTTTAACACCGTGGGTATTCTCCCCCAATTCTGCAACTAGACCTATCATTCGTTTGGAGTTGAGGCGATCTTCTTTTAACACCTCATTTTGAAACTCTTTAACTTGCATTATCACATCTGGGGTCATCACCAACTGATACGCCTTTACCCGAATCGGTTCGGGTCTCTCCTTCTGGCTAAGGGCATCGGCCACTACGTTGGCCTTGCCCGGGTGGTAATGGATCTCGCAATCATAGTCTTTGATAAACTCTAACCACCTTCTCTGCCTCATGTTGAGATCTTTCTGCTTGAAGAAGTATTTCAAGCTCTTGTGATCCGTGAAGATTGTGCACTTGGTCCCGTGTAAGTAGTGCCTCCAAATCTCAAATGCAAAGACCACCGCAGCCAATTCTAAATCATGAGTGGGGTAATTAACTTTGTGGGTCTTTAACTATCGGGACGCATAAGCTATCACTCGTCTATGTTGCATTAGCACGCAACCCAGTCCTGAATAAGATGCATCTGAATACACCACTAAGTCTTCATTTCCTTCGGGCAATGTTAAAACAGGAGCTTGAGTTAATCTTGCCTTTAACTCCTCAAAAGCATCCTCTTGTTCTCGTGCCCACACAAACTTCAAATTATTGCATGTCAACTTAGTCAAAGGTGAGGCTATCTTGGAAAAGTCTTGAATGAACCTTCGGTAATAACCCCCCAAACCCAAGAAACTGCGAATCTCGGATGGCGTCTTTGGTGACTTCCATTGCATCACTGCCTCAACCTTTGCCGGGTCTACCATAATTCCTTCGGCATTCACCACATGACCCATAAATTGAACCTCGGGTAACCAGAAAGCACACTTAGAGAAATTAGCATATAACTTTTCTCTCCTAAGTGTCTTCAACACTTCACGTATGTGATCGGCATGTTCTTCTTTGCTCTTTGAATAAATCAAGATATTATCAATGAACACAATCACTGATTTATCCAACATTGCCCGGCACACTCGATTCATCAAATTCATAAAGGCAGCTGGCGCGTTGGTTAAACCGAAAGACATATCGAGGAACTCGTAATGTCCATAACGCATGCGGAACGCTGTCTTCGGGATATCTTGTTCTCTTACCTTCAACTGATAATAACCCGATCGGAGATCTATTATGGAAAACCAACTGGCACCTTGAAGCTGGTCAAACAGGTCATCAATCCTTGGTAGGAGGTATCTGTTCTTCACTGTCAACTTGTTCAATTCCCGGTAGTCTATACACATTCTCATACTACCGTCTTTCTTCTTTGTGAATAATACCGGAGAATCCCAAGGAGAGATACTCGGTCTAATAAACCCCTTATCCGTCAGTTCCTGTAGCTGATCCATCAGTTCTTTCATCTCGGTCAGAGCTAACCGATACAGTGCCTTGGCAACGGGTTGTGCACTGGGTATCAGATCGATATGAAATTCTATCTCACGGTCCGGTGGCACACCTGGTAGATCTTCGGGAAACACTTCCGGGAAATCACGTACCACTGGCACTTCAGATAATTATGGTATCGACACGTCCACATCTTTCACGTATGCCAAGTAGGCACAACATCCGCGCCTCATACACTTCTCTGCCACTGCCATCGAAATCACTTTTGGAACCGTAGTGACGCGATCACCATAAACTATCACTGAACTCCCATCGGGTGCAACTAACTGAATCATCTTCTTCCGACACATGATGTTTGCCTCATAGGCTGCCAACCAATCCATCCCCAGAACTACATCAAACCCGTCTAGGGGCATCACAAATAGTTTAGCAGAGAACCTATGGCCTTCTAACTCTATGCCACAATCCTCAATCATATTAGAATTTATGGTAGACTTACCAATAGCAGTTTCTACATCAAAAGGTTCATCGATGCTCCTACTACTAACAAGCAATTTAGCACAGAAGGCAGCAGATATGAAATTCCTACTAGCACCAGAATCAAATAATACAGAGGCACAAGTTTGGTTTACTAGAAACACACCTGACACGACGTCGGGGTCTACCCGGGCTTCCTCTCGGGTCATCGTGATAGCTCTTGCACTTTCCCTCTGCTCTCCTTCTTCCGGCCTCATCTTCAATCCAGAACTTTCAGCCCTTGGCTTCTTGCAATCCTTGTTCATATGGCCAATTTCACCACAGTTAAAGCACCGTGGGGCTCCACACATCTTTGAAATGTGACCGGGCTTGCAACATTTGTAGCAGACATTGATTCACAAATGGCATTCCCTGCTATGTTCCTTCACACACTTATCACACCGCTTCAACCCTGAGCTTGCAGTAACCACTCGAAGATCATCCACCCTCGGCCTCTTACTGTTTGGGGTGAAACCACCACGCCCGAATCACTTCCCGTTCCAACTCCTGTTGTTACCACCCGTTTTCTTCACCTCCACTTCTCTTTCATCATATAGCCTTCCCGCCAAATCCACTGCTGACCTAAAAGTGCTTGGTCGTGCAGTGATCAAATACCTGCCAATGTCAGCCGACAACCCCTGAATATACCGCTTGATCTTCCTTGAAGCCGGTGTAACTTGTTCGGGCACCAGTCTCGCCATCTTGTTGAATTTGGCAGAGTATTGCTGGTGGGTCATGGTTCCCGCCTCAAGCTGTAGGAACTCTCTCTCTATCTTGTCGAGTTCTTGATGAGGACAGAATTTGTCAATCACTAACCTTTTAAGCTCACTCCATCTCATCCTCCCGACAGCCCTGTTGCCCTCGGCTTGGACCAGATTGTCCCACCAACACAGTGCCGAGTCAACGAATGAGTGAGTGGCAAATTTCACCTTCTGATCCTAACTGCACTCACTAATATCCAACACTGCCTCCATCTCTCTAACCCAGCGGTGGGCAGTAGCATCGTTACCGTTGCCGTCAAAAGTAAGGGGTTTACACCGTTGGAATGCCCAGTAGCTGCATCCCCTCGCGGTTTACCGCACCTCTACATCTTCTTCATCACTGGAGGCTCCCCTTTCAACATTTATCTCCTCCTCATTCTCCCTTCTCCCAGCAGCAGCCCTTCTCTCTTCCTCCTTTTTTTTCCTCCCATCCTTCCTTACGGCCCGGATCACCTCAGTCACGACAGACGGTAGGATTGTCTGCATGACTTGGTGAACCTCCTCCACCACTGCCTCTTTCACTAAGGCCCTCAAATTGGCACTCTCATCCACTCCCTCCGGGTGATGAAGCTCAGGCTCAGCAGGAGCAGTCTCTGCAGTTCTCGTCTTGTTCTTTGCGGCCCGGGGTCTACCAGCATGACCACCCCGTACACCACCTCTAGAAGCCTTAGATGATCTACCTCCAGCCATCCTCTAACACTATAAGATTCAAACACTCACACGGTCATTCAAGGTAATAGCTCAATTAATCTTAAGTATAGTAAGTCCCTAATTACAGTGGCCAGTTGTGATTAGCCACTTACTTTACTCTTCGTTCCCCGAGCATTTCCTATCCTAACTACATCAGTATTCAAATCTACTAAAACACATAAATCAAATAGCATGCGCACATAATACCGGTTATCACTATGAAAAGAAATACCTGATGGCACATAGCTACTCGGGCTGGCATCCCTCCATTCGGTCCTATTTTCAGTTTAAGTTTAGGTTTTTGAAAATAGTTACCCATTTCTCTTAAACTTTGGCTCTGATACCAACTTGTGAGGCCCCGTTCCTGGAACCCTCACAGTTGGACATTCACAGCACAAATTATAAAACATTTCATAACTTATCAAACATTGCAGTGGAACTTAAATATCAAAAGCCATTCAGTAGTTTAAAACCACTGTTGCTAAGCAATACATATTTGCTAATAGTTACAAAAGATCATTAGTTTGCATTACAAAACAACAATGTTATATTCATGAATGGATGTCAGCCTTGTCCCGAAGAGTAGCCTCCCCAAGTGCCATCCTCAGCAAATTACCTACTAACTGAAAATGCATAAAAGTCAGCTTTGCTGAGTGAGTTCTAGCTTTAAAATCATAAAAATATCTTGATAGATTTGTATACAAAATACTTATTAAAGAAAATATCTTATCTTTCTTTCGGATGTGATCACACATCATACATATAAATCATATCCATTACATCATCACCATTCTCTTTCTTGCTTATTTATTATTATCTTTTACTATCGATATGGACCAAAGTGCTATACCCCTCATATAATGCGCATAAACCTGAACTGGGCCTTGAAGTCTATAAATAGACTCCATCCGTGGTGCACATATGCTGGCACCAGTACCGGGGCAGCAACAGTGGTCCCCTCAATCTTAAAGATTGACCCTGTGTACATCCTTTGGGTTAGCTAAACCGTACACAGTTAAGCTAATGACAACATGGTCGTGCACCTCCTGCAAATTTTTACTTGCAAGTCTTTTCATTCTTTATGTTCCACTTTTCGTTAATATTAATCTTTCACTTGATTAATAATAATACTTTATGATCATAGGCAAACCACATAAAGTCACATGTTAATATCATAATAAGCATATAAGGACAGCCCACAACATGCATAAGATAATCAGATACAAGCATCAAGTCAACCATGGTCAAACCCTAATTTCTGATCTTCCAAAATCACCAAAAATTCCTTAAGTCTTAAAGAAATGCGGGTGAACAAAAACTAACGCGGGTGAACACTTGCAAATGCGGATGAACAAAAGTGAATGCGGGTGAACACTTGCAATTGCAGATGAACAAAAGTGAATGCGGGTGAACACTTGCAAATGCGGATGAACAAAAGTGAATGCGGGTGAACACTTGCAAATGCGGATGAATAAAAGTGAATGCGGGTGAACACTTGGTAATTATTCTGTCTTAAAAGAAATGCTGATGGACACTGTAGCAAATCCGCATGTTTAAAAAGAAATGCTGATGGACACTTAGGCTGAATTTAGGCTAATGCGGGTGAACAAAACACTTAGGCAATTATCACAGTGTAAATGCGGATGAACATCAGACCTGTAAATGAGACTTACGCTATAACCAGTTCTAAAACCTCATTTTCATACATTCTTAACATCAATCTATCATTCTAAACTCTTAGAACAAGCTTACAACCTCATAGAACATAGAAGTTCATACACATACATACACAGTTATCATACATAACGGTTGTAAAACATTTTAAATGCATTTTCAGCCCCAAAGAAGTTTAAAAACATAGAATCGGGGTCCTAGAACTCACCTATTGCAGCAAACAAGTGAATCTCCTCCCAACTTGCGTGCACAAGAGTTCAAACACATAGAACAAGCCAAAAGAAACACCCAAACACCAAGAACACATAGAAATCAGTTTCTAAGGTTGAAACCTCAAAGAAACTGAACCAAACAATCACAAAAAGCTACTAACCTTGAATATTCTTCTTCTTCCTCATAATTCGACCGAGAGAAAACACAAAACTCAGCTTTCTTTCTTTCTTTTCTTATTCGAAAAGCAGCAGCAGAAAGAGCATGGGTGACCATGCTCTTTATACACCCATTTTTGACTTTTGTACTATTTTACACTTTTCACCCTTTAACTTTGGCCTTTATTAAAATTCGGGTGTTACAGATGATCTGGAGTACATGGAGATAGTCCAACAAATGGCTCTTCTCACTCACAGAGTGCAGAAGTTCTACAAGAGGACTGGGAGAAGGTTTCCTAGCAATGCTGCCAGTGGCAAGTTTGGACTGGACAATAGCAAAGTCAAGTGTTACAATTGTAACCAGATGGGACACTTTGCTAGAGAATGCAAGGCACCTAAGTCAAATGGTGGCCATGCTTCATCCAGGACAAACTACACTGAAGGAGGGAACCAGAATGAGAAGCCAAGACAGCAAGCTGCAGTTGCTGTTGAAGAAGGAGGCTTTGACTAGAGCTTTCAAGCTGAAGATGCATCTCCAAACCAAGCACTCATGGCTGATCATGATGAAGCCAAGGTACTTGAACATCTTTGCTCTCCTGAATGTATTGCTAAAGTAAATAGATACAGGTCCTACAACTTGAAAATGAGATCTGATATTGAGTCTTTAAAAATAGTTTCAACTCTTAAACCTGAGCAAAAAAACTACAGGACGCAAATTAAGGATCTCATTACCAAGTTGACTGAATGCCAGGCTGAGCTTGTGATCAGCAAAGCCAGGGCAGAAAAATGTGTTTTTGAAGAAGAGACCTTCAAGAACATGATATCCTCATCTCTGCATGCAAAAATGTGTTATCAGAATAAGCAAGGACAGGGATCTAGTGAGATAGCTCCTCCACACACTCTACTATCAGTCAGATCTCCTAGGTGTGGAACTGGTCAAGATGAGCTGCTATCCATAGACCCCAGTGATGAAGAGGATGAAGAGGAGAAGGTAAGGGATGACTCCGAGATGAGTGAAGTGAGTCAATCCAAAAAGGGTCACCATGCTCCTATGGAGGAAAAAGAAGCTGGTTTGAGCAAAACCAAGAGAAAGAACTTGATCAGAAGAGCAAAGAGAAGATCTAGAAAAGCTCAAGAGATCAAGACCACCTTTGATCCCAAACAGAAACAAGTATTTATCTCTGTAGGGTTCAAGGTGATGAAAGCTGAAGATCCTGTCAAGAATTCTAGTACCAAGAGTTCTACTTTAGCTTCAACTCACTCCAGCAACAACAAGAAGACTGATCCACTGTGTGTGACTGCTACACAGCCTAAACCATCCTTTTCAAAGAGCAAGCTTCACCCTAAGAAGCCTGCTGAATCATCTGAAAAGGTGGAGAAAGAAGAGGAAAGTGTTCAAGCTCAGTCTTCTTTGGGAAAGAAGACTCTCAGAAGGAAAGGATTGGATTGTGTTATGTGTGGTAGTACTTCACATCTGGCTAAGGATTGTCAATACAATCCCAAGAGTACTATCCACATGATCAAGAAGAAAATTTCTGAGAAGAAGAAGAAACAAACAGCTTCGGAAGGAAAATATGTTTCCTTCGAAAGCTCCAAAATGAAGAAGAAGTCAAGTAGGAAATTTCCTTCGAAAGAAAAGTTGGTCTCGGAAGAAAGGAATGCTTCCGAAGCACTGAAGCTTCCTCCAGTGAAAGCAAGATCTTCCGAAGGATCCATCTCCAAAGCTTCCGAAGCTACAAAAGCTTCCAAAGTAGTGAAGGTCAAGCCCAATCTTCCAAAGATGGTGTGGAAGATGAAGGAAGACCTTGAGACTGAAAGCTCCTCTTCAGCAACAGCAAATGATCCTTAAAGCCTGAACATAGGATCACTTACTGTTTCATTGCCTGCATCTGAACTTTATAAGCCTAAGACCAATGAGGATTGGGTCTCCAAATGTAACTAAATCATCTCTTTTGTGCAGGGACAGCCAAAGGCAAACAGTGATGTGTGGATCATTGATAGTGGCTGCTCCAGGCACATGACAGGCAATGAGTCCCTACTTCAAAACTTTGAAAGAATTGATGGAGGACCAGTTGCTTTGGAGGAGATGCAGGAGGTTACATCACTGGTAAGGGCATGGTCTCAAATGGTAAGCTCAATATTGAGAAGGTAAACTTTGTCAAGGAGCTTGGATACAATATTTTAAGTGTGTCCCAATTTTGTGACCAAAAAGATCACATGCTCTTTACTGAGCATGAGCACATTGTTCTCAAGCCCGGGGTTGACATTCCTCAAGAGCATATTTTGCTCAGAGCCCCCAGGAAAGGGAACATGTACATGATGGACTTGCAGAAAACATCTCCCTCTGGATAAATTTCTTGCTTTCTATCTAAAGCAAATAGTGATGAGTCTTTCCTTTGGCATAAAAGAATGTGCCATGTAAACTTTAAGAACATGAATAAACTGATTAAGAATGATTTGGTAACTGGAATGCCAAATAAAGAGTTTACAAGTGATGACCACTATGTTGCATGCCTGAAGGGGAAGCAACAAAAAGTGTCTCACAAGCCAAAGGAAATGAACTATATCACTACTCCCCTACACTTGTTACATATGGATCTATTTAGCCCCACCATTGTAATGAGTTTAGGATGGACCTCATACTATTTGGCGATCACAGATGACTTCACAAGATTCACTTGGGTGTTTTTCCTTAGAACTAAGGATGAAACTCCTGAAATCTTAAAGAATTTCATTCTAAAAATTGAGAATCAATCTGATCACAAGGTCAAAATTAGAAGATGTGATCAAGTAACCGAATTTAAAAACCGAATCCTTGATACATTTTGTGATGAAAAAGGTATTTCAAGACAATACAGTGCTCCCAGGACTCCTCAGCAGAATGGTGCTGCTGAGAGGAGAAATAGTACACTTATTGAAGCTGTAAGAACCATGTTGTCTGACTCTAAGCTACCCATCACCTTTTAGGTAGAGGATGTCAACACAGCCTGCTATTTGCAAAACAGAGTTTTGGTAGTTAAGACACATGGTAAGACTCCTTATGAACTGTGGCACAAAAGAAGACCATTCTTTGGTTTTCTCAGAACATTTGGATATCCTTGCACCATATTGAATACCAAAGATCAAATAGCCAAGTTTGTTGAGAAATCAGATGATGGAGACTTTGTTGGGTACTCTTCTCAAGCTAAGGCTTATAGAGTATACAATCTCAGAACTAGAATCATTGAGGAGTCAGCCAATGTGACCTTCAATGAACACACACCCTGTGTAAAAGGTTCTGGTCTGGATTGGCTGTTTGATCTTGACTTAGTTACCAACTGTTTTAACAAATCTTGTGAGAATGTTTCAGGATCTACAGATAACAGGTCAACAGAAGATCCTGATCTAAGATTTGAGCTGAGAAGACCAAACAAGAAGACTACTTCAGCTCCAGTGGAGACTAACCCTGCAATTGAAGCTCCCATCAGCACTAGCATGACAAATACTACTGATTCAAATGAATTGCCTTCAAATTTCAGCTCAGAGACTCAGAATTCAGGAGAAGGAACTTCAAATGCAGGAGGAGGAACTAGATGTGGTGACAGTGATCAAGAATTTCTTGATGCTGAAAACCACTCCATTGAAGACAACATGAATGATGTCATAAACTCACTGGATCAAGTCTCTCTTGATAAGTGTGCTGATGTGGTGGGAGACACCTCATTGCTAGATCAGAATTTCTCAAATTTAGATCTGTCTAACCAACTTGTTGTGATCCCTCAACTTCAGATCCACAAGTCACATCCCTCCACAAACATCATTGGAAATGTTGACTGAGGGGTAAGAACAAGAGGACAAGCTCATGACAGCCATGTTTGTCTACATTCTTGTTTCTTATCCCAGATAGAGCCGAAGAAGGTTGATGAGGCTTTGAAGGATGGAAGCTGGATTGAAGCTATGCAAGATGAGCTGCTTCAAATCAGAAGACAAAAGGTTTGGAACTTATGTCCTCTTCCTCAAGGGAAGAGTGTCATAGGAACCAAATGGGTATTCAGGAACAAGAAAGATGATAGAGGGATCATCATCAACAACAAGGCTAGACTGGTTGTCCAAGGATACACTCAAGAAGAAGGAATTGATTACACTATGTCTTTGCTCTAGTTGCAAGACTTGAAGCTGTTAGAATATTTCTGGCTTATGCTGCATCCAAGGATTTCAAGGTCTACCAGCTTGATATGAATTGTGCTTTTCTCTATCGAGTGATTGATGAAGAAGTTTATATTAAACAACCACCTGGCTTTGCAGACCCAGATCATCCTGATTATGTCTGCAAGCTTGATAAAGCCCTTTATGGACTGCATCAAGCTCCAAGAAAGTGGCATGAGACACTATCAACATACCTCTATCAACATGGATACAAAAGAGGTACTATTGATGGGACTCTCTTCATCAAAGAAATAGGAAATGACACATTGCTAGTTCAGATATATGTGGATGACATCATCTTTTGTTCAACTAATCCAAAGCTCTGCAAAGACTTTGAGATGCTGATGAAGAATAGATTTGAAATAAGTGCCATGGGGGAACTCAATTTGTTTTTAGGAATTCAAGTGAAGCAGGCTGAAAACGGCATCTTCATCAGTCAGTCAAAGTATGTACAGGACATACTTACAAGATTCAAGATGACTGACTGTAAGGTTGCAAAGACACCCATAGCCAGAAACCACTCCTTTGGTCCTGATCTTGAGGGGGAGGTGTTGATGAACATCTCTACAGGGCTATGATTGGGTCACATATGTATCTTACTGCTAGCAGGCCTGATATCATGTTTGCCACATGCATATGTGCAAGATATCAAGCCAACCCCAAGATGTCACACCTAATCACTATCAAAAGGATCCTTGGATATCTCAAAGGTGCTCCAAATCTAGGCCTTTAGTATCCAAAGAATTCAGACTTCAATCTGTATGCTTATACAGATAGAGATTATGGTGGCTGTAACATGACTACAAAGTCCACATCTGGAGGGTGTCAGTTCCTAGGTGGAAGGATAGTCTCTTGGCAATGCAAGAAGCAATCCTGTGTGTCATCAACTGCTGAAGCTGAATACATCGCTGCTGCCAGCTGCTGTGCTCAAGTGCTTTGGATTCAGAATCAGATGCTAGACTACGGGTTCAATTTAAAAGAGACTCCCATCCACATAGACAACAACAGTGCCATCTCTATTATAGAGAATCCTGTGCAACACTCAAGGACCAAACACATCAACATCAGGTATCATCTGATTAGGGATAATTTTGAAAAGGGATTGATAAAACTAATCAAAGTTAACACAAATGAACAATATGTTGATCTGTTCACAAAAGTGTTTGATGAACAGAGATTTAAATATCTTGTATCAGCTATTGGGATGATTAACTTTGAGTAGATTTTTCTTAATAACTTAATCAATAGTATTTCTTAAAACTGTGTGTCCTAGGTTGTCTATGAGATCACTTCATAAGCCCAGTACTCTTTGGAAGAAAAATGAACTTTTAAAATGATATCTCTTAGAATGATGAATATTTACCTTCAGAAGAAGCAAAAGTTGCCTTGGGAAGAAATTTATGTCTAAATCGTTTAAACATCTTATCTGAGATTTACCTTTGGAAGAAATTCTTAAAGTATCTTCCGAAGCTTAAATTTTGGTATAAGTACTTAAATGCATTTTAGGAACAAATTTCTTCCGAAAGCAATTTAGTCTCGAAAGACTCATTTATTTCTTCCGACGGCAAAATTTTCAAAACTCTTTAAAATATCTTCCGAAGCAAATTTGCTTTCGGAAGCTTTGATTGCAAAGCTTCCGAAACCTAAATTGCCTTCGGAAGCTTTTTCTACTTCCAAGAAAAATAGCTTTTTGGGCGCCTTTTTAGAAGTAGGACCCACTTGCGGATTTCAAAGTTTATATTTTTGTCATAACTTTGTCTCAAATCCAGAGTATATTTTTCCAAACGGTTCTATTTAATCTCACTTCTCTCATTGTTCCATAACCTAAAATTACCCCTAAATTTCATCTTCTTCTTCTTCTTTCCTTCACTACAAAGCTTCTACAAATGGCCAATCTTGATCGTCGTAATGACCCTGATTTCACCATGCACCTACACAGGCAACACAATCAAGTTGATCTGTTAAACTCTGAGAAGGATCCAAGCTTCTCAGACGTGTGTAGGTATCTGTCTTTATATCACTACTTCACCTCCCTTACAATCGATCCTCCTCTCTATGAGGATCAGTTGCTTGAGTTCTAGCAGACCTGTCAAGAGGTCACCGTGGACGGGGAGAAGGCACTGTCTGCCATAGTGCAAGGGAGGATAGTTTTCATCACTCTTGCCATTATAAACACCCATTTGCAGCTGGATGATGAAGCAGGTGAGCTGTCCTTTCCAAAATCTGCTGTCGACCAATCCTTTTCACAGATGGGCTACGAAGGTGACTTTTCGGTCAAGACCTTTAGGAAGGGGAAGGTCTCATTCCAATGGAAATACCTTCTCCATGTCGTCATACATAGCCTATCCAACAAACCTGGAGGATGGGACCAGATTCCAGAAGACCTCTCCTTCATTGTCCATGGGATGGTTCAAGGGGTCAAATTCAGGTACTCTTAGTTTGTATTTACAAATTTACTGGCGAATTTGGGTTCCTTAGAATATTACATGTTCCCCCGGTATGTTCAACACATTCTCAACTGTGAATTGGGATGACAGTTGAGGGAACTTGCACATATGAGGCCAGGCATTTTCAAGATACTGAAAAAGCCAATTGTTGGGTTCTCAGGGGTAGAAATAGCCCTTGTCCTGAAAATGTTTGAGCTCATTGCTCAGGGTGACATCCTACCAGCCCCAGCTAGTGATGAACCCACACCCTCTACTTCTCACTTACCTCAAATACAACCTACCACCAAAATCACCTACCAAAGAAAATCCAAGCAAACCCCTGCACTTGCTACTGAGAATGTGCAGGCCCCCATATCATAACCCATACAGGAGGAAGTGGATTCTCGAGCTCCCACTTCCCCTGAGGAGCAAACCACTCCCATCTTTCAAACAATCAGTGCTGAGGTTCCTCATGCTCAGCCTGATGAGCTCACAACTCCACAAACAGCCTTAAGCCATCACCTTGAGTCTCAAAACTCTAGTGATCAACCTTCAGGGGAAAGCTACCATCCCCAGCCTCTTGATCTCAACCGCCCCATACCCAGCCTTGACTTCTACTCTGATGAAGATTTGGGTTTCAGTGAGTATCATGACTCTCCCCTCTCTACCCACACTCAAGGGGAGATGAGTACTCCTGCTTCACCCCTGTCTAGCCCACATCAGACACCCCAAACTGAGGTGGATCTTCTTGTGATTGTCTAGGAGATCCATATGGAAGAGGCTCTCACTGTTTCCAGTGATTACATCTTTAAGACCTCAACCATGGCAACCCAGCCTCTTGACACTGTCATTAGGCACGGGAAATCCAGCAGCCAAGAACCCCATGCTGGTGGTGAAGGAGCCGACCTCGGTTCACCTCCATCATCCTCCAATGATTCTTCAACTGAAGATGAGGGGAGTCTAAAACTTAGGGTGCACCAACTCGAAGACATCTGCACCCAACTGGTTTCACAGATAGCTCACCTTGAATCACAAGTGACTATCTTGCAAAGGAGGGTCCATGACCAGCAACTTGAGATCACCGATCTCAAGGGCCAGTTAGTTGAGAGACCTATAGGACAAACTCATCCAGGTCCATAAGAACCTGTGGATGTTATGGATCACTTCCCCAGCTCACTTATGCATGAGGGTGATGCTACCAAAAAGGGGGAGGAAGTTCTGACAGCCACAGAACCTGGGAGTTCTTCCTCAAGTATGGACATACAGGACTCACCATCCTATCTTGTAGTTGTCCATGCTCAGCAACCTCCTCTAGATAGTGATCTGGAACTGCTCATTCAACAACTGTTTGAGGAGGGAGTACCAAGAGCAATGTCTGCCCCATCTGAGAACCCAATCTGGGGTTGGGGGTATGACAGTGATAGGAAAGCTCTTGTGATCTCTAGGTCTCAGGGTCAACAAGAAATTCTCAACATCTCCACCCTGAGTTTCATCTCCACCCTGAGTTTCTATGAGAGTATAAACTTGGTAGATCTGGCACTTGTCAACCCAAGCAATAACAGACAAGCTGTCAGATTAGCCAATCAAATTCAAGACTGGGTGCTGGCAGAATTCAAAAGGAGAGCTGCATCATATAGACAGAGGCTAGCAGTTGAAGCCTTTGGTCAACTGGATGTTTAGGTAGACCCCAAGATTAGATTCGAAGGGAAAGCCTTGACTGAAGGCCTAGACTGAAGGCCCAGAGGCTGAGACTGTGAACCTTGAGACAAGATCTCCTCCATCACCCCATACCCTCAGTGAGGCACTAGCTGGTGATGGTTCTTCACAACCTCTCTCTGGCCAGAGCTTGACAGCTGAATCAAGCAATGAAGGCCAAAGCTCTCCTCAGATTAAGTCATCAAGATCTGCAATTGACAAAGGCAAAAGGAAGATGACTCCTGAAGAGATTGAAAAAGAAAAGAGAGAAAGGAAGAGGAAGTTGAGGGGAGAGAGTTCAAGTGGTTCCCCAGGATTCATGCAAGCTGCAATTCTGGCTGCCCCAGTACCACACACTCAAGAAGATGAATTAAGGGCAGCCAGGCTCAACTATCTGGGGACCAGGAACTACAACATAGATGAACTCATCTCTCTCCTCTTAGAGGAGTTAAATGAACTGGCTAACATTGAATTGTCAAAGGAGAGGAAGGAAGCAGAGGATGCAGCCTTGACCCTCAAACACATGGAAGAAATGAGGATAAAAAGGCTTTACAAGAACATTCCTGTCCTCTCCCAAGTTCAAGAAATTCCTGAGTCAGAGACTGTGGCTGCTGAACAACCTTAGGTAGTTGATGAAGAAGAAAGATTAAAAATGATCAACTACCTGAGTGCCACAGGCCTCTATCAGGCACCTGCACTCCTTCCCTTGCCTTATGATTATATATTATTTCAATACAATAAGCAGCTGGAAGAGCAAGCCAAGAAAGAAAGGCAAGCTGCAAAGAAGAGGAAAAGGGAAGAAGCTGCAAAATCAAGAGCCATCATCCAGAAAAGTTAGAAAAAGTCTACAGATAGGCAGAAGATGATGAGCTTCTTGAAGCTGTATGGGTTCTCCAGAAGGAGGCTTGGTCCCATGTCTCTATCCATAATGGATGAGCACATAAAGGTGATCAAGCAGAAGATAAAAAGGGGAGAACTTGTGGACCTTCATTCATCATCAAGTCAAGCTCAACCTGAAGTTGAGGTAAAGGTGGAACCTACAAAGACAACACCACCTGCGCCTGAAGCTCCACAACAGCCAACTTCATCTTCTAACCCATAGCAGGGTTCTTCTCCCTTTCCTTCTAAAACTAGGAGAGAGGAGATCCTAACTAAGAGGGAATCCACTAAAGAACCTGGTACTAAAGACCAACCCTCTCAGTTAAAATCATCAGGGAGGAAAAAGAGGATGGCCAAAAGAAGATCATCTTCAAAGAAGAAAGGAATCCTCCTCCCAACCTCAGGATGAGTCAAAACATCCTGAGGAAGTGCATGAAGAGGACTCTCAACCAACTCCTATCATAGTAGAGCCTCTCTCTGTTGGAAGACAAATTTTGTCCTGGACATTTGCTGAAGATCCAAACAGATGGTATGTCACTAGAGATCAGGGAGAACAACATGTCTACTTCATAAGTGACATGCTTGAACTTCCACTGCATGATCTCTATGACATGAGAAGGTACTTCATGAGTCTGAAGAATCCAGATATACTGATGAAGAAAGGAATTCTAAAGATCCTCATGTGGACTATCCCAGTCTGAAGAACCTCTCTATTTTGGTAGCATCAGCCTAGGGGGAGTTTGTAGGAACCAGTGAAGTTAAGTGGTTGATGCAACCAAAAGATACCAAAACAACCAAGTCTTCCAACATGCACTTCGGAATAAAGGTGAACTGGCTTCGGAAGTTTTACACACTCAAGAAAAATGCTAAGTGTAAAATCTTCCGAAGCCAAAGTTCAGAAGAAACTGCTGCGGAAGCTTTACACTGAACATGGAAAATATTCTAAGTGTAAAGTCTTCCAAACACTCAACTCTTCCGAAGGTAAAAGATGAAGTCTTCCAAAGCTCTCAAGACAAAGTCTTTCGAAGCTGTTTAAAGACAAGACTGATTTTCTTCTAAAGAGAGAGAAAAGATACCTTTTCCATCAACTTTATCATAAAGCAACCTACTATCCACTGCATGCTCTGGTAGTTCACCTGCTATCACTAGTTGATGAAACTTCCATACTTTATGATAAAGTAGATAAGGTCTTCGCCTGCAAGTTCCTATTTTTGTTCCTTCTTGGCTTTTTGTAATAGGAAAGTAAGTGAGCCATGGCTTGTCATAGTCACTAGTCAAAAGGCAATCTGCCTTTTGACTTTAGGCTGATCTTGTTGTCTAGATTAGTCACTTCCAACTATCTTTTTGCATATTGAAGGTTGTAGGATGTAGTATAAGTAGTCTCTGGTTCTTGTATTTAAAATATACTTGTACAACACTTGTAATAGAACTAGAGAAGCAACATACAACTTCCTTGAAAATTTTATCTTGTGTTCTAGCTCTTGCTTTTACTTATGTTTGTCTGTATCTTCAGTAAAAGTTCACAGTTCCCTATTTGAATTGTTAAGTGATCTTAATATCCTCCTAAGTGTGTTAACTAAGTGCAAGTGTAAGTACCCTTTAGCGGTCCTGCAGCTTGTATCTTTGGAGTGCCCCATAGTTGCACCCTTTTGCTGTTTCCTGCACTGCTTCCTCCTCCTCATCCTCATTGGAGACAACCATCCCAGTCTCTGGTTGTTCCCTTTTAGCAGAACCTCTCTCCTCGCCCCCTCTCTCAATGGTCTTCCTCCTCTCTTCCTTCCCTTTCTTTTCATCCTCCCTCACAACACGAATAACCTCGATCACCACAGATGGTAGAATCGTCTGCATGACCTGATGAACTCCCTCCACTAATGCCTCCTTCACAGAGGCTCTCAGATTAGCACTCTCATCATCGCCTTCATGGTGATGAAGCTCGGGCTCTGCAGGAGTCGTCTCAGCAGTCTTAGCCTTGTTTCTTGTGACACGCGGCCCAGTACCACGTCCACCACCTTGCAAAGCGTTTGAAGATCTACCACTAGCCATCCTCTAAGCACTATAAGATTCAAAAACCAACACGATCATTCAAGTTAATAGCTCAAATTATGTCAAGTATAGTAAGTCCCTAATTACAGTGCCTAGTTGTGATTAGCCACTTACTTTACTCTTCATCCCCCAAGCATTTCCTATCCTGACAACATTAGTATCCATATCTACTAAGAGCACATAAATCAGATAGCATGCGCATATAGTACTGGTTAACTTTAAAAAAAATTACCTGATGACAAGTAGCTACTTGGGTTGGCATCCTTCTATTCAGTCCCATTCTCAGTTTAAGTTTAGGTTTTGAAAGTAATTTACCCAATTCTCTTCAACTTTGGCTCCGATACCAACTTGTAAGGACCCGTTCCCAGGATGCTTACAGTTGGTCAATCATCGTATAAAACATTTATTATATATTAACAATGGAAAGGATTGTAGCTAACTAATTATAAAAAACCATTTCATGCATTAATAATTTCTTTTGCCAAGTAATACATCATTGATTTAAAGTTACAAAATAATATTTAGTTGTATTACAAAACAACAATATTTTATATGCATGAAGTGGATACCAGTCTTTGGTTGCCAAGTAGCTTCACCCCCCATGCCATCCTCAGCAACAACATTACCTACCAACTGAAAATGCATATAAAAGTTAGTGTTGCTGAGTGAGTTTTAGTTTTTATATATAAAATACTTCGTTTACATAAAAACTTCCTTTACTTTCGTTTGTGATCACACATCATACGTAAATCTAGATAATAATTATTATTATCTTTCATCATCATTCATCATCGTTCCTTTTTGTACTTTTCGTTATTATCTTTTAGTTTCTTCTGGACCAATGTCATATGCCATACTCCAAACATTGTGCACGAAGCGGGTACTGGGCCGAAGTCTATAAATAGACCCCAAACATTTTGCACGAAGCATGACCCAGTCCGGGGCAAGCGACAAGGGTCCCGTTACATACATATTAATCAATCACAAAGATTGACTCCTGTGTGCATCCTCATGGGTTAGCTAAACCGCACATAGTTGAGCTAACAACCCCTCAATGAGTTGTGAAGCTCCTTTCATTTGCTTGCAAGACTTTCCTTTTTCATTCATTACATTCCACTTTCATTAACTTCATCTTTCTTTTTTATTAAGATAATACTTTACGTACAAGGGTATTAACACACCACGTAAGTCACATAGTAATACGTAATATAAAACATCAACCGTAGCCCAAAATCATACATAATATCAATAGGAATAAACCATCAAAACATTCCAGAACTTAACACTACATTCTACCTCGCAAGATTTTAGAAAAATTCTAAGTCCCCAAAGAAATGCGGATGAACAAAACATCTGCGGAGGAACAAAACATCTGCGGAGGAACAAAACATATGCGGATGAACAAAACATCTGCGGATGAACAAAACATCTACGGAAGAACAAAACATCTACGGAGGAACAAAACATTTGTGGATGAACAAAACATCTGCGGATGAACAAAACATCTGTTGATTAACAAAAACATCTGTGGAGGAACAAAACATATGCGGATGAACAAACATCTGCGGATGAGCAAAACATCTTCGGATGAAATCAAACATCTGCGGATGAACAAAAGACTTGGCTATTGAATATAAAACCCATGTGGTTAAATGTTCAGGAAATGGGGATGAACAACAAATGCGGATGAAGTCTAACAATTGTGGATGAAGTCCAACAAATGTGGATGAAAAAAATGCAAATGCGGATGAATAAACAACTTAGACTAATCCACCAGTTCCAAATCCTCATTCTAACATATCCTTATCACACATCTAACATGCCAAATACTTAGAACAGAGCTTACCACTACTCAACATCAAAGAAGGCATTTAAAAACGCACATCGCATACACATCAGATGCAAAACGCAGAAAATCCATGCTTTGGTTGTAAAAAAATTAGTTAATATGCATTTCATCCCCAAACGGTTAAAAACAATTAAAATAGGGGAGTCTAGAACTCACCTCTAACAGTTTTTTAGTAAGACTTCCTCAAACCGAGAGCAACCTGGAGTTCTAGAACCTAAACACACGAAAACACACAACCAAACACATAGAAAGACTTAAGGATCGGTCCAGAAGCTGAAAACCCAACTAAAACCGAGAAGAACACCATAAAATCTTACCTTTCGAAGACTTTCTCTCTCTAAAAAAACGATTGCAGCTTTTTCTTTCTTCTTGCAGTCGAAAGCAGATGTGGGGGAAATTGCGGTGTGGGCTTCCATACCCTGCTTTTTGAACCCATAATAGACAAGTTTGCCACTTGCATACTTTGCCACTTGCACACTTTGCCACTTGCACACTTTAACCCCCTCTCCTTGGAATATTTCCCCTTTCTTTCTTTTTCTTTTCATTTAAAATTTCCAGGTGTTACAAACACAGTGGTCATCACTTGTAAACTCTTTCTTTGGCATTCGAGTTACCAAATCACTCTTAATTAGTTTAATCATGTTCTGAAAGTTTACATGGCACATTTTTTATGCCAAAGAAAAGACTCATCACTATTGGCTTTAGAGAGAAAGCAAGAGCCTTCTCCAGCTGGGGAGGTTTCCTGCAGATCCATCTGGTACATATTCCCTTTCCCGAAGGCTCTGAACAGGATATGCTCTTAAGGAATGACCACCCCGGGCTTGAGAACAATGCATTAATGCTTAGTGAAGAGCATGTTATGACTCTGATCACAAAATTGGGATACACTCAAGAGATTGTATCCAAGCTCCTTGACATAGTTTACCTTCTTAATGCTAAGCTTACCATTTGTGACCCTATCCCTTCCAGTGATGTAACCACTTGATTTTCCTCAAAAAGCAACTGGCCCTCTATTAATTTTCTAAAAGTTCAAAAATAAAGAGCCATTGCCTATCATGTGCCTGGAAAAACCACTGTCAATGATCCATACATTTCCTTTGGTCTTCACTTGTTCCTGCACAGAAAGAGTTGGTTAGTTACATTTGGAAACCCAAGCCTTATTGGTCTAGGGCTTGTCAAAGTGAGTTGAAGATAGTTCAACAGTTATTGATCATATATGAAAGCTTCAAGGATCATTTGCTTTTGTAGATGAAGAACTTGAAGTCACATGGCCTTCCTACATCTTCCACACCATATCTGGAAGAGTATACATGGTTTTCAAGACTTTGGAAGTTTTGATGACAAAGTTTTAGAGACTAGACCTTCAGAAGCTTTTGCATCCACTGCAGTAGACATAAGTACTTCTGAAGCATTCCTTTCTTCTCAGACCATAATTTAATCCAAATGTAATTTTCCACCAATCTTCTTCTTCACTTTGGAGCTTTCAAGAGGTAAAGTTTTTCCTTCCGAATCTATCTTTTTCTTCTTCTTTATAGAAGTTTTCTACTTAATCATATGGATGGTTCTCTTAGGATTGTACATGCAATCCTTAGCAAAGTGAGAGGTACCACTGCACATGATACATTCAACTTGCATACTTTTGAGAAGCTTCTTTTTAGTAGAAGGCTGAGCTAGATCTTTTTCCTCTTCCTTCTTTGCATTCAGAGATGATGTAGTAGGCTTTTTATGGTGAGGATTGCTCTTGGAACTAGATGGTTCAGGTTGTGCAGTAGTGATGCATATTTGGTCAGCCTTCTTTTCTTAACCATGATGATTTGAACATGAACTAGGAATTCTGGTACTAGAGTCCATAGTTGGGTCTTCAATCTTTACCACTTCAAACCTCGTAGAGATAAATACGCGTTTTTTCCTAGAATTGAAAGTGGCCTTGATTTCCTAGGCTTTCTTTGATATTCTTCTGGCTGCCCTGATCAAGTTCTTCCTTGTTGACATTGTCATCCATGGTTCTTTATTTACTCCAGGAGGAAGGTGACCCTTCTTAGGATAATCCTTCTCACTCACTCCAGGTTCATCCTTCACTATCTCATATTTATCTTCATCCTGTTCTTGGATAGGATCAATGGCAGGTAGCACATCTTGACAAGTTCCACACCTTGGAGATCATACAGATAGTAGTGTGTGTGGAGGAGCTATATCACTTGAACCTAGTCCCTGCCTATTTTGATAACAAATCTTTGTATGCAAGGATGAGGATACTATGATCTTGAAGGTTTCCTCTTCAAGAACACATTTTGCTGCCTTGGCTTTGCTGATCACAAGCTGAGCCTGGCATGAAGTTAACTTGGTTATGAGATCTTTGATTTGAGTCCTGTAATTTATATGCTCATGCTTAAGAGTAGAAATTGTTTTCTCTAAATCATTTATTTATATTTTATAATCATTTTCTGCTCTTTTGAAATCAGCTTTTAAAATATTTAAGTACTCAAGGTCAGATCTCACTTCCAGGTTATAGAACCTATATATGTTAACTTTAGCAATACATTAAGGTGTACAAAGATGTTCTAATACCTTGGATTCTTCTTGGTTATCCATCAATGCTTGATTGGGAGAAACATCTTAAACCTGAAAGCTCTAGTCAAAACCTCCTTCTTCAACAACAACAATAGCTTGTTGTTTTGGTTGGCTTGGCTTCTCAGATTTAGGGGCTGCATCAGTGTAGTTTGGTCTATTTTGTGCTTGGCCACCATTAGTCCTTGGTGCCTTGCACTCCCTAGAAAAAGTGTACTATTTGGTTACAGTTGTAACACTTCACCTTGCTTTTATCCAGTCTAAACATTTTACTGGCCACATTGCTAGGATTTGTAGAATTTCTTTGCTCTATGAATGAGAAGTGCCATTTGCAGGACTATCCCCATGTATTCCAGATCATCTGGATGGATACAATCTAAGTCTTCAAAGAGTGAAGAGAAAGTTGCCATAACTTTTTTCAGCAGACACAAAGGCTTGAGATGAGCTTGTCTCTTGGAATGGGCTTCCTTGAATGTAGCTCTCCCTTGGTGTCTTAAGGAAGGTGATGAAAGGGCCCTTTTGTAAGTTGTCAGGGTAGCAAATAAGATGATGCTATGGTTCTCTACTATCCCTTTCAACCACATGGAATGTTGAACTCCATTGATTGCTGGAAGAGCTGCTTGATGGATTCAGCATTTTCATCTCCATTTTGTAGCCACTAAGGATACCATACAACTCTGTGAGTGTAAGGCTGGAGAGGTTCTCAGTTCTCATAATGGTCACACAGTAGTGAGTCCATTGTTTAGGAAGAGAGAACATGAACTTTCTCACAATGTCCCTATTCTCAAGCTTGACTCCAACATCCATGAGAGTATTTACAATCTCAACATACCTAAAGTATTGTTGAGTCATATTTTCACCTTTCTTGTAGGTGAAGTTCTCAAAATGCTTCTTCATGAGGTCCTTCTTGTTTTCTTTAGCCTCATTAGACAGCTCATACATAAGCTTTAGTGCATCCCAGAACTACTTAGCACTTTTACACTTCTTCAAAACTCTGTATATATAAAGTTAGGAAGAGCAGTTTGAAGAGTGATCATGGCCTTTTGATCTATGTCTATCTTCTTCCAATCTTCTTCAGAATAGTCAGCAACTTTCTTTGGTATCATCCCACCACCAGAAGTAGCTGAAATAGATTGCAAGTCACCAAGTATCAAGGTCATCAGGAGTGATCAGTGGAGACTTTATCATGGTACCGGTTTTAATATCAACCTTTGTAAGAGCTGCCATTTGAGTTGATAAATGTATTATGAAACTGAAGAGATTTAAGATGGTGAGATCTTACAATCAATTGCCTAATATACTCTGATACCAATTACAGGACCGGTGAATGGGGGTCAATGCAACAGTTTCACAATGTTTGGAGAGACTTAGAACACTTAGTAGATCAAATAGGGAATCGGCTTAAGGGTGAAACAAAGAACACAAGTAAATAATAGAACAAGAACAAGAACACAAAAAGATGGTTTTCAAGAATGCTGTATATTGCTCTCATGTTCTTTTTACAAAGGTTAGTTCTAATGACAAGTACTTGAGATACTTTATACTACATCCTATAGCCGGCCATACTTTGAAGTCTAGCTTAAAACACTAATCTAGACAACAAGATCAATGTAAAATCAAAAGTGAGATTGCCTTGTGGCCGGTGAGTATGACATGCTATAGCTCACATCGTAATATATTACAAAAAGGATAAAAGTACATAACTAGGAAGTTACAGAATCAAAACCTTAATCTACAGTTGATAATAGTATGGACTTTTCACCAACTCATATAAGTTGGTGAGTCTTCAGAGATGGCAACAAAAAGTGGTTCTATTTTTGTCAAAAGTAAGTCAGAGAAAGCATGTCTTCATCTTTGGCTTTGGAAGATTTGGTGTCTAGGCTTTGGAAGATTTGATACTTAGTGTAATTCATTGAGTTATATCAAATCTTCAGTAGTAACTTCCTTGTACTTCACATGTGCATACTGAGAACTCTTTGGTTGCATCAGCCTCTAAGTGTAATTCTTATAATGTAATTATTTGAATGAACATTTCTTGCACAAAATTTAGTAGTTTCCATACTAGTGTAGGTTGTCAATGTCGATCCACAACATAAACCTATGCTGACTATGTTTGTTAGCTTTGAGGCAAACAAGTTAATGGAGTCTTCCCCTTTCATTTACAACATCTCCATCTTATATTTGAGGGTTTTCAAATATGCCTTTTGCACTTGACCAAATCCAACTTATTTTATCTTTTGCATATATCACACTTCCTTTGCACTTTTTCTATCTGCACTTTACTATTTATATCTTTTATAAAACCGTACATATGTATTTTGTCATAATAGTACTGTACATATGTATGGATATGTATTATGTATACATGGTTTGTTTATAATAAAAGGTAGGTTCACACATATGATTAGTTTAAAACAACACATTTACATATGAATGATTTTAAATAAGTTTTGTTGTAAAAGTAATAGGTATTCAACTTATATTAAAGTATACTTGTATGAAAAAAGTACATTGCATATCAATGATGTCAATTTATGATTTTGTGTAGGCATTTTAATATCCATATAATTGTAATGCACATCATATGATAACCTAGTTTTTAACTAGTAATGATGTGCAACATTTAAATATTATAAACGTGTATAATTGAATGGGGACTAAAAATTGATGGTTGTCACACACGGTATCCCTGACATGTTGTGAAT
Organism: Flaveria sonorensis; assembly: GCA_025506505.1. Classification (NCBI taxonomy): domain Eukaryota; kingdom Viridiplantae; phylum Streptophyta; class Magnoliopsida; order Asterales; family Asteraceae; genus Flaveria; species Flaveria sonorensis. Next base: position 41,839,266 of record CM046428.1, read on the forward strand.
GGGGACAACATAAATATTTGATGTCACAAACTCTAATCATGACCGAGACAAAAAAAAGAGCACCACATGACAAATGTCTCAGTGACATCATTTAGTCATGCAGGACCGCTGAAAGATGGTCAATGTAACAGTTTCACAAGGTGGAGAGATTTAGAACACTTAGCAGATCAAATAGGGAATTGATTAGGATGAAACAATGAATACAAGTAAGAATAACAATAAAATACAAGTACTTGAGACATATTATACTACATCCTACAGCCGATAATACTTTGAAGGCTAGCTGGAAACACTAATCTAGATGACAAGATCAATGTAGAGTCAAAAGGCAGATTGCCTTTTGACTAGTGACTATGACATGTCATAGCTCACATCCTAATATATTACAAAAAGGATAAAAGTACAAGAGTAGAAAGTTATAGACAAAAGACCTTAATCTATAGTTAACAAAAGCATGGACTTTTCACCAACTCATATAAGTTAGTGAGTCTTTAGAAGTGGCAGCAGAAAGTTGTTTAGCTTTTGTCAAAAGGTGATTTAGAAAAAGCATGTCTTCTCTGTCTTTGGAAGAAATCAGTCTATGGCTTTGGAATATTTTGTCTTTAAAGCTTCAGAATACTTCATCTTTGGCTTCGGAAGATATGGTCTTTTGGCTTTGGAATATTTGATACTTAGCATAATTCAGTTAGTTATATCAAATCTTCCAAAGTAACTTCCTTGTACTTCATATGTGCATGCTGAAAGCTCTTTGGCTGTTCTTTGGTTGCATCAGCCTTTAAGTGTATTCCTTACAAACTTCCCCTAGGCTAATGCTACCAAACTAAAGAGACCTTTGAGTCTTGATCTTCATCTGTTAACATTCCTCATCAGAATTAGGACCATTCCCTTTATCATCAGGTGGTTAGGATTCCTCAGACTCTCAAAGTATCTCTGCATGCTATAGAGATCATGTTGTGACATCCGGTAATTTTCCGTTACCAAACTCCGTTAGATCCGTTAAGCCTTGCATACACTTGTCGTGAGCACACACTAGTTGTCATTGAGCGTTGGTGACTCAATAATAATTAACAATGATATAAAGATAATAATCTAACTAATAATGTGATTATTAAGTTGTGCTTATGTGCTTACGTGATTTAAATATTAAATGTAAATTTTATCGCGTAACGTGAAAACGTGTGTGTTTAGATGAATGGATGTTGTTGATCATGTCTAGATGTTAACATGAGTTTGAATTAGTATATTGTTAATGAATTCATGAATGTATTGAATACTTTGATAGATTTTGGGGTGTGCTTTCCCAAAAGGGAAACTTTATTTGCACAAAATCCTGAATATGATGATTTGAGCATGTTTGGGACATTAGGATCATGCTAGTATGTTCATGGATAGTTTCAAAGGTGGAAGAATGTATTGTTTGGGTTGTATGAATGCTAAGTTGGTTACTTGACAGATTTGGTCTGTTTGTGGGATGTAATGGTAATGGGTCATATGGGTAATTATAGGCTATTGTTTGGATTGTAGTGGATCATGGTTGAACATCTTGGGTGATAAGAATTCTGTTAAATGGCATGTTGATGGTCATCATACACGCGTGCGAATCTGAGGCCCCTACTTAGTAGGATTGGTAGGGTTTAGGGTGTGAAGTCATGGGTGGCTTCACATGGCATGCTGTGCATGATTTGATTCTATGTATGATGCATTGTTTGTGTTGTAGCTATGTTGAGCATGATAATTGTTTGAGATTCACATGACTTGTATGATATCTGGCGGTATGATGACCTAGGTAGTACATGTGGGTAATGAAGTCTCATATGTGATCAGTTTGTATGTTAATCATGTGTGATGTACTGTTATGCTTGTTTGAATGGAATTTCACCTATAATGTCATGAACGGGGTCAAACGGGTCAACTGGGTCAAATGTGTCTTGTCTTCTAAAACCTTGAGTTCTTTGGTTTGTAGAGCACTTAGGGTTTCATTATGATTCTGTGTACACGTACTTATGTACTCATGTGTTCTAGGTGACCTCTGAGGGTTGTTTATCCACTCTTTCTTGTCAAGTTAAGCCTTAAGTAATTTCTTAAGTACATCAGGTGAGTTCATGCCCCACTCTTTTACAAACTCTCTTTTGGGGGAGATAGCATACTGGTTTTACAAACGCTTACTTTATATGAGGTGTGTATAGTATGATATAGTGCTGAATACAATGAAAGTCCTCACACTTTTGGATTGTTAATAATGATGATTAGCGGGAAATCTTGGGTAGTACTACTGGGTCTGACGAGCCCCACCTATGCCAATCAAGGTCAAACGGGTACAATTTTGTCCTAACGAACATTGTCACGACCAGGTATGTCGTGGCAGGAGGAAACAAACGAAACACAATAGGCTTCAATCGCGAAATCACTATGATTATTACTGATGAATATAAACTATCTATCTATTTCAATACATCTCTTATATGTTGCAACTATTACTGTTTTATGATTAACGCAAACTCTTGAACTCACCAACCATTGTGTTGACTCTTTTAGTATGCTATTCTCAATTTAAGGTTGTTATTGCCTAGGAACACATTACACGGGTCAGCATCATGGTGTTGTCAGAATGTTATGAAACAATTTTTTTTTTTTGGGATTATGTTTGTTTAAACATCATGCTTTGGTTTTGCATAATACTTGGGTGCGTTTGTTTGCGCATTTTAGATCATGTTACATTGTTTTGGGTTTTCTGGTTTATTTAACGCTTCCGCAGTATTTAAATTTAAACTTTAATTTTGAATGTTTGTACATATAGAGTCGTTCTGAGTAACTAATTACTGAGATCCTGGTATGTCACGCGCCTCGCGGTAAAACCCCGGACGTGGATTTTGAGGGTGTGAAACATGTAAAGGGAGATCAAGAATGTTTTGCTAGAGGTACATGTCTTGACCTCCTTGATCACTAGTAACATACCATCAGTTTGGATTGGTGGCATACATCCAAGACACATTGGGTCTCTCAGCAAGAGGCTCTACTAGAATAGGAGTTGGATGAGCAGCTTCTTCTTGAGCACCCTCAGGATGTCCTGACTCATCCTGCAGTGCTGAGGTGGATGCCTTGAACTTCTTCTTCTTCTTCTTCGTGTCACTTCTTATGCCCATCCTTTTCCTGTTTTGGTACTTTAACTGAGAGGACTAGCCTGCAACACAAAATTGTTCTTGTTTGTACTTTTTAGTGGGGTCCTTGTCCTTTATAGGTTCAGAAGGGAAAGGATCATGACCCTGCTGTGGATCAGAAGAAGAAGCTGGTTGTGATGCAGCACTAGGTCCAGGTTGTGTTTTCTTTTGGGGTTCAACCTTGACCTCAGCTTCAGGTGTAGCCTGACTTGGTGAAGAATGCACGTCAACCAGCTCACCCTTTTAGATCTTCTACTTGATCACTCTAATATGCTCATTCAGGGTGGATAGAGATATTAGACCAAGTCTCCTTTCGAAGAATCCATACAGCTTCAACAAGCTCAACATCTTCTACCTATAAGCAGACTTCTTTAGATTTGCTAAGATGGTGGCTCTTGACCTTGCAGCTCTTCCCTCATCTTTCTATTTGCAGCTTTTTTCTCTTTTTGCACTTGTTACTCAAGCTACTTGAGGTATTTGAACTCAATGTAGTCATATGGTAAAGGAAAAAGGTTTGTTCCCTGATAGAGACCTGTGGCACTCAGATAGGTTATCATGTTTTGCATGTCTTGTTCCCTACCTACCTAAGTTTGTTGCTTAGTAGCCGCAACCTCTATCTTAGGAGCAATTCTGCATCCTCAGCTTCCTTCCTCCCCCTTGATGCTTCCATGTCAGTCAGTTCATTTAATTCCTCCAATGGGAGAGAGATGAGTTCAACAATGTTATAGTTCCTGGACCCCGAATAGTTCAATCTAGCTTCCCTTGACTCATCATCTTGAGTGCTTGGTCTGTGGGTGTTAGGATCAGTGATCTAAGTTTGATCAATTAGAGTTGAATCACAGCGGAATTAGAGCAAGAATTAAGCAAATATAGCAAGAACACAATAAATATTCAATGGAACAGTACACGGTTATATAGAAATAGGGTTTTCTGCATTGGGATAATAACATTCATGCACACATGCTTCGGTATGGCGGCAGCTAGGTTTTCCTAAGCTGCGCCGATTACAATTAGGTCAGCATTCCTTATATAAAGGAATGTGACGTCTGCTGATGTCACTTGATAGTGACGTCTAACAGAATTATTACAAACTACTGAACGTAAGCAAACTACTGAGAATGTTCACAACTGAGAACATCTTTGAGTATTCTAAGTACACGAAGAAACATAAAACTACTGAAACTACAAGTACAGAAAAGAAAATACAACTACTGAAAGGAAACCATCACAACTACTGAAGAGGTCTTCTTCAGCTGTTGTGACAATCATCTGAAACTCGGTCTTCAGTCTTTGTCTTCAGCTCTTTCACTTCAGACTTTGTCTTCAGCTCTTTAGCTTCAGACTTTGTCTTCAGCTCTTGTCTTCAGACTTTGTCTTCAGCTCTTTCACTTCAGACTTTGTCTTCAGACCTTGTTATCAGCTGATGTCTTCAGCTGTTGCAGACTACTTCAGTTGTTGTAATGTCCGTGGGACTTAAAGGTTTTTCTGATCAGGCTCATTGGTTCTTTTGGTCCAACAGTGGGCAACCCTGATTGCAACTTCCATGAAGCCAGGGGTCCTACTTGAACTCTCTCCCCTTTCCTTCCTCTTCCTCTCTCTCTTCTCCTCCTCAATCTCCTGAGAGGTCATCTTCCTCTTTCCTTTGTCACTCACAGGCCTGTGTGACTCAGGGTTAAGAGAGCTTTGGTCTTTATTGTTTGGTGCTACACTTGAGCTCTAGCCAGAGAGAGGCGTTGAGACACCTTCATCAACTAGTACCTCACTGAGAGTATGGGTGCTGAAGCAGCTCCTGTCTCAAGGTTCACAGGCTTAACTCCTGGGCCTTCAGCCAAGGTTTCTCCTTCGAAGCAAATCTTAGGGTCCACCTCAGCATTCAGTTCACCAATAGTCTTACCTACTAGCCTCTGTCTATATAATCTGGTTCTCTTTTTAACTCTTCAAGCACCCTTTGTTGAATCCTATCAGCTAACCTTGCAGCTTGCCTATTTGATTTGGGTTGGCAAGTGGAAGGTCAACTAAATAGGTGCTTTCATAGTATCTCTGGTTGAAGAAGTTGAAGATTTCTTGTAGGAACCTCTGAGGTTAAGAGGCTGATGCAACCAAAGGATCAATCAAAAGATGCCAAAACAACCAGGTCTTCCAACATGCACTAAGGAACAAAGAAGAACTAGCTTCGGAAGTTTTACACACTCAAGAAAAATGCTAAGTGTAAAATCTTCTGAAGCCAATGTTCAGAAGAAACTACTGAGGAAACTTTACACTAAGTGTCAAGTCTTCCAAAGCCAAAGACTAACTCTTTCGAAGGTTAAAATTGAAGTCTTTCGAAGCTCTCAAGACAAAGTCTTCCGAAGCTGAATAAAGATAAGACTGATTACTTTAGAAGAGAGAGAAAATACACCTTTTTCTGTCAATTTTATCATAAAGCAACCTCCTGTCCGCTGCATGCTCTGGTTGTTCACCAACTATCATAAGTTGGTGAAACCTCCATGCTTTATGATAAAGTAGATAAGGTCTATGTCTGCAAGTTTCTGTATTTGTTTCCTTTTTGGCTTTTTGTAATAGGAAAGTCAGTGAGCTATGGCTTGTCATAGTCACTAGTCAAAAGGCAATCTGCCTTTTGACTTTAGGCTGATCTTGTTGCCTAGATTAGTCACATCCAAATATCTTTTTACATATTGACGGTTGTAGGTTTAGTATAAAGAGTCAAAGGTTCTTGTATTTCATATATCAGTGCAAACACTTGTAATAAAATTGAAGAAGCAATATACTACTACCTTGAAAATTATTTTCTTATGTTCTTGCTCTTACTTTACTTGTGTTGTGCATTGTATCATCTGTTAAAGTTCTAAGTTCCCCACTTGAATTGTTAAGTGATCCTAAGATCCTCCTAAGTGTGTTAAGTAAGTGCAAAGTCCTTTTTCAATGGTCCTACAATTGGTATCAGAGCATTCCAGGATCTTGTTTGCAAGATCTCACCATCTTCAAAACCTCTTAGTAACACACATAACTTAACTCTTCAAATGGCAGCTATCTCCAAAGCTGATATGGAAACTGGAACAATAACAAAGTCCCCACTGATCACTCCTGAGGATTTTGACACTTGGTGTCAAAGAATGGAAGGCTTTATCAAGTCTCAAGATTCCAGGAAGTGGGAGTCTGTTGTAGATGGACCTCATGTACCATGCACCTCTTCAGCTGCTGCTAGTGGTGGCATGATACCAAAGGAGAGGGCTGACTTTTCTGATGAAGACTGTAAAAGAATTGACATTGATCAGAAAGCCATGACAGCCCTCCAAACTGCTCTTTCAAACTCCATCTATAGAGGTTCCAAGAAGTGCAAGACCGCTAAACAGCTATGGGATGCACTGAAACTGATGTATGAGGGTTCAAATGAAGCCAAGGAGAACAAGAAGGATCTCCTGAAGCAGCAGTTTGAGAATTTCACCTTCAAGACAGGTGAAACCATGACTCAACAATACTTCAGGTATGTTGAGATTGTGGATACTATGGCTGATGTTGGGGTAACTATTGAGAACAGGGATATTGTTAGAAAGTTCATGTCCTCTCTTCCAAGACAATGGACACACTACTATGTGGTCATTAAGAGGACTGAAAACCTCAAGACCGTGACTCTCACTGAGTTGTATGGGATACTTAATGGATAGCAGATGGAGATGAATATGCAAAATTCATCTGGTAGCTCCAACACTCACCAGAGTTCAGCCCTTCATATGGTTGAAAGGGATAGCAGAGAACCACAGCATCATCTCATCTGCTACCTTGAGACTTCACAAAAGGGTCCTTTCATCACCTTCCCTGGGACACCCAGAGAGAGCTACATCCAAGGAAGTCCCTTCCAAGAGACAAGTTCTTCTCAAGCTTTTGTCTCCACTGATGAAAGTACAGGAAACTTTCTTTTCACTCTTGAAGACCTGGACTGCATCCATCCAGATGATCTGGAGTACATGGAGATAGTCCAGCAAATGGCTCTTCTTACTCATAGAGCCCAGAAGTTCTATAAGAGGACTGGAAGAAGGTTTCCTAGCAATGCTGCTAGTGGCAAGTTTGGACTGGACAAGAGCAAAGTCAAGTGTTACAACTGTAACCAGATGGGACATTTTGCTAGAGAATGCAAGGCACCTAAGTCAAATGGTGGCCAAGCTTCATCCAGGCCAAACTACACTAAAGGAGGGAACCAGAATGAGAAGCCAAGACAGCAAGCCACAATTGTTATTGAAGAAGGAGGCTTTGACTGGAGCTTTCAAGCTGAAGATGCATCTCCAAACCAAGCACTCATGGCTGACCACGATTAAGCCATGGTACTTGAACATCTTTGCTCTCCTGAATGTATTGTTAAAGTAAATAGATACAGGTCCTACAACTTGGAAATGAGATCTGATATTGAGTCTTTGAATATTTTAAAAGCTAATTTTAAAAGGGCTGAAAATGACTATAAACTTAAAATAGAAGATCTAGAGAAAATAGTTTCAATTCTTAAATATGAGCAAACAAATCACAGGACTCAAATTAAGGATCTCATTACCAAGTTGACTGAATGCCAGGCTGAGCTTATGATCAGTAAAGCCAGGGCAGAAAAATGTGTTCTTGAAGAGGAAACCTTCAAGAACATGATATCCTCCTCTCTGCATGCAAAAGTGTGTTAACTAAGTGCAAAGTCCTTTTTTAACGGACCTACAATTGGTATCAGAGCAAGCAGGGACTGGGATCTAGTGAGATAGCTCCTCCACACTCTCTACTATCTGTTAGATCTCTAAGGTGTGGAACTGGTCAAGATGAGCTTCCATCCATAGACCCCAGTGATGAAGAGGATGAAGAGGAGAAGGTGAGGGATGACTCTTAAGTGAGTGAAAAGAGTAAATCCAAAAAGGGTCACCATGCTCCTAAGGAAGAAAAAGAAGCTGGTTTGAGTAAAACAAAAAGGAAGAACTTGATCAGAAGAGCAAAGAGAAGATCAAGAAAAGCTCAAGAGGTCAAGACCACCTTTGATCCCAAACAGAAACAAGTATTTGTCTCTGCAGGGTTCAAGGTGATAAAAGCTAAAGATCCTGCCAAGAATTCTAGTACCAAGAGTTCTACTTCAGTTTCAACTCACTCCAGCAACAATAAGAAGAATGATCAGCTGTCTATCACTGCTACACAGCCTGAACTATCTATTTCTAAAAGCAAGCTTCACCCTAAGAAGCCTGCTGCATCATCCGAAAAGGTGAAAGAGGAAAAGGAAAGTGTTCAACCTTAGTCTTCTTTGGAAAAGAAGGCTCTCAGAAGAAAAGATATAGACTGTGTTATGTGTGGTAGTACTTCGCATCTGGCTAAGGATTGTCAATACAATCCAAAGGGCACTATCCACCTGATCAAGAAGAAAACTTCTGAGAGGAAGAAGTAACAAATAGCTTCGGAAGGAAAATTTGTTTCCTTCAGAAGCTCCAAAATGAAGAAAAAGGAAAATGAACTATTGCCTTCAGAAGGAGAATTGGTCTCGGAAGAAAGGAATGCTTCGGAAGTACTGAGGCCTGCTATAGTGAAAGCAAGATCTTCTGAAGGATCAATCTCCAAAGCTTCTGAAGCCACAAAAGCTTTCGAAGCATTAAAGGTCAAGCCCAATCTTTCAAAGGTGGTGTGGAAGATGAAGGAAGATCATGTGGCTAATAGTTCATCATGAGAAACAGGAAATGATCCCCAAAACCTGAACATAGGATCTATTACTGTTTTATTGCCTTTAACTCATTCTAATAAGCCCAAGACCAACGAGGATTGGGTTTCCAAATGTAACTAAATCATCTCTTTTGTGCAAGGACATCTAAAGACCAACAAAAATATCTAGATTGTTGATAGTGGCTGCTCCACGCACATGACTGGCAATGAGTCCTTGCTTCAAAACTTTGAAAGAATTGATGGAGGACAAGTTGCTTTTGGGGGAGATGTATGAGGGTACATAACTGGCAGGGGCAAGGTTACAAATGGTAAGCTTAGTATTGAGAAGGTAAACTTTGTCAAAGAGCTTGGATACAATCTTCTGAGTGTGTCCCAATTTTGTGATCAAAAACATCATATGCTCTTTACTGAGCATGAGTGCATTGTTCTCAAGCCTGGGGTTGACATTCCACCTGAGCATATTTTGCTTAGAGCCCCCAGGAAAGGAAACATGTACAAGATGGACTTGCATGAAGCATCTCCATCTGGAGAGGTTTCTTGCTTTCTATCTAAAGCAAATAGTGATGAGTCTTTTCTTTGGCATAAGAGAATGTGCTATGTAAACTTTAAAAACATGAATAAACTGATTAAGAATGATTTGGTAACTGGAATACCAAAGAAAGAGTTTATAAATGATGACCACTGTGTTGCATGCCTGAAAGGGAAGCAACACAAAGTGTCTCACAAGCCAAAGGAAATGAACTCTATCACTACTCCCCTACACTTGCTACATATGGATCTGTTTAGCCCCACTAGTGTAATGAGTCTAGGAAGGACCTCATACTGTTTAGTGATCACAGATGATTTCACAAGATTCACTTGGGTGTTTTTCCTTAGAACTAAGGATGAAACCTTTGAAATCTTGAAGAATTTCATTCTGAAAATTAAGAATCAATCTGATCACAAGGTCAAAATCATAAGATGTGATCAGGGAACCAAATTTAAAAGACAAATCCTTGATACATTTTGTGATGAGAAGGGTATTTCAAGACAATATAGTGCTCTCAGTACTCCTCAGCAAAATGGTGTTGCTGAAAGGAGAAACAGGACACTTATTGAAGCTGCAAGAACTATGTTGTCTGACTCTAAGCTGCCCATCACCTTCTGGGCAGAGGCTGTCAACACAGCCTGCTATGTGTATAACAGAGTTGTAGTAGTTAAGACACATGATAAGACTCCTTATGAACTGTGTCACAAAAACAGACCATTTATTGGTTTTCAGAACATTTGGATGTCCTTGCACCATCTTGAATACCAAAGATCAAAAAGCTAAATTTGCTGAGAAATCAAATGATGGACACTTTGTTGGATACTCCTCTCAAGCCAAGGCTTATAGAGTATACAATATCAGAACTAGAATCATTGAGGAGTCAGCCAATGTGACTTTCAATGAACACACACCCTGTGTGAAAGGTCTAACATTTTTGGGACCAGGGTTGTTTCTACCCATGAGAAGCCAACAGTTGGCTTTCTTATTGTCTTGAAGATGCTAGGCTTCATCTATCCATATTTAATAACATTACCTGTTCCTTTTAATTGTGAGCCCAGATCACAGTTAAGAATGTATTGAACATATCTTGGGAACATATAATATTCAAGGAGTCCAAGTTTGCAAGCAGATTTGTATATACAAATCGAGAATACCTGAACATGACCCCTTGAACTATTCCATAGACTATATAGGAAAGGTCTTCAGGAATTTGCTCCCATCCTCCATGTTTGTTTGAAAAGGAGTGGATAACCACATGGAGGAGGTACTTCCATTTGTATGAGACCATGCACTTTATGAAGGTTCTTACGGAGTAGTCCCCTTCATAGCCCATCTGCCAAAACGAGTCATTAACAACAGACTTAGGAAGGACAAATCACCCTCTTCATTATCCAGCCTTAGATGGTTTTTGATGGTGGCTGGAGTGATGAATACTATCATCCCCTGCATTGTGGCAGACAGTGCCTTCCCACCATCCAAGATGACCTCTTGGTAGGTCCTCTAGAACTCCAAAAGTTGATCTTCATATAATAGAGGGTCAATTATGAGTGCGGTGAGGTAGTTGGTTAGATATAAGAAGCAGCAAACGTCTGAGAAACTAGGATCTTTCTCAGATGACAACAGAGCAACTTGATTATGTTGCCTGTGTAATTGCATGGAAAAATCTGGTTGGTTTCTGGGATCATGGTTAGTAATTTTGAGTAGCTTTGAGATGAAAGAAGGAGAGAAGAAAGTCAGTTGGTATGTGAATTAGGGTTTGAATCTTGCAGATGAAGGAGAAATTGAAAGAGGGGGAACCATTGTACATATATATATATGATATGGATTTGAGACAAAGTTAATACAAACATAAAAACTTTGAAATCCGGATGTCGGTCCCACCTTTGTAAAAGTGCCCAAAAGGTAGTTTTCTTGGAAGTCAAAATCTTCTGAAGTTAATTTGTCTTCGGAAGGTTTGAGAAAGACTTTCGAAGCCAATTTGGCTTCATAAGATATTCCGTAGTTTTCTAAGAATTTTGCTTTATAAAAAATACTTAAGACTATTTTTTACTTCCTAGATAGATTTTTCTTCGGAAGATATCAAATATCAAAAATCTTATTTAATAAGAGAATAAAGCTTCTGAGACTTAATTGCTTTCGAAAGAGAATATTCCTTCAATACAGATAAGTACTTGATGACAAATATAAGCTTCAGAAGATATATTCAAATTTCTTCCGAAGGTTAATTTCTCAGAAGTAGTTATTTGTTTTAAAGATATAATTCTCTTCCAATGACAACTTGATGTCTTCCTAAGGAAAATAAATCCAAAATTTTTAAAATTCTAAGGGATAGTACTTCGAAAAGTTTTTTTCAAAGTAAACTGGGCTTATATGGTGATGATAGAAAACTTAAGACACACATATTATTAAAAATAATCTTAACTTTAGTTGAAGAAAAATTACTCAAAGTTAATCATCCCAATAGTTGATAATACTTAAATATTTGTTCATCAAACGCTTTTGTGAACAAATCAGCATATTGTTCATTTGCGTTAAATTTGACTAGTTTTATTAATCCATTTTCAAAATTATCTCTAATCAAATGATACCTGATGTTGATGTACTCTGTCTTTAAGTGTTGTACAGGATTTTTTGTAGAAGAGATAGCATTGTTGTTTTCCATATGGATGGGAGTCTATTTGAAGTTGAATCCATAGTCTAGCATCTGATTCTGAATCGAAAACACTTGAGCACAACAGCTTGCAGCATCAATGTATTCAGCTTCAGCAGTTGATGCAGATACACATAATTATTTCTTGCATTGCCATGAGACTTCCACCAAGAAATTGACATCCCCTAGATGTTGACTTTGCAGTCATATTGAAGCTACCATAGTCAATATTTGTATATGCAAACAGATTGAAGTTAGAATTCTTTGGACACCAAAGGCCAAATTTATGACCACCTTTGAGATATCTGAGAATTCTCTTGATAGCAACCAGGTGCGAGATTCTCAGGTTGGCTTGATATCTTACACAAATACATGTAGCAAACATGATATCTGGCCTGCTTGCAGTGAGGTGCATAAGAAACCCAATCATAGCCTTGTAAAATGTTCATCAACATACCCTAAAGATCTGGTCCTAAAGTGTGGTTTCTAGCTATGGGTGTCTTAGCATCATTGCAACCAGTCATGTGAAACCTGGTGAGTATGTCTTGCACATACTTTGACTGGTTTATGAAGATGCCATTGTCAACCTGCTTCATTTGAATTCATAGAAAGAAATTGAGTTCCCCTATGGCACTCATTTCAAATCTATTCTTCATTAGCTTCTCAAAGTCTTTGCAGAGCTTCAGATTGGTTGACCCAAAGATAATATCATCTACATAAACTTGAACCAGCATCAAGTCATTTCATGTATCTTTGTTGAAGAGTGTTCCATCAATAGTACCTCTTTTGTATCCATGCTGATAGAGATACTATGATAGTGTCTCATACCATTTTCTTGGAGCCTGATACAACCCTTAAAGAGCTTTGTTAAGCTTGCATACATAATGAGGATGATCAGGGTCTGCAAAGCCAGGTAGTGGTTTGTAACATCAAAAATTTTAGAAAAAGAATAAAAAAGTAAGGGAGCAAACGAGACTTTATTTTAAAAGTGAGGGTTAAAAGTGCACAAGGGCCAAACCAGCCCATAATGGGGTTTAAAAAGTAGGTAAGGTCGCACAACTCTCTCTCCCTACACTCAAATCATACGGCTAGAGTGAGATAAAGGACACCCACTGGTTCTTGAAATGGTTAAAATGTTTTGCATGTCTTGTTCCCTACCTACCTAAGTTTGTTGCTTAGTAGCCGCAACCTCTATCTTAGGAGCAATTCTGCAACCTCAGCTTCCTTCCTCCCCCTTGACGCTTCCATGTCAGTCAGTTCATTTAATTCCTCCAATGGGAGAGAGATGAGTTCAACAATGTTATAGTTCCTGGACCCCGAATAGTTCAATCTAGCTTCCCTTGACTCATCATCTTAAGTGCTTGGTCTGTGGGCAACCCTGATTGCAACTTCCATGAAGCCAGGGGTCCTACTTGAACTCTCTCCCCTTTCCTTCCTCTTCCTCTCTCTCTTCTCCTCCTCAATCTCCTGAGAGGTCATCTTCCTCTTTCCTTTGTCACTCACAGGCCTGTGTGACTCAGGGTTAAGAGAGCTTTGGTCTTTATTGTTTGGTGCTACACTTGAGCTCTAGCCAGAGAAAGGCGTTGAGACACCTTCATCAACTAGTACCTCACTGAGAGTATGGGTGCTGAAGCAGCTCCTGTCTCAAGGTTCACAGGCTTAACTACTGGGCCTTCAGCCAAGGTTTCTCCTTCAAAGCAAATCTTAGGGTCCACCTCAGCATTCAGTTCACCAATAGTCTTACCTACTAGCCTCTGTCTATATAATCTGGTTCTCTTTTTAACTCTTCAAGCACCCTTTGTTGAATCCTATCAGCTAACCTTGCAGCTTGCCTATTTTGATTTGGGTTGGCAAGTGGAAGGTCAACTAAATAGGTGCTTTCATAGTATCTCTGGTTGAAGAAGTTGAAGATTTCTTGTAGGAACCTCTGAGGTTAAGAGGCTGATACAACCAAAGGATCAATCAAAAGATGCCAAAACAACCAGGTCTTCCAACATGCACTAAGGAACAAAGAAGAACTAGCTTCGGAAGTTTTACACACTCAAGAAAAATGCTAAGTGTAAAATCTTCCGAAGCCAATGTTCAGAAGAAACTACTGAGGAAACTTTACACTAAGTGTCAAGTCTTCCAAAGCCAAAGACTAAACTCTTTCGAAGGTTAAAATTGAAGTCTTTCGAAGCTCTCAAGACAAAGTCTTCCGAAGCTGAATAAAGATAAGACTGATTACTTTAGAAGAGAGAGAAAAGACACCTTTTTCTGTCAACATTATCATAAAGTAACCTCCTGTCCGCTGCATGCTCTGGTTGTTCACCAACTATCATAAGTTGGTGAAACCTCCATGCTTTATGATAAAGTAGATAAGGTCTATGTCTGCAAGTTTCTGTATTTGTTTCCTTTTTGGCTTTTTGTAATAGGAAAGTCAGTGAGCTATGGCTTGTCATAGTCACTAGTCAAAAGGCAATCTGCCTTTTGACTTTAGGCTGATCTTGTTGCCTAGATTAGTCACATCTAAATATATTTTTGCATATTGACGGTTGTAGGTTTAGTATAAAGAGTCAAAGGTTCTTGTATTTCATATATCAGTGCAAACACTTGTAATAAAATTGAAGAAGCAATATACTACTACCTTGAAAATTATTTTCTTATGTTCTTGCTCTTACTTTACTTGTGTTGTGCATTGTATCATCTGTTAAAGTTCTAAGTTCCCCACTTGAATTGTTAAGTGATCCTAAGATCCTCCTAAGTGTGTTAAGTAAGTGCAAAGTCCTTTTTTAACGGTCTTACAATTGGTATCAGAGCATTCCAGGATCTTGTTTGCAAGATCTCACCATCTTCAAAACCTCTTAGTAACACACATCACTTAACTCTTCAAATGGCAGCTATCTCCAAAGCTGATATGGAAACTGGAACAATGACAAAATCCCCACTGATCACTCCTGAGGATTTTGACACTTGGTGTCAAAGAATGGAAGGCTTTATCAAGTCTCAAGATTCCACGAAGTGGGAGTCTGTTGTAGATGGACCTCATGTACCATGCACCTCTTCAGCTGCTGCTGGTGGTGGCATGATACCAAAGGAGAGGGCTGACTTTTCTGATGAAGACGGGAAAAGAATTGACATTGATCAGAAAGCCATGACAGCCCTCCAAACTGCTCTTTCAAACTCCATCTATAGAGGTTCCAAGAAGTGCAAGACCGCTAAACAGCTATGGGATGCACTGAAACTGATGTATGAGGGTTCAAATGAAGCCAAGGAGAACAAGAAGGATCTCCTGAAGCAGCAGTTTGAGAATTTCACCTTCAAGACAGGTGAAACCATGACTCAACAATACTTCAGGTATGTTGAGATTGTGGATACTATGGCTGATGTTGGGGTAACTATTGAGAACAGGGATATTGTTAGAAAGTTCATGTCCTCTCTTCCAAGACAATGGACACACTACTATGTGGTCATTAAGAGGACTGAAAACCTCAAGACCGTGACTCTCACTGAGTTGTATGGGATACTTAATGGATAGCAGATGGAGATGAATATGCAAAATTCATCTGGTAGCTCCAACACTCACCAGAATTCAGCCCTTCATATGGTTGAAAGGGATAGCAGAGAACCACAGCATCATCTCATCTGCTACCCTGAGACTTCACAAAAGGGTCCTTTCATCACCTTCCCTGAGACACCCAGAGAGAGCTACATCCAAGGAAGTCCCTTCCAAGAGACAAGTTCTTCTCAAGCTTTTGTCTCCACTGATGAAAGTACAGGCAACTTTCTTTTCACTCTTGAAGACCTGGACTGCATCCATCCAGATGATCTGGAGTACATGGAGATAGTCCAGCAAATGGCTCTTCTTACTCATAGAGCCCAGAAGTTCTACAAGAGGACTGGAAGAAGGTTTCCTAGCAATGCTGCTAGTGGCAAGTTTGGACTGGACAAGAGCAAAGTCAAGTGTTACAACTGTAACCAGATGGGACATTTTGCTAGAGAATGCAAGGCACCTAAGTCAAATGGTGGCCAAGCTTCATCCAGGCCAAACTACACTGAAGGAGGGAACCAGAATGAGAAGCCAAGACAGCAAGCCACAATTGTTATTGAAGAAGGAGGCTTTGACTGGAGCTTTCAAGCTGAAGATGCATCTCCAAACCAAGCACTCATGGCTGACCACGATGAAGCCAAGGTACTTGAACATCTTTGCTCTCCTGAATGTATTGTTAAAGTAAATAGATACAGGTCCTACAACTTGGAAATGAGATCTGATATTGAGTCTTTGAATATTTTAAAAGCTAATTTTAAAAGGGCTGAAAATAACTATAAACTTTAAATAGAAGATCTAGAGAAAACAGTTTCAATTCTTAAATATGAGCAAACAAATCACAGGACTCAAATTAAGGATCTCATTATCAAGTTGACTGAATGCCAGGCTGAGCTTATGATCAGTAAAGCCAGGGCAGAAAAATGTGTTCTTGAAGAGGAAACCTTCAAGAACATGATATCCTCATCTCTGCATGCAAAAGTGTGTTAACTAAGTGAAAAGTCCTTTTTTAACGGTCCTGCAATTGGTATCAGAGCAAGCAGGGACTGGGATCTAGTGAGATAGCTCCTCCACACTCTCTACTATCTGTTAGATCTCTAAGGTGTGGAACTGGTCAAGATGAGCTTCCATCCATAGACCCCAGTGATGAAGAGGATGAAGAGGAGAAGGTGAGGGATGACTCTTAAGTGAGTGAAAAGAGTAAATCCAAAAAGGGTCACCATGCTCCTAAGGAAGAAAAAGAAGCTGGTTTGAGTAAAACTAAAAGGAAGAACTTGATCAGAAGAGCAAAGAAAAGATCAAAAAAAGCTCAAGAGGTCAAGACCACCTTTGATCCCAAACAGAAACAAGTATTTGTCTCTGCAGGGTTCAAGGTGATAAAAGCTAAAGATCCTGCCAAGAATTCTAGTACCAAGAGTTCTACTTTAGTTTCAACTCACTCCAGCAACAACAAGAATAATGATCAGTTGTGTATCACTGCTACACAGCCTGAACTATCTATTTCTAAAAGCAAGCTTCACCCTAAGAAGCCTGCTGCATCATCTGAAAAGGTGAAAGAGGAAAAGGAAAGTGTTCAAGCTTAGTCTTCTTTGGAAAAGAAGGCTCTCAGAAGAAAAGATATAGACTGTGTTATGTGTGGTAGTACTTCGCATCTGGCTAAGGATTGTCAATACAATCCAAAGGGCACTATCCACATGATCAAGAAGAAAACTTCTGAGAGGAAGAAGTAACAAACAGCTTCGGAAGGAAAATTTGTTTCCTTCGGAAGCTCAAAAATGAAGAAAAAGGCAAATGAACCATTGCCTTCAGAAGGAGAATTGGTCTCGGAAGAAAGGAATGCTTCGGAAGTACTGAGGCCTGCTACAGTGAAAGCAAGATCTTCTGAAGGATCAATCTCCAAAGCTTCTAAAGCCACAAAAGCTTTCGAAGCATTAAAGGTCAAGCCCAATCTTTCAAAGGTGGTGTGGAAGATGAAGGAAGATCATGTGGCTAATAGTTCATCATGAGAAACAGCAAATGATCCCCAAAACCTGAACATAGGATCTATTACTGTTTTATTGCCTTTAACTCATTCTAATAAGCCCAAGTACAATGAGGCTTGGGTTTCCAAATGTAACTAAATCATCTCTTTTGTGCAAGGACATCTAAAGACCAACAAAAATATCTAGATTGTTGATAGTGGCTGCTCCACGCACATGACTGGCAATGAGTCCTTGCTTTAAAACTTTGAAAGAATTGATGGAGGACCAGTTGCTTTTGGGGGAGATGTATGAGGGTACATTACTGGCAGGGGCAAGGTTACAAATGGTAAGCTTAGTATTGAGAAGGTAAACTTTGTCAAAGAGCTTGGATACAATCTTCTGAGTGTGTCCTAATTTTGTGATCAAAAACATCATATGCTCTTTACTGAGCATGAGTGCATTGTTCTCAAGCCTGGGGTTGACATTCCACCTGAGCATATTTTGCTTAGAGCCCCCAGGAAAGGAAACATGTACAAGATGGACTTGCATGAAGCATCTCCATCTGGAGAGGTTTCTTACTTTCTATCTAAAGCAAATAGTGATGAGTCTTTTCTTTGGCATAAGAGAATGTGCTATGTAAACTTTAAAAACATGAATAAACTGATTAAGAATGATTTGGTAACTGGAATACCAAAGAAAGAGTTTATAAATGATGACCACTGTGTTGCATGCCTGAAAGGGAAGCAACACAAAGTGTCTCACAAGCCAAAGGAAATGAACTCTATCACTACTCCCCTACACTTGCTACATATGGATCTGTTTGGCCCCACTAGTGTAATGAGTCTAGGCAGGACCTCATACTGTTTAGTGATCATAGTTGATTTCACAAGATTCACTTGGGTGTTTTTCCTTAGAACTAAGGATGAAACCTTTGAAATCTTGTAGAATTTCATTCTGAAAATTAAGAATCAATCTGATCACAAGGTCAAAATCATAAGATGTGATCAGGGAACCAAATTTAAAAGACAAATCCTTGATACATTTTGTGATGAGAAGGGTATTTCAAGACAATATAGTGCTCTCAGTACTCCTCAGCAAAATGGTGTTGCTGAAAGGAGAAACAGGACACTCATTGAAGCTGCAAGAACTATGTTGTCTGACTCTAAGCTGCCCATCACCTTCTGGGCAGAGGCTGTCAACACAGCCTGCTATGTGTATAACAGAGTTTTAGTAGTTAAGACACATGGTAAGACTCCTTATGAACTGTCTCACAAAAAGAGACCATTTATTGGTTTTTAGAACATTTGGATGTCCTTGCACCATCTTGAATACCAAAGATCAAATAGCTAAATTTGCTAAGAAATCAAATGATGGACACTTTGTTGGATACTCCTCTCAAGCCAAGGCTTATAAAGTATACAATATCAGAACTAAAATCATTGAGGAGTCAGCCAATGTGACTTTCAATGAACACACACCCTGTGTGAAAGGTCTAACATTTTTGGGACCAGGGTTGTTTCTACCCATGAGAAGCCAACAGTTGGCTTTCTTATTGTCTTGAAGATGCTAGGCTTCATCTATCCATATTTAATAACATTACCTGTTCCTTTTAACTGTGAGCCCAGATCATAGTTAAGAATGTATTGAACATATCTTGGGAACATATAATATTCAAGGAGTCCAAGTTTGCAAGCAGATTTGTATATTCAAATCGAGAATACCTTAACATGACCCCTTGAACTATTCCATACACTATATAGGAAAGGTCTTCAGGAATTTGCTCCCATCCTCAATGTTTGTTTGAAAGGGAGTGGATAATCACATGGAGGAGGTACTTCCATTTGTATAAGACCATGCACTTTATGAAGGTTCTTATGGAGTAGTCCCCTTCATAGCCCATCTGCCAAAACGAGTCATTAACAACAGACTTAGGAAGGACAAATCACCCTCTTCATTATCCAGCCTTAGATGGATTTTGATGGTGGCTGGAGTGATGAATACTATCATCCCCTGCATTGTGGCAGACAGTGCCTTCCCACCATCCAAGATGACCTCTTGGTAGGTCCTCTAGAACTCCAAAAGTTGATCTTCATATAATAGAGGGTCAATTATGAGTGCGGTGAGGTAGTTGGTTAGATATAAGAAGCAGCAAACGTCTGAGAAACTAGGATCTTTCTCAGATGACAACAGAGCAACTTGATTATGTTGCCTGTGTAATTGCATGGAGAAATCTGGTTGGTTTCTGGGATCATGGTTAGCAATTTTGAGTAGCTTTGAGATGAAAGAAGGAGAGAAGAAAGTCAGTTGGTATGTGAATTAGGGTTTGAATCTTGCAGATGAAGGAGAAATTGAAAGAGGGGGAACCATTGTACAAATATATATATGATATGGATTTGAGACAAAGTTAATACAAACATATAAACTTTGAAATCCGGATGTCGGTCCCACCTTTGTAAAAGTGCCCAAAAGGTAGTTTTCTTGGAAGTCAAAATCTTCTGAAGTTAATTTGTCTTCGGAAGGTTTGAGAAAGACTTTCGAAGCCAATTTGGCTTCATTAGATATTCCGTAGTTTTCTAAGAATTTTGCTTTATAAAAAATACTTAAGAGTATTTTTTACTTCCTAGATAGATTTTGCTTCGGAAGATATCAAATATCAGAAATCTTATTTAATAAGAGAATAAAGCTTCTAAGACTTAATTGCTTTCGAAAGAGAATATTGCTTCAATAGAGATAAGTACTTGATGACAAATATAAGCTTCAGAAGATATATTCAAATTTCTTCCGAAGGTTAATTTCTCAGAAGTAGTTATTTGTTTTAAAGATATAATTCTCTTCCAATGACAACTTGATGTCTTCCTATGGAAAATAAATCCAAAATTTTTAAAATTCTAAGGGATAGTACTTCGAAAAGTTTTTCTCAAAGTAAACTGGGCTTATATGGTGATGATAGAAAACTTAAGACACACATATTATTAAAAATAATCTTAAGTTTAGTTGAAGAAAATTTACTCAAAGTTAATCATCCCAATAGTTGATAATACTTAAATATTTGTTCATCAAACGCTTTTGTGAACAAATCAGCATATTGTTCATTTGCGTTAAATATGACTAGTTTTATCAATCCATTTTCAAAATTATCTCTAATCAAATGATACCTGATGTTGATGTACTCTGTCTTTAAGTGTTGTACAGGATTTTTTGTAGAAGAGATAGCATTGTTGTTATCCATATGGATGGGAGTCTATTTGAAGTTGAATCCATAGTCTAGCATCTGATTCTGAATCGAAAACACTTGAGCACAACAGCTTGCAGCATCAATGTATTCAGCTTCAGCAGTTGATGCAGATACACAGAATTGTTTCTTGCATTGCCATGAGACTTCCACCAAGAAATTGACATCCCCTAGATGTTGACTTTGTAGTCATATTGAAGCTACCATAGTCAATATTTGTATATGCAAACAGATTGAAGTTAGAATTCTTTGGATACCAAAGGCCAAATTTATGACCACCTTTGAGATATCTGAGAATTCTCTTGATAGCAACCAGGTGTGAGATTCTCAGGTTGGCTTGATATCTTACACAAATACATGTAGCAAACATGATATCTGGCCTGCTTGCAGTGAGGTACATAAGAGACCCAATCATAGCCTTGTTAAATGTTCATCAACATACCCTAAAGATCTGGTCCTAAAGTGTGGTTTCTAGCTATGGGTGTCTTAGCAACATTGCAACCAGTCATGTGAAACCTGGTGAGTATGTCTTGCACATACTTTGACTGGTTTATGAAGATGCCATTGTCAACCTGCTTCATTTGAATTCATAGAAAGAAATTGAGTTCCCCCATGGCACTCATTTCAAATCTATTCTTCATTAGCTTCTCAAAGTCTTTGCAGAGCTTCAGATTGGTTGACCCAAAGATAATGTCATCTACATAAACTTGAACCAGCATCAAGTCATTTCATGTATCTTTGTTGAAGAGTGTTCCATCAATAGTACTTCTTTTGTATCCATGCTGATAGAGATACTATGATAGTGTCTCATACCATTTTCTTGGAGCCTGATACAACCCTTAAAGAGCTTTGTTAAGCTTGCATACATAATGAGGATGATCAGGGTCTACAAAGCCAGGTGTAGGTTTGTAACATCAAAAATTTTAGAAAAAGAATAAAAAAGTAAGGGAGCAAATGAGACTTTATTTTAAAAGTGAGGGTTAAAAGTGCACAAGGGCCAAACCAGCCCATAATGGGGTTTAAAAAGTAGGTAAGGTCGCCCATACTCTCTCTCCTTACACTCAAATCATACGGCTAGAGTGAGATAAAGGACACCCACTGGTTCTAGACTGAGAAAGTAGAAGAAATCTTGAAAAAGGTAAGATTTTTAGATGTCTCCTTATCGATTTCAGTCGAGTTCAAGCTTCTAGACTGATTTCTATGTGTTTCTATGTGTTTAGTTTCTTCTTTATGTGTGTTTAGGTGTTAGAACTCTTGGTTTGCTCTCGGGTTTGTGGTGTTTTGCTTGAAGGCTGTTTAAGGTGAGTTCTAGATCCCTGCTTTTACATGTTTTCTACTTGTTTGGGGCTGATATGTATATTAAACTGATATTTCTAAACCAAACTATGATTTTCCATGAAAATACGAATGTTTATGAAAGATGAAGGTTTTGTTTTAAGATCCTATGATCTTGAATGGTTGTTTGTTATGTTTTAAGTGTGTAACTAATAGATCCATGCTAAGAATACACTTAAGATGATGTTTGGGACTAGAAAATGCACAAGATTGGATCGTAAGTGATGAACTTGTTGTCCACTGTGGACTTTGGCTGTCCTCTGTGGATACTTATATTATTTAAGTCATCCACTGTATACCTATTTCATGTGCTGTGAACACATAGGTTTATTCTAGAATTTTGGGAATAGAATTTAAGTGCTAAGTACTTATGTTTAATGGATGTTTATACTTGTCTAATGTTTCCAATTGTGAGATATAAAAGTCAAATCAAGCTAGCTTCCGAAGCTTGTTTTCTTCCAAAGCTTATGTTTTCTATTCTTCCGAATCTTATGTTTGCTTTTCTTCCGAAGCTTATGTTTGCTTTTCTTCTGAAGCTTATGTTTGCTTTTGTTCCAAAGGATATGTTTCCAAATCTTTCGAAGCTTAAAATCTTCCGATGCATAAAATCTTCCAAAGCCTAAACTCTTCCAAAGCATATGTTTGCCTTCGAAAGCATATTAGTGTTGTGATTGCTGATTGATAGTTAGCATAAGTTTAGGGGCTTAAATTGTATGTTTGTTAAGTTGCATATGTTGCGTGTTATAGTTAGTTAGTTGTGAACTAGGGATATAATGTGAATTCTAACACTAATGTTGTATTCTATTCTTATGTGCTGCTATTATGTATATTAATATTTCATGTTATGTGATTCTAATGACCGGATAACTTAAAAGTATTATGCATAATCAAGTGGTCACAAAGGAATAAAAGAAAGACAGTGTAACCTAATGAATGCTACCCCCCGGGCCCTTATGATAAATGAAAAGCCTTTCAAGCACAATGAATGGAGATGCACGACCATATTGTCATAGCTCAACTGATGTGCAGCTGTTTCAGCCCATGTGGATGCACATCTGGGGTCTAATTCTTGCGATTGACCAATGAATGAATGGGACCCGTATTCATGAGTAGGCTTCATGCCTAGAAGTGTGGGTCAATTGTCAAGGGTTAGCTACCATGATAAACGTTTGCTGACAGGTTCGGCATTTGTTGCCAACCAACAATGTAGGCTCCTGCTTTGTGCAATCCTAGTTAATGAAAGAGAAAGATAATGAAAGAAAGAAAGATAATGAATCTCATAACAAACGATTATGTATAATGATGGATGATCACAAGTGAAGCTTGCAAAAATGTATATTTTCCATATTATCAAAACTAGAACTCACTCAGCAACGCTAACTTATTATATGCATATCAGTTCGCAGGTAACGATGTTGCTGGGGATGGCACAAGATTGAAGCTACTTGGCAAATAAAGACTGGCCTCTATGTTATGCAGAAATAATATTTTTGTCTTATAATACAACTAAATATTCTTTTGAAACTCATGACAATGATGTATTTCTTGGAAAATTGATTATTAATGCATGAAATGGTTTTTGTTTAACTATTCCGCTGCCATGATTTCTTATTTCAATTTATTTTAATGTGTAAAGTACTATGAATGACCAGCTATGGGGTTTCCCGGGAAGGGGGCCTTATAAGTTGGTATCAGAGCCAAAGTTTAAGAGAATTGGGTAAATTGTTTTCAAAACCTAAACATAAACTAAAAATAGGACCAAATGAAGGGATGCCAACCCAAGTAGCTACGTGCCATCAGGTAATTTTCTTAAAGTTAACCGGTATTATGTGTGTGTGCTATTTGATTTATGTGCTTAGTAGATTTGGTTGTTGATGTAGTCAGGATAGGAAATGCTTGGGGAATGAAGAGTAAAGTATGTAATTATTACAACTGGCCACTATAATTAGGGAACTTAACATAATCTAAGCTATTACCTTGAATGACCTTGTTGGTGTTCGAATCTTATAGGAAGTAGATTTTATGGAGGGTAGAAAATCTAGGAGGCAACCCAAGGTGGTGCTCGTGGTGGGCGTACTACTGGGCCACGCGTCACCAGAAGCAAAGCTAAGGCTCTCGAGACGGTTCATGAGGACACAGATCTCCATGGTCACCAAGAGGGTGAAGGATTAGCTACTCTCAAATCTACGATGAAGGAAGCTATTGCTGATGAGGTCTATAACATCATGCAGAATGTGTTGCCTTTGGTGGTGACTAAAGTGTTGAAGGCTGTAAAGGATGGGGAAAGAGGTGAGGATACGGGGAAGAAGGGGGAGGGGAAATCAAGAAAGTCCACGGAAAGGACTGAGGAAGCTAAAGAAGAGCCATCTAGCCCAAAGGTGGTAATTCATGAGGATGATTGCGAGGAGGAGAAGGAGACTTCTAAGGGGTGCAGCTATGGGGCGTTTCAGAGATGCAAACCCTCGACCTTTAACGGTAATGCTACTGCTGCTCACCGTTGGGTTTGAGTGAGGGAAGCAGTCCTGGACATCAGTTAATGTCGGGAGGATCAGAAGGTGAAGTTTTCCTCCTATTATTTTGTTGACTCGACACTATGCTGATAGGACAACATTTCCAAACCGAGGGAAAACGATCCATAGCAAAGATGAGGTGGTTGGATTTGAACGAGTTAGTGCTGAAGGAGTATTGTCCACATCGAGAGTTGGACAAAATTGAGAAGGAGTTCTTGCATTTGGAGGCTGGGAACATGACTCATCAAGAGTACACCTTTAAGTTTAATGAACTTGCAAGACTTATGCCAGATCTGGTAACTCCAGTGTCTAAGAAGATTAAGAGATACAAGCAAGGTTTGCCAGTGGATATTAGGTGGAACATGATAGCCGCTAGACCAAGCACGTTTAGGTTCGTGTTAGATTTGGCGGGGATATTGTATGATGAGAAGGACCCGGTGCTAGTTCAGAGGAAGGTCGAGAGGAGTTGGAATAGGAATGGTAATGGGAAGTGGTTCAGGAATGACAACTATGGAATTGGGGAGAAGAAGATGAGGGTTGACGACCATCGCCCAGAACAGAAGAAGAGGAATGCCCAAATGGGGTGTAAGTAGTATGGGAAGAGCTACATAGGTGAATGCAGAGTGGGGACGAACAGGTGCTTAAAATGCAGGGGCGAGGTTTGTTATGCTAAGGAGTGTAGAATACTGAGATGTTACCAATGCGGAGAGGTAGGCCATTTGGGCAGGGATTGCAAGAAGGGTAGGGCAGGAAGCTCAGGGACCCAGACTATAGGGGAGAAAGGGACGAGTGAGAGCACCAAGCCAAAGGCAAGGGCATTCAACATGACCCAGGAAGAAGCCAGAGTGGACCCTGAAGTGGTTTCAGGTGCATTTTTGGTAAACCAATTGTATGCTTCTGTGCTCTTCGATTCGGGTGCTAGTAGGAGCTTTGTATCTGCTGCCTTTTGTCATGTAATGCATAGTAATAGTAGGAAGATAGATGTGCCTTTCCATGTAGAGACAGCGATAGGAAAATCTACCAAGGTGACTGATATGATAGACGATTGCCTCATAGAATTGGACGGTCATAAGTTTCCTGCTAGATTGTATATGATGGCCCTAGGAGGTTTTGATGTGGTATTAGGAATGGATTGGTTGGTGGCCTACGAAGCGAATATCGTGTGTCGAAAGAAGATGATTCATCTGATTGCACCTGACAGTAGTTTGGTTACGGTTCACGGAGACAAGGAATGCATCACTCCGCGATTGATATCTATGATCATGGCGGAGAAGCTTATGAGGCGATGGTGTGGTGCTTACCTGGCTTATGTGAAGGATGTGGATGCTATCATGCATCAACTGTCAGATGTGCCAGTAGTATGTGATTTCCCTGATGTGTTTCCTGAAGACCTGCTAGGGGTCCGACTCGATAGAGAAATCGAGTTTTAGATTTACTTGATACCAGGAGCGCAATCCGTCGCCAAGGAACCATACCGGTTGGCTCCATCTGAACTCAAATAGTTGATGATGCAACTGCAAGATCTTCTAGATAAGGGCTTAATTCGGCCAAGTATCTCTCCATGGGGTGCTCAGGTTTTATTCGTGAAGAAGAAGGACGGTAGTATGAGGATGTGCATCGACTCCCGTGAGCTGACAAGTTTACTGTGAAGAACCGGTATCCGTTACCAAGGATTGACGACTTGTTTGATAAGCTCCAGAGTGCTAGTTGGTTCTCTAGGATAGACCTTCGATAGAGGTATCATCAACTAAAGGTGAAGGATCAGGATAACCCTAAGACAGCCTTTCGCACCCGTTATGGGCACTACAAGTTTCTTGTGATGACTTTTGGTTTAACCAACGCGCCAGCTGCTTTTATGGATTTGATGAATCGGGTGTGTCGACCTGTGCTAGATAAATCAGTGATCGTGTTTATTGATGACATCCTGATTTATTCGAAGAATGAAAAAGAGCATGCTAGTCACATCCGCGAGGTGTTGGAGACCCTTAGAAGAGAGAAGCTATATGCCAAGTTCTCCACATGCGCGTTCTAGTTGCGAGAGATTCAGTTTTTGGGTCATGTGGTTAATCCTGAAGGGATTATAGTAGACCCGGCAAAATTTGAAGCGGTGATGCAATGGAGTCCCCAAAGACGCCATCCGAGATCCGTAGTTTCTTGGGTTTGGTGGGCTATTACAGAAGATTCATCAAAGACTTCTCCAAGATAGCTTCACCATTGACCAAGTTGACCCGTAAAGATGAGAAGTTTGTGTGGGGTCTGGAGCAGGAGAATGCTTTCCAAGAGCTAAAGACGAGATTAAATCAAGCTCTTGTCTTGACGTTGCCCAAAGGGAGCGAACACTTGGTGGTCTATTTGGATGCTTCTTATTCGGGATTGGGCTGCGTGCGGATGCAACGGGGGAAAGTTATATCCTATGCGTCCCAACAGTTGAAGGTCCACGACGCTAACTACCCTATTCATGATTTAGAGTTGGCGGCTGTGGTCTTTGCATTGAAGATTTGGAGGCACTACTTGTATAGGGCAAAGTCTACCATCTTCACAGATCATAAGAGCCTAAAGTATTTCTTCAAGCAAAAGGATCTTAACATGAGGCAAAGAAGGTGGTTAGAGTTGATCAAGGATTATGATTGTGAAATCCACTATCATCCGGGCAAGGCAAACATGGTGGCTGATTCCCTTAGCCAAAAGGAGAGACCCAAACTGATGCAGGTGAAGGCTTGTCAGTTGGTTATGACCTCCGATGTGATGAAGCAGATCAAAGAATTTCAGGATGAAGCGCCAAAAGAAGATCAGATTAACTCTAAAAGGATGAAAGGTCTAGTCGCCGATTTAGGGGAGAACACCCTTAGGGTTAGAACCCGATTCGTGTGAATGTGGATTCCTTTTTATGGGGATATGAGGGGAAGGATAATGGATGAAGCTCACAAAACACTATATTCCATCCATCCTTGTGCTACGAAGATGTATCATGACCTGAAGAAGGATTATTGGTGGCGAGGGATGAAGCGTGATGTGGTGGAGTATGTGAGTAAGTGCCTGACCTGTTTACAAGTGAAGGCATAGCATCAGAAACCATACGGGATGATCTAAGCCTTGGATATACCCTAGTGGAAACGGAAGCACATCACCCTGGACTTCGTCATGAAATTACCTCGTACGGCGAGAGGATGTGATACCATTTCGGTGATTGTAGACCGCTTAAAGAAGAGTTCCCACTTGTTGCCAATCCGAGAGACCTACTCATCAGAAAGGTTGGCGGAGCTGTTTATCCAGGAGATTGTAACTCGTCATGTCATGCTGGTGTCTATTGTTTCTGATAGGGACACTCGGTTCACATGGCATGGATGGTTTCTAAAGTAGTAGAATGTATTGTTTGGGTGTTTGAATGTTTATTGGGTTAATTGGTATGTTTGGTCTGTTTGTGGGATTACATGGTAATGGGTCATATGGGTTGTGACAGGCTATTGTTTGGATTGTAGTTGATCATGGTTGAACATCTTGGGTGATAAGAATTCTGTTAAATTGTATGTTGATGGTCATCATACACGCATCCGAATCTGAGGCCCCTACTTAGTAGGATTGGCAGGGTTTAGGGTGTGAAGTCGTGAGTGGCTTCACATGGCATGATGTGCATGATTTGATTCTATGTATGATGCATTGGTTGTGTTGTAGCTATGTTGAGCATGATAATTGTTTGAGATTCGCATGACTTGTATGATATATGGCTGTACGATGATCTAGGTAGTACATGTGGGTAATGAAGTGTCACATGTGATCACTTTGTATGTTAATCATGTGTGATGTACTGCTATGCTTGTTTGAATGGAATTTCACTTATAATGTCACCAACGGGTCAAACGGGTCAACTGGGTCAAATGTGTCTTGTCTTCTAAAACCTTGAGTTCTTTGGTTTGTAGAGCACTTAGGGTTTCATTATGATTCTGTGTACACATACTTATGTACTCATGTGTTCTAGGTGACCTCTGAGAGTTGTCTATCCACTCTTTCTTGTCAAGTTAAGCCTTAAGTAATTTCTTACACGCATCAGGTGAGTTCATTCCCCACTCTTTTACATACTCTCTTTTGGGGGAGACAGCATACTGGTTTTACAAACGCTTACTTTATATGAGTTGTGTATAGTATGATATAGTGTTGAATAACATGAAAGTCCTCACACTTTTGGATTGTTAATAATGATGATTAGCAGGAAATCTTGGGTAGTACTACTGGGTCTGACGAGCCCCACCTGTGCGACTTGAGGTCAAACGGGTGCAATTTTGTCCTAACGAACATTGTCATGACCTGGTATGTCATGGCAGGAGGCAATAAACGTAACACAGTCAGCTTCAATCGTGAAATCGCTATGATTATTACTATTTGTATATAGACTAGCTATCTATTACAATACACTTCTTACATTGTGCAACTGTTATTGATTTATTTTTAACGCAAACTCTTGAACTCACCAACCGTTGTGTTGACTCTTTAGTATGCTATTCTCAGGTTAAGATTTCTATTGCCTAGGAGCACATTACACGGGTCAGCATCATGGTGTTGTCAGCATGATTGAAACTTGTTTTGGTTTGGTTATTAAACATTTAAGTACTTGTTGGTATTACTTTGGGCGCGTGTGTTTGCGCATTTTACATTATATTGTTATACTTTGATCTTTATGGTTTATTAAATGCTTCTGCATATTTTAAAGTTAAACTCTGATTTTGAATGTTTGTTCATATAGAGTTGTTTTGAGTAACTAATGACTGAGATCCTGGTATGTCACATGCCACGCGGTAAAACCCCGCACGTGGATTTTGAGGGTGTGACAGATTGGTAACAAAGCTATTGGTTATAGGGAACTAGGTTGCATACACACACTAGACTATAACCGCATAGTTATTAGTTACTTGTCACTTATTCTTTACTGTATACTCATTGGCATACGCAACACATACTTCGCAGCATGGGATCGTCATCCCGTGATTTGGGCAAGAGACCAGCGCGATCTGAGTCACCTCCTACTTCTCCCGTACCTGATAGGGGATTTAATTGGCCCTGACATCCTTATCCTTCTGGTGAGATAGACTGGAATCAACCTTTCATACCGCCTGAGCTCGATCCTCTGCGGAATTGGGATTTCTACCCCACCTACATACGTCGTATGGCTTATAGAGAACGTGTACCACCTTGTACCTACAAATCCTCTATGGATTGCAAGCCCCATACCTACAGCTGGACTGAAGGAGCTGTGGGACTAGTGAGATGGTTTGAGAAGACTGAATCTATTTTCGTGAAGTGTAACTGTCCGCCTGCTGACCAAGTGAAGTTCGCGACTGGAACACTTGAAGGCACAGCTCTCCCCTGGTGGAATGCCCAGGTGCACATGTTGGGCCTGGATATTGCTAATGACTTACCATGGGCTGAATTCAAAGCAATGATGATGGAGTAGTATTGCCCTCTTGATGAAGTACAGAAGTTGGAGATTGAGTTCTGGCAACTCAAAATGCAAGGCTCAGAGATTGAAGCCTAGACTACCCGTACTCATGAGTTAGCTACACTATGCCCTGGAATTGTCAATGAAATGCACAAGAGATTCGAGCACTACATACATGGACTGGTGCCCGAAACTCAGAGTATGGTAACTGCTTCCAACCCCACTATAATACAGCAGGCTATCCGGACAGCCCACAGGCTGACTGACCATGCAGTTGAGCAAGGACGGTTACCCAAACGGGGCGCGGTTGCTAGTGTGCCCGACAACAAACGAAAGTGGGAGAACATTAGTAACAAAGGTTCATCCTCCAGCAACTAGCCACAACAACAATAGCAACAGGTACAACAGCAGCAGCAACCTCCCCAGCAACAAAGGAGGTTTGATAACAATCGAAATTTCAATCAGTCATCCTCGGCATCACAGGGACAAGGAGACTATATTGGGAAAAGTCCCAAGTGCAATCGATGCAACTACCATCACACCGACAGGTGTGACAACTTCTGATGCCAACGTTGTGGTAAAGTTGGGCATGCAGCGAAGGACTACCAGGATGAACTGATGAAAAAGCCTCAACAATCACAAGAAACTCCGAAAGGTTGTTTCTAGTGCGGAAAAGAAGGTCATTACAGGCGCAATTGTCCACAGCTAAGGAGAAATGGAAATGGCGGGAACAACACTGGCAATAACAACAACGACAACAACAATAACAACAACAATGTTAATGGCAACAAAAATGGTGGAAATAATAATGGAGGCAAAGGGAGAGCCTTCGTCATTGGCTCAGGTGAGGCTCTAAACGATCCTACAACAATAACTGTTAAATTTTCGGTTAATGGTCGCTTTGCTACCGTATTATTTGATACTAGAGCTGATAGAAGCTTTATTTCCACTAAGTTTAGTATTCTTTTAAGTGATATGCCATCAACATTAGAATCTATGTACACCGTAGAGTTAGCTGATGGTAAACAGATTCACGTGACCCATATCCTTAGAGATTGCAAGATAGAACTTGCTAGTCATACCTTTGACATAGATCTCATGCCTGTTACACTAGGGAGTTTTGATGTAGTAGTAGGCATGGATTGGCTTTCTGACAAGCAAGCGGAAGTCATATGTCACGAGAAGGTTATACGGATTCCTAACGGTGAAGAAATTCCCTCTGTTAAAGGTGATAGGAGTGGTGCAGTGATGGGCATCTCTCGTTCATGAAGGTACAAAAGTTGTTACCAAAAGGTCGACTAGCCATATTGGCACTTGTCATAGACAAATAGACAGAGGAAAAGAAGATAGAGGATATCCCCATGGTTCGTGAGTTTTCCGAGGTGTTTCCGGAGGATCTTCCCGGACTACCACCTCATCGTCAAGTCGAATTCCAAATTGATTTGACTCCAGGAGACGCTCCGATTGCGAGAGCACCTTACCGGTTAGCTCCAAACGAACTGCAGGAATTATCTGCTCAACTCCAAGAACTGTTGGATAAAGGATTTATCCGACCCAGTTTGTCGCCCTGGGGAGCGCCAGTTCTATTTGTCAAGAAGAAGGATGGTACATTTCGAATGTGCATTGACTATAGGGAGCTGAACAAGGTTACTATCAAGAATAGATATCCCTTACCTCATATAGATGATTTGTTTAATCAACTGCAAGGATCAAGCTATTACTCTAAGATTGATCTGAGGTCTGGGTATCATCAGCTGAGAATTCAAGAAGAGGACATCTCAAAGACTGCCTTCCGTACACGATATAGTCACTATGAATTTTTGGTCATGCCATTTGGGTTGACGAATGCACCAGCAGTATTCATGGACCTCATAAATCGTGTGTGCAAACCCTATCTTGATCAGTTTGTTATCGTCTTTATTGATAACATACTGATATACTCAAGGACTAAGGCAGAACATGAGAAGCACTTACGTTTAATCTTGGAATTACTTATAAAGGAACAACTGTACGCAAAGTTTTCTAAGTGTGATTTCTGGATAGGTGAGGTGCAATTCTTGGGTCATATTGTCAACGAGAAGGGAATATATGTTAATCCTGCAAAGATTGAAGCGATAAAGAATTGGTCTGTTCCTAAGACACCAAGTGAGATACGACAATTCCTTGGAATAGCGGGATATTATCGACGGTTCATCGAAGGATTCTCTAAGATTGCACAACCTCTCATAGCTTTGACTCACAAGGGAACAACATACAAATGGGGTGAGAGTCAAGAATCTGCTTTCCAATTACAGAAACAGAAACTGTGTAGCGCACCGATATTGGCGTTACCAGAGGGTTGTGATGACTTCGTAGTCTACTGCGATGCTTGTATTCAAGGACTTGGGTATGTATTGATGCAGCGGGATAAGGTAATAGCTTACGCCTCTAGGCAACTAAAGGTTCATGAGAAGAACTATACCACCCATGACTTGGAACTGGTGCGGTAGTTTTTGCCTTAAAGATCTGGAGACACTACTTGTACGGTACCAAATGCACTATTTACACCGATCACAAGAGTCTTCAGCACATCTTTGAGCAAAAGGAATTGAACATGAGGCAAAGGCGCTGGGTAGAATTACTGAATGACTATGATTGTGCTATCAAGTACCACTCGGGGAAAGCAAATGTAGTTGCTGACGCGCTGAGTAGGAAAGAAACTGCTAAGCCTCGACGTGTGTGAGCTTTGCAGCTTACCATTAGCACACAGTTACCTGAACAAATCCGAGAGGCTCAGACAGAAGCCTTGAAAGCAGAAAACATTGGGTCTGAATCGTTAAAGGGAATGGACAAGCACCTCAAGGTAAAAGCAGATGGAATTCGTTACTTCATGGATAGACTTTGGGTACCTCTGCATGGAAATCTAAGAGATCTGGTGATGAGTGAGGCACATAAGTCTAAGTACTCTATACATCCTGGATCTAACAAGATGTACCATGATTTAAAGGTGCACTACTGGTGGCCTAACATGAAGACGGATGTAGCTACATATATGAGCAAGTGTCTGACCTGCTCAAAGGTAAAAGTGGAGTATCAGAAACCGTCTGGAGTATTACAACAACCCGAGATCCCTATATGGAAGTGGGATCAGATATCAATGGATTCTATTACTAAGTTACCTCGAACTTCTACTGGTTGCGACACAATATGGGTTATCGTGGATAGATTAACAAAGTCTGCTCATTTCCTAGCGATAAAGGAAACAGACAAGATGGAGAAATTAACCCGACTCTATTTGAAGGAGATTGTTTCAAGGCATAGAATACCGATCTCAATTATTTCTGACCGCAATTCTCGTTTCACATCGCACTTCTGGCAGTCGTTGCAGAAATCTTTAGGTACGCGATTGGATATGAGTACTGCTTATCATCCACAGACTGATGGTCAAAGCGAGCATACTATACAGACTTTGGAGGACATGTTACGTGCTTGTGTGACTGACTTCGGGAATAACTGGGAAGTTCACCTACCATTGGTGGAATTTTCTTACAACACCAGTTATCATACTAGCATAAGATGGCACCTTTTGAAGCATTGTATGGGAGAAAATGTAGATCACTAGTTTGTTGGGCTGAAATTGGTGATAGCCAGCTAACGGGTCCTGAGTTAGTACACGAGACTACTGAAAAGATTGTACAAATAAGGAACCGTATGGCTGCAGAGCGCGACAGACAGAAAAGCTATGCAGATAAGCGACGGAAACCTCTAGAGTTCTAGATTGGTGACAAAGTCTTATTGAAAGTCTCACCGTGGAAAGGCGTGATTCGGTTTGGTAAAAGAGGAAAACTAAATCCGAGATACGTTGGACCATTTGAGATATTGAAAGAATAGGTCCAGTGTCCTATCGACTAGCCCTACCTGATTCGCTAAGTGGAATCCATGATGTGTTCCATATTTCAAATCTAAAGAAGTGTTTAACGGATGAAACGATGATCGTACCGCTAGAAGAAGTTCAAGTAGATGAACAATTACGCTTCATTGAGGAACCGGTAGAAGTGATGGATCGTGAGGTGAAGACACTTAAGCAAAGCAAGATACCCATTGTCAAAGTTCGATGGAACTCGAGACGTGGACCAGAATTCACGTGGGAGCGTGAGGACCAAATGAAGCTTTAAGTATCCACAGCTATTCGAAAAGACGATGTCAGCCAGCGAAGGTACTGATTTAAATTTCGGGACGAAATTTCTTTCAACATGGGGATGATGTGACAACTCACCCAAAACTCACTCGGTTTCGATTACTTTATGCCAATGCAGTAGACCAGTGATGGAACACTCACCATGTAGTGCAATTTTCAGGACGAAAATTCTTTCAACATGGGGATAATGTGACATCCGGTAATTTTCCGTTACCAAACTCCGTTAGTTTCGTTAAGTCTTGCATACACTTGTCGTGAGCACACACTAGTTGTCGTTGAACATTGGTGACTTAATAATAATTAACAATGATATACAGATAACAATCTAACTAATAATGTGATTATTAAGTTGTGCTTATGTGCTTACGTGATTTAAATATTAATTGTAAATTTTATCGGGTAACGTGCAAACGTGTGTGTTTAATCCGTATGTTTTGTTTTTTGTAAAGGTAAAAGCATATAATTGTTATTATTAGTTCATATGTTTATTAAATTAGTTAAAAACATTTTAAAAGAGTATTTAAAAGCCTAATTGTTATAAAATACAAATTATAAGGGTTAGAAGGGTAATTAACATAAGTTAATTAAACAAAATCAAAAACCCTAATTCCCAAACCATAATCGGCCGCGACCTCACCCCCTCTCCCTCTCCCTTTGTGATTTAGGCCAAGAACATCAACAAAGCCATGGATTTGATCGATTTCAAGTGCTACAACATGTTAGAATCTTCAATTCCAAGCCAATACACGTTTAAAGGTTGAATTTTTATATGTTTTTGATGGTTTTTACTTATGACCGAAACCCTAGGTTCGAATTTGGGTGTTGATTGTCGATTTTTGATTGTTTGTTGATGTTATTATGTTAGTTAGATTGGATATATGTTAGCTAACGTTGATTATGCAAGAAAGCTTTGATTTTGATGTGTTGTTCATATGATTTGATGATAAAATGATGTTGTTAATGTGTTTATGATGAGAATTGGGTGTTAGATTGATGATATTGATGCTATAAACCTAAGAACGAATGTTGTAGTTCATAGGTTACCAAAAGTAGAAACTTTTGTTCATGAGGATTGATAAATTATGATGATTGGATGTTGTTGATCATGTCTAGATGTTAACATGAGCTTGAATTGGTATATTGGTAATGAATTCATGTATTGGGTGTTTGATAGATTTTGGTATGTGCTTTCCCAAAAGGGAAACTTTATTTGCACAAATTCTTTAATATGATGGTTTGAGTATGTTTGGGACATTAGGATCGTGCTAGTATGTTCATGGATGGTTTCTAAGGTAATAGAATGTATTGTTTGGGTGTATGAATGTTATTGGGTTAATTGGTAGGTCTGGTCTGTTTGTGGGATTTCATGGTAATGGGTCATATGGGTTATGATAGGCTATTGTTTGGATTGTAGTTGATCATGGTTGAACATATTGGGTGATAAGAATTCTTTTAAATGGTATGTTGATGGTCATCATACACGCGTGCGAATCTGAGGCCCCTACTTAGTAGGATTGGCAGGGTTTAGGGTGTGAAGTCGTGAGTGGCTTCATATGGCATTCTATGCATGATTTGATTCTATGTATGATGCATTGGTTGTGTTGTAGCTATGTTGAGCATGATAATTGTTTGAGATTCGCATGACTTGTATGATATCTGGCTGTACGAGGATCTAGGTAGTACATGTGGGTAATGAAGTGTCATATGTGATCAGTTTGTATGTTAATCATGTGTGATGTACTGTTATGCTTGTTTGAATGGAATTTCACTTGTAATGTCACCAACGGGTCAAACGGGTCAACTGGGTCAAATGTGTCTTGTCTTCTAAAACCTTGAGTTCTTCGGTTTGTAGAGCACTTAGGGTTTCATTATGATTCTGTGTACACGTACTTATGTACTCATGTGTTCTAGGTGACCTCTGATGGTTGTCTATCCACTCTTTCTTGTCAAGTTACCCTTAAGTAATTTCTTACGTGCATCAGGTGAGTTCATGCCCCACTCTTTTACATACTCTCTTTTGGGGGAGATAGCATACTGGTTTTACAAACGCTTACTTTATATGAGTTGTGTATAGTATGATATAGTGCTGAATACCATGAAAGTCCTTACACTTTCGGATTGTTAACAATGATAATTAGCGGGAAATCTTGGGTAGTACTACTGGGTCTGACGAGCCCCACCTGTGCGACTCGAGGTCAAACGGGTCCAATTTTGTCCTAACGAATATTGTCACGACCTGGTATGTCGTGGCAGGGGGCAACAAACGTAACACAGTCAGCTTCAATCGTGAAATCGCTATGATTATTACTATTTGTATATAGACTAGCTATCTATTACAATACACTTCTTATATTGTGAAACTGTTATTGATTTATGTTTAACGCAAACTCTTGAACTCACCAACTGTTGTGTTGACTCTTTAGTATGCTATTTTCAGGTTAAGGTTGTTATTGCCTAGGAGCACATTACACGGGTCAGCATCATGGTGTTGTCAGAATGATTGAAACTTGTTTTTGTTTGGTTATTAAACATTTAAGTATTTGTTGGTATTACTTTGGGCGCGTGTGTTTGTGCATTTTACATTATATTGTTATACTTTGGTCTTTATGGTTTATTAAACGCATCCGCATATTTTAAAGTTAAACTCTGATTTTGAATGTTTGTTCATATAGAGTCATTCTGAGTAACTAATGACTGAGATCCTGGTATGTCACACGCCTCGCGGTAAAACCCCGCATGTGGATTTTGAGGGTGTGATAGTATTAGTTTTGTGATTTCTAATTGATAGTTAGCATAAGTTTAGGGGCTTAAATTGTATGTTTGTTAATGTGCATGTGTTGGGTATTATAGTTAGTTAATTAGTTGTGAACTAGGGATATAGTGTGAATTCTAACACTAATGTTGTATTCTTTTCTTATGTGCTGCTATTATGTATATTAATATTTCAAGTTATGTGATTCTAATGACCGGATAACTTAAAAGTATTATGCATAATCAAGTGGTCAACAAGGAAAAAAAGAAAGATAGTGTAACCTAATGAATGTTACCCCCGGGCCCTTATGATAAATGAAAAGCCTTGCAAGCACAATGAATGGAGGTGCACGACCATGTTTTCGTTTACTGAACTGATGTGCGGCTGTTTCAGCCTATGATGATGGGCATCAGGGTTCAAATCCTTGTGATTGAATAATGAATGAATGGAACCCGTATTCATGAGCAGGCTTCATGCATAGCAATGTGGGTCATCTGTCAAGGGTTAGCTACCATGATAAATGTTTACTGACACGGGTTCGGCATTTGTTGCCAACCAATAATGTAGGGTCTTGCTTTGTGTAATCCTAGTTAACAGATAATGAAAGAAAGAAATATAATGAATCTCTTAACGAACGATTATGTATAATGATGGATGATCACAAGTGAAGCTTGCAAAAATGTATATTTTCTATATTATCAAAACTTGAACTCACTCAGCAACGCTGACTTTTTATATGCATATTAGTTGGCAGGTAACGATGTTGATGGGGATGGCACAAGATTAAAGCTACTTGACAAATAAAGACTGGCATCCATGTTATGTAGAAATAATATTTTTGTCTTGTAATACAACTAAATATTCTTTTGAAACTCATAACAACGATGTATTTCTTTATAAAAGTCATTATTAATGCATGAAATGGTATTTGTTTAACTATTCCGCTGCCATGATTTCTTACTTCAAGGTATTTTAATGTGTAAAGTGCTATGAATGACCAGCTATAGGGTTTCCCGGGAAGGACGCCTTACATTGTTTGACATACACCTCCTCATCAATCACCCCATATAAAAAGGAACACTTTACATCAAGTTGATAGACCTCAAAATCCTTAGATGCAGCAAAAGACAGGAATATCCTAAGAGCTTCAAGTCTTGCTACAGGAGCAAATACTTCTGTGTAGTCAACCCCTTCTTCTTGTGTGTATCCTTGAACAACCAGTCTTGTCTTGCTCTTGATGACAAGTCCTCTATCATCCTTCTTATTCTTAAAAGCCCACTTGGTACCTAAAGTAGTCTTCCTTGAGGAAGAGGACATAGATTTCAAACCTTTTGTCTCTTGAATTGAAGCAGCTCCTCCAGCATTACTTCAACCCAACTTCTATCTTTCAAAACCTCTTCAATCTCTCTAGGCTCTATCTGGGACAGGAAACAAGAGTGAAGACAAACATTTTTGTCATGGGTTTGTCCTCTTATTCTTACCCTAGTATTAACATCTCCAATGATGTTTATGGTGGGATGGGACTTGTTGATTCTTAGTTGAGGAATCACAGCAAGTTGTTTAGAAAGATCTAAATTAGTAGAATTCAGATCTGGTGCTTGAGTGTCATCCACCACATCAACACACTTATCAAATGAGACTTGATCAAATGAGTGTGTTACATCATTGATGTTGTCTTCTATGGAGTGGTTACGAGCATCAAGAAATTCATGATCACTATCATCACCTTCATCTCCTCTTAAATTGGAAATTCCTTCATCTAAGTTATGTGCCTTTGTGTTGTAATTTACAGGCACTTCAGATGTATCAGTAGAAGAATTTGTCATGGTTGTGCTGACAGGATTTCCAACTGCATGGCTAGTTACCACTGGAGCTAAAGTAGTTTGAACACTTGGTCTTCTCAGCTTAAATCTTGGATCAAAATCTCATGTTGATAAAGTACCTGTAGATCTTGAAACATTCTCACATGATTTGTTAAAACAGTTACTAACTAAATCAAGATCAAACAGCCAATCAAAACCAGAACCTTTCATACTGGGTGTGGTCTCATTGAAGGTCACATTGGTTGACCCCTCAACTACTCTGGTTCAGAGATTGTATACTCTATAAGCCTTAGCTTGCGAAGAGTGTCCAATGAAATATCCATCATCTGATTTCTCATCAAATTTGGCTATTTAATCCTTGGTATTCAAGATGGTGCAAGAACATCCAAATGATCTGAGGAAACCAATGAAAGGTTTCCTTTTATGCCACAGTTCATAAGAAGTCATACCATAAGTCTTAACCATTAAAACTCTATTCTGCACATAGCAGGTAGTGTTGACTGCCTCTACCCAGAAGGTAATGGCCAGTTTAGAGTCAGACAACATGGTCTTGTAGTTTTAATAAGTGTCATGTTTCTCCTCTTAGTAACACTATTTTGCTGAGGAGTACTAGGAGCACTGTATTATCTTGAAATACCCTTTTCATCATAAAATGAATCAAGGATTTGGTTTTTTAAATTCGGTTCCTTGATCACATCTTTTGATCTTTATCCCTATGATCACATTGATTCTCAATTTTCAGAATGAAACTCTTCAAGATCTCAAGGGTCTTATCCTTAGTTCTAAGGAAGAAGACCCAAGTGTATCTTGTAAAGTCATCTGTGATCACCAAGAAATAAAATGGTCATTCCTAAACTCATTACACTGGTGGGGCCAAAGAGGTCCATATGTAATAAATGTAGGGATTTAGTGATGGAGTTTATTTCCTTTGTCTTGTGAGATACCTTGTTTTGTTTTCCTTTCAGACATGCAACACAATGATCATCACTTGCAAACTTTTTCTTTGGCATTCCAGTTATCAAATCATTCTTGATTAATTTATTCATGTTTTTAAAGTTTATATGATATATTCTTTTATGCCAAAGGAAACACTCATCACTATTGGGTTTAGATAGAAAGCAAGGAACTTCTCTTGAAGGGGATATTTCCTGTAAATCCATCTTGTACATGTTCCATTTCCGGGAGGCTCTGAGCACGATATGCTCTTGAGAAATGACCACCCCGTGCTTGATGTCACACCCTCGCTTATAGCGTAAACACGAGGATGTAACGGACAGGATCGTCATAACAAATTGTTAATTAATAGAGACGCATCAAATGATGTAAGGTCAACGTGTCATGACATCACTCGACACAAATGAAGACTTTTGTCGTGGTTAGTTAATTCCACGACAAACATACCCAAACAGATAAAGGAAATGTAAATCTCACAACCCGGGAGCAAGTGTACAAAACATGAATAACAAAGTAAATCCAAACATAATTGTCAAAGACACCCAATAAGTTTAAAATGCAATTCCTATGGTCATCACAAAGGCAGCATCCCTAGCTATCCTTAATGGTTGTTACCTGAAAAGATATGCTTAAAAAGGTCAATATATTGTTGGTGAGTTCGCAGGTTTAAGTAATAAACACACACCCACTATATATATAAACTAAAAAAACACACTCATAATATGTAAACTAAACGCACACACACTCATTATACTTTCACACACACACAGAATCCATTCACACACACAAGTCTACACACACACACCGGACACAAACACACCGGCACATACACATCACATATACATTATATAAAAACACACACCTGCACACACACTGCACCCACACACGTACATCACAAACATATATATATACATATCTTCATTTAACTCACATATTTACATATATATACATGGCTGCACACGCAAGCAATCGTTACCAACATATTCACACCGAAACACACATATTCGACACGCACACAGTAGCCTTCAGCTGCTGTGTTTTGTTCCTCTTGAACGACACACACGCACACACACGGTCGATGCACACAGGTGATACATACATATATATGATCAAGAACACCCATAGTTAACCAAAACCGAACCCGAACGTCCACAAAGACAACCAAAATAGAACTAAACGTACTACAGCGGTAACACGACGGAGACACGGTATGGTTGATCACCACACGGCGGTTCACGGCGGTGAGGGAAAGCTGGCCGGAGGTTGTCGCGTCGACGGGGAGAGGTTTCGGATGTAGCCGCGGCGAGAAGAAGAAACCGAGTAGGGTTCGCATGATCACGCGTACATATATATGTTTACACAATTTGCATTTTAGTCCCTTAACAATAAATTAATTAATCCCCCGAGTTTATTTGAATGACAAATTAAACCCTGCACTTATTAATTATAATAATATTAATATTATTAATAATAAATATAACAAAATAATAATAATATTAATAATCATAATAATAATAATAATAATAATAATAATAATAATAATAATAATAATAATAATAATAATAATAATAATAATATTAACAATAGTAATAATGTTAATAATAATAATATTACCATAATTATATTAATAGCGATTAATAAAATGATTTGGATTTAGTTTATTTAATTATCATAT
Source organism: Flaveria sonorensis (assembly GCA_025506505.1). Lineage (NCBI taxonomy): Eukaryota > Viridiplantae > Streptophyta > Magnoliopsida > Asterales > Asteraceae > Flaveria > Flaveria sonorensis. The sequence continues at coordinate 41,880,652 of CM046428.1, forward strand.
CATAAGATTAGAATCAACACTTAAGACAACTAAGAAGAGATTCGGTTTGATAACGAATTAATTACGCAAATAAATAATACACGAGGAGAGTTAACGAGCTTCGCGTCAATTAACGGACCCGATAGTGACGGATGTCACAGTATCCCCCAGTTGAGAGAGTTTCGTCCCGAAATTCAACTGGAGTTAGGTTCTGAAGCTCTGTCCACGAACAGAAGTGGATATTTAAGTTTCATCTGGTCTTCACTTTCCCACGTGAATTCTGGCCCTCGCTTAGAGTTCTATCTCACTCTGACAATTAGAATCTTGTTGCGCTTCAATCGTTTGACTTCCTGATCTATAATTTCTATTGGTTCTTCCACAAAGTGAAGTTTTTCATCAATCTTGATTTCCTCAATCGAAACATTAAGGGAACCTTCTGCTAGACATTTCTTGTGGTTTGATACATGGAATGTATCGTGCACATCTCTAAACTCCTAGGTTAATATTAACTGATATGTTACTGGACCAATTCTCTCAATGATCTCGAATGGTCCCACATACCTCGGAAATAACTTTCTTTTGACATAACACGATCTCCTACATAGAATTCCAATGGTTTCTGCCAATTACCAGCATAACTTTTCGGACGATCTCTAGCCGCTATGAGTCTATCCTTAATTCAAAAAAAAACTTGTCGGTTGTTTCATAAATAATCTCAAGACCTATCAATTGGCTTTCACCAAATTCAGCCTAACATACCAATACTTCCTTCCATGCAATGCCTCAATGGAAACACATCTAATACTCGTGTGATAACTATTACTATAAGAAAACTCAATCAATGGCAGAAGAGTACCTTAACTTCTACCAAAGTTAACCACGTATGCCCTAAGCATGTCTTCGAGAGTTTGGATAGTATTATGACTTAGACCATCTGCTGGTGGATGATAAGCAATGCTTAGATCTAAGTGAGTGCACATTGATTTCTAAAAGTGTCTACCAAAAACACGACGTGTATCAACTATCACAGTCTGATATAGCTCTACTAGCTTTTGTATCTTATAATCCTCGTGAATTGGTAGCTTTTGCATCTTTTAATCCTCACAAATTGGTAAGGAATAAGCGGATTTTTGTCATTCGATCTAGCACAACCCAAAACGAACCATGTCCACTACTTGTTTGATGAAATCAACTTAAACACATGTTGATTCCCCCAAGGATCTTTTCAATATCTCTCAATAATCAACAAACAAGAACCATGGTGCGAAAACCCATGATTCAAGTGTATGAAATCAGTGTTTGTGTGTGTGTGTTTTTGTGTGTTTGAATGCTCAAATATAATAACTGTTTGATTGATTAATTGTTCAAAAGCATACAAATGATTAGGGTAGTGTGCTATTTATAGCTATACACAAAAGCTATATACAATTACTAAACTACCCTTATGTAAACGAATTTTACATAAATAATCTTAAGTCTAGAAGTCATCCGCTGTGGAGAATAAGTCATCTGCTAAGGAAGATATCTCATCCGCTGTGGAGGAGTCTTGTCATCCGCTGTGCATAGTGTTTGTTCATCCACTGTGGATTGAACATCCACTGTGGACAGTTGTGTGTTTGCTTGTATGTTGTCCGCTATGGAATGTTCATCCGCTGTGGATGAACATCCGTTGTGAAGGTTGATCTGCTGTGGACAGTTGTGGGTTTGCTTGTATGTTGTCCGTTGTGGAATGTTCATCCACTGTGGACAGTTTTGTGTGTTTGCTTGTCTATTATCCGCTGTATGTTCTTCATCCACTGTGGGATGGATGTTCATCCGCTGCACACACTTAGATAGATTTCTTCATCCGCTGCTGATGATCTTCATCCGTTGTGGACTCTTTTTTCATCCGCTGCAGACACTTGTCAAAACTTGTTTTATCTACAATTCTAAAAAAAGAAATTTAAACAAATATTAGTGATTGATATGAATGATAATGATGCTAATGTTTTAGTAATTGATTGTTTGAATGTTAGAACACATTATGTCTCATATATGTCTGATTTTACAAGCATCATACTTTTATGCATTAATTCTTAATGCCCTTGTTGAGTCCAACAATACTCCCCCTAAGTATGATTTTGCCAACTCTGTATGATTGCTTGTTACTATTTTGTTTGTTAGAAACAATGTGTGTGTGTGTGTGTTATCTCTTAGACTGATTGATTGCATGATTGTATGTTATTGAAATGGTTTGTTCATTTACAGCGGATGAACATTTGTTCATGCGCTATGGATCCTTGAAACCTTTGATTGTTTGTTCATAGCGGATGAACATTTGTTTATGCGATGTGGACACATGAAATGTTATGATGATTGTTCACAGCGGATGAACATTTGTTCATGCGCTATGTACACTTGGATGTGATGTGTGAATGTTTACAGCGTATGATTACCTGTGTGCATACGCTGTATACACTTGCACTGTTTCTACAACGGATGACTTATGTTAGTCATGCGCTGTGGAATGGCACTGCATTCACAGCGGATGCCTTACCAACATCATGCGCTGTGAACACTTGTATGTTCATAAGTTCATAGCGGATGTTTGTTTGATTAGTCTGCGATATACATTTGGTGAATTTTGCATGTTATGATGATTACTACAGCTAGAGTGGATTGTGTGTCCACTGTGACAACAGTTTTTTCAAAAGTTTCAGATTTTTTTTTGTTTTGAACTAACATCTTCTGAAGCATATGTTTGATAAAATTTTCTTCCAAAAGAATATTTGTTTGATGAAACTTGTTTAAATCAAAATGTTTGTTTAAATCTTTGATTTACAATGTATGTTAAAATATTGAAATTTTTAAACATATTCAATATATGGATGATTTGATATCACTTATAAGCAATATTGTGTAATAAAATAGACAAATGTATGTGTGTCAACCTGCTGTTTGGGTGTTGGCTTGACTTGGCTTTGTTTAAAACTCAAAATTTAGAAAATTTCAAATTTTAAAATATTTGAATATGCACAATTATGCTGCCTTTGATATTTCCATGTTTAATTTCTCCCCCTAAATTTTTGCATAGTTATAAAAATCTTTTACAAAATGAAAACAATTTGTATGTATTTGAGTGGAAATTATCAAAGTCCAATTGATTGCTTGCTTGATAAAATTTAGAAAGATAATGCCTTATCTAACTAATAAATGAATGATTTTCATGTTTGAACATGAATCTTTTGCACATACCATGAGATCATACTAGTCTACATTTCTCACTGAGTTGTTTGCATGGTTTTGAGAATAGACATAGACAAGTACAATATTGATTGCAGATATCGTGATCCACTTAAACTCATGCATGGTATTAATGATTGATTGAAACAGTGAGTGATTATCATGTTTTGAGTTTATTGACATGAGATGTATGTACCCCACATCTGATTGTATGATTGGTACAACCCTCCTCAAGATATGCTAGAAAGCACTTTCAATACTTAAAACCTAGCTACTTAGGAGTATAAATGCTTAATTTGATCCATGATGGTCGATCCTCATTGGGATTCTTTTTCACTTCACTTTGGAAGGTGATTCTCTTTGGGATTCTTTTGATTCATTCACAAGGAATGTAGTCATAAAGACTTTATTGGTTATTCATCCAAGATGGATGTGTTCCTCTTTGGGAATCTTTTTGGATCATGATTTAGGTCATTCAGGTCTGTGCTTAGCACAACAAAAAATGCCTAGGTGTACTCCAGGTCTATGATTATCATAACAGAGGAGACACTTGTATGATTGAGTAATTTATAAACTGTTTCACTTGGTGTATTGTAGTTACTTTGAAAGCAACCTATATTGGATAGATTAATATTCACCATAAACCAAGATGTGTTGTTGACCACGCATTCATGAAAATTTAGTTCTTCACTATTGTATGTGATGTTAGGTGTCCCATGCTGAGCCTATCCACATATCAAACAAACTATTGTCAGCCTTTATTAGTTGAAAAGGACTCAATTGAAGAATGATGCTAGTGTACTATCATTTCTCATGAGATATATGTGTGATTCAATATTAAAAATGAATGATTTGCATGATTTCTTGATTTTGAAAGAGGTAAGTTTGTTGTTAATCTTGGACTTTGACAAAATCAAGTATGTTTGATTTTAATGTTTGGAAAACATTAATTTGTTGTTTCATAGTTGATCATACCAAGTGACTGAACCAAAAATTTAAATCTTGTTGAGTCAAATGGTTTTGTAAAGTGGTCAGCCAATTGATTGTCTGTATGGACCTTGATCAACTTGATTAGACCCTTTTCTGAGCAATCTCTCAGAAATTGATATCTGATCTCTATGCGTTTTGTTTTTGAATTTTGAACAAGATTTTCAATGATAAACATGGATGCAGAATTGTCAATGTGTATGGGTGTTTTAAGAAAATTAAAGCCATAGTCAAACATTTAGTTTTGAATCCATAACACTTGAGAACAGCATGCAGAAGTAGCTATGTACTATGCTTTAGCTGTTGACACAGAGACATTTGTCTGCTTCTTGCATTGCCAAGAGATCAATCTTGATCCAAGAAACTGGCAGCCTCCACTGGTTGATTTCCTGTTGTTATTGCATCCCTCGTAATCATTGTCTGTGTATGCACATAATGAGAAATCTCCATCTTTATGATACCACAAACCAAGACCTGGTTTGCCTTTCAAGTATCGAAAGATTCTCTTTATAGCATTTATGTGTGATTCCTTAGGATCTGCTTGATATCTTGCACACATGCATACTGCATACATGATATCTGGTTTGCTTGTTGTAAGGTACATCAGAGAACCTATCATAGATCTATAGAGTTTCTAGTCGACTGATGTTCCTTCTGGATCTGGTCCAAACTTCAATCCAGTTGCAAATGGTGTCTTGCTTGAATTGCAATCAGTCATGTTATACTTCTTGAGTATCTGATGCATATATTTGCTTTGATTGATGAAAACTCCATCTGTTGATTGTTGAACTTGTAGGCCTAGGAAGAATATGAGTTCTCCCATTGAGCTCATCTGGAATTTTAATTGCATAAGAGTTTCAAACTCTTTGCAAAGCTGTGTGTTTGTGGAGCCAAATATTATGTCATCCACATAGACTTGCACTACGAACAAGTCTTGTTCTTTCTTTTTTAAGAACAATGTCCGATCAATTTTACCTCTGGTGTAACCATTATATAGCAGAAACTTTGATAGAGTTTCATACCACTTCCTGGGTGCTTGGTGAAGACCATACAGAGCTTTGTCTAACTTGTATACTCTATGAGGGAAATCTGGATCTTCAAACCCTGTAGGTTGAGTAACATACACCTCTTCATCTATCTTACAATAAAGGAATGCACATTTTACATCCATTTGGTAGACAGTAAACTTCTTAGATGAGGCATAAGCAAGGAATACTCGGATGGCTTCCAGTCTTGCTACAGGAGCAAAGACATCATCATAATCAATGCCTTCCTCTTGAGTATAACCTTGAGCTATAAGCCTTGCTTTGTTTCATAGGACAATCCTTCTGTCATCTGCTTTGTTTCTGACTAGCCACCTTATGCCAATTGCATATGGACCTTCAGGCAGATCTACCAGCTTCCAAACTTCTTTCTTCTTGAATTGTTGTAGCTCCTCTTGCATAGTTTCTATCCAACTGTTGTCCTTTAATGCTTCAGTGATGTTTTTGGGTACAGTTAAGGATAAGAAACTACAATACAAGTAAATGTTTGCTGTATCAGATTGACTACGAGTAAATCTAGTGTTGAGATCACCGATGATGTTTTCTATTGGATGGTCCTTGTGAACTCTTGTGGTTGTAATTTGATCAACATGAATTGTTGAATCAAGATTGGTGATTGTCTGATCATGTGAAGATGGTTGAGCAAGAGTATTGGGTAATGAGTGATTATCTGATTGAGGGGTTCAGTGAATGTTTGAGGGGAATCAAGAAAGAAATCTAATATTTCATCTTCATGATGTGTGTCTGGTAGAGAATGGTAGTCATCATCATCTTCATGTTGTTTAGGTTTGTTTGTTTCCTGTGATTGATTGGGTCAGGAGATGAAGATACTGGAGTGCCTGAGGATGTTTCTCTTGAGATGTTTTGTTGATCAGGAGGTGTTGACACAGTTGTGCTTGAAGGAGTGCTAGTGGTTCTCCTTGGAGGATCAGCAGACAACGGAACATCAATGGTTGTTGGTGGAACCATTGGATATTTAGTGTTATCTATTGAACCTGAAACATCAAAGTAAGTTGTGTCAAATGATTTTGTTAGTGCATTAATATCAAACAGCCAGTTTGATCCAATGACTTTCTTAGTGAAAGAATGTTCATTGAAAACAACATCAGTTGTTTCTTCCACTATATTTAGCCTTGGATTGAATACTCTGAAAGCTTTTAAGCTTCAAGAATATCCAACAAAGAATCCATCATCTGCTTTTAGAGCAAATTTGGATAATTGTTATTTGGTGTTTAATATGGAAACAAAACATCCAAATGCCTTAAGAAATCCTATAAATGGTTTTCTTTTAAACACTAATTCATAAGGCGTTTTGAAATGTTCTTTGATGATTAATGTTCTGTTTTGTATGTAGCAAGCTGTGTTTATGGCTTCAGCCAAAAAGGATATGGGCAATAGAGAGTCAGCTAGCATAGTTCTAGCTGCTTCTATTAATGTTTTCTTTCTCCGTTCAGCTACTCCATTTTGCTACGGAGTTCTTGCTACGCTGAATTGATGACTTATCCCTTTATCTGCATAAAAAGAAGAAATAAAGTCATTCTTAAATTCAGTGCCATTATCACTTCTTAAAGATTTAACTTTAAGATCAAGTTGATTCTCAATCTTTGTGATAAAGGATGTAATGATTTGTGTTGTTTCTGTCTTGTGTAGAAGAAAGAAAATCCATGTAAATCTGGAATAATCATCTACTATGACAAGACAGTATTGCTTCTTTCCTACACTTAGGATGTTTGTGTGACCAAAAAGATCCATATGAAGCAATTTGAGTGGTGTGTTATTAGAGTTTATCAATTTTGATTTATGGCAAACTCTATGTTGTTTGCCTTTCGGACATGCTGTACAGTGGTCTCTACAGAAAAATTCCTTTTGTGGAAGACCTATGACTAGATCATTTTTAACAAGTTTGTTCATTCTGTTAAAATTAGTGTGACCTAATCGTCTATGCCACATTTGTGATACATCTTCTATGGCTTTTGATAATAAACAAGTTTCAGTGGTTGATGCTGAAACATTGTTCATATCAACAATGTATGTGTTGTTTAGACGAGGAGTTATCAAAAGGATATAATCTTCTGGAATCTGAAAACCCGTCTTAAGGAAGTAGCAGTTGGAGTCAAATAAGGTTGTCATAGATTTGTGATACATTCAGAAGATTAAACTGAAGATTGGAGCAATAGTTGACATTTTCAAAGCTAATCACCTATTTCTTACTATTCTTTCGCCAGTTATCTTCCCACCTATTTTATCTCCTCCAAAGGCTACATTGCCTCCATGTTTGTTCTTAAAATCCCGAAGGAGGGAACAGTTGCCTGTCATATGACGGGAGCATCCACTGTCAACATACCAGATGTTGTCAGGCCTTCTAAGATGTCCCTGAAAATCAAAAGAAATCAGTTAGTTGGAGCAACCCAAGCCAAGATGGTCTTGGGTTTTTTGTCTTTTCCAACAATGCAAATTTCTTCCAAGACAGCATTGTCTGCAGGTTTTGGAACCCTAGGCACACTAGATTTCCTTTGGTTTGCTTTATCTCTATTGGGAGAAGTGCTTTGTGCTCTTCTCTTCTATGAGCTAGTGTTAGTGTTTTGTCTGTTCTGAGACTTATGTCTCCTTAATATATGTTGAAAATTGTCATAAAAAGTTTTATCATTATCTAAAATAATTTTCTGATGAGGAGTTTGTTTAGTGTTTTTCTCTATCTGAGCTTGTTTGATTTGTTTCTTATTTTTCTTGTTGAAAAAACAATTTCCTGTGCTGTGATTGTTTCTTTCACAAATGGAGCAGTAATTGTGAAAATGACATGATTCTGTACTGTGATTATTCATCTTACAGTACTTGCAGTACTTACCATATCTACACTTTTTAGTTGTATGTGTGAATTGATCACACCATTCACAGTATGGTAACTCTGATTTTGTTTGTTTGCTGAAAACTTTTGATTTCAAATTAGATTTTAATGGAACTTCAAAAGTTACTGATTGTTGTTTTGGCTGAATTGTGGTTTTGCCTTTTCCTTTATTTACCTGTTTGGGAGGGGCAATGGAAGTTACAGTTTCCTTCCACCGAAACAGATATCAAATCCTTGAATCTGTTTCGATTGTTTGTTTGATGTATCAGCCACACTTGAAACCTTTTGAGTTTCAGTAATTAGCCAATCAGACTCATCATCTAATAAATTGTCCGCATCATCATTTGTTGTTTGATTATCAAATTCATTATTTTCTCCTTGATAGAAGTCAGTTGATTTGATTGATGATGGTGTTGAACTTTTAACAAAGTTTTTCAAGGGTGATTTTGATTTTAAAACTAATTTTGATGATGATGATGATGATTGTTTAGAGTCATCAGTCTTTTCTTGAGAATCATGAGATTCATCGTGTTTGTTGGTCATGGAGTCAGGTAAAGGAATATAATTATCATTATAAGGTGGACTTACCTTATTATATCCTAAACCTGAAGGGTCCTTAAAAACCCTTTGTTGAGCAAGAAGTTCTTCGAACTTCTAGTTACTAACCTGAAACTACTGAAGTTTCACTTCAATTTCAGCTTGTAATGATTTTGACTTAGTTAATGAGATAGAGAGTTGCTCAACCTGAGCTGCCAAAGTTAGTTTTTCAGACATTATTTTGTCTAAATCTGTTTGTAATGAAAGTATTTTAGTTGCATATTATTTCTGTTCAGATTTTAATCTTTCATTTAAAATGTTTGTTTCTATGACTTTCTTTGATAGTTTATCAGCATGCTCTCTATACCTATTTACCTCATCAATGCATGCTTGACTACAGAGGTTTTCTTTTACCTCTTTCGGGATGTCTGTTAGTTTGTCTTCAATATCAGCCATAAGGGCATGATCTGAAGGTGATGGATTTTCAGCCTCATAAAGACTCCAGTCATATTCTCCATCCTTTTTGATGATCATGGCAGAAGATGTTAGATGTTGAGTTGGACTGAATTGAGTGATTTGAGGTTGAGTTGGTGCATTTGGAATACTGGTTAGTGGAGGCACTTGTCTGTTTGTATGAATTCCACTTGAGTGTTGTGCCTGATGTGTATTTCTGTCAACTCTGGGCTGTTGACATTCTCTTGTATAGTTCCCATAAAGCTGACAGTTGTAGCACCTAACTTTAGTTTTATCAAAACCATTTCTTGTCTTTTTGTCCATGTGTAATCCCTGATTTATTTGTAGAAACCTTTTAGACCTGTATGCTATCATGGCCATGGACCATTGTAAATCCATTTCTTCTACCATATCTGGTGGAAGTTCATCTAAGTCCTATTGGATGATTTGAGATGGAGTCAGACTTGCTCCAAAGAATGCTTCAAAACTGGTTGAAAAGGCTACATAAGCTGCCTTTTGCTCTTCACTTTATATAATGATAGTAAGAGCATCCATAGGTTTTTCAAGTCTGTGTATGTTTGATGTTTGAGGTTTTGACTATTTGTTTAAGGTAGAATTATGAGGGTGATGCTTGCTTTGAGGTGTGACTTCATGTGAAGCATGAACTCCAGTCTTCTTAGACTTGTGTTTGTTGCTGGATGATTCTGGTGCTGAGAAGAATGATGTATCATGAGAATCCAAGAATTCTTCTTCTTCATCTTCTCTTGTGCTTGTGAGGAAAGCACTGTCTGTGTGTTGAGTTTCTTTGAACTTATAGGCCTCTACATCTCTGATTTGGTTATTGTTTCTGGATTTTTCATCCATCTCAAGTGCTTCAAGCTTGGCTACTAGTGAATCAAGGGATAGGGCCTCTAAGTCCAATGTTGCTTTCATGATTGACACTGACTGAGTCCAACTCTCAGGCAATGTATGCAACATTTTCTTATTGATTTCAACAGTGTCATCTTTGAGTCCATATACTATCATTTCATTCACAAGTTGGACTTATCTATGCAACTGTTGAGGAATTGACTCTCCATGTATGTGATGAAAGGTTTCATATTGGGTCCTCAGTTTTTCTTTTTTGATTTCCCTAATTTCCTCACTTCCTTCACACATTATGTGAAGAACCTTCCATAGTTCATGAGCAGTTTTGAAATTTTCGACCCGTGTCAAAATTTCAAAAGGCAAAGTCATAGCTAAAATGCTATATGCCTTCATGTCTGTTTTGACCCGTTAAGGTCATCACCAGCTACACTTTTCAGACTAACTGGTTTTTGTATGTTATAATCTGGTCCTAATGTCAGTGGGATGTAAGGACCTTCAGTAATTGATGTCCATAAATCTGGATCTTGATATATAATCCAATTTCTGAACATGATTTTCCATTGCTTGAAGTCTGATTTGTTCTTCTACTTTGGGGGTTTCAGTCCACTGTTAGAACTCATCATTTCATGTTCAATTGATACCACCTGTTGAAATCAACTTAAACATATGCTGACTCCCCTAAGGATCTTTTCAATATCTCTTAATAATCAACAAACAAGAACCATGGTAGGGAAACCCATGATTCAAGTGTATGAAATCAGTGTTAGTATGTGTGTGTTTGTGTGTGTTTGAATGCTAGAAAATAATAACTGTTTGATTGATTGATTGTTCAAAAGCTTACAAAGGATTAGGGTAGTGTGTTATTTATAACCTATACACAAAAGCTATATACAATTACTAAACTACCCTTATGTAAATGAATATTACATAAATAATCCTAAGTCTACAAGTCAACCGCTGTGGAGAATAAGTCATCCGCTGTGGAAGATATCTCATCCACTATGTAGAAGACTTGTCATCTACTGTGCATAGTGTTTGTTCATCCACTGTGGAATGTTCATCCACTGTGGACAGTTGTGTGTTTGCTTGTATATTGTCCGTTGTGGAATTTTCATCCGCTGTGGATGAACATCTGCTGTGAATGTTGATCCGTTGTGGACAGTTGTGTGTTTGCTTGTATGTTGTCCGCTGTGGAATGTTCATCCGCAGTGGACAGTTGTGTGTGTTTGCTTGTCTGTTGTCCGTTGTATGTTCTTCATCCGCTGTGGGATGGATGTTCATCCGCTGCCCACACTTAGACAAATTTCTTCATCCGTTGCTGATGATCTTCATCCGTTGTGGACTCTTTCTTCATCCGCTGCAGACACTTGTCAAAATTTCTTTTATCTTCAATTTTGAAAAAAGAAATTTAAACAAATATTAGTGATTGATATGAATGATAATGATGCTAATGTGTTAGTAAATGATTGTTTGAATGTTAGAACACATTATGTTTGATATATGTCTGATTTGGCAAGCATCATACTTTTATGCATTAATTCTTAATGCACTTGTTGAGTCCAACAATACTCCCCCTAAGTATGATGTTGCCAACTCTGTATGATTGCTTGTTACTATTTTGTTTGTTAGAAACAATGTGTGTGTGTGTGTGTTATCTCTTAGACTGATTGATTGCATGATTGTATGTTATTGAAATGGTTCGTTCATTCATAGCGGATGAACATTTGTTCTTGCGCTATGGATCCTTGAAACCTTTGATTGTTTGTTCACAGCGGATGAACATTTGTTCATGCGCTGTGGACACATGAAATGTTATAATGATTGTTCACAGCGAATGAACATTTGTTCATGCGCTGTGTACACTTGGATGTGATGTGTGAATGTTTACAGCGTATGATTACCTGTATGTATACGCTGTATACACTTGCACTATTTCTACAAGGGGTGACTTATGTTAGTCATGCGCTGTGGAATGGCACTGTATTCACAGCGGATGCCTTACCAACATCATGCGCTGTGAACACTTGTATGTTCATAAGTGCATAGCGGATGTTTGTTTGATTAGTCTGTGATATACACTTGGTGAATTTTGCATGTTATGATGATTATTGTAGCTACAGTGGATGTATGTTTGTATGTCCACTGTGACAACAGTTTTTTCAAAAATTTTAGATTTTTGTTTATTTTGAACTAATGTCTTCTGAAGCATATGCTTGATAAAATTTTCTTCCGAAAGAACATTTGTTTGATGAAACTTGTTTAAATCAAAATGTTTGTTTAAATCTTTGATTTACAATGTATGTTAAAATATTGAAATTTTTTAACATATTCAATATATGGATGATTTGATATCACTCATAAGCAATATTGTGCAATAAAATAAACAAATGTATGTGTGTCAACCTGCTGTTTAGGTGTTGGCTTGACTTGGATTTGTTTAAAACTCAAAATTTAGAAAATTTCAAATTTTAAAATGTATGAATATGCATAATTCTACTGCCTTTGATATTTCCATGTTCAATTGATACCACCTGTTGAAATCAACTTAAACACATGTTGATTCCCCCGAGGATCTTTTCAATATCTCTCAATAATCAACAAACAATAACCATGGTGCGAAAACCCATGATTAAAGTGTATGAAATCAGTGTTTGTATGTGTGTGTTTGTGTGTGTTTGAATGCTAGAAAATAATAACTGTTTGATTGATTGATTGTTCAAAAGCATACAAAGGATTAGGGTAGAGTGTTATTTATAGCCTATACACAAAAGCTATATACAATTACTAAACTACCCTTATGTAAATGAATATTACATAAATAATCCTAAGTCTACAAGTCATCCGCTGTGGAGAATAAGTCATCCGCTGTGGAAGATATCTCATCCGTTGTGGAGAAGACTTGTCATCCGCTGTGCATAGTGTTTGTTCATCCACTGTGGAATGTTCATCCGCTGTGGATTGAACATCCGTTGTGGACAGTTGTGTGTTTGCTTGTATGTTGTCCGCTGTGGAATGTTCATCCGCGGTGGATGAACATCTGTTGTGAATGTTGATCCGCTATGGACAGTTGTGTGTTTGCTTGTATGTTCTCCGCTGTGGAATGTTCATCCGCTGTGGACAGTTGTGTGTGTTTGCTTGTCTGTTGTCCATTGTATGTTCTTCATCTGCTGTGGGGTGGATGTTCATCCGCTGCACACACTTAGACAGATTTCTTCATCCGCTGCTAATGATCTTCATCTGTTGTGGACTCTTTCTTCATCCGCTACAGACACTTGTCAAAATTTCTTTTATCTACAATTCTAAAAAAAGAAATTTAAACAAATATTAGTGATTGATATGAATGATAATGTTGCTAATGTGTTAGTAAATGATTGTTTGAATGTTAGAACACATTATGTTTGATATATGTCAGATTTGGCAAGCATCATACTTTTATGCATTAATTCTTAATGCACTTGTTGAGTCCAACATTGTTCCCGGCCACATAGTAATGAAATCCATTGCTATATCCTCCTATTTCTATTAGGGAATTTCTGGTTTTTGCAATAGTCCTGACGGTTTCTAATGTTTGGCCTTAACTTTAGAACAGGTAAAACATTCACTTACAAACATCGCAATGTCTTTCTTCATACCTGGCCACCAATATAATTTCTTAAGATCTTGATACATCTTGTCTGCACGAGGATAAACAGGGTATGTCGATTTGTGCCACGTTCATGACTAAGGTTCGTACGTTTCCTTACTTAGGTACCTATATACGATCCACGAAATATTGCAAGCCATCCTCCTTACAATTCATCTGATTATTCAACCGACAAGACTTCTCACTGGAAACATTTTCTTCTTTCAATGACTCACCCTGTGTTGTTAGGATTTGAGCCTTTCTTCTAACTTAAAGCCTAATCGAATTTCTTATCCTTTGGGTTAACATTGTCCATGGTTTGGCAATATTTGAAAATTTCAAAATGAACCGTCTGTAGTTACCAGCAAATCCAAAGGACTGTGAATTCTAAAGGCGTCTTAGGTGTGTTTCACTTCTTGATTGCTTTAATCTTACACGGATGAAAGTGAATTCGCTCCTTGTTGATCACGTGACCAAGAAACTTCACTTCATGCGCCCAGAGTTCACACTTAAAGAATCTGGCATAAAGTTTATCTTTTCCCAACAACTTTAGAATCACCCTCAGGTGTTGTTCGTGCTCTTCCTTTTAGTACGAATAGATGAGGATATCATCTATAAACACAATCATAAATTTATATAGGTATGGCTTACATAGTCAATTCATTGGATCTATAAATATAGCAGGAGCGTTTGTCAAACCAAACAGCATAACTAATAACTCATATGTCAATAGCAAGTTCTAAAACCTATCTTTGGTGAATCGTCTTTGTGAACCCTCAATTAGTGATAACTTAACCGAAGATCAATCATTGAGAAGTACATTGCTCCTTGCAACCGATTAATAGATCATCAATCCTGGGACGAGGATATCGATTTTCTTTCTTTATGGTTAACTTGATCAACTCTCTATAGTCTATGTCCATCGGAACGATCCATTCTTCTTTATAACGAACAAAATAGGTGCAACCCACAGTAAGCGACTAGGTCGAACAAAACCCTTATCTAGAAGCACTTGTAATTGACCTGACAATTCTTGCATTTCCGATGGTGCTTGCATTTCCAACCGTGCTAACTGATAAGGTGTCTTTGTTACATGGTTTGCTTCGAGAACCAATTCAATATAGAATTCCACTTGACGAGGAAGAGGCAATCCTGACAAATCGTCAGGAACGACCTCTGGATGGTCCCGTACAATAGGAATAGCTTCCACCTTTCTTTCTGCTGCCTTATTTCCTACAACATATGCTAGGAATATGTAATAATGTTTACTTAGGCATTGATAAGTCTTCATGCGAGAACTGAGTCTTATATTCTTTCAGGTTGTTCTCTCGGATCTTGAACACTTAGCCATATGACAGTTTACGTACCACCTTCTCTCGATGGACTATCTCGGCTTCATGTTTGGATAACCAATCCAAACTATATTAAGTCTTTGTTAAAGACATGATCTTCTTGTACTTCTCTGCAACCTTTAGTTATTACCATTGGTCATCTCAACCGAGTAACTAATTTCTAAGCAACTAGGGTTCATGCCATGTAAAGCAGTAATTTCGAAAGAATCAAAGCTATCATCTGCCCTGGTATCAAGTAACGCAGACATGTAATAATTATTGAGGAGATCCGCATGTGTCACAAGGGTTGGGTCTTGGTAAGTATCTTCCGCTTCGATCGCAAATGCATGACTGTGTGCTGGATTTCCATGATTTGCATGAGCATGATTTTTGTAGTTTTCCCGGTCACTGATTTCCAATGATATCCACTACTTGAGTCTGTTTGTTCCCAATGATTTTTGTAGTTTTCCCGGTCACTGATTTCCAATGATTTTTGTAGTTTTCCAGGCCTATTACTCCCCCTTTCCTGTCATACTATTTTGACTAGTACGCCAAGAATTTCTTGTGTGTACAAACAGTCCTATCACTTTATCATTTCCACCATTTCCAACTCCAATTTATCAAGATTATCATATAGCCCAGTTCAACACACATTCTTAGTATTCTGGTAATGCTTATATATTGGGTTCCCCGTAGCATTCCCACCACATCCATGATACACCAAGAACATTGCTTAAAATGGTTATGTGACATCCAATTACTCCATCAAGGCATAATGCTAGAATATCCAAACTTTTAACGCCTCAACTAATAAGATCAATCCAATGAACAAGGTAATACATGTGCACAGACTATCATCACTACGCTTTCCAAACAAATAATCAATTGTTTAATTAATAAAATGGTAGAAAGAGCAACTTCTCATAAGGACTAAGACTAATGTCATAACATGCATCCCATGAAGCCTCCAGGTAAATTAGATCTTACATAAGAGTAAAGGTTATAAATGTACCCTTATTATTAACAAAGTGTTATAAAGATTGAGACATCAGTGTTCGAAGGTTTAGAATGAAAGATTTGTACTAACTATGATTGTTATCCTATGGAAAGATTTCCCAGGCTTCACATGCACTGCAAATTTGCGATTACGTGTGCACCTGTAATTGAAATTTGCTTTACATGGTCAACCCAGGTCATCCTACTCGAGTTAACATATCTTAACAAGTATAGAGTATTATCCATAATTGGAGTATCAAAGATATGGTTACTAACCAAAAGTTAACTAACTGAAGTTGTACAAAGGAATCGATTAAGAAAGAATTCACTTGATTAAGGAACGATCGAAGGAATCCATATATAATAATACAAAATCCGATGAAGTAGTCATCTAATCTTAGTACATCACGTCTGTTGTCTACTAGTGTCGTATTAGCCAGCGTGTCCATCTTCCAAGATTCAACCACACAAGTTGTGAATAAGAGAGCCTACAGCAAATGTGACATTGACAGATGCACGAAATAAAGGTTGGCTTAACAACCTAAGTCCTTATAAGAATTCTTACAATAGCACTTACGAATCCAAACCGAATATAAGTCAAATACACAACAATGCGATTTGCTAAAGCTTTCTCAAGGTATAAATAGATGACACAACGCCAACAACTTTCTTAAATAAGTATATCACAGATATCTTGTAAGATAGGCTATGTAAGCGTAACCAATAATGCACTTAGAACGT